>JAAONU010000012.1:11392546-12592546 GCA_012932295.1 Cyclina sinensis | reverse complement strand
ATTTGAAAATACCGTGATACATTTGTTATGCTCCCTGAAAGAGACATCATATAGGCCTGCCTTGTCCTTCTTCCATCATCATCTTCCCACAGTTTCCATTTCACTATTCCATTCGCATAGGCGGCTTTCCATTGGCGGTTTCAACATGCTCCCTATAGGCATTCTAGTTTTTACTATGCGAGCTGTGTTCTACAATATTTTAACTAACACAGGTTTAAAGAATTTTTTGAAACAAGTCAAAAATAAAGACTTAAAACAACCATACAATAAAGTAATTAATTTGGACATGGTAATTAAATACCTAGATCTAAAATGAATATCTCAATACATCTAGTATTTGAATGTCAAGGTCACAGGCTAGATTTTAAAAGACCCATCACCCAGTCAAATATAACTTTGAGTAAATACGTATGATCAACAAACCATACGTAATAAAATACTCACGTAGTGTACCACAGCAACTTGAATGATATGTAACAGAACATAAACAGGTTTCTATGCTTGACTTCTTGATAATCATACCTGTAAGATTGCACTGGTATTTCTACTTATTGGCTGTATTTATGGAATTCTTTTTGAGGCGGTTGTGTATTAACGGTTCTACGGCATTCTATAGGAGAGTTGGTCACGTAACAATTGTTTTGGTATTGATGTCTCAGTAATAACTGTATATGATTTTACATCTTTTATTCGTTTTTGAAGAAAAAAAAACAAGTACAGTACAGTAAACTGATACGCCAGATATGGTCTTTCTATAGACCATGGGGAAATTTCGTTCATAGTTTAAAAAAAATGATGCTTATTAACAGGTTGCTGTAACGGCTCGATTGTATAAGTTTCATTAACAAATATTCAGAACATTTCAAGTGTTCGCCTTCGGAGCGGGAGGTCAATGGTTCGAATCCTATCTGGTGTTGTTCTGAAGTGGCCCGTTGATGAGCCAGCAGCTGTTAAATAATGGCTACCAATTGCCTGTCAGCCTTGTGCCTGGCATATTAGACAAAGAATCGGGGAGTAAATGTGTATACTAGCAGAGTTGTCTTGTTAGCCCGGGAGTCTGACCGTTTCAGTAGGGGTGACGCCATAATAAAATAAGCAATGTTATACATGAATCGAATACTTAGTAACTGACTCTAAACTCATTAAAATAGTCTAGTCCAACATACGTGCTGTAACAATAAACAGTGAATTGTTTCGTGTAATGAGGATTTTGAACTAGACTGTGCTAAAACTGTACCACAGTCAACTTACATGTTCTGACTGAATCGTATATCTCACATGTATAGGTGGTATTATGCACGTGTTTGTGTGTCTATCTGTCCATATTAATGTTCACTGTCAGTGCTGTAGGCTGATATGTGTACGTGTCAGTCATATTTGTCATGCAGATGAAAATGTAACAAATGTATCGCCTAATGTATATACATACAATACATACCTTTAGCTTTTAGTTTACACCGATATTGTTACAATGTTTTATTCCTTTTTGTCTAGGAGGTTGCTACCTTTGTAAAATTGTAAAGAAGTATCAGCGTTTCTTTCTGTATAAAAAACTTTCATTATTTTTATAACAAAGAGGATTCATTGTAATCCTAAACAGAGACAGATTTGATTTTTGTGTAACGGTAAGCATTAAATGGTAAAATAATGCTTAGTCAAGATATTAATGTCGTTTTTTCTTTAGTCATTTTGTGTGAAAAGTGAAATAAACACATCTGAAGCAAAATGTAATACAGGTGTTTTTTTATTTCGCCGAAATGTGAACAACTTCGTATCGCTATATATTAAAATACCACAATTCCTACAGTAAAAACGTTTTGTATTACAACATGATACTATCTGCATTGTGAGGTTCGAAATAAATTTGAAAAAGAAAGATATCATGTATGTCACATCCGTTGCAACGGATTAAAGCATACAGTGGCCGATATATAGATACAATTGCAAACTCATTTTTATTGGTTACTTTTAATTTAAGCGTTGATTTGTTTGCTAAAATAGTATACTAGATATCAAACGTCTTTTAATAAAAAAAAAGAAAAAAGATAAACGGTTCTTTTTTATTTGCTGCTAAAATTGTAAAATGGCAGGACTCGGAAGTTTTTACCGGAAGAGAGAACAATAGATTATAAGTATTTATTTCATTTACTATCTATCGTTATTTGAATATACAGTGTAGCAATACCACGTCACCGTGACGTCAATAAAGGCGTCAAGACCAAGACATATACATCTGTATTAAATAATGATTTGAATAAGAATGCTGTGGGTGGATGGGTGGAGATCGTCAAGAGTGTCTAACTTTACACTGCATGAATTCCTTATTTACAGATAACAGGAAGTAACATTTGCTACAATCCATTTATTCAATCAGTCAAGACTACAATATCATTTATAATTATAACTTATTGTTCTTCAAGAATATATTAGTTAAATGAATATGTATTGTTAAACCTAATAAAAATATATAGAAAGAAAATAATCTCATTAAAGACAGAAAGTAGTTAATTATAACCACTAAGCCATTCACTAAACATGATAATGTTTTATAAGTAACTGAAAGTGACTGAGATAAACAAATACACTATAGAATAAATAGATATTTAAGTTAAAACGAAGATGCCGACTGGCGACGGACACTGGTCTGCCATACTATTGCGATACACACAATAAGCACTTTAACCTTGAAAGGTAAGGTTCATAAAAATTATTGTAATGTCTGTACCAGATATCGCTACTCTCTGTAAAACGCACAATGTCAATGTGACATGAAAAAAACGGTGGAAGCTTGACTCAAAATGCAAAACGTAGCCCGACCGACCAATTTTTCCCTTCTATAACTTTTTCAGTCTTTACATAGCCTTCCAAATCTGACTAGCCAATTCTAGTTCATACATGGGCCTAACGAACAGTGATATTCAACAAACAAAATTGGTTGTCAAATAAACTGTGTACTCACTAATTTATTATTGTAACTTCCGGTTAAAAAGACCATTTGAACAGACGTGGCTAGGAAACCTAGCTGACAGCAACAACAACAGCACAATTTACTTAGCATTAAGTAATACACACTACTTCTAGCCTACATGTGTGATGATCATAAGACATGAAAACTTACATCTCCGGTTCAAGTGATTCATATTAATTACGCTGAAACCCCCTGGCATTTAAAAACAAAGTTGTACAGCTATGAAGCAAGTCACCCAATTATATTAATTTCCTATAGACCTATAACTTATAATTATAATATGCACGTGATCACTAACATCCAATCACAGTGTTGGTCACTTTAGGTCAAAATATTCAAAATAGCCAGTTTGCGCTTTTTTGTCTTTCTTTAATTACTGTGCATTTTTGCTATTTGGACTGGAATTTTTATAATATTCAGGTATTTATAACTTATATATAATATTATTTATCGATATGTAATTGTTGAAATGTGATTTGTAAACAATTTCGTGCTTTCACCTGCAATTCGCTTTTGTTCAGCATGAATGATTTTCTCAAGTGGTAAATTGTTGTTTACATTTTTGACAGCTGTCATCTGTCAAAGCCCGATTATAATTTCTGATTTAAAATCTTGTTGTTATTATTGTAATTAGATTAAATTTTATTTCAGGATCCATATATGCTGAGACGATGTTACTTCATAACATTAAATCAGTGATTCTGCAAACTTTCTTATTTTTTTCAAGTCTCTTCTTATTTAAAGAACCCCATACCCTAAAATACTCAAACTGAAGCTAGTTGAGGCGCACTATCAAATAAATACCTGTTTTACAGAAATAAGAGACACATACTTAGGAAATAAAAATAAGAAACTGTGGAATAAGTACGATAAAAGTTTAGCCATTTCGACACAGTAGTCGATACCATGTTAAAATTCTTATTTTAACTACGAAAATGAATATGAAAATGACAGGGTTTCTCTTAAAGTTAAGAAAATATAACAAATTTTCGCTCACTTCAGCAGACCAGTGACAGTGGTGATATTTCATATATCTCACTGATAGAGCTCAGTATGTCAATGGTTTGCTGAAATAAACAAATAAACATTATTTTTACTTCTAGAAAAGTTATTTTGCCATAATGCTAGACTCATTGTGCTTGTCAAAATTACATCTAAAAATCGTCGATACTTTGCTTTTAAGCTAGCTTTTGCGATCAATTTTTCAAGTGCACTTGAACCTTAATTCCATCTTCCTATGACCGGCGACATTAAGCTTTAACGTTGCGACATGGCTCATAATTTATTTTCAGAACAGTTTTCGTACATTTACCTAAACATTTTCTAGTAGACATCCACTAAGGGTTTACTTACATGATTTCGTGTAGCGCATCATAAAGTTTGAAACATAACATCACAGTGGTCATAATATTTTGGGAGTACTTTAACGTTTACTAGACAGTAACATGGATCATAAAACTGATTGCGACATTTAGCGTTAACGCTGCGACATCTAACGGTCCAGACTTTTTGTGCGACATTTAGCGTTGAAAGTGCGACACTTACCGTCATTTAACGTTGCTACAAACGCAATAAAAGCGATTCTTCGAATACTTCGAACAATTTTAGGATTACATGTATTTCAAAAACAATGACATTTCTCTGTCTATCAGTGACGATGCTGATAACTTTGTTAAAAACCATGACTTTCAAAAAAAGATTTTCCTGAGTTAGACTCACAAATTACCGTTGAAGAAATAAAGGATGCAGCTGAGTGTTTGAAAACTAAACAAAATTTGCACAGTTGTTGAACTTAAATGTTAAGTTAATAAATGTTAATAAATGTTTTATTCGTTTATTGTCTTTATTTTTAGCCACATTTGAGATAACATG
The DNA here is from genome assembly GCA_012932295.1 of Cyclina sinensis. Lineage (NCBI taxonomy): Eukaryota > Metazoa > Mollusca > Bivalvia > Venerida > Veneridae > Cyclina > Cyclina sinensis. The sequence continues at coordinate 12,587,706 of JAAONU010000012.1, read as the reverse complement.
ATTATATCTAGAAAAATATCACTCTGACTGTGACTTCGTATTTCCGTAGTGTTTCCTATGTCTATGTACTATGTACACGTCAAAAATAAGATATAATGTTATTTAAGGCTAACATCAAAGATCGCTTGATGCATAGGATCTATATCTTATCATCTGTTGTATTGATTGTAACCTTCAAAATGTCCTTTACCTTCCACTCCAAACAGCTTAAATTGCACACTCGATACGAGAAGTGTTTACGGAAACGCCGTATTCAGTTTGACGTTTGCATCAATCTTAACCTAGTATTTGTTTTCTGCGAACAGATTTTCAAGCACTTTTAGGAAAAACAATTTCTTGCAATTTATAAACCACTTGTTTCCGTTAACTGTAGTTCTGACATACATCTATTCGGTTCAAGATAATCGTCCACAGTTGTGGTTCTCTATGTTAAAGGTATTGATGTCCCAGTTAAATGAAGGTCACGAAAGCTGGCAATATTTTTGGACATCAAACTGAAAAGAACACTCAAAGGTTTAATACAACAACTATGTTTATTCACAAGGTATCAACACATTTATGTAAAAGCGATATCTATGGTAACTTAAAGTCCATTCCGGTAACAGTGACCGCGAGGTAAAAGCTTAGGTTCCTTCGGTTTAGGAATCGTTTTAGAGTTATACATGCACCATGCAGTCACTTCATTTAGTATATATTCGGTCAATTATTATTATCTATATTATAATGTTATTAATTAGTCGAATTCATATTGGCTTTGTTATTGGGTTGAAGACAGTCATATTGGCGTCTGAAGCCCAATAACAAAGCCAATATGAATTCGACTAATTAATGACAATTTTATTAATCAACTTTATAATATTTTGTTCAATTATCAAACTAAGTAATCCAAAACTCGTAATTTATAACAGGGTAAAACTTGTGATCGTCTGCTTTTCACTTCCGCGCAACATAATATTTGGTAAATATGAAAATCACTAAATGAAAAGTTGAACACTGCTAAAGTTACTGTGAATCGATAGCGCAGGGTCTCCGCGAACTTTTTTTGCTACTTTTTGAACTTTTTAAGAGATAAAAACTTTTATGTAAAAACTAGGCTAAGCATATTCAAAATGGCGTCCAACATGGTGAAAATCCTAGGCTCATATAAGGCCGAGTTTTTCCTGAATCCTGATTGGCTAAATCTCGTATTGGCCGACTTTTTACTTATTGGCCGTGTTTTTTCGTATTGGCCGAGTTTCGAGCTTTATTGGCGAGGCTTTGGTTGTATCAAGCCAACAACATGGTCAGAATCTAGTTCAATATAAAGTTAATTAATAATGTTATTTATTTCCATCGCTTCTCGTCCATCGGAATTTAAAAGAATTTACAAATTATAAAAGCTAATTTTAGAACTTACTAAAGTTTTCAAAAGCAAAATAATTGGTTTGCAAAGACTTGGAAAATAATAACCAAGTAGCACCGAAGTGTTGTAAATACATGTACGTCGTCCAACGTTTGGCTTAATGATTACCGTCACCCAGAAAATAATCACATAGCTGGCCTTGTGATGTAGAGTCAAACGAATGCAAGTACATTGTTTTGTCAAACTGGCATACCTACAATACAAAAACACCTTGTCCATCAATGTTGTCTCAATCATAGATGGTATTTTCCCATTCGGTACTATTAGTTTTCATATAATTTTATACAACTCTCGTATATTTGAATAAACATGATATTGCAGCAAGCAAGCTAAACGTTTCATGGTGGATATTTTGAAATACTTTATAAATTACCTACTGCAGTAAATCATTTGGAGATAAAATCGCATCACATTCTAACTTTGTAAACTTTTTACAGCAATATTTTGCAAGCATGTCAAAACAACTACGGGATACACATTAAATGTGCGCATGCTTGAAATGTAAGCACATTAACTATTAAAAGCTGCCTGTCCGTTAATATTACAAAAGAATCACGGTTTCATAATTAATCTGTTTTGAGTTTATGTTAAAATATCTATTGGGACCATTTAAGTTATTGCAATGTCATTCAATTACACATCACTTTAGGTTTCTGCCAAAACAAAATCCACATCGACAACTGCATACAAACTAATTAACCTCCAGATTCCACTGAAGTACAACATTCTGAAATGAAACAATCGAATGGAAGCATTTTTTTCTTTTTAAGTAAGAGTGACATTAACTTTGATTGTAGGCTTTCGAAATACCAAGCGACAACTGTATACAAGCGACGGACACAACAAGTGTCAGTGCAATTTAAAATTACAAAATAAAGTTATTTAACGTGAAACGTTTTCATATTTGAAGTAAAGTGACATTGATCTTGAATGCAGAAATATCGAACGCAATCTCAATGATACAAATGCAAACAAGCTACTGACACAAAAAGTTAATTTTGCAAAGCAAAATATCCGAAATTAATAAAGTTATTGATTGTGAAAGGTATTTTTCATATTTGAAGTAAAGAGACATTGACCTTGAACACAGAAATATCAAACGCAATTCCAACGATACAAATGCAGACAGGCTCCCCAAACACGAATTTTCATTGTAATATATCACTCCGAAGTGGTTATTTATTAAAAAAAAAAACGTTTTGCCTATTTAAGTAATAGTGGCCTTGATAACAGACAATACATGCGCAACTCCCATGCAACAACATTATACAAGCTACTTACTCCCCCTAGTTTCATTCCAATCTGAAGTTACTGATTGTAAACCATTTATCTATCTTTAGTTACAGTTAGCTTAACCTTGATCCACCGGCTACCCAAACACAATCCAAAGATAAAAATGCATACAAGCTACTTAGAAACCTTGTTTCTTTGCAATGTGACATTCTAACATGTCTTTTTTTTAATCGGAAATCATTTGTTTTATCATTTTCAGGAGCTGTGAAATTGACCTTGAATGCCAACATCCTTATCTGACTACCATTATTTACTATATTAAGGGCCTGTAGAGTAACCGAAAATACAAGAGGGGCCAATGGCCCTAAAACGCTCACCTGTGTTCAAAGATGAAAGACATTTTTATGAATGTAATGACTGCATACCACAGTAATGGACCGATGCAATTTCATTGCCATAGCTCCAAAAACAAAAAAGTAGGTCAGTAGGTCAAAATATAGGTCATGAGACGACATTTTTGAAATCGGAACGAAAAGCTGTACACATAGTCCAAATTTCATTGCCTTAGCTTTAAAACAAAAAATTAGGTCAGTAGGTCAAAAATATAGGTCATGATATGACTTTTTTGAAATCGGAACAAAAAACTGTACACATGGTCCAAATTTCATTGCCATAGCTCCAAAAACAAAAAGTAGGTCAGTAGGTCAAAAATATAGGTCATGCGATGACATTTTTGAAATTGAAACGAAAAACTGTGCACTTCGTTCAAATTTCATTGCTGTAGCTAAAAAACAAAAAGGTAGGTCAGTAGGTCAAAAATATAGGGAATAATGTTTTTGAAATCATCTTGAAAAAATTAACAAATGGTCCAAATTTTATTGCCATAGCAAAAAAAAATTAAAAAATGAGAATTTTTTTTTTTTTTGGGGGGGGGGTGACCCCAAGGGGAGGGGGATGACCCCACTGTGGTCACAGTGCATACTGCCAAATATCTAAGCTCCAGGCCTTGCAGTTTGTGACAAGATGATTTTTAAAGTTTTTTGCTATATTACTCTATGTAAAACATGTGACCTCTTGGGTAAGGCCAGTTTTGACCCAGGGGCCATGATTTGAACAATCTTGGTAGACGTCTACTAGACAATGCTCAACACCAAATATCTAAGCTCCATGCCCTGCAGTTTCTGACAAGAAGATTTTTAAAGTTTGCCCTATATAACCCTATGTAAATCAAGAGGACCCCCGGGGCGGGGCCAGTTCTGACCCCAGGGTTATAATTTGAACAATCTTGGTAGAGATCCACCAGATGATGCCTCTCACCAAATATCTAAGCTCCAGGCCTTGCAGGTTTCTGACAAGAAGATTTTTTAAAAATTTTCCCTATATAACTCTATGTAAATCAAGTGACCCCGGGGCAGGGCCAGTTCTGACATCAGGGTCATAATTTGAACAATCTTGGTAGAGGTCCACCAGATGATGCCTCAAACCAAAAATCTAAGCTCCAGGCCTTACGGTTTCTGACAAGAAGATTTTCAAAGTTTTCACTATATAACTCTATGTAAAACATGTGACCCCTGGGGCTGGGCCAGTTCTGATCCCCAGGGTCATAATTTGAACACTCTTGGTAGAAGTCAACTAGATGATGCCTTATACCAAATATCTAAGCTCCATGCCTTGTGGTTTCTGACAAGAAGATTTTTGAAGTTTTCCTATATAACACTATGTAAAATCAAGTGACCCCCCGGGCGGGGCCAGTTCTGACATCAGGGTCATAATTTGAACAAGCTTTGTAGAGGTCTACTAGATGATGCTACATACCAAATATTTAAGCTCCAGGCCTTGCAGGATTTTGAGAAGAAGATTTTTAAAGTTTTTCCTTTTTTGCCATGGCAACCAGAGTTCTGCATGGAATTGAATTCTTTGAACAACTTTGGTAGAGCTTCATGCAAGGAACATCCCTGGCAAGTTTCATTGAATTTGGCCCAGTGGTTTCAGAGGAGATATCGTTTAAATGGAAATGTTGACGACGCACGACGCCGGGGGATCACAATAGCTCACCATGTCACTGCATGACAGGTGAGCTAACAAAAACAGGAGAAACAAACAATTAAAAGGTTTATATAATAGTGACTATACTTTTAACTTCACACAATTATTGTTTAATTATTATTATTATTTTATTTTCCGATTTTTCTATAAACTTAACGACGTGTTTCACCATTTTACTGCCTTTAACTAAACAACAGTCCCTTTTCATTTCGCTACATGTGGGGGTAATATATTTTGACCAAATATAGACTGGCTTTAGAAGTCCTTACACAGCACAAACATTTATTCACTGTCATATTTAAATGATAAAATGTAAGTATCAAACTTGATTAAGCTGTCAATCATAAAATATCAGTTTCATACCATAATGCTTCCTTCAAGGCATCACAACGCTATAATGCCATTTACTACATAAAACAACAAAGAACAGAAATAAAAAGAGATGTTCTTACTATCCAGATATTTTTATGTTGTCAAAATAAAACGACTTTGATATTTAATTCTTTCTTGATCTATTTGAAATCTCTTACAAAGTTGGATAAAGAAAATACCTTTTCTATGCACATATTTATTTTGTGTGACATTTGGAAAGCCAGATTAATAGCTCACCAAGCTGTCATTGTGGTTAGTATATCAATTTAACTTTTATAGCAGAACCTTTTTACAACTTGAATATTAGTCAGATAATAGTAAAACACAAATTATAATTCAATTTTAAGTTTCTATTCTACAATAAATGTTGTAAAGAAATGTAATAGAGTATATACTGGTTGGCAGCAGTAAATATGACCCCTTTATCTCTTCCTTAAAGCCTGGCTATCATTTTTGATTACTTTTTTTTCAGCAAGACCAGGACTTGGCTGCTTGATTACACAGCTAGCCAATTACCATATTCCACAAAAACAGGTTTGTACAAATGGCACATGAACATCTCAATACAAGGGAAATTACCTGTGCTATTATCAAGAGTTAAAATTCAAATAGTTGCGTGTTTGTAAACCTCAAAATGTTGCAACAAAAATCAACCAGATAAAAATGATATCTTTATTTCATATTGAAGACATGCATACAGAAAACATACACATAAGTTGATGAAACTAGAACCATCACTGAATGTGACAGATACCCCCGTAAATCTGAAATGACTCTGCAGATTTTCATCAAAATACTCTTCTGCATATCAAAATTACATGGTATGAATGAATATCTTCTTTACTTGATATCCTTTAAATACCTTTAGGTTAGCCAATGACCAAAAACACTAAATGTTGGTGCAAATCTGCACTGAAAATGTCGATGTTTAATGGTACATAATACTGGAATGCCTTGAAAGATACATGTTATATAAAAATGTCTTGCACATGGACACATTTTTATTGACAACATAATCCAAGTTTTACTCCAGTGCATTGAAGACTCGAACAGTTTGCATCACAAACTTCATATCTCCATGCAAATCTGCACTAATTTAAACAAGAAATGTTTGTAAAACATAAATGCCCCCCCAGCAGCACCTAATTGCTTGTGGTTGGGCCAAAGCGTTCTCTAGTTACTGATCAGAAACCGTTTTTAGGATCAAGGTCCCTGTGGCCTTGACCTTTGACCTAATGACCTCAAAATCAATAGGGGTCATTTACTGGTCATGACCAACCAGTATACCAAGTTTGGTGAACCTAGGTCAAAGCATTCTCTAGTTATTGATCGGAAACCGTTTTTAGAGTCAAAGTCTCTGTGAGCTTGACCTTTGACCTAATGACCTCAAAATCAAAAGGGGGTCATCTACTGGTGATGACCAACCAGCATACCAAGTTTGGTGAACCTAGGTCAAAGCGTTCTCTAGTTATTGATCGGAAACCGTTTTTAAGATGAGTCTCTGTGATTTTGACCTTTGACCTAATGACCTCAAAGTCAATAGGGGTCATCTACTGGTGATGACCAACCAGCATACCAAGTTTGGTGAACCTAGGTCAAAGCGTTCTCTAGTTATTGATCAGAAACCGTTTTTAAGATGAAGGTCCCTGTGATTTTGACCTTTGACCTAATGACCTCAAAATCAATAGGGGTCATCTACTGGTGATGACCAACCAGCATACCAAGTTTGGTGAACCTAGGTCAAAGCGTTCTCTAGTTATTGGTCAGAAACCGTCATCTACTGGTGATGGACAATCATCCTACCAAGTTTGAAGTTCCTAGGCCTAAGCATTCTTTAGTTATTGGTCGGAAACCATTTGGTCTACGGACCGACGGACAGACAAATGCAAAGCAATATACCCCCACTTCTTTGAAGAGGGGGCATAATGAGAGATAACTTTAGAATACCTTACAGGATGTTTGTAAAAGATACTTGCTCTAGGTACTAATATGTTCCAAGTTTTACTCCAGTGTATTGAAGTTCAAATGGAGATAACTGCGGAATGATATGTGAAGGTTTATCGTACACACAAAAACATGTGCCAAGACTGACTCCTGTCCAAACTAACTGTACTTCGATGCAATGGAATGCCTTGAGGGATCCATATAAAAAATACTTTCTTACTCAATGCACATAATTATATAAGGTAAATCTCCACTAAAATAGTCTAAGTTCAATCAGTGAAAAATTGAAAAGAATGTCTTGTAAATTGATCTACTCTTTCTTATGAAAACATATAATAAGTTTGACTTGTGTTAACTGAGAACTGAACAACTAGTTCAAGACAAAAATTTTGTATGTCAAAAATGATAGACTACCAACCGATGCAAAAACTGATTCCAGTATACCACCTCGCGCTTTGTCTGCGGTGGTATAATCATTAAGACAGAGACAACTAGTGTATAAAAATCTCTAATTACTGCTCATGTACAAGTAATTAAAGGAAAAACAATGAGTCGAAGTTATCATATGAACAATCAGGTCCAATCCAGGCATTCCTCAATGTATACTATAATAACTACTGTAAAAACAGCCAACCCAACTGCATTTTCTACAGGTACCTTTATATAAAACAGGAGGTAGCACATACTTTATATATAAAAGTACAAAGGTAATTTTTCTTTTGTTAATTACCACTATGAAATATATACAAGTGTACTGAGACTGTAGTCAAGACTTGTGGGAAAAAGCATTGTATAAGCTTTCAATCTGCTAAAACTTTGAATAAAAGCCTTTGTAAAAGTAGCAAAGCTGTAGAAAATATATGTACAATAACAGTGATGACTAAAAGATAATGAGACATCTACCTGCAAAGCCTTTGTTTGGACTAGAGTTATATATTTACATTTCCTCCAGATTTTTTTTCTGACTAAAATTCTCGAAATGAAATGTTAACATTCTAAAATTTCTTTATAACCAAACATATGTGACAAATGTTGTCTGAATTTCTGTATCTGATGAGGGATTCACGTATTAATTAACTCTGTTTGACCTCGACAAGTCATGTCATGGAAAATAGTTTACATGTCATGGTGCTCATAGTTAGAGAATAATTAACTTAATTAACTTATAAATTACTTTGTTTTGTCTTTTAGAACAGAATCTATTTTGAATCAAAACAATGTGATCAACAAAAAATTATAATAGATCTTTTCATGAAACAATGAGCAAATCCAACAATCAACACTAAGTTGTTATGGCTGGTACACATGTAAGGCTGATACATCAGACTTTATGAAAGGTTATGTAACTGAAATCCTAAATAACGTAGTAGTAAGTTTTCTCAGTGAGCATGTACATACGAAAAGAATCTATCATGAAACAGAGTTGTTTTGGTAAAAAACAAAACAGAGCATGTTAAACGCCAGTGCTAAAAGTCTCTTGAATTTAAAAAAAGGAGCAGGTAAGATCATTAAGGTCATTCAACAAACAGAGAAAGTAATGAGATGCCTTATGTCAAAATTACAAATATAAAATTTCTTAAGATCATTCTGGAAATATTCTGTTATCATTAGGCAGATATTTTTGTATACTATCTTCAGTAAAGGGAGCAGGTAATTTTTCTCTAAAGATCTGGTCCTGGTATTCTTTTATTATTTTTTCCATTTTCATTTTACTCTGTAATATATTGCAATGTTTGTTAACCATTTCATGTAAGCCTTTCCCAAAATAAACAAATCTTACTTTCATCTAGGTATATTACCATTAGAATATTTATCAGAATGAACATTAAACAAGAATAGATCTCAATATGAAATGTCTGTGTTATTTTTTTCAAAATGTTGATCGAGTATGCAGACCACATGAAAATCGCTTCTGCCTGGATTTTTCACAGGAAAACTGATAAAGGTTAAAATCCTGGACCTCAAGACAATAACAAAATAATGTTAACAGAAGTGTAGCAGAGGTATAATATAGCACTTCTTCTGCCTTGCCTATCTGCTAGCTTTTATGGTGACGTGGTAGATTGTGTCCGCTTAGCAATCAAAGGTACCCAAGTTCAAACCCAGCTCGGGGCAGATGGATTTTTTTCTGGGTTACACAAAACTGCAAGACTAACAGAGGAATTAAACAAAACAAGACATCAGTATCAAACTGAAATCTACGAGCATGTCCAATACCCAACAAGTACATATATACTTAAGCAGACTGAGATTTCCCATTTCACTAGTCATCCATGTAAACAGATGCAGCTAAAAAAACAACATGCATAAACAATCTAAGGGCTCTCTTATTCCAGAAATGAATAATTTCAACAGTAGTACGCAAATAGTATTTGTATCTGCTATATACCGTAACTGTTCACAAGAACTGGTTAAATGGCACATGCCATGTAAACAGGTACAAGTATATTCAAATGACCATGCCGCAGCAAGTCAAACATAGACATGCTGGAATATTCAGTTTGACTATTACAATTTTACGTATGAAAATATGGTGAATAATTGTACGGATGTATTCCAAAGAATTAAATTAGTTCAAAGACCATACTCAAAGTTTTCCTAAAAAATCTGCAAAGACTACATTTCAGTCTAAATGCTACTGGCTAATAAACATTTCAAAAAACAATTGCAAATCATATACACTTATATTTCATTGGTCCCTTTATTAAAACATGGAATTCATTGCAAAAATTAAACTATAGCAATTCCTGTTTCTGAAGTGTATAATACTAATCTACACTATGTGTGTCCAACAATATATATACTGATTATATACAGGCCAGCAAAAAAGTAAGTTAGCAAAAATGGAATTAAAGTTCCTATCACACAATATTTGAAATCAGTCGGAAATGAAAATAATTTGCACAAAACATTTCAATAACCAAGAATTAAACCTATGTCTTTGATACAATACACAATACCAACAATAGCATTTGCCAACAATTCTCAACATGAACAGAACATGAAACCTCAATCTGAATGTTATTTAAAAGACTCTGTCTACATCTACAAGAAAGTCATGATGACACCTTATCACTCACCTAACTTCCACTTAAGCATCTTGTATTATTTAACTGCATGTAACTAGAAGTCACTTAACTATAAAGACTATATACAGTTAATTTACTGTAAAATTTATCTAAATTTGAAATATGTAACAATAAGAGATGAATTTTGTCCAATTTATGTAACATCCCAAAAACATTTTAACTGTTTTATCAGGAAAAATAAACTTTGCCCCACACTCACTATGCACTCACTTTGAGAGCCCTGTCAAAAAAAAACTTATTGCCAAGGGCAAAGATTTTTACATTTTTTTAAATAGTAAGACCCAGGCCCAAACTGGTAAGTTTTACCAGTTCCACAATGAAGGCAATACATAAATCAAAATTCTGAAGAAAAAACAACATTGCTAGGATATTGACTAATGCTGAACAGTTAGTTATGAAAACAAGTTAAATTAATGACTTAATTTTCACATGTGATAAAAAGTCATTCAATAAAGTTCATTTTTGGCAATTTGCTCTAAAATTCCTCTATAAAACATTTTATCACAAAACCAGTTATATACATATAAAATCTTATAGCATCAACGATTATAAAATAGTTGTGCACAAAGTTCTTATTGCATAACAGTAGCACAAATAAATGTAAAATTTATCAGTAATATTTAACAACTGTTATTAAAATATCACAAGTATTTTTTTTTTCAGCAGTTAAAACGATTCTATTTCTTTCTAAAAGTTGTCATTTCAAGATCTCAATTTCAGCAATAAAAATTTTATATATACATTTTCAATGAGTATTTATATTTATACCATTTCAATTACTCTTAATGCTGGATCTCCTACAGCTAACTTTGTAAAAGTCTTCAAAAAAAATTTTATTTAAAATTCTAATGGATCTTAGTTTGAAATTTCAATAATATCTTCAAAAATAATTATAGTTGCCGAGTCTAAAAAACTTAAGTAAAAGTTTAGAAAATATCAGTAGCACTTTTTCTGCACCACATTCTGGATATATATTACTGTACAATAATTCCATATTCAACAAATTGTAATACTTCTAATATAAACAAACTAAAGAAAATATTGTAAGATATAAAAACTGTACTGAAAATGTAAAAATCTTCATAACAATCAATAAAATTCATTGAAAACATTTGATGAAGTGTAACAATCAAAAAGAGATACAGGTAAAAAAAAATGTAGCTATATTATGAATGTGCAATCATTCTGCTTTGCAAGAACAAAGTGGTCAAGTGGTAACACTCTTGACTGGTATACCAGGGGTCCAGAGTTCGATCCCCCGCTCTTCCACTAACATTACTAATAGTCTTCCGGATGAGACGTTAAACCGAGGTCCCATGTATCAGTGCTATACACTGAGCACGCAAAAGAACAAGGAGTGTCTCTGGAATGGGATGCTTTCTGTATCTTGCACTACCCCCAAAACATAAAATAACTAATCTCTTCAGGGGGCGTCAGTCATAAGGGGAACCGTTACCGATGGTTAATAAGCTCTAATAGATTTGCAACAACAGTTGGGTTCATTATGCTGTTAAGACCAGTGTTAAACACTTTAACATTTTTAATACAATTCAACGATAGAAAAGATACACAGAAAAGCATCATCAAAAGTATGATTCAATAATACAATAATATACATGAAGCACAGCAAAGCATACATCAAAAATATTTCAATGAAGTCTTGCAGACACATGAAAATTAAGATATTAACAGGTAAAATTCTCTCAAATTATATTTTGTACAGCTAGATGATACATGTGATGATAATGATGAAAACAAAACTTTTCCTGTATATATAAATACTCTGATTTTCATATTATACAAATTAAGTGTTGAATTACACTAAGTCAGAGCATTTTATTCTATAAGATTTACCCACCTTTAACAAAAGCATTTGGCTTACTATACAGATTAGTTGAGTGCATCCTAGCACATTTTGAATACTCAGACAAAAACTATGCAGATTTAGTTGAGTGCATCCTAGCACATTCTGAATACTCAAACAGAAACTTTCCAGATTTAGTTGAGTGCATCCTAGCACATTCTGAATAGTCTGACAGAAACTATGCAGATTTAATCGAGTGCATCCTAGCACATTTTGAATACTCAGACAGAAACTATGCAGATTTAGTCAAGTGCATCCTACCACATTCTGAATACTCAGAAACTATCCAGATTTAGTCAAGTGCATCCTAGCACATTTTGAATATTCAGAGAGAAACAAAGAGGGGTAATTCACACATCTGGAAACTTACAAAGGAAGTTGTATATGTACCAAGGAAGTTGCATCCCCTGAAATATTTTATTCTCACAGAAATTATCCAGATTTAGTCGAGTGCATCCTACCACATTCTGAATACTCAGAAACTATCCAGATTGAGTCAAGTGCATCCTAGCACATTTTGAATATTCAGAGAAAAACAAAGAGGAGTAATTCACACATCTGGAAACTTACAAAGGAAGTTGTAAATGTACCAAGGAAGTTGCATCCTATGAAATTTTTTATTCTCACTGTGTGACATCATCCAATTATTGCATAATGTACTGTCTCAGTGGAATGTTCCAATGACTCAGGACCAAGGAAAAAAAAGAACAAGAAAACACTTGAATGACTGAAATCACTTTAAGCCATTGCCCCTCAGAAAGACACTTTAAAGTAAAGACTTCATCACCTGGATACTATTTTGGGGTGGCTAACACTGCAACTTGAATATTTGTATAACTTCACTGACTGGATGTCTTCAAAATACAAAATGACTTGAGCAAATGGTAAGTAATACATATGAAAGGAGAACATTTTTGCAGAAATGCACACAGTTTTCAGCTATTATCCAAACTCTTTATATTCACTGGTAGTAGAGTTTGAAGTGCATACTTCTAGATACTTAGGTGACAATGGGAACAGTAAATATCAGTAAATATTTTTTAATGCTGTTTATCCTGTAAGCTCTTAGGTGTCTTTAAATGTACTTGCGGCTAAAAGAACAATGGGGAGAATGATGGGGAACTAATCAATTAACAACTTAGTAACATGTGCAACATGAATGCATACAGATATGATGTTATAACTAATGCAGTAAATATAAAGCCAAAATTTGGACACATGTTTTTTTCTCACAGCCATCTCTTAATGTCATGTTCTGACATCAAAATGTATTTCATACTATTGTAGTGAGGCAGCAACTTCAAATGAATTAGTTATCATTTCTGTCAAACTGCCTATTACCTAACTCTGGGCTTCCATGTTCCAAACTACTCAAACCTGAATCTGAATCTGTTCTTTGTCTGCCCTCCTCTTCCTCTCCCTCATTTGCCTCTCTGATCATTTTCGTAGTCAAATTTGGAGGTTGCCCATTAATAGACAAATAATGATCTGTGGTACATCCCTGAGATAAAACTTGATGTGCTACATAGCCATTTGTCTCTGCCATTTTCTCATTTTCTGTGCCATTACTTTGTACACTAGACTCAAAATTTTTGCCACCTTCCTCAATTTCTGTGACCTCATTTTTAGCAAGCTGAAGCACAGCTACGTAACCTTGATGAAACTGCTGTCCTGCAATATCATCTGTAAGATCTGTTTGGCCAATATAACCACCAGAATGGCTCTCTGTTTCATTGCCGGAAGATAAAACACTATCTTGCTGCATGTTTACATCTCTATATGATGAAGGTATGGTTTGTAAATCAGGACTGGTAACATAACTACTGCTGACCTTGCCAGGTGTTACTGGTGATAAATTCAGTGACTGCAAGGCAGGTGTACAAGCATCAGCTGGATTGATATATGAACTACTATTTGAGGAGGGAGATGTAACAAGGCTGTAACCTTCAGTAGGATTATATATACAACCTTGTTGAGGCAAATAACCCTCTACAGAAGGAAGATTTGGGTTTGAACTTAAAGCTGAACACTCTTGAATTGCATTAGAGGAACTCAATGTATAAGAAGCACTTGAATGTGGCAGATGTTGTGTTGAAATAACAGGCAATGCTGGCTCAGAAGAAACATAGTCAATGGTTGCATGTATGTTTTGACTCTTGCTTTGGGAATCTGACTGATTAAAGGACAGCTGGACTGCCTCTACATTTGCCTCTGGTTTACTTGAAGAAGCTGCTGAGGAATATCCTTTGTCTGAACTTGTTTGCTGGGTATATGGGGATGTGTCCAATCTATCTGACTTGCAAGATGTATTATCTGTTGTCACATAATTTGCACAAAGTGCATTTGTGCTTCTTTGGGCCACAGGATGCATGTTTCTACCAACATCTACATAGTGGTTATTCCTAATAGCAGTAGAAGCTCCTACTGCATCTGAATATGCTGCCAAGCTGGCAGATTGATTTCCTTCTATTTGTGGATGTTGAAAATCATTTTCTTCCTCCTCTCCACTAAATATGTCAATTTCATCATTAGTTGGCCTCGGAATTTGGGTTAAGGATGGCAAAATTGCTGAGATTTGAGTCTGGGGTTCAGATTTAAAATCACTCTTGCGATTTTGAAAATTTTCAGTCCTTGTTTTTGGGCTTGACAATGTTGTCATCTGGGCTTGTGAATAATCTGGTGAAGAATTAGAATCTAAATCAGAGTTATTGACCATACTAGACAGGACTTTGTCATCACAAGATTGCTCAGAAAATGCCAAAGGTTTTGGTATAATTACATGTAAATGGTTTTTTGATATCTGCTTATGAGAAATAAAACTGGTATCGCTACCTTTCTCTTGAAATTCTGATGTTTTATCACCACTGAAATCAGATTCAGTAGCAGAATTATTTTCATCATCATCATCATCATCATCAGCCATATACTTTACATTTTGATTACCTTCCCCTGTACCTAGTGCTGCTTTTGAATAAGCATCAGACATTCCAGAATCTCCAGACACATTTTTAGCTCTTTTTTTAAGTGAAGTTTCATCATTACCTGCTCTCTTAACAAATGTTTCACTGCTTAAATTTCTGTTCTCAGAATGGACCATACCAATAGTTATGCACCTCTGCTCTGGATTAAATGTATTCTCTGTATGAAAAACTGAAGAATGAATGGAACTGGTTGTTCCAGTAGGCTGAGTATTAGTGTCTCTATTGGTGGTTACAACAACATAATCATCTGGTGTACGTGAGAATTCAGGCTTATCGAATTTATCAGACTGTGGAGTCATAGGGTCAAAGCCGCTATCATCGCTATTCTGTCGCTCAACCTGAAATACAGAGAAATTATACATAAAAACTTTATCCAATTACAACATTCAATTTCCAACGATTAAACCAATATAAACTTAACAGGCAAACTGCTTATTCAACTAATTAAAGACTCCAGTCCTTTAACTGACTGAATGTTTTGCACCTGGCACAAATATTAAAGATTAACAGAATTAAAACAGTACATGTATAAAGGTTTCTAATAAACCTTGCAAGATTTGCCACTTCGAGTCACACTATACAACACAAGCACTTTCACATAGCATATGTTGATATTGGATAAAGAATTGGGGAGTAAATATGTACAACAGGAGAGGTGTCTTATAAGCCAGAGAGCCTGTCCCTTACATTAGAGGGGACACTACACAACACAAGATCTTTCACATAGCATGAAATAGCATGTTGAAACTACAATAAGCAAGCACTTTGTTTTACTTCATAGAGTGATAACTTACAGACTTTGTGGAGACTCCATCTGATGTTATTTCAGTCTGAAATAAAAATTCTTACTATATATTTTGGCATTTTTCAAACATCTTTACTGCAGGAACTTCTCTGAAGATAAATATTAAATCTATGAACACAGCATTTTCATTCTTTGCAGAGTTTTTATGTCAACCTTTGTAAAACTTTATTTTGTTAGCTTTCTGAAAAATGTTTATGAGTTCTGAAAGTACTGCAAGATAGCTCTCAAATAAAACCTACCGTAAGATTATTGTTAAAACAAATCTCCCCCTCAGGAATCTTTATATCTGTAGCAGCCTTGAGCTTTGCTTTAGCTTTCTTCTTACATTTCCTGAAATATCAACAAGACGGCCATGATGGCCCAGGATCAATCACATGAGTAATTTTACTGTGGCTCTGCTGTTAAGCAAACGTCATAAGAAATTATTACATTTTCTAAATTGAAGATTTTCAAAGACCTTGTATTTCAAACAAATAAGACCCTGGTAATGGGCCTGAGCCAATTTTTGATTTAGTAGATTTTTCGATTTTTTAATTAGCTTGGTGGCCATTTTGTGCAGCAAAGTGGACCATTTGAGCAATTTTAATGGAGGGCTTTCCAAGGTAATTCTTCTTAAAATTTTTGTGGAAAATGACCCTGCAGTGTAGGAGGAGTACCTTTTTTTTTTTTTTTTTTACTATTTTTAGCTTTTGCAGTCCTTATGTGCAATGTGCATCAGAGTGGAACTTTTATACCAATTATATAAAAGGGTAATATAAGGAACATTTCTTTTAAGTTTGGTTGAAAATAACCTTGCTGTTTGTCAGGAGAAGCCATTTAAAGTCAAATAAAGAAGAAAATCTATTTTTAGCTCTGGTGGCCATTTTGTGCAACAGAGCATAACTTTTTAGGCAATTTTTGATTGAGGGCTGTTTGAGGAACATTTCTTTGAAATTTGGTGGAAAATAACCTTGCATTTTAAGAGGTGATGTTGTCTGTTCCTTATTCATTTTTAGCTTTTGTAGCCCTTATATGCAATAGAGTAGAACGGTTTCAGCAAATTAAAATAAGGTCAATATAAAGAATATTTTTTAAAGTTTGATTGAAAATAGCCTTGCAGTTTGTGAGGAAATGTCATTTGAAGCCAAATATAGATGAAAATCTACTTTAAGCTATGGCAGCAATCTTATATAACTGAGCAGAACCATTTGAGAATTTTTAACAGAGGGCTATATAAGGTACATTTATGTGAAATATGTTGGAAAATGACATTGCAGTTAAGAAAGTGATGTGGTTTGAATTTTTATCTATTTTACAGCCCTTATGTGCAATGGAGCCAAACAGTTTGAGCAATTTTAGAAAAGGGCAATAGAGGGAATATTTCTGTAAAGTTTGATGGAAAATATCTTAGCGGTTTATGAGAAGATGTCATTTTAAGTCAAACATTGAAAAATATCTATTTTTAGCTCTGGTGGCCATTTTGTTCAGTACATTGGTACTCTTTGAGTTTTTGTTTTAAGAGAGGGCTATATATGGAACATTTCTGTGAAATATGGTTGAAAATGACTTTTTGGATTTTTTTTCTAGTTTTAGCTTTTGCAGACCTTATGAGCAACTGAGTGGAACATTTTAAGCAATGTTAGAAGAGGGAAATAAAAGGAACATTTTTTTCAAGTTTGGTTGAAAATGGCTTGTGGTTTTGAAGGAGATGTCATTTAAAATAAAATGTTGAAGACAGATGACTGACAAATTATGCCATACACAGGATGATCCCAAACGCTCACCCTGAGCATATGCTCAGGTGAGCTAAAAATTAACTTAAATATTTCAAACAAACAAATGCCAGTCTTACATACACAGAATAATACATGAAAATCTATTTCAAGTTTGAGCATAGACTTAATTTATTATGGTTACCCCTTTCTTCTTGATTTAGTAAGTTGTCACATTGAGCATGATAATATATTAAAGTAGGGATGGCAACAAGTGCCAATTCTGATACTCGAGTACTAGGTTATTCTTCTGATCAAGTACTTGATTACTCTGAAGATTTCCTGGAAATTTTTCAAACATTCATATACCTTAGATGTTGCACACTAATGTTTGCATGATGTATTGCTAACTTGTGTGAAAATCAGTGGTTAACCAATTAGATACTGCTTTGACAGTTTGCTGTCTTATGAAAACTGAATCAAATATTCACTTAAAATTTACAGATGAAGCTTGGTTCTGAATTCTCCCATCCGTAGCTGTCAGCTTCTTGTAATAATGATGGTAGCAAGAGTTCTAACGATGTGTAACAAATATTGCAGATACCATCAACCACCATCAGTTATTTATGGCACTGCAGGCTACCTTTGAGACAACTCTGATTGCATGCAACCTTTACTGTACAACAATACTGCCGCCATCCATGATGTACTTTTATTTTCTAATCTGCTTGCAAAAATTTGTTAACTAACACTTAAGGAGAGGAAACTTGGTAATTATGTGGTTTTCACAATACATCTACCCTAAAATAACTGTCGGGTACAAACTGTGAAGTCAAAATGATAATAAAAAATAACTGACCTCCTAAAAAAACTTGATTCTTGAAAGAACATGCAATACCTAGATGCTACCGGACACTTGATGTACTGTACTGGTATTGAAGTTAAGTGATTACAAATTAACTGTCGTAAGGGGCCTAAGGATATTTAATTTAGTTTACTATATACACATGTCAAACTGTTGATTGCCTCACTACCACTGTCAATTTCATTGTCACACCTTTACAAAGACCTTTGGATAACATTTAATATGTTTAAGTCTTTCTTCAGTGCTGAAGTATCTACAGATTTAAAAAAAGTACTTTTTAAAGTTTTACTGAGTACTCTTATATGAATTGTGGTAACCGATATTCGGACGTTCGATCGTGTATTTGGTTTGGGGTCTTGATCTTTGACCTAGAGACAAAAAACAATAGGGGCTGTCTACGTTTCATGATCAACCAGCCTATCAAGTTTGAGATGTTTGAGCCAAAGTGTTCTCTAGATATTATTGGGAAATTTTTTTGCTGTTCAATGTCAGTGTGACCTTGGCCTTTGAGTTTAAGACCTAAAAAAGAGTAGAGGTCATCCACTGGCCCTGACCAACCTGCCTTCTTATTTTGATGAAATTTGGCTGGGTGTTCTTCAAATATTTAAAATAAAAGTGTCTCGCAATGAACAAACCTACTAAACTTGACCAACATTGGCAAAGCTACATCCTCCCTCATATTCAATTGGGTGCACAACAACAAATTTAATGATAAGTGGTGCATTCATCCAAATGTATGTTTGTAGTGACTGTTTTGAAGAAGAGCATGGTGATAGGATAATACAGTTTTCTTCAGAGTGAGAGAGAGAGAGAGTGATGGGTTAATAGTTCAAATTTTATGCTCAGAACAAATCTATCTTATCAATTTCTTTCAAACTTATCGCATGTTTGAATGATTAATTTAATCAGGAAACATTTGCATCAGCAGTTTTAAGTTATGGTTGTTCATTTCAGTATAACCTTGACCACAAGACCATGGTTTTTTTTCCATGTCACACTCCTGAATATATTTAGTATGTCTAAATCTGTACTAACCTGAATATACAGATACAGCCAACAGCAGCAAATATCAAAACTATCAACACACCCATTACTATTCCTACAATAACACCTTGCTTCAAACCTGTAAAGATGATAGAAAGTGTGTTTTTATTTTGCAATTTATATAAAACAAAAACAAAGTTAAACTATAAATAAACACATATCTACAATAATGGCCCCTTATTAAGATTTATGGTATATAATGTATTTTTCCATTAAATATTCAAAATGTGAAACAAAATTATACTACAACTTTGAAATCACATTTATAAGGTCTAGAAATATAGCTCTGAGTTTAGGAAGAGGAAGAAAAAAGAACAACTGTTAAGTCCTAAGACCAGGGCCTGAAGCAAAATTAGGTTTCATAAAACTGAGTTTTCAAATCTTATCTAGAGCACAAGTGATATCAACTGGCAAAGACTAATGATGTAAAACAACCCTCAGTCTCTTGCCTGTTAAGTGGTCAAGTAATTTCAATGTTACTTGCCCTTCTTTCCATTGGCTGAATATGAAAGACTTGTCACTTATCAGCAGCACTGTATTTCAGCATGTAAGATTTGACTGAGTTCAAACTTAAATATCTTAGTAGTAAAAGATTCGGCTACATTACTTATATTCATCATAATCTCAAAACCGATGTTTTATTATTGGTACAGCATTTATTGCAATTGAGAAAAAACACTTATAAAATGAATTTCAGAGCAAACTAGATTTATCACTGAATGTCATTAATACCCTCACAAAACTGCCTTATCAGAGGAAAAGGGCAACTATCAAGTAATAACTAAACAGAGTTATAGGTATATTATACAGTGAATGCACATATGGACAGACAAAGTGACTCCAGTATACCACCTGGAAGTTAAAGTTACAACTTCCGTCTAGTGGAGTATAATGAAGAGTTATTAAATGGTCACGAAAAACTGATCCAACTTTTAAACTTTGACCTCTAAGTCTGATTTTGACCTTTAAAGTATGCACCTGGGTCTTGTGCATGACACATCGTCTCATGTTGGCGTACATTTCTGCCAAGTTTTTCCAAATCAATCCATAAATGAACACACACAAAAAACAGACCCAACTTTTTGACCTTTCACCTGCAGGTGTGACCTTGACTTTGTAGTTATTGAACTTGGTCTTGAGCATGACATATCATCTCATGCTGGTGTACAATTCTTAAACCAATCAATAAATGACAGAGTTACGGATTGGACACAAAAAACAGACCCAACTTTTTGAGCTTTCACTGTAGGTGTGACCTTGACTTTTTAAGTGAAGACCTTGATCTTGTGCATGACATATCATCTCATACTGGTGAATATTTCTGGCAAGTATTTCTGAAATCCCTCCATAAATGACAGAGTTATGGAAGGGACACTAAAAAGAGACTATACTCTTTGCCTTTAACCTCTAAGTGTGACATTGACCTTGTAGGTATGGCCCATGGTCTTAAGCATGACATATTATTTCATGTTGGAAAACATTTCTGAAAAGTATTTCTGAAATCCATTCATAAATGACAGAAATATGGAAAGAACACTTGCTCTTCACAAAGTGTGTCACATAATTGAACATTTCTGCCAAGTATTTCCAAAATCCATCCATGATTGATAGTTATAGTTTATTTTTGAATGGACACACACAGCCCTGGATGGACAAAGTGATTCCAGTATACCTCCTTGAAACATCATTTTTTGGGGATATAATAAGTAAGAGATTAAATACTTTTGTTCTCAGGAACTCCTGTAACAGGTTCGCTCTTATTTCCAAAGAGTCCTTCCTTTGTGATTCCGCTCACTGTGATAACATATGTTTGACCCTCTTCTAAGCTGGTAAATACAACTCTAGCTCCATTTGATGCTGTCACATTTCTAGCTGGAGTTTAAAACAGACATGAAAGCTATGAGCAAATCTTAATGTATCAATCACAGCATATATAAAATTATTTTTCCTAGCATAATGAAAATATACCTTATAAATGATAACTATCACACAGTCATCACCATCGTGAAAATATACCTTATAAATGATAACTATCTTACACTGCATCACCATCATGAAAATATACTTTATAAATGATAACTATCTTACACTGCATCACCATCATGAAAATATACTTTATAAATGATAACTATCTTACACTGCATCACCATCATGAAAATATACCTTATAAATGATAACTATCTTACACTGCATCACCATCATGAAAATATACTTTATAAATGATAACTATCTTACACTGCATCACCATCATGAAAATATACCTTATAAATGATAACTATCTTACACTGCATCACCATCATGAAAATATACTTTATAAATGATAACATTCTCACAGTCATCACCATCATGAAAATATACCTTATAAATGATAACTATCTCACAGTCATCACCATCATGAAAATATACCTTATAAATGATAACTATGTCACAGTCATCACCATCATGAAAATATACCTTATAAATGATAACTATCTCACAGTCATCACCATCATGAAAATATACCTTATAAATGATAACTATCTCACAGTCATCACCATCATGAAAATACACCTAATAAATGATAACTTTCTCACAGTCATCACCATCATGAAAATATACCTTATAAATGATAACTATCTCACAGTCATCACCATCATGAAAATACACCTAATAAATGATAACTATCTCACAGTCATCACCATCATGAAAATATACCTTATAAATGATAACTATCTCACAGTCATCACCATCATGAAAATATACCTTATAAATGATAACTATCTCACAGTCATCACCATCATGAAAATATACCTTATAAATGATAACTATCTCACAGTCATCACCATCATAATCATCACAGACTTTCACATTTAATAAATAAGGTAACCTCATTCAGCTAGCCTGGTTTCTCTACAGCAAATACATGAAGTAATGTACTTTCATCACTAAAAGGATGTAAGAGAATTCTTTTATTATGGAACTCTTAAATTCTTCCTAAAACGGTAGTTTTGTGACATCTACTTAATCAATTCAATATAACAGCCTTACATCTTTTGTATGCATCATTCAGTTTGTTGCATTGGACATTATACATGGCTATGTACGGTTCATCTGATTTACAAGTCAGTTTATCCCATGTGACTACCAGCGTGTTATCTTTGGACCCTGTTGATACAACCACATTCTGCGGCTGCCTCTTGGGCACTGCAGGAAAAAACACAATTTCATTTGCATATTTGGTTGTCAAATTTCAACATGCATTATGCCAGCTATTTCAAAAATAACAAGAACTTTTAATATCTCTTTATTGCACTGTTAAAAGTCCTATTTTCAAACACTCCTTATTGTAAAGCAAGGACAGATGCAATATACACCTGGCAGCTTAGGCTGCAAACTGATGATGCCAGACAAGTCACATGGCATTGCACAAATATTTGCAAATGTTCAAATTCAGCAAGAATATTTTTACAACTGTGTGAACATCATTAAAAGACTCTTTATCAATATACCATAATATATCAATATACCAAAAATGTTTTTAACAAAGGAGATAATTAAAAAAATGAGAACAGTCTTACACAGTGCACTTCTAGGTCTAATCATATATCTTTAAGCCTCAAGACAATCTCATAATGTTTAAGTTCTGATATGAACAAACAGTTATTTCAAAACCAAAGAACCATTAATAAATAAAAACTGGATAAGGTAGAGTTATGCTTCTTGAGCAATTCAGTTTTGCTAGTTGCCAGCTATCTAAATTTTAAGTTTGACAACAATTCACGTAACAGGATTAATGTTATCTTCTGGACATTTTAAGATGAGAGACAACTAAAAAAGGGTACCAGGCAGAGTTATGGTTCTTTAGCATTTCACTTCTACTTCTTACCATCTATCTGTATCTTAAGTTTCAAGATAACCTCTGTCATAGTCTTAAAGTTATGCTCTGGACAAAAAGAAATCAGAAGGGAGATAATTCAAAACTGTGACCAGAAACAATTATGGTTCTTTAGCACTTCACTTTTACTTCTTACCATCTATCTTTATCTTAAGTTTCAAGAAAACCTCTGTCATAGTCTTAAAGTTATGTTCCAGTCAAAAATTTATCACTAAAATTAAAGAAGGGGAGATTACTCAAAACCTGGATAAGGTAGAGTTATGCTTCTTGGGCACTTCTCCTTGTCACTAGCGATCTATCATTAGTTTCACCTCAATTCACTTCACATCTATAAAGTTATGCTCCAGACAAAAAAATTGAAAAAATTAAATTTAAAACTAGATGTTTTTTGTGAAAAAAGCATGTCTCCCCGCTGCACCCGATTGAAGGAAGGCCAAGGAAAAAATATTACCTTTCTGAAACAGATGCCTCTGTCATTTATTATGGTACAAGTAAGAACATTATATATATACATATCATTATATCATTATATATATACTATGAAGTTTGAAGGCTCTGGGTGAAACAGAACTCCAGTTATTGAGCAGAAATGGTTTACACTCTTTGGGCCCCTGTGACCTTGATGTACTCACCCCAAAATTAATAGGGTTCCTTCACTCAATAAGGGCAACCATCCTATGAAATTTGAAGACTCTGGGTGAAATAGAACTCCAGGAATTAAGCGGAAGCGGTTTTCACTCATCAGGCCCCTGTGACCTTGACCTACTGACCCCAAAATCAATAGGATTCTTGTACTCAATAAGGGCAACCATCCAATGAAGTTGGAAGACACTGAGTGGAATAGAACTCCAGTTATGGCGTGGAAACGGTTTTCACTCTTCAGGCCCCTGTGACCTTGCTCTTTGACCTACTGACCCCAAATCAATAGGGTTCTTTTACTCAATAAGGGCAATCATCCTATGAAGTTTGAAGGCCCTGGGTGAAATAGAACTCCAGTTATTTAGCAGAAACGGTTTTTTACACTCTTCGAGCCCCTGTGACCTTGACCTTTGACCTACTGACCCAAAAATCAATAGGGTTCTTCTACTCAATAAGGGCAATCATCCTATGAAGTTGGAAGGCTCTTGGTGAAATAGAACTCCAGTTATTGAGCAGAAACGGTTTACACTCCTCTTGCCCCTGTGACCTTGACCTTTGACCTACTGACCCCTTAATCAAAAGGATTCTTTCACTCAATAAGGGCAATCATCCTATGAAGTTTGAAGGCTCTGGGTGAAATACAACTCCAGTTATTGAGCAGAAACTATCTACACTCTTCGGGCCATGTGTGACATTGACCTTTGACCTACTGACCCAAAAATCAACAGGGTTCTTCTACTCATTAAGGGCAATCATCCTATGAAGTTTGAACGCTCTGGGTGAAATAGAACTCCAGTTATTGAGCAGAAACGGTTTACACTCCTCGAGCCCCTGTGACCTTGACCTTTGACCTACTGACCCCAAAATCTAAAGGGTTCTTCTACTCAATAAGGGCAATCATCATATGAAGTTCGAAGGCCCTGGGTGAAATAGAACTCCAGTTATTGAGCAGAAACGGTTTTCACACTTCGGGCCCGTGACCTTGACCTTTGACCTACTGACCCCAAAATCAATAAGGTTTTTTAACTCAATAAGGACAATCATCCTATGAAGTTTGAAGGTTCTGGGTGAAATACAACTCCAGTTATTGAGCGGAAACGGTTTTCACTCTTCAGGCCCCTGTGACCTTGACCTTTGACCTACTGACCCCAAAATCAGTAGGATTCTTCTACTCAATAAGGGCAACCACCCTATGAAGTTTGAAGGTTCTGGGTCAAACGGTACTCCAGTTATCGATCAGAAACGAAGTGTGACAGACGGACAGGACGACAGACGGACAAGGCAAAAACTCCCCCCAGAGGGGAGGAGACATAAAAACAATGGGACCAAGTAGAGTTATGGTTTCTAGGCACTGCATTTCTACTTCTTATCATCTATCTTTGTTTTAAGTATTAAGTCAATCCCTTTCATAGTCTGCAAGTTATGATCAAGACAAAAATTCATTATAAAATTTGAAAAGGGGAAATAACTCAAAAACAGGAAAAGTAGAGTTATGATTCATAGTCACTTCTTCTAGTCATTATCTATATGTATTATTAGTTCCACATCAATTCACTTCATAGTTTTAAAGTTATGCTCTGGACAAAAAGAAATCAGAAGGGAGATAATTCAAAACTGTGACCAGTTTCTGCACAGCACTTCTTCTTCTTACCATCTATCTTTATCTTAAGTTTCAAGATAATCTTTATCGTAGTGTTTAAGTTAAGTTTTTTTAAGTTTTGTCTGGACAAAAATTCATAATAAGAATTAAAGGGGAGTTTACTCTAAAATAGGATAAGTTAAAGTAATATTCCTTTGGCACTTTACTTTTCATTCTAGCTAGGTTTTCTTTCTAGCCAGTTATCTATATCTTAAGTTTCACATCGATTCACTTCATAGTTTTAAAGTTATCTTCCATTCAACCAATTTTTAAGAGGGGAGATCATTCAAAAATGGGACAAGGAAGAGTTATTGTTCTTGAGCACTGCACTTCTACACATTGCAAGTTTGAAGTCAGTCAGAGTTACCGTCGCGACAAAGTCTGGATGCTGCCTGCCTGTCCGCCAACAAGGTGTTACACAAAATGTATCTGTTTTTTGACCAGCGTTTAAAAGGACTGTTTTACAAATAGATGTAATGATCCAGACATTACCAGATACATTATATACCAGTCAACATTTATTTTGGTGCCAACTTTATTTGCTTTCTCAGGAAAATGTCTACTCTACTCTTTTATTACCCGAGCTGTTTCACAAAAACATACCTGTATTTCTATATTACACTTTTTTTTCAGTTAAACACCTTTGGTCTTTTTGTATTTACCTTCATGTTTAAAGTTAAAATTTCTTTTGGCTCAAACATACAGCTTTTTATAAGTTCCTACAAATATCATTCAGGTACAAGGTTTTATTTGATACGGTATAAACTACGACTCTTCACTTTTTAAGTTCAAAGTTTTACAAGGTAGATGCAATTTATTTTCAGGTGTAAAGTTTTTTATCTGTCATGTACACACCTCCATGTTTCAAGTATACACAGTCCTGCCACTCTAAACCACTGCTGCCATGTGTTTTTATGGCACTCACGCCATATAAGTAATCTTGTGCTGAATTGGAGGAGATTATTTTTAGAACTGCCTCTCTTGAGTCTGGTAAGAATTCTTTCCAGTACACCTCGTGACTATTCTGTAAAAAGTAAGAAAATGCCTTATTATCTGGAATTTCATGAAAATTAATTTGTTGGTTTCTTTTCTGACAGTAATCATTAAAATTTTCCAAGAATATCAAGTCACAGAACCAAAAAAGGCCACTACCAGAATAGCTGTAACACAAGAAAGCCCACAACTAGATTGGTTATTTTCAAAGCAACTTCAACCTAAAATGAACATTACTTTTTTTCCTTCATACTTATGGGAAAGTTACTTTTCTTCCTTCATGCCAGAGCCCAGGAAAACCAAAAATTTGTTTTTAACATCCTTTATGCAAGATACAAAAGAGAAACTTTATTTTGATAAGTTTCAACCAGATTTCTCTTTGAAAAGAATAACTCTAATTTAGGAAACATATCAAGGTTTTATTTTTAGAAACTCAATCAAAACTGACTTTTTCATTTAATATGTACTGATAAGATATATAACTAAAATTATAAAGATCAATGATAAATAATCTGTAAGAATTTATCAAAATATATTTATTGTTACTGGTATTATTTATAACATAAAAGAAGAGCTGTCACATGATGTGACAAATGCCAGACAAAATGTCCGACAAAAACTGTGAAAATGATTGACTGAAAATGTCTGGTATTTTAAGCTGATTTAGGGGTATAAATCAACATAATACAAATAGAGTGGGTTAAGTACTTGTTGCACATGGCTGCCATATCAAATGGAGGATGGACAACTTAATTACGATACCCTTCCCTTTGGGGGCATTAAAAGTTTTATGCCTTTATCTTTATACTTGCTCACCTCACAATCACCATTCTTGTTTCGACATCGAACTACTACAAACTTATCAGTCTCTGCAGTTTCTGGGTAAGTCCAACTGATGTAAACATCTTCATTTGAGGATTCAACAATGAAGTCTGGTGGTAATATCCCTGAAAAAAGATATGTATGGTCTAAGTAGATAATTATATGAATGGTTGAGCAATATTTCAAACATTTCAAACGTTCAACAATATCTTTTACTGGAATGAATAAGTTGATCTCATGCAACCTTTGTAAAGTTTTGATTCATCAGGTGGTTATATAACTGTCTCTGTATGTTTTCAATGCTCTCAACAAATAAAAGAAATAGCTATTGAACAATATAGAATTCCCACTTTATTCAACAGTTACCGAGTAAACAAACAACTATTGTTACATTTCAAGAATGCTAAAAATGTTCATACAAGAGAAATAAGATCATTATGTAAATATTTCACACTCTGGAAATTTGATAATGCCATGTTTTTGAATAATTTCTTTTCAAGAAGGTGAAAAGGTAGGAATATTCCATCTAACTTGAAATCATATATAATCATATTTCGATCAGCATTATACCTGTAAGGGAAAGAGATAGAGCTTTCTAGCAATGCCTTACTCTTTTATAATTAAACAGGAAATATCTCAACTAAGAACAGAACAGAACAGAACATATCTTTTATTTTTCACCCAGGTATACAGTGTATACAATATGGGCAATATGCCAAAATTCAAGAACATAATATTATTATCATTTCCGGAACAAGTAAGTAGACGAACTTACAAATAAACAGACACTCACACACACGTATTCACAGTTTCATTCATACACGCACGCGTACCACACTTACGTGTTCTTTTACATTTCAAATAGTGGGGGAGGAGATATATCCGCTGTCATTACCAAAAATGATAATTAGCTATGTAGGAGAAAAATAGAAAAGCACCAAAAAAAAAAAAAAAATAAATAAAAAAAAAATAATAATAATTGTGCAAAAAAATAAATTTAAAGTTAGATTACTAAATGGCAGGCTGATTGAAAACAGGACGGCTACGTCCCTGTATTTTCGGAAAGCCAGATTTGACCTAATTGTGTTAACTGCTGTGTAAATATTACTGCGAGAAGATTAGTCATGCATTACACATGGCGCACGTGGTAGCGAATTTATGAATGGGGTCATCAGTCAATGGAATATTTAAGGGATAAATACATAGTAAAGGTAAGTATGCTTATTTGATTTCAACATAATGACACAGATACAAAGTCAGGTTTTCCATGTACATACATTGTAGGTAAAAATAATTAGCAGCATTGATACAAAAAAATATGTTGATTCGTGTAGGTTTTTTTTTTTTTTTTTGGGATACAGCTAAACCGTAATTATTACTCAAATTTTAACACAATGTATTTTCAAAGCAGGCTTACTATTTAGCAGTTGGGAGGCATCGGAAATATTTTGTTAGAGACATTACCTTTTAAATTTTCCCATTATAACAGATACGAATTTAGAGACTTTTCTGAGGTGAGGGACAGTGGAAGACGATAAAATAGATTTAAGTGACAATTCCTGCGGAGGTATGTCCAGATTATTTAAGTATTGGTTTCTTTCATTTCGAAAATAATTACATTGTAATAAGTAATGGTGTTCCGAACCTATTTCGTCATTTCTACACAGTGTACATTTCCTTTCATGAAAGGGAGTTCCGTCATAACGGCCTGTCTCGACGGGGAGATGGTGGTTTGCTGTGCGAAATTTGAAAAGGTAAGTATACTCTTGTTTTGTTAGGAGTTTGAAATAGGTTTCTAGTTCAATGTTTTCTTTAAAACTGTGATAAATCTGTCCTTTGTTTGAGTTCATAAGGTCATCGTGCCAAGATTGTTTAAATTTGCTAATGAGAGCTTCTTTTATGTGTTTATGTATATTTCTTTGTCGAATTTCCTCTTGATTTTCCCATAAATCAAAGCGACCGACAGAATTTAAAATTTCTTTTATTTTATTTAACCATTTATAATTGCTATCAGGGAGATTTAGCATGTATTTATATATCTGAAGTGAAAGTTTTTGTTCTTTTCCAAGAAGTAATCGGTTCCAAAAAGAAATCATTCGACTTTTGATTATTATTGATATTGGATATCTACCCAGTTCGCCGTATAAAAATGATATTGGTGTAGATTTCCTAGCGTTTGTGATTTTCCTTAAAAAATTGTTATGTACTCGTTCTAAAATATCTACGAGGGGTGATTCAAAAGTTCGCGGAATTTATCTCTAAATCATTTATTTTTTCACCGAATCACATTAAATTTCGCATAAATATAATTCAACGTATTTTAACTAACATTTTCGTTTAGTTTATGGAATATGTGTAACCGGAAGAATATAAATGGTCTCCATAGCAACCACGGTTAGGTGACTTGAAGCAGGCCAAAATATTTCGTTTTACTAATTCACTTCAGACGATAGTATGTTTTCAAATGTTGCTCAATTTTGGCGCGAACGTAACTGACGTTAGAATGACGTGTTGACGTCATTTCCTATAATTTTGATTACATTACGTTGAACCGTTACTCCACAGCAGCGAGTTGTCGCCATGTCTTCAACTTCTTCCGCGACGTCAACAAGTGAATTGGAGCTACGCGCAGTTGTGAAATTTTGTGTTGGACTCAAACTTACACCAGTTGAGACGTTGAATCAAATTAAAAACTCGCATACATTACAACCTTGTGGTAAATCGTTTGTCTACAAATGGCATGAGCGATTTCGGAACGGCAGAAAATCGGTACTTGATGACGATAGAGCAGGTAGACCAGCATCCGCTATGACGACGAGCAACGCAACGTTAGTGAGAGAGCTTTTGGACAACGACCGGCGCTTAACGGTTAGGGGTATTGCAGAGGAACTCTCCCTATCGTATTCTACTGTGCAACGAATTCTTACAGAAGAGCTAAATATGTCCAAAGTATCTGCGCGTTGGGTGCCCAGACTTCTGACTGATGAAAACAAGCAGCGGAGGTTAGAATGTTCTCAGCAATTTCTGGATCTGTACGACGCACAGGGTGACGAGTTTTTGGACAAAATCATCACGACAGACGAGACATGGTTATACCATTATGATCCAGAGTCGAAACAGCAGTCGTCCGTCTGGAAGTCACCAGACACACCTCCACCAAAAAAGGCCAGGACAACACGCAGCTGCAAAAAGGAAATGTTCATCTTCTTCATGGATAGACAAGGGCTTTTGCTTCAACACAAGGTGCGCGACGGATGTACCGTAAATGCCGACTATTATTCAAAGGTATGCCGCATTTTAGTCATACAAACGATCAACACTTATATATTATTTTTATAACAAACTAATATTTTACAGTATGTATTGTTTCAAATAACAAAATATATAAAAATATTATTTAAAATGTGCCGCTTTTTACTTTCTTAAACTTAAATTATTTCATGTTTTCCCGTTTGTTTGTTTGACTTCAGGTGCTTAGACGCGATCTGATACAGGCTCTGCGCCGCAAGCGCCCCCTGTTGGTACTGGATGATGTTATACTCCATCATGACAACGCTCCAGCACATCGGGCACAGAGTACAGAGTTAGAGATTTCACTGCTTGGTTTCAGTCTCTTACCACATCCGCCGTACAGCCCGGATCTAGCACCGATGGACTTTCGTCTGTTTCCAGATATGAAGAGGGAACTCAGAGGCCAGAGATTTGAAACAACATTAGAGCTACGCAATAAGGCTCGTGAAGTAATCTCTTCATTCAGTCAGGATTGGTTTAAGGTAACATTTATGCAATGGGTACAAAGGCATAGGAAGTGTGTAGCGACGGGCGGCGATTACGTCGAGAAGGTGAATCGTACGCTAGAATTTGACCGTTAGTGACGTCGACGTCGTGATGGCGTGCGTCAAGTGCCGGTCATGTATACAATTCAAATATGTACAAACGATTTATTAGTAAATGTATTTCAATGAGATTACGGCTCTGCTTTAGTATTGAGTAAACGTATCGAGTGATGTAATTTTTGTGTTTGTATTGTCTTTTCCGTTCTAGTAATAAAGCAATTCCGCGAACTTTTGAATCACCCCTCGTATGTTCTCATAGCCAAATATTTCGGATCCATAGGTTAATATTGGCAATACGGTATGATCGAAAAGTTTAATCACTAAATCAATAGGCAAATCGGCATTGTTGGCTCTAGTAAAAAGTAAATGCATGGCTTTAGTTGCTTGTTCTGCAATATGTTTCCTAGCTCTTAGAAAGGAGCCATTACTTGAAAGAGTTAATCCCAGATAATGGTAGTTGTCTGTTATTTCAATTGGAATTTCACCAAGTTTAAAGTTGAAGTTTCGGAGTTGTCTTGCCCCAAAAATTATTATTTTAGTTTTGTTGAAGTTTATTTTGAGATGCCAATTATTACAATACTCGTAGAATGTATCCAAACATGTTTGGAAATCTAAATGAGAGTCAGACAGTAATACGGTGTCGTCAGCGTAAAGTAAGATTAATAGTTTAAGCCAAAGAGTAAGATCCAAAGGATCTTTCAACTCTACTCCGACGGAACCGTTAAGATGTAATGTTGACTGTATGTCGTTCAAAAACATTGAAAAAAGAATCGGTGAGAGATTTTCACCTTGTCTGACTCCAATTTTTGAAACAAAGGTATTTGATAATTTTCCATTATGAGAAATACGAGACTTTATATTTTTGTACATATTGTTAATAACCGTGAAAAATTTGCCATTTATTGAGTTTTTCAAAAGTTTGTGCCAGAGGCCTACCCTCCAGACTTTGTCAAAGGCTTGAGAAAAATCTATGAACGCACAATAAAGTTTTTGTTTACGTTTTTTTAAGATTTCAATAAGTGCGTGCAAGGTAAAAATATGATCACTGCACGAATAACCTTTTCTAAAACCAGCTTGATTTTCATCAAGAATGTGGTTTTCTTCTAGGAAACATGTTAGCCTTTGATTTAAAACAGAAGTGAATAATTTTCCAAGACAGCTTAAGATGGTTATTGGTCTGTAATTGTTAGGGTCTGCAGAATCTCCCTTATTTTTGTAAACAGGTATAATAATACCTTCTAGCCATGACTCGGGGATAAAACCAGTATTAAGGACACAATTAAAAAGCTTACAGTAAAAAGGGGTGAACATATCTTTCGTTGCTTTAATGTATTCATTAAGTATATTATCATTAGGACTACAGGCTTTTGAATTTTTCAGTTTTAAGATACATTTTGTAATTTCTGTTTCTGTAATTGTTGAATTAAGAAATTCATTTGAACTATGCGTGATTGGGATCTCGTTAATAAACCTGTCGTCATTAACCAGATCGGCATTAATGGCCTTAAAATGTTCATAAAAGTCTTCAATAGATGGAGAGGGAGCTTCTTTCGTTTTTGGTTTGAGAGTATTTAAAAATTTCCAATACTGTTTTGGACTTTTTTCGCTCATTGACCTGAGTTTTAAAGAAGTGCTTTCTTTGTGTTTTTTAATATAAAAGTTCATTGTACGTTTATACTGCTTACTGGCATTACGGAGCCATAATTTGTTATCATTACTTTTAACTTTGGAATATTCATTTTTTGCTTTGTGATAGTTTTTCCTAGCCAGGTTACATTTTGGACCAAACCATGGCTTGTTTTTCAAATTTCTGTACGGTAAATTGTTTTTAAATTTTTCAGGAAATGTAAGACGAGCTGCATCGTGGAAGATTGTTTGCAGTTCTTCGGTGATGTGTTCGATTACTTCTTTGCCTTGCGGGTATGTATTTAACTGTAATTCTAAATTATCTAATTTTGCAATATTTATATTATCACGAAAGGATGAGTCCATGTCGCTTTTCCACGCGTATTTTTTCTGTAACTTTTGAGTTTTCGGAACATTTACATTTTCCTTTAAAATTTTAAATGACCACGATAAAGCATTATGCCCGTCAGAAAATATTGGGTCCGTTTCAGTAATTTCAAAAGACAACAAATTATTAAAACATTCGGCTGTTGCTACTACATAATCAATGACCGATTTATCCCGAAAGGTAAAATAACCTATGTTATTATCTGATGAAAATCTTCCATTAAGAATGAATAAATTATTATTTTTGCAGATCTCTATGAAGCGAAAACCATGCGAATTAGTTCTTGTATCCATTGATATTCTTTCAAGGGGAACTGCTAAATTCTCAAGTATAGTAAGTTTGTCAAGTTGTTGTTGTATTTCTTCCTCAATATCAAAAAAATAATTTAAGTGTGAATCAGAGCGAATAAAATCGCGCAATGTCCCTACCCGTGAATTCATGTCACCTGTCAAATAAACGTATTTATTATCGCTACATTTTTCTATTATTTCATGCTCAAATTCATTAAACAAATCATTAGTAAAAAATCTTGAATTTTCTGGGGGCAAATAAACTGCTCCTAGGATTATATCTTCGTCATAATGAGTAAAACATTTTGAAATAGAGACCCATAGTACATATTCCGATTCATTTGGGATTAATTTAACATATGGCGCAATAATATCTTTCACATAAATTCCGATGCCTCCTGACTTACGTCGATAGAGTTGTGACCTATATTTAGGAATGAAAGAATAACCATTAATATCAACAATATCTGTAGAATCCAGGTGTGTCTCAGACACACACAAAACATCAAACGTATTTACAAATTCAAGAAAGTCTGGATAATTTAAACGTTTTTTCAATCCGCTTACATTTAATGTACCTAATTTAATATTTTTCTCTTGCAGACTATAAGAGTCATCTTTCCCCCCGAATTCCTAGCAGGCTGTGTTTGCAGGTCTCTCCTGTGTGGAGTCGGCACTGGATGGAACGGAACGAATATTCGTCGAGGTGTCATCGTTAGAGTTCATACTAGGCAGAGTGTTGTTATTAAAAGTCTGATTTGTGGCAACGGGTTGAGAAATCCACGGACGTTGAATTGCAGGCGAATGACCAGGGAACGGTGTTCTTTGTGTTCTAGGAGCATGGCTTCGACCCCTGCCTGGACTCGGAGCTGGTGACGGTGATTCGAAGACTAAGAAGCATTGATGAATCTTATCATCTTGGTGATTAAACATACTAACTAACATAATATCTCACCCCTGTTTCAACCAATCAGGTTTCTTCATGAACAAGAGGATCATATGACAATGTTAAATGGTTTTCTTACATTCGTACCAAATTCAATTTCATAAAGTAAGAGCTAACAGTTTACTAAATAATACTATAATGTCTTTATGTGTGGGTAAAGTACTTTAAAATCATTCCTTGACTGGTAAATAGGTCTAAATGATGGCTTACCTGAGGTAGCAGAGGATATCATCAGTGACGAGGCATTTTTAGAGGTACCATTTTCATTTCTTGCCCTAATTGTGAAATTATAACTAGTATTGCACAATAATCCTGAACTGCAGCCATAGGTCAAATCCTCAGCCAAGTCTTCCTCAATGGGCATTACTGCCTCAGTGTTTACTGCTGTGAACACAACTTTAAGACCTTTCATAGGCCCATTTCTTTCATCCTTTTTGATTGGCTGAAGCAAAAACAAAGGTATATAGTATTTTCTGCTGATGCAGTGAACACATGAACATATCAAATTAATACTTTGTTTACTCAACTGATCAATCGGAAAATGAAAAAAGTAAATTTAGAAGAAAACTGAATGAGTAAGTCATGTACGTCAAGCTAAAACAAACATTACTAACAACATTATTGTACAGAAGTCAGTAGCATCTCAATTGTTACCTCCTTTTACTTAAGTAACATACAAGAAAATGAATTCTGTGTAAAGTACAAATCTCTTCAATTTCAGGGGTCA
This sequence comes from Cyclina sinensis, assembly GCA_012932295.1. NCBI lineage: Eukaryota > Metazoa > Mollusca > Bivalvia > Venerida > Veneridae > Cyclina > Cyclina sinensis. The sequence goes on along the minus strand of JAAONU010000012.1, from coordinate 12,552,590 downwards.
TATTTTTACAGGACAGAAAGCTTAACTTCATATCAGATGAAGCAGCAGTTACAATGAAGGAGGAAATTAAAGTTGAATATCATAGGTATACTAAAACAAGGAAGCCAATTACTGAAACAAAATATTCATAACAGTTTGTTTTACATTTTGTCAAATCATGTGCATTTTAGTCTGTTCATAATCACGTTTTTTTGTTTGTTTTTTTATTTTCATTTTTTTTTTTCCTTATTTTATCAAGATTCCATTAAATCATATATCATCATATTTCTGATAAGGACATTGTAAAATTAGCACAATCTAAATATCCAAACATTTAGCCAACAATTAAAATCATGCTGCTTTCATGATTTTCATAACTCTTGCAAGTAACCTTGATGTTTCCAACACGTGTCCTACACTTGATTTAAACTGCTGCTTATGAAAATTCTTGGAGAAATAGGAACTTTAAAACAATCAAGACCAGAAACTTTAAAAGAGTATGGTACACTAGTGCCTAGCAGAGAAAAAACTCAACAAAAGAAGGAATTGTTCTCTTTTAGATTCTTAAAGTTATTTATAATTTTGCAGTCCCTACTAAAAATAATCTTTTATTTGTGACTCTCTGCACCGGTTGTTGGCCTGAAGTATTGTGTTTAAATCCACATACTTATGCTGTTGAAGTTTGATGTAACAAATGATAAAATTATCAAATCACCTTCCAAAATACACAGACGCGTCTTCTCAGGTTACTATGTCCTTCACAATCTCTGTGGTACCAACTGTAACCCCCGTCAGTGACCTCGGGACTGGAACTCGGAACTAAAACATTCAGTCTTATTTAAAGTACACTTTTTCTTTATCATGAAATCAAAATCTATGAAATACTCTTACCAATGATAATTTTTATCAAACACTTCTTCAAGAACAGTTTAAAAATCATATTCATTACATTTGTGGAAATAAGTAAGTACCTTACATTGATTTTTGTAGTCAGTTGCATCTAAGGACAGGCTCTTTACTTTCTTAAGAAGTATTTTAAAGGTAGGTAAGGAGGTTGCCAAGGCAGTTTCCACTGGTTCATAATTATTAAATTATTATTATTTAATTGCAACCAGAAATATTCAGAGACTGGTTTCCAAACAGCAGACAATAATGGCAAAGGTAGAAATGTTTTGATGTAAAAAGAATTAAGTTTTATTACCAATAGTGTCACTGTTAAGATAAGGAGAGCCTTAAAGGCTTATAAGACAACTCTCTTTACAACACAACTACTATTGTATATATATGTGTCAGGTGCACGACAGGCAGGCCATCCAACACCACAACAACAAGCCACACCAACATCACTAAGTGGGTTCTAAAAATGTTAACTATATCATGTACTTACTGTCTGAGTAGGTTCTGACGACAGTTGTTCTTGTGTCACTGTAGAAACCAGCTTGATCCCCTGTGGGTTGTATGCTGACAGTAAATGTGTAATCTGTGTAGGGATACAGACCACATATTGTTTGCTTATGTGTTAATTTCTCTGTCTCTGATGTTGTATTGAACTTTATTATCTGAAAGTTTTAGAGATCAAAACTTCAATTCAAAATAGGTATATTATCAAACATTTAAATAACTGATACATTCAGAAGACATAAGTGTCAGTTCTGGTACTGTGGCAGGCTTGAACTTTTACCCTAATTAGTGTACCCTAAAATATGTTAATAAGTATGTAATTGTAAAATCTTATACAGTATGAAAAACACAAAAATGTATCCATGAAAGTTTCTTGGTTTACAGTAATAGTTTTTATTTTTGCAATTTGACTGAAGTTCAAGATCTCCCTACGATTAGATCTGAAGATGACCCATTCCTTTCTAACTTCTTGATAATCTGGAATTTCCACTACTGTTATTTATATCCCAGCCAATGACACAGCAGCTAATTATGCGTGTCGATAGTTAATCTGTACACACGGCACATTCACACAGCATGTCAACTTCTCTAGTATAACAAAGTGCTGAGATATTTCGAAAAAATAATGTTTTGAACACACATTAATCGCATTATTATGGAAGATTCTGAGTTCAGTGACAGTTTGTATATGGCAGATAACTGTTTGTGATCCCAGTTATATAAACAGATTTTCACAAGCTAAACCTACAGTACGCTGCCTTTATTTTCAGGGTGGAAGAGTTGCTCTGATTGGCTGACGGACAGGTCCTGAGAAGGTGACCTTCTATTGGTTGTCCTCAGATCCTAATACCGTAGTGATTTTTAGGATAAGATTTTAATCAGATTGTTATTTTTATTTATAATAATGTTGGCAACAAATGATCTCAAATAAGTAAGATCAAGGGAGACTGAACACTAAGACTGGATCTTTTTACTGCACAACATATTTTCAGCAAGCATTTGTTTCAGTCTGAAATTCTGTTCAGCAATCTGGAAGCAATTCTTACCTTATTATCTAACCATTCACTGGATACAATCAGTTTGTGCTCCTTAGGGTACTGCATCTCTGAATTATTAGTTTGCCATGAAACTTCTATGCATGTGCTGTTCAAAACAGTTGATTTCAAATTTATGACTGGATCTGGTTTCACTGGAAAAGAAATGAAAGTGCCGAAATGTAAGTATCTATTTAATTCAAACAATGTATATGAATAATTCGTTGATCTTTCTGAAGTTTTAAAGCCCTGTTGATTCAAAACAAGAGGACCATGGTGTCCCCATATTGTTCATCTGAGAACCACCATCCTTTCTGAAAAAAAATGGTCAGCTATAATCTGTCACACACATATAATACCCTTATAAGTCAGAAAACTAAGTCTTCATTTTCATGTAACTCATTTTGAATCCCAAAATCTGCTTGACCCAGTTTTCAATCTTTCTAAAGAAATCATCTACAAAGGACATTTCAACCTAGTCTAGTAAAAATCGGTTATTGTTTGACCTCTTCAGTGTTTACATTGTTTTCCACTGATAAGAACTGGTGTCCTTGTTTTTTGACACTACGTAACCATTTCAAAATTCATCAAAGGAATTATCTATGCAAACATTCTGACTAACATTCGAGATAGTCGCGCCTAACTGTGACTTCCAGTGTGTCAACAAGGTTTTTTCCACTAATCCTAGCCTAAGTCTAAACTTGGAGATCATCAAACTATTTTTGAATAAAATATCAAAAGGACTGGGTCATAAATGTGACCCCTGGACACAAGAATTTCACTGATCAGCTGTGATGATCCCCGTTTTTGACCAATTATTACCCAGTCTCTAACTCCTAGGGATCATTAAAACAAACAATATTGTGAAGACTACAGCAAAAATATGAAACATATTGTGACCCAATAATACCAAGTTACAAAATTACCTGAGAAATCGTCCGAACAAACATTCTTACCAAGTTCTATAAAAATTGCCATGAAAATGAGACCTACAGAGTGTTTACAAAGTTTTCCACTGATCTGAGCTCATGACCGTTTTTCTTTTAATAAATATGACCAAGTTTTAAACAAAACAGAGAAATAGTCCGATCAAACATTCTGAGCAAGTTTAATGAAGACTGGGTAAAAAAATTGCCATCTAATGTGTTTACAATGTTTTCCTTTGATATGAGCTTCTGCCTTTGTTTTAAAACTAAATGACCCCAATTGAAACTCATCCAAAAGATCCTGTGGACTATCAGTATAAGCAAGTGTTACGAAGGCTGGACCAAAACAATAAAGTGACCTTAAGGGTGTTCACACCTAAACCTAAAAGTTGAACACAAAGAACACATAATACACAATGGAAGATGGATAAAGGTGTGTTAAAACAGCTAATGATTATATTTTCAAACACGCAAAGCCAGTTTTCTTGAATGTAGAATAACATAGTTGTACCCAGATATCTAATCTCCAATGATTTAATTGCTGAAAAACATCCATAGAAAAGTTGCTTCAGACTTTTTGCATGTGAAAATACTACATTTCTTTACATAAGTAACTGGCAGGCATCGGGCTGAAGCTGCACACAAACAGAAGACATAATCTGAGATTAAATTAAATGTGAAATAGATACTGCACTGGTACTGCACTGGTACTTGGCTGTTGGTCTGCTATAGAGTAAAACATCAGAAGTAATATTACATCAGTGATTTGAAAATCTTCAAACATTTTATATTCTATACAAACAGAACCCATGGGGGCAGGGCTCCCGAAAACCGAAAATTTGCCGGTTTTGACCGAATTTTATCTCTATGGACCGATTTCGATGTCCAAAAGTCCTTAAAAAATCGGTCCAGATAATTTCCAAAAAAAAAAAAAAAATCTGTCTAACTTTTCAAAAAAACAGTCAAAATCTCACACCAAAACCTCAATTGATCGCTAATCTGGTACTTCACACCTATCATAAAACCATAAAACTGTCAATGTTGCCCGCGGCAATTATCGCCAATTAACTTGTAAACAAGTAAAAGTGTGCTTGATTAGCAGCCGGCCAATCGATTAAAGTTGACCGGCTCAAACTGTGAAATATAATTTTATCGAAATCATACTCCCCGCTGCGGTTACTTCCCCTGATCAGTACAGAAAAGCGTGACGTAACCGGTGCGAGGAGTGTGCATCGAAATAGGCGATAACTGTCGTCTGCTTAATTTCATTAAGGGCTTAATAGTAATTGTAGTGGCTAGCTGCAGCACAAAGCTTACTTTAAAATATCAGTGACTAGTTTGACGTAAAATTAGCTCTAATTCTACTTTCGCTTTGAAAAACACATATTTTCGCGACGTCAACCCAATCATAACTCAAATTGTTCTTTGCCCTTAAATCGTTTCTATTTTTTTTTTTGTTGGTTCTTGGTCTCGGGGGGGGGGGGGGGGGGTCGAGGTCTCGGACCGATTGAGATTTCAAAATTTTAGGAGCCCTGCATGGGGGGATCCAATTTTGACCCCAGGAACATAATTTGAACTGACAATAAATAGACTCAAACAGAAAGAAAGAAATTTGGCAGAAAATGACCTTGCAATTTAGGAGGAACAATCATTTGATTTTTTTTCTATTTTTAGTTTTTGCAGCCCCTTTTATGGAGTGTAACAGTTTGAGCAAGTTTAGAAAAGGTCAATTTGAGGAACATTTCTACTAAGTTTGGTTAAAAATGGACTTGCAGTTTGAGAGGAGATATCATTTGAAGCCAAATACTTACTAAAATCTTGTTTTAGCTACTGCAGCTACTCTTTGCAACTAAGCAGAACCATTTCAGCAATTTCAATACAGCGTTTTTATAAGAAAAATATTTGTGAAATTTGGTTCAAAAATATCCTTGCAGTTAGGAAATATTGATTGATCATTTTTCATGTTTTTACCTTTTGCAGCCTAAATGTGCAATGACGCGGAACAGTTCGAGCAATATTAGAAAAGGGCAATATAAGGAATGTTTCTTTTGATTTTTTTTTAAAATGGCATTGTGGTTTTGGAGGAGATGACATATGAAGTAAAATGTTGATGACATAGAAAGTACAACAGACAAATGTACAGTGTGATCCCAACAGCTCACCTTGAACAACAGACAAATGTACAGTGTGATCCCAACAGCTCACCTTGAGCATCCACTGTATCGCATGACATAGAAAGTACAACAGACAAATGTACAGCGTGATCCCAACAGCTCACCTTGAGCATCCACTGTACCGCATGACACAGAATGTACAACAGACAAATGTACAGCGAGATCCCAACAGCTCACCTTGAGCATCCACTGTATCGCCAAAATTGTAACACTTTGGAAAACATTTCAGAAGCACATGTTAAAAAAAGCTACCTGTGAAGTTTAAAATCTGATCAATTTTCAGAGAGATAGTTGTATATTTGACCTTAACTGCACAAGTTATCAGAACCTCTGATATCAATAATGACCTGAAATCTGAGACTACCTACTAAAAGTTGTCAAAATTACTGGGGAGCTTTAAAAAACATAAATTTTGTTAAATTGAAAAATAATAGTTTCTAAGAATAACCAGTACTAAGACACCTTTTCTCAATTTCTTAAAATGCTCATGCAGTTGAGACAATGAAGTTGTTGTAAATGAGAAACACTTTGAAAGACAACTTGATACAACTATTCACCTTTAACTAAACAGCAGAAAGCTTTGAAAATTTAACTTCATGTATAAGCCTTCAACTGTGTAATTCTGTAACTGGCAGTCTTTTTTTAAAAAACACTCCTTATAAAGTTTAACTAATGTTCTTCTGTCACATTTGGCAAATAATAAAGTAATAAAGTTAAGGATGGTCTCTTTGTAAGTGTAACAAAACACTAAGTTAATTCTTCTGACTGGTTTACTTGTGAAAGAAACTACTTGAAATGACCTGGTTTTAAATTATACTTGTTAACTGCACAAATTAAAAGTAAATGAACCAATGAATAAAGACTTTTTTTAAAATCAAACAATGTGATATATAGAGAATACTATCTAAAAATCAGTAAAGTACTTTTCACACATAAATAATATGAAACTAGGGAAAATAAAAGAATTAAGGAAAATTTTAAAGGATTGTTAATAGTTTTTAAGTGCATATTGAAACACTTTACAGTCAAGCTGCAAATAAATTATTATGAAGAACCCTTAGCCTGCTAAATATCTATGTGGACTTGTCCCTTTTTCAATTTGGACAGATCCATTTATTGTTTACAGGGGTGCTTATTGAAAATTTACCAACTCAATGGCAAATAGTGCAGACCATGATCAGACTGCATGGTCTGCACTAGATGCAAAGGCAAACACAAGTGACACCAGCTGGGGAAGAGTTAAATAAAGTGTGAGTTAAGTGTTGGAAACAACCCTGTTCTTGTATGCTAGAATCTTCTTAAAGAGGCATACCCTAAAATCCAGAGCGGTCCATTTTCTTTGAAATTGTGAAAATGTGAAAGAGATTATATCAAAAATTACGTACTGCTAAGATGTCAGCTAATAATTTTAAGCAAATCCAGTAAACGTAATACATTAAGTCTTCATATAGAGAGTTGTTCTTGTACCATTTTTGGGTTGAATAGCTATTTATTCCAAATGAACACTTTCTGAGAGTCTAAATGCTTAATTTAGTTCTTCTTTAAATTACCATTTATACTTCATCTAATAGTGAATGAGCCAATAAACAAGAGGACCAAATGGTCCTGGGTCGCTAACCTGTAAAGAAACTATCAAAACATTGCTGGGGAGAAGGGGTATGGGGGTGGCACCTAAGGCACATGTCAAATGGCAGACAGTTCAAATATCACATTAAATATCAAAAATATTTTTAAACCATGAGAGAAGGTCAACAGTTCAAGGTAAACCACAGTCAGATTGAACATATGTATGCAAACTTATACAAATATTTAAAATTTCAATGACATATCTTAAATAACAAGGAAATAACTCAGTAGATCAAGATCAAGGTCAGCCAATGTCAAAGTTGAAGTCTGCATGCAAAATTATTCAAATAGTTAAAATTTCATTGCTGTAGCTTCAAAAACAAGGAAATAGGTCAGTAGGTCAATTTGGACAAAGGAATATGAAGATTAAGTACCTTCCTATCCCTTCCAATCTGGGGGTGGGGAATTACCCAGCTGATGAGGGCCAAGATCTTCCAAAGCCCATCTACTGAACTAGGCAATGCTGAACCATACATATATATCTAAGCCCAAGGCCTTTAAACTTTTTCCTAACTCTATGTAAAACCAAGTGACCACTGGGGGGTGGGGGGCCAATTTTCATCCAGGGGCTTAATAATGATTTGTATAAAATTGGTAGAGGTCCACCAGACAATGGCACACACACACACACACACACACACACACGCACACATGCACACACACACACATACAATAAATATCTAAACCCTAAGCTTAATGGTTTCTGACAAGAAGTTTTTTTAAGTTTTTCCTACATAAGTCTATGTAAAATCAAGTGACCCCTGTGGCGGGACCAATTCTGACCCTAGACCCATGACTTATAAAACTTTGGCTAGGGTCCACTAGATGATGCTATCAACTAAATATGTAGGCTCTAGGCCTTGTGGTTACAGACAAGAAGATTTTTTAATACATTTTTCCTATATAACTCTATGTAAAATCAAGTGACCCCTGTGGTGGGACCAATTCTGACCCCAGACCCATGACTTATAAAACTTAGGCTAGGTTCCACTAGATGATGCTATCAACTAAATATGTAGGCTCTAGGCCTTGTGGTTTCAGACAAGAAGATTTTTAAATACTTTTTTCCTATATAACTCTATGTAAGATCAAGTGACCCCTGGGCCGGGGTCATTTTTGATTTTTCAATTTTGATCCAGGTGTCCACTAAACAATCATACACACCAAACATCTTAACTCTAGGCCTTATGGTTTCTCACAAGAAGATTAAGGTCTGGCTCCTGGGGTGGTATCAATTCTGACCCCAAAACCATGATTTATAAAACTTTGGTAAGGTCCACTAGATGATGTTATTAACCAAGTATGTAAGCTCTAGGCCTTGTGGTTTCAGACAAGAAGATTTTTTAAGTTTTTTGTTTAAGTTGCTATGGTCACCAAAGTTCTGCATGGAATTCTATTTTTTATGCAACTATGGTCATGTGGGCTAAAAAGATAATCTCTATATCATTACTAAATTGTAGGGTATGTCACTTTTTTTGTACACTTTTGTGAAAAGAAAAAGATTAACATTCTGATAAACATTGTACACCTTTCTTACAAAACATAATACTTGCTAACATGACTGAAACTTAAAAAGATAAAAATCTAGAAAATGTAGGATAGGTGGACAGATTATATAGACTTCATAATACTTTAGGGCTGCAAAAAGTATTGCATGCATGTAATAATTACATAATATAATTTTTCATAATAGATATATAAAACAGAGTATCTCACCTATCTTTCTAGTGTTTATGGTAAAATTTGATGTGATCTGAACATCACAATCTTGTTTCTGTGTGATCTGAACCTCAATTATTTTCATTGTGAAATCCCCCATACGTGAGCTGTTCCAATAGCAATAGCCGTACTCTGTGTTCAGGTCCCTACAGTTGGTCCATGTTCTCGACAAGTCCGGGATTCTCCTAAAATAACAATGTAGCTAAAGTCAACTTTTTTTTTCTATAAAAATAAATGTATTACCTGGGAATGTTCTTAAATAAACATCTTAATTCCAGAACACAAAAACAATCAAATCAACATTCTTTTTTTTATTGTACAAAAGAGATGAGAACTGTAAAACTAGAAACAAACAAATTCTTAACAGCTTCCTTCCATTTAATACTATTTCTTACCATTCAAATGTCACTTCTGGCCTGTTATTATCATTGTATTTTACCCCATAATCCCAAGAGCAATTCATTGTTTGAATATAGTTCTCAACAATGCAACTGATTTCTTGTATCTTCTGGGGCATTTCTTGTAAAGAAAAGAAGAAAGAAAAACATATAAAAATGAAATAGTTGTTAATTTTGTTATGAACATATCTTCATATGATTTTAAAATATTCAACATTAATAGTAAAACTTTTAACATTTATTCTCAAAAAGATCTTTAACCCTTCACCTGCTGGACCCGAAAGTGATTAGTCTTTGCCACCAGTATAGAACCAGGCCAGCCTGCACATCCATGCAGTCTGACCAGGCTCTATACTGTTGGTAGCTCAGTTTTTGTATTTTGATATTAAAGTCCCTAAACTTTGAATAGACTGTTCCAAATTCAAAGCTGGGCAGATCCATTACAAAAATTCAGCAGGTTCAGGGTTAAGAAACTAAAAAGCAAATGAAGAATAGCAAACTTAAAACATTCATAGTTTTTTCTTCTCTCTTAATATAATGCATAGTTATGTGTTAATCATTTTATGTTAAGCAATGACACTTTTATATAAACATTTGTTTTAATGGTAGTTATCTGTAAGAATCAATTAATCTCAGATAAGTATATAAGGCTTTAAGAAATGCCTTCAGTTGGATGTCACAGTAGGACTGGAGATGATCAATGAATGTAGTAAGACATTATTTTAACCTTCAGTTTGAATTAATATATTGTATTGACTGCTTTTATTATCAACTAAAACAATGTAATGGCATTTGCACCCTTTTGCAATATCTAAAACAGTTTAATGGTATTGGCACCATTTTGACATTATCTAAAATAATTTAATGGCATTTGTATGCTTCTGACATTATCTAAAACAGTTGAATGCGATTTGAACCCTTTTGACATAATATCTTAAACAGTTTAATGGTATTGGCACCATTTTGACATTATCTAAAACAATTTAATGGCATTTGTATGCTTTTAGCATTATAACTATGAACTATGATATTGAAAATGATAATCACTGTCAATGTTTAAGTTTTAAGTGCAGATGAAATATGACTGAATGGCAACAGAAGAAAATTATGGTGTACCATAAAAACAAGGATTTCATTAAGTTTTTGAGTTAAAGGGAGTACATGTAAAGTAGGTGGGTGATTTGCTGCCAGTTTGTTATAAAATAAGCCTGATGTAAAGAAAAGTAGCTGGGAACAAACTGAAAATAGCCGGGTAATTTACCCGGCTCCCAGGTTTTAATGAAACCCCTGTAAAAACATTTTTCAGTTCCTTAAATAAGAATGATTTGCTAGAATCGTAAAAATACAGTTTCCTGACTGTTATGTCCAAATATTGTGACATCACATAACTAAAATTACATTGAGGCACCATCTATTCCTTTTTCAGAAATCAAACACCATAAGATTAACAAGTTCTATCCAGACATTATTTTGACATTAAACAATCCTAACTTAAGTACAGAGCTAAAATTAAACACCAAGGTCTGCTCAAGAAAGGGAAAAGATAATTCACCATCAGTTATAAAGTGTGATCATCTTTAAAAAGGCAGTCTTTAAAAAGACTGCTGAACAAGAAACATGTACAAGAGCGATCAGTGATCACGTGTCACCTGATGATAGCCAATTAAGCAGTTGTATTTAGGGGTGATTGGACAGTCTGTTGGCCAAAACACCTGTTTTATTCAAAGGCCATAACTCAGCCAAATATCATTTGTTATGGTCTTGTGCACAACTTCCGTTAATTGTATAAATACAACTGACAACTGCATCAGGGAATCGATTCTTTGGCTCAGTTGTTAGAGTGTTGGCGTGTCACGGGGGAGTTCAAATTCCACTCTTGGTTACCCCAGTGAAAATGTCACCAAAATCTCAGTGAAATTTCACCAAATTTCAGTGAAATTTCACCGAAATGCATGGGATTTATCAAAATGATCGAATTTTGGTGAAATTTCAGTGAAATTTCAATGAAATCTCACTGAAATTTGGTGCAATTCATTTCTCATAAAAATTTCTTTTTTCAGTGAAATTTTGAGTCATTTTTTTTGGTGACCAAAATTATGGTGAGAAAATTTCATATAAAAAAATGTTGTTGAACTTAAAGTGTTTACCTAGAAATTGCCAAAAAAAGTTCTAAAAGTGTGTGAATGAGATGAGTGAGTAATCTCTGGCTAAAAAGCCATTTAAAATACTGACAGTCTGAATTGTATAAAACCAATTGATGTGGGTTTTGGCAAAAGTTGAAGTATATTATTATCATTTTTATTTCCTTATTTCAGTCTCATCCCTTTACAAGAATGCATATAACTGATAAAACATACATAAAATACAAGTAAATATGTTTTAAATTATATCTATCTTCCAAATATGTTAAAAAATTACAAAATTTAACAAAAAAATCTAATGCCTAAATGTAAGAATAATTCAGACATGTGTCAATGGAGTGATTTTAAACTCTGAAAACTGAAACAAATTTTGTCTGAATATTCAGATGAATTGATATTAGTGATATTAATTCTCACATACAAATCAGTAATTGAAATCTATTGGTTTTGTTTGAAAAATATTTGAAAGCAATAACATATCTTATCAAACAACATGCTAAGTGTATGTTACACACTTTCTTACTACACTTTACAATTAATTGATAAATTAATCTGAATTATTCAGACACTTATGTCTTACAATTTCAAAGTATGATTTTCCAACTTAAAACTTTTGACATAATTTTGTCTGAATAAATCAGATTATTGTCAAATTATATTATATATACATGTTACACAAACATACATACATAGCCATAGCTCCTTAACAGTAAATATGTCATTAACTGAAACAAGAATCATCTTTAAAAAAATGATGATTGGCTCTATTATCATTTGAATAATTACACTTAAGATATATGTTTGATATGGCATGCCTAAAATAAATATAAGCAATGAAATCTTTCACTTTAAGCATAAATATTTGTAAAATCAAATATCTGCTAGGTTTAGAAAAAAACTTCCTGAAGGCGCAAGCTTTATCATCAATTGTTGTACATCCAAATGACCTAAGTGCCTCTAATAGGTTAACAAGCTTTATCTGCAGTTCACTTCTAACTGAAATCTGTCAGAAAGACAAAGAGTCACTTAAAAAAAGTCGTTGCATGTGTTTTCTGTGATGTTGATATAACTGACGCTTTTATATTTTCCTCTATATCAAAGACAAGCATTGACCTCCGCAGCTGTTACGTTGTATCAACACTGGTTTGACAATAGATATATTTCAATTCACTTTCACTTCACTTCATATGCCACAGTCCTGACATGCTAGTTTATCTGCATCTTCATTACACCATAAACTTTCTTCAATCCTTTACTAATAAGAAACATTTTATCAGACAAAATTATCAGTACAAAAACACTGGGTAAAACACACTTCTTAATTACTAATTGTCACATTGGGAATGTTTCATCCTTAATGATTGTTTTCTTAAAATTTCACATCTTTAAAAAATAAAGCTTTTCCTTTCTTTGCTTGTTCATGACAACTCCTATGGATGCAAGTACAGGTTTTTTAATCTGTCTTCTTCATTCTTGGAAAAGACTCATTCTCTGGAACAACTTCAGAGGTTCAGCCACCTAACAAAGAGAAGCAGATCATAGTTAAAAACTGTATAAGAAGTAAAGATTAAAACTGAGTATACTACGTTTTGTACCAATAACAGTATGAAGCTAAGGTTGTCCGATTCATTTCATATTATTCCACACACAATGGAAAACAGGACAACAATATAGGCTCTATCTTCACACTATTATATAGACAAGAAGAAAAAACAATAGGGCCTTGATGGTACTTTATTACGCACCCACTAAAGAAGGAATAAATTAAAGTTCACCTGAGCATATGCTCAGGTTAACTAAAAGTTATAGGGAAAAAGGCAGTTGAATACATTTATTTTAGTACATACATGTATGGTGTCAAGAAAAGGAATATTGCCACTATGCATGCCTTGAAGTGCATAACTTTTATAATGTTGCCAAAGTTAACTTGATATTATAATTAAGGCTGTTTGCCAACTGTCAGTTCTATTAACTTGGTTCAAATCTTTATTGTGCCTACCTTATCTTTGAAAATCAATGAAAGCATCCATCTGTAAATATTCTGTTGGAAATCTAACACAGGCATCTTGTCACTAGCTTCTTGTCCCCCTAAGAAGGAGCTACAAAATATCAACAAACCAGAATAAGTACTTTATACAGCTGACATCAAAACAATTTACAATAATAAATCCTATCAGTCACTTGTACATATGATGATCATAAATATAACCGTATCCTACTTCTACTTCTACCATTTAATGGCCACCATCAGCAAGTTGATTATTCTGCCATTTAGAGGTTTGTGCAAAAAAAAGATAAGATTAAAAAGTGGGAAATATGTACAGTGGATAGTTAACAACAGAATTATTTACAGAGTTAGAGAAAGTGCCTACCGGTATATCTTAAATGCCTGTAAAACAGTTTATTCTTTAAGAATAATTTATGAAGAAATATTTTCTTGCTTATCAATACATTTGTTTTGCATTGTACTTGTTCAATGATTTTTTTAGTGTTAATATTATTGGTATTAACATTTGGGTCGAGATATTTTGGGAACAAACCAAAGTGTATTAAAATGTTAAATTTCTTTTGAAAAAATCGATGACAAATGGGTTTACTGGTTGTTATCAAAACAAAAGCTTATGAAAAATGTTTTTGCTAAAGTATCTATTATCAAGTTAGAGTTAGTCGTGATATTTTTGTAAATATATCTCTGATCACGCATTCGCTTCGACATGTTTCCAATGTAAACGTTTGACCGGAAGTGGGTGCATGTGAACAGGTGAGTAAACCAATTTTATAACTTAAAACCACTGAAAAATATTAAATATTTTTTCGTTCTGTTTTATAAATTTATTGAAAATCTTTATAGTATAATCAAGTTTTATAAATGAGCGAGCACCTGTTAGTCTGTATCATCCAGACGTTTATGTTTTACTTGTGGGAGGTGAGATACAAACGTCTGGATGATACAGACTATTGTTCTCCCGAAAAAGGCGCCATCAAAGAGATTTCGAAAACTGTAAAAAATATCTGTAAACATCCTTCATTATAAGTCGTCAATCTGAACAGTAATCATAGTAAAGTGTCAGTGCTTAATTTTCTTTTACTTTTATGGTTCATTTTTGTTGGTGTGATCCAGCCTTTAATGAAATGTTTAAAGAAGGCAGTGTTGAGTCTGGGTTGTCTGCTAGAGTCTGGGTTGTCTGATGTGATTTTCCGCAAGCAGTTCGCATTTAAAATTATCTGGAGTAAAAAGTATTATATATTTTTTTGCTCATCTTATTATTTCGAAAGAATTGGTTTAAGGTACTAAAATCGGATAAATAAATTCGGATAGATAGATCTAGATATACCATATTGTGTTTAAGACATGGAATTATACATATATACTTTTTTAGTTTTTGTTCCCACATAGTTATATAATGTTTTGAAAAGCAGAGCTTTTCAGAAGATATTAGATTTTTTAGCAATTTGAAAAAAAGTCACTATCTCTGAATCAAGCAAAGAAGCAATCAGTCACTTGCAGTGAAATTGGTTCCCACTGAGGCCCTGGGTGGACTGACCACTGGTATTATATAGCTGTTGAAACTGATGTAAAACTAACAAATGTTCCCCTGTCAAAGTATTTTATTTTTGATACATGTACATTTCTATTACAGTCAAAAGAATGTTCCTCCTAATCTTCCATCAAAACATCATTTTGAAGTAACTAGGACACAGAAAACAAGAAGTAAGTAACATGTAGAATGCTAAAGACAAAAAGACAATACATTTTCATACCTTGTTTAGAAATGTTCAGCATCTGTTGGGTCTTGCAAATCTGGCACGATATCTTGACTCAGGATTTGTTCAGACTTTGTAGATGTAGAGGTCCATTGGCCAAATTAATGCAAAGGAAATATTTAAGCTTTATGCCTTGTAGTTTTTGACAACAACATTTAAAATTTTGTTGTTGTTGTTAAATGAAGTGACACCGGGCACTGTACAAACAGTTCATTAAATAAACATATAGTCAGACAATTTTCTTTCACTCTAACCCTTAAGTTTGTGTGTTAGAGTGGCCATTTGATGTAACAGAGTAATAGTGTTTGTTTTATTTATAAACCTTTGCAAAAGAACAGATATTACTAGTACTAACTGTACTTACAAACATTTAATATCAGTAGGTGTGTTTGCCATATGTTATCAATAGATGCTTTGGAATTAAATTTATTGTCATAGATACTGAATATCATGCAACATAAATATCATGTATAAATAATTTTGCTTGTATGTTTTATTTCTGTTTTGCAGGTCGTATAGTTATTTTCCTGCCTAATTCAGCAGTATATAGACTTCTCATCTGATAACAACTACAAAACTTTTAATGTAGACTGCAAAGAAAAAAGTGGTAAAAGATGAAAAATAAAACTTGAAAAGAAAAAGGTAATGTCTTGGACGTATAAAAGGCAAAGCAGACTGCTGTGAATACATTCAAATAGTGGATCATCAGGAGATGGACAGAAAGTATTGAGTATCTAGATGAGGTCTTTTTCATGTAGAAAGGACTATTATACCTTCTTGATCAGGACATAGAAAATAAAAAAGGCTAGACATTTTCATTAGAAACAAAAAGTAAAGACTAAAAGAACTTATTTTAGAACTTTTAGAAGACTTGGGGGCAAAAGAAAAAAGTGATACAATTATTGTAACTACCGTGTTATTGAATCTCCAGAATTAAGTTTAGTGTCTTAAGTTCATTATCTTTAGTTCACAACTTAGAACTGGACAAATATAATGTGTTATGCAGTTAAATAAAATATTCTTAGAGTAGACAGAAATATTGTGGTCATTATTTTGTCTGCCATGGTCTGATTTTGATTAAAAATACAAATTAATTATATATGTATGTATTTTAGCTTGGCTGAGGCCTAGTAATTTAGGCTGAGTTGTTTTGTGATCATTTGATGTCTGTTGCTGGTATATCAATAGGTAAATTTTCCCTTACTGTGTTTAAAGAGATGATGGGGTTCCTTTTTCAAATTGAATCTGAATCTCATAGCAGAATTAATATTTCTGAAAACACCAAGCCCATCTGAAAATTCCAAATGGAGAAGTCTGAACAGTTCTGAATCTCAGTATCTGATTTTTTCTGAAAACTGGCTTAATCTGTCTGAAAGTGTTCCAAATTAAGCAAAAATTCAGCAATATATTCAGACACATTCAGACAAAATTCAGCTTAATTCAGATCCCATTTCAGACAAATTCAGACAAAATTTTTCATGAGGACTGTCTGCAGAACTACTGCATGCATGTAGCAAATTATGCAACACTGCATGGTTTTTTTTATTTCACTGAAACTTCATTGAAATTTCACCTAAACTTCATTGAAATTTCACCGAAGCTTCATTGAAATTTCACTAAAACTTAATTGAAATTTACCAAATTTCATCAAAATTTTGCCCAATTCTTTTGGTGAAAATTTGGTAGAATTTCACTGAAATTTTGGCGAAATTTCAACAAAATTTTGCTGAAAATTTGGTGAAATTTCACTGAAAGTTCAATAAAATTTTGCCCAAATCTTTCAGTGTTATTTGAAACTTATTTCAGTGAAATTTCACTGAAAAAACACTAAAATTTCACTGGCCATTTTCACTGGGGTATGTATTCTAAGATGCATTGCATTTTTCTGTTGTGGACTTTCACGTCCGTAAGATGGGGCTCGTCTGGGATAAACCTCACCTTGATTTAGTTACAAAATTCAAATAAAAAAAAAGAATCTTTCAAGATTTCTGTCTGATCCATAGATCTAAAAATACACAACACCTTTTGTCATCATAAATGATGATTTTCTCAATAGGGGATGTGTTGCAGTCTAGTGCATACCTTCCAATATCTGTATATTAAATACAAACTCTGACAACTGTGTCAGGGAACCGATTTTTGGCTCAGCCAGGCGCGTAGCTAGCCTATAAAGAATGTGGATTCAAAATAATCTAGGGGGGTCAGGGGGCATGCCCCCCCTGAAAATTTTGAAATAAATGGTGCAATTTGGTGCGTTTTGGGGCCTCCGGAGAGCTTTCTTGACCAACGAAAATCCATTTATTTTAGCATAAAAATGGAGATGAATAGCTTTACTTTCGTTTATTTTTTTTTTTTTTTGTCAAAATAATGTGGATTCAGCTGCGTACTCGCATATAGGCAGCTACGCGCCTGTCAGCGGTTTGAGTGTTGGCATGTCATGCAGGAGATCGGAGTTCGAATCCCACTCTGTGTTGTGTATTCTCAGATGCATTGCATCTTTCTGTTGTGGACTTCCATGTATGTAAGATATTCAACTGAAAAACCTGTTAAATACGCGCAAGTACTTGAGGTACCAAACAATCCTGTAACATTTCATTCAAATTGCATTATTAGTATAAGAGAAGTAGTGCGGACAAACTTTAAAAATCATTAAAGGGCCATAACTCTGACAAAATATCATTGAACTGGAAAATGCTGACGACATGCACAACTAGACTTGGTACCGATCA
Source organism: Cyclina sinensis (assembly GCA_012932295.1). NCBI lineage: Eukaryota > Metazoa > Mollusca > Bivalvia > Venerida > Veneridae > Cyclina > Cyclina sinensis. Next base: position 12,534,698 of record JAAONU010000012.1, on the reverse strand, counting down.
TTCCTGTAATTTTGTTTGGATGATATTGCTACAGTAGTTTTTGAGAAGTAGTCTGCAGACATAAGTTTTGTGATGGACTGACAAACGGACGGACAGACCAACATATGACAGAGAAGTGATCCCTTTATTTCATGGCTACTTTGTAGCATGCCACATCAACTGTGTAGCAGGCAACACAAAAATCATTAATGGGGCAAATAGGCCTTTTTTATTCAAGGGCCATAACTCAGCCAAAAATCATTTAACCAAAAAACCTATTAAATGTGTGCTAGTACTTGAGGTACCAATCAATCCTGTAACAATTCATTCAAATTGCTTTAGAAGTATAAGAGAAGTAGTCTGGACAAACTTTAAAAATAAAACTCATTAAAAGGCCATAACTCTGACAAGAATAATTGAACTGGAAAATGCCAAAGATATGCACAACTAGACTTGGTACTGATCATTCCTCTAAAGTTTGGATGAAATTGCACTAGAAGTTTTTGAGGAGTAGTCCGGCAAGTTTTTTGACAAACAAACAGACAGACAGACGAGGAAGAAGTGATCCTTATATGTCACAGCTACTTTGTAGCAGGTGACACAAAAAAGCACACATATAAGGGAACAACAAACATCATAAAAAGGCTGTGGGGTAATCTGATAACAGATCATAGTGATACAAATACATTTTTGGGATAGCGTAATACCTATTTTCCACCTAAAAGAAAATCTTTCAGGCATAAGCATTATAAGTCCTAAGTTTAGTGAATATCTATTACATTTATTGTTGTGACATGGTATTAAAATGATTTGGCAACAATTATTTCACAAATAATTATTTCAGCAAAATTAATGGCAAAGCAAAATACAGAAAAGGGATTAATATGACAATTTAAATTGTCAAATGGCTAAAATAATATATATGTTATCAAGGAGAAAGAATTACATCTACATTATTTACTGAACTCAGAAAAATACATTTAAAATTAAGTCATATAAACACATGCTGTATTGATGCTTACGAAAGACTGATGCGGTTGAGGTTTCACCTAGTTGGAGTGAACTATCAAGGTCACCAAACATCAGCCAGTAGTAACATCTTACGTAGATCAGATACATTGATGATACATTAATGTTGTTGATTTTGTATTCTGCCACTGTCTCATTGATGACAGTTACATGATTACTGTTCACAGCTACATATTCTCGGTCTGTACTTTCATTCTTAACTGCAAAGCCTATGGAGTGGTTAAGCTTTGGAGGATCAAGAAGCATGCAGATAAATGTGATGTCCTGTGTTGTGCAAACATCGGGGTCAAGGGGTTTGATAGTGCCCTGATATAACTTTTTTGCTAAAATGTGCAAAGAATAAAATACATATAAACATTTAAAAGCATGTATAACATAAATGATCACAAACATATTACACATGGGAATGCAAGAACTTACGATACACATTCAGCACCGATGGTCCGGCATCACATAAGGTAATGTTACCCTCAGTTTCAAGCATGCAACATACAGTTATCAAGTTGTCTGCCTCAGTTACATTGTACATAGTAACTTCAACCTCATTATCTCGGACTTGTCGGTAACCTTTTACCGGCTCGAGGGCATCTCTTCCAGTAAAAATCACTAACTTACCCTCCTGGTATTTTTTATTAGGGTCAGAACATTTAAAGGTTATGTTCTGTGATATACAAACCCCTGGATCCATTGGAGTAAGACTTACGTTTTGTTTGGAATCTGCAGTTAAAAATTTAAATGTCTGATTCTCAAAATAAAACGTGCAATATTTAACAGCATTCCTATCAATCTAAATTTTTATTTTATGTATTCAGATAAAAGGCAATGCGACATGGCCAAAATTGCTGTATCAACACACACAACCTTCAGTAATTTTCAATCTTTGAAAAACTGAGAAATAAAAATTCATGAAAACTGAGTTTGTCTTGATGATCCTTATAACTGTTACTTTAAGTTAAACAAGGCCATCTGAAGGACAGCTTAATCCCCTTCAGCAGCAGACATGAATGTGTATTTATTGACCTTTAACCAACCATGACCTTGATGTTGTGTCATGCATATTATAAGCACATCGTCTCATGGTAGTAATTATTTGTGCCAAGTTATTTAAAATTTTCCATAAAGTCAAAACGTTATGGAGAATATTTAACCTTGACCTTGGGGGTAGCAACCTGGATGTTGGGTTCTGCATATCGTGTCATAGTGGTGATCACTTGTGCCAAGTTATTTCAAAAAATTTTCAGCGGTTTAAAAGTTATGTAGCGGACACGAAATGTAGACTTTTAACACTTGACCTTGAAGTGTGACTTTGACCTTGGGGGAAGCAACCCAATTATTGCGCTCTGCACATCGCCTCATTATGGTGATCACTTGTGCCAAGTTATTTCAAAAAATTTTCAGCAGTTTAAAAGTTATGTAGCGGACACGAAATGTAGACAGTTAACACTTGACCTTTAAGTGTGTCCTTGACCTTAGGGGTAGCAACCCAATTATTGTGCTATGCACATCATCTCATAATGGTGATCACTTTTGCCAAGCTATTTCAAAAAATTTTCAGCGGTTTAAAAGTTATGTAGCGGACACAAAATGTAGACTTCTAACACTTGACCTTGAAGTGTGACCTTGACCTTGGGGGAAGCAACCCAATTATTGCGCTCTGCACATCGCCTCATTATGGTGATCACTTGTGCCAAGTTATTTCAAAAAATTTTCAGCGGTTTAAAAGTTATGTAGCGGACACGAAATGTAGACAGTTAACACTTGACCTTTAAGTGTGTCCTTGACCTTGGGGGTAGCAACCCAATTATTGTGCTAGGCACATCATCTCATAATGGTGATCACTTGTGCCAAGCTATTTCAAAAAATTTTCAGCGGTTTAAAAGTTATGGAGCAGACACGAAATGCAGAGTTTTTAACACTTGACCTTTAAGTGTGACTTTGACCTTGGGGGTAGCAACCCAATTATTGTGCTCTGCACATCATCTCATAATGGTGATCACTTTTGCCAAGTTATTTCAAAACATTTTCAGCAGTTTAAAAGTTACTGAGCTGACATGAAATGTAGACAGTTAACATTTGACCTTAAGTGTGACCTTGACCTTGGGGTAGCAACCCAATTAATAATGGTGATTCCTTGTGCCAATCTATTTCAAAAAAATTTCAGCGGTTTTAAAGTTATGGAGCAGACACAAAATGCAGAGTTTTTAACACTTGACCTTTAAGTGTGACCGTAACCTTGGGGGTAGCAACCCAATAATGGAGCTCTTCACATCACCTCATAATGGTGATCACTTTTGCCTAGTAATTTCAAAAAATTTTTAGTAGTTTAAAAGTTACGGAGCAGACACGAAAGTGTTACAGACGGACAGACGGATGGACAGACAGATGGAGGCCATTCCTATAATCCCCTCCCCGCTTTGCAGAAAGGGATTAAAAAGTGATTTAAGAAAATAAAAGAAAAAAATGAAATCCTGCACTATCAAAAGCCTTAAAAAAGGAGGGAAAAACTAAAACATCAAGTAAGTTCAGTTGTTTTTACTGATACTACCCAACTTTTGCTAAGCACCAAATGTTTTAGTGTGAGTATTTTCGGCAATGATTTGATTACCATCGAACAAATGATTTTTAATGTCAATTTCATGTTTAATCAATTTGACTCAAGGACAAGTTTAACGTTTTTTTACTGATATTGCAACAGTTATGTGCCAGAGAAGAGGAAGACCCTCTATATCCAAGATTTTTGGACAGGAAACTTGTTTTCTAAATTTTCACAATGCCACTTATTTTTACAAGTTTAGACTCAGTAGCGTGTGTTTGACCCATTACTAACGCCAACTGCTTGGCAACTCCTCATGCTCCCTATGAGGTTTCTGTCAGTCCTAGAGGAGATGGAGGCCCATTCTTGACCCAACATGGCCTCAAGCTCCTGGATGCTTCTAGACTGCACCTGGCGAGCTGATATCCATACCTGTAGCTCATTCCACAGGTGCTCAACTGGATTTAGTTTGGGAGGGCGAGCTGGCCAGTCAAGGTGCTCCATACCCTCCCTCTGCAGGTAGTTCTGGACCACCCAGGCCCTGTGGGGACATGCATTATCGTCCATTAAAATGAACTGATTGTCCACTGCCCTGGCATACAGCCTAACCTTGGTGTCTAAAATCTCATCGATGTAACGCTGACCTGGCGGTGATGACACATCAATGGAATTCTTATACAGGGTCTTCTTCAATGCAGATTACCATTGTGCAACCTTCTACACACATTCTGAGAACAAACATTGACCCCAGAAGCATTAAGAAGTTCATTATGAAGATGCATTGCTGTTGCAAACCGTCATCAATGGGCTTAGATTAAATCAATTACAGGTCTTGAGCTGCTGTCGTCACCCTTTGTCTGCCTCCACCATGCCTTCTGACAGGTGAACCATACTGCTAATACCATGCTCAGGCTCTGGTGATGATGTGTGGTGTACACCAAGTGCCACACCAACCTCACGGTGTGTGGCACCCTGCTCCACCATCACTACAGCCCGAGACATCTCTGCTTTATTCAAATGCTGTCTTATTACAGCATTTGCCATGTCAAAGTGACCAATGTAAAAAAGTCTGACCTTAGAATGACCATAAATTTAATGTTGATGAATAAGGACAATAATGTGTCTCTGCTCCCACTAAAAAAAACCAGAAAAACAAGAGGTGCATGCTTTCTGTGACCATGTGGCAAGACCTACCTAATAAAACAGCTTGCATTTAGGTTGATGCCATCTCAAAACATTACTGAATCAAACTATGCAAAATAAACAATAAGCGCCGCAATGCGACGAAACCAGGATTTCAACGACCAAGTATTGATGTGACAGGAATTTGGAATGAAATATGGCAGTGAAGAAAAAAGTGATGCTGTTATTTTGGTTGCATGCAGATAGTGATCTATGTAGGGTTTATAGTAGAAATCTTGTCTCAAGCTGCCTATTGATAAAGCTACCCACACACCAAGTTTGGCATCAAAAGCAAACTCAAGTTATTGAGTTGAATCTGAATTTCTAATTTTAGCAACAGGGACCTTGACCATGATCAAAGACAACTGGGTAGCAATCCAAAGCTGCCTCTTGATATAAGCTACCGATACACGAAGTTTAGCCTCAATAGGCCTAAGCAAACTCAAGTTATTGAGCAGAAATTGAATTTCTACTTTTTAGCAACAGTGACCTTGACCTTGATCACAGACACCTGGGTAGCAATCCAAAGCTGCCTCTTGATATAAGCTACCCACACACCAAGTTTTTCGTCAATAGGCCAAAGCAAACTCAAGTTATTGAGCGGAAACTGAATTTCTATTTTTAACCACAGTGACCTTGACCTTGATCACAGACACCTGGGTAGAAATCCCAAGCTGCCTCTTGATATAAGCTACCCACACACCAAGTTTGGCATCAATAGGCCAAAGCAAATCAAGTTATTGAGCTGAAACCAAAAGTTGACCCCTGCCCGCAAGCCGCCGACTTCAGCATTACAATAACCAGTTTCATTGAAAACCTGGTTCATAATTGAACCCATTTTATATTTTTCATAATAAAGTGAGAAACATTTGGTGCTTAGCAAAAGTTGGGTAGTATATATAATCAGTAAGAGGTAATTAATAATAAATATAAAATACAGAAGAAAACAAAATTTAGACAATTTTTTTTTTAAAAGTCATATTTAAAAACATCAAAATGCACATAAAAAGTAAGTAGCAACTTACCATCAAACAAAAAACCATGTAGCCCTTCAATTAAAAGTAGGATCAGCCATACAAGTGCTTTCTCTCTTACTTTGGCCCTCATGGTCTGTGCAAAATGTGCAACTCCGTGTCAGACTTTATCCATCCCTCTCAGCAGTGTGTGCAAATTTCTACAGAAACATAAAGACAAGCCATCTTATTAAAACTACAGTTATCACTAAATGTGATTAATACCCCCGCAACACTGCTTCGGAACTGAAAAAGTTTTTAGTAACAGAATACTTTGTAAAAGAATTGAAATAGAGTTATGGTTGTCGACAATTAAAGATAGGTGTGGTTCTTGTACACTGCATTTCCTTTCACTTTGGTTGACCATTGTATGAAGTTGCATTGAATTCCAAATATTAGTTTTTAAGTTCTGCTCCGGACAAGGAAAACCAACAAAGGGCAATAGCTCTGCAAGAAGTGAAGACGGAGTTATAGCTCTTTACACTGCACTTTCTTTCGTTGTGCTTGACCATTGTATGAAGTTGAATTGAATTCCAATTATTAGTTTTCAAGTTATACTCCAGACAAGGAAAACCAACAAAGCGCAATAACTCTGTAAATAGTGAAGATGGAGTTATGATTCTTGAACACTGCACTTTCTCTCATTATTCTTGACAACTGAATGAAGTTGCATTGAATTCAAACCATTAGTTTTCAAGTTATGCTCCGGCAAGGAAATGACAACAGACCACCTGAGGGACTGCCAAACTGACCGACCAACTGACCACCAGGTGACTCCTATATACCCCTCCCCCAAACTTCATTTAGAGGGGGAGGGGTATAAAAAACAAGAAATTTGGTACAACTGATGGATGCTCCACATAGCAGCACTATTTCAAAATGGGTGTATTTTTTTAAGTATTTTCTAAATATAGATTGGAGTAAAAATACTGCACCTCTCCACAGTGTGATCTATTCAGTTAATATCTCCAATACCTTTCAAGTTATGCCCCAGACATCGACATTCATGAAGATCAACAACCGTGGGTCTCCGACGATGCTATTTAAGTAACTTATCTCTGATATCTTTGCGTCAATAATCAGAGAATAATTTAAAAGTCAAGCAAAACTGTTACATTTTCAGGCTTTTTTCATTTTTCAATGACATATCAATTTGCCATAAAATATCATCACTTGTCCCAATATATATGTTGTTTTTAACAAAAATTTACAGTCATATAATTATATTCTTACAGTGGTCATCACTGTGACAGTCTTAAGATAAAAATGTTTTTCCTTAGACTGGTTTCAGAAAAGATAATGTTTGCACATACTATCTAAATCAAATGACAATTTTTTTGTGTCAAGTGTTTGAAATATTTAAGTGCACTAAATCTTGTTTGTGTGGTTTGTAGATTAATACCTGTATAACATGGCTGAATATAATACATGTAACACAATGATTACACACCAATACAAAATGAAATATTATAAACCTCAACCTCAAAAGATTGTAATTAAATGTGAATTTTAAGCCTTTAATATGAAAATGGTATTTAATACCACAAATTTACTTTTTTTAATCATCTTTTCACTGAACATTAATTGAGCTCAATGAAATTGAACATGTATTTGACACTGAGATTTAATAAGCCAGTTAAAATAGTGAAAATGTGCAATTTCTATATATTTTTCCTAAATTGAGTTACAATCAACACTGACATTAATTGTGCACCATAATATTGTTTGTTAGGATTCAACCTTAGAAAAAAGATCTGTGACAAAATAAGGAAAAAAATATAAAACATCATTATTACAAAAAACAGAAGTTATTGTCACTGTTCTAGACCTTACAATGGTGCACACTGCTTGTCCTGATGAGATTTTCTGTGTTGTACTGTATAATGTACAGGTCAATCAAAGCTTATGGAAATATGTCTATTCTTTGTCTCTGCAAACTGCCTTAATTTGGTCTTAAAAACTAGTCTCGATCATGTGCCATGTTTATTTCATGCTGTTAATTCATGTACTGGACAGTACATAATTATTTAACCTTAGAAATTCATTTCTTTATCTAAGATTGTTAAAGTCATTCAAAAAATTCAAAGCAAGCAAACAGTAGGGTAGAAAATGTAAATTCTATAAGTGTTCTAGAGTGTTCAAAATCTAGAAAGTTGACAAAACCCATTAAATGACACTAATATAACAGACAAAAGTCTATCACAAAAGCTGACCCTGATCAGTGCCCTGTGCTCAGGTCAGTTAAAAAGAATGAAAAGTCAGAATCTTGAAAAAATGACTAAATATTTCTGTATCTTATTGTAAAGATTATGAAAGTAAGTTATAATTTCAAACCTTTCTGCTTTTAAAAATTTTGGGTAATTTATACTGAAAAGTCTATTAACACAAACATTCTATATAAACTGGAAAACTTATAGTTACAATATTAATTTACATAAAATTAGAATGAGTAAAATTAAAATCTACCTTCATTACATTTTTAAAATCCTTTTTATGCAACAGACACAATCTACATAATATTGCATATAATCTCTTAAAGTTTTTGCTGTTTGATTCTTTTTCAAGCTATTAAGTGCTTTGTAAGGACCACTACAAGGACCTTTGCTAAAAACTTGTGTTGACACAGTATACACATACAAGTATCCTGCATAATTAATCTGATAAAATATTCTTATAGTATGATGCACATTTTGAATACTGTTTGTTTGAATTATCAGTTTTCATCGAACAATCCTGTTAGTATTTCCAAAAAGACAGCTGTGACATTTATATTAATGTCTCCCCTGTCTGATGCCAGTTTGTGTCATGAACTTTTGAGGAACTCAGGACGAAGCATTCTATAGTTATTGATCAGAAACCATTTTGCTATTCAAGGACACTGTGACTATGGCCTTTGACCTGGTGACCTGAAAAACTAAAGGGCTCATTTACAAGTCATGAACAACTTATATACAAAGTTTTAGGAACATGGGCCAAAGCGTTCTACACTTATTCATTGGAAACCATTTTGATTTTCAAGTTCACTGTGACATCTGATCATGACAAACCTACATACTGAGTCTGACTAACCTGGTCCCAAGGATTCCCTAGATATTCAGCAGAAACTGTGTTGCTTTTCAAGGTTAATATGACCTTGACCAATGACCTAATAACCCTAAAAACTACAGGTGTCATCTAATTGTCATGACCAACCTACCAATGAAGTTTTGAGGAGCTAGATTCAAGCGTTCTATAGAAATTGATCAGACACTATTTTGTTATACAAGGTCACTGTGGCATTGACCTTTGACCTGCAAAGCTATAGGGATCATCTACTGGTCATGGCCAACCTATCCACCAAGTTTGAAGAAATTGGATCCAAGCATTCTATAGTTACATATTAATTGGAAATCATTTTGCTTTTCAAGGTCACTGTGACCTTGACCTTTGACCTGGTATCTGAAAAACAATAAGGGTCTTCAACTAGTCATGACCAACCAAAAAACTAAGTTTGAAGAACTAGGGACTAAGGGTTCTACAGTAAATGATTGAAAACAATTTTGCTGTTCAAGGTCACTCTGACCTTGACCTCTGACCTGGTGAGTGACCTGAAAAAAAACTATAATGGTCATTTACTTGTCATGACCAACCAACAAGCTAAGTTTGAACAACCTGGGATCAAGCCATCTATAGTTATTGATCAGAAACCGTTTTGCTATTCAAGGTCACTTTGACCTTGACCTTTGACCTGGTAACCTGAAAGACTAAAGGAGTAATTTACTAGTCATGAGCAAGACACTAAGTTTGAACAACCAGGAGTCAAGGGTTCTACTAGTTGTTGATCGGAAACTGTCTTGCTCCTTAAGGTCACTGTGACCTTAACCTTTGGCCTGGTCATCAGAAAAACTATAGGGGTCATCTTCTTGTCATGATCAACCTACATGCTAAGTTTAAACAAACTGGGACCAAGGGTTCTATAGTTATTGATCGGAAATTGTTTTGCTCTTCATGGTCACTGTGTCCATGACCTTTGACTTGGTGACCTGAAAAAACTATAGGGGTCATCTACTAGTCATGATCAACCTACATACAAGGTATGAGGAAGTTGGGTCCAAGAGTTCTCTAGATATTGAGCGGAAACCAAAGTGTCTACCGACCGAACGACTGACCAGCAAACCAACATTTGCAAAACTCTATGCCCCCTCATCTTGGATGAAGGGCATAAAAACAAATGGAAACAACTGTTCATTTAGGATGTTGTAATGTTATTATGGTTGTAGCAATTGCTAATAACGGCTTTTGTTATATTAACTCACAACCATTTATACTGAACCATACAACCGGTCCAAATTCTGTATTATTATTATTATTATGCCCCCACTTCAAACAAGAGGGGGTATATTGCTTTGCATTTGTCTGTCTGTCGGTCGGTCCGTCGGTCCGTAGACCAAATGGTTTCCGACCAATAACTAGAGAATGCATAGGCCTAGGAACTTCAAACTTAGTAGGATGATTGTCCATCACCAGTAGATGACCCCTATTGATTTTGGGGTCAAGGGGTCAAAGGTCAAGGCCACATTGACCTTGTAGGTAGAAACGGTTTCCGACCAATAACTAAAGAACGCTTAGGCCTAGGAACTTCAAACTTGGTAGGATGATTGTACATCACCAGTAGATGACCCCTATTGATTTTGGGGTCAAGGGGTCAAAGGTCAAGGTCACATTGACCTTGTAGATAGAAACGGTTTCCGACCAATAACTAGAGAACGCTTTGACCTAGGAACTTCAAACTTGGTATGCTGGTTGGTCATCACCAGTAGATGACCCCTATTGACTTTGAGGTCATTAGGTCAAAGGTCAAGATCACAGAGACTTTCATCCTAAAAACGGTTTCCGATCAATAACTAGAGAACGCTTTGACCAAGGTTCACCAAACTTGGTATGCTGGTTGGTCATCACCAGTAGATGACCTCTATTGACTTTGAGGTCATTAGGTCAAAGGTCAAGATCACAGAGACTTTCATCCTTAAAACGGTTACGATCAATAACTAGAGAATGCTTTGACCTAGGTTCATCAAACTTGGTATGCTGGTTGGTCATCACCAGTAGATGACCCCTATTGATTTTGAGGTCATAAGGTTAAAGGTCAAGCTCACAGGGACCTTCATCCTAAAAACGGTTTCCGATCAATAACTAGGGAACGCTTTGACCTAGGTTCACCAAACTTGGTATACTGGTTGGTCATCACCAGTAGATGACCCCTATTGACTTTGAGGTCATTAGGTCAAAGGTCAAGATCACAGGGACCTTGATCCTAAAAACGGTTTCTGATCAATAACTAGAGAACGCTTTGGCCCAACCACAAGCAATTAGGTGCTGCCGGGGGGCATTTATGTTTTACAAACATTTCTTGTTATTATTATTATACTGGAACACTAGATCGAAACTGTTGTAGTCTATTTGCTCACTATTATATTTTAGTCTCAAAAAAGTTATGACATTAATTCAAACACAAATAATGAATGTTGACATACTACCTTTACTGTTACAACAGCATACATTATTTTTTTAGATTATAAACAGAAATTATTTATCCTTCAATGTTGCAGTTGCAAATGAAAACAAACATTTCATTATATTATAAACAGAAGTTATTTTGCAGATAAAAGTCTGATCAATACTTCTTATTGACACTTTTGTCATATCCAAGGACAGTTTCAAAAGTTAAAACATGACTCCATTCAATGTCAACAATTAATTTTGTAGTTGTTGTGCATGCATAACCAGCATGAGAAATGTTTACTTTTTGTATTTCACCTAACTAGACTGACTTCAAGTGATGACACGATTTTATCAGTTAAACAGGTAAACTGTAAACATGATCAAGACACCTCAGTTAATTAACTACGGTAAGTCGATTCATATAACAAAGGTTTTACCTTGCTGTTGCACAATGTATATAATTAATATCGAACCATTAAATTCTAAGTTTGAACCTCAAGAATAAAGATTTTCAAGAAAGAAAAAAAACAAAACATGCTGTTGAAATGCTTTTACAAACTGTTTACAGTTGTATGGCGAACATGTCATCTTACCATCATCTACTCTGCAGATAAGAAATATCACCTGTAATACAAAAACCTTCAAACAACGACAAAGAGTCTGCTTTAAAAATTTACATTTTTTACACAGTCACTCTTCATTAAGTTCAAGGTTGTCACATTCTTGATAATTTTCCCTTATATTTCTGTATATGACTTGTTGTGACACCCAAATAATCTTTGGATTGAAATGTTTTTTTCATAGTCTCGATATGTTAATTATATACACCTCTCTTAGTTCTATATCGATATGTTTTTGTCAAAAAATCTTAACCTTTAAAAAAGAAATTATGACATGAATAATTTGTTAAGCTGTGAATATAAATGCATCGCTAAAAAATTCTAACACTAGACCTTTAGTGTCTGTTTCAGTATCATGAAATATATGTAGGCATAAAGTAAGAAAAGTAATTGAAAATAAGTCCATTGTTTAAATAATGTAATCAAGTTACATTATCAAGTATTTGAAGTTTAGTATGGCATACCAGCATATATATTTTGGAACAAACAAAATTTATTACTGTTAATAATGGCCTATTTATAATTGTGGATTAATTATCGCTATTTAATACAATTAATGCCTTAAACTGGCCATTAACAATTAAGAATTTGGCAAAGACAATCAAAACTGATCAAATTATATAATGAAGAAATTACTAAGTATTTATAGCAAAAAAATACACATTCCACTTTAAAATAAATATTGGAAAGTCAAGAATCCTATCAAAAGGGTATGTTAACACCATATGGCACTTTTGTTACTTAAACAAGAGCGATCAGTGATCACGTGTCCCATGATGATAGCCAATTAAGCCTGATGATAGTCAATTAAGCAGTTGTATTCAGGGGTGAATAGACAAGTTTTGTGACAGACGGTCAGATGGACGGACAGATGGACAGACATGCTGCTGTGAAGCAGGTGACACAAAAATAATTAACAGGCCAAAAGCCTTCTTTATTCAAGGGCCATAACTCAGCCAAAAATCATTTAACCAAAAAAGCCATTAAATATGCACAAGCACTTGAGGTACCAATCAATCCTGAAACATTTCATTCAGATTGCATTAGTATAAGAGAAGTAGTCCTGACAAACTTTAGAAATAAAAATAATTAAAGGGCCATAACTCCAATGACATGCACAACTAGACTTGGTACTGATCATTCCTGTAAAGTTTGGATAAAACTGCACCTGTAGTTTTTGAGAAGTAAGTCCAGACAAGTTTTGTGACACTGACGGACAGACAGACAGATAGATGACGGAGTTAGAGATCCCTTTATGTCGGGGCTACTTTGTAGCAGGCAACACAAAAAACTTGGTTTCCTTGCCTCAGATAAAAGTGTAAACCTTTTAGCAACTTAATAGCAATTCTCAAGACTTGTACATTAATAACCTTATTTAGTGAAAAAAAAAAAAAACACAACTACAAAATGAAACTCTTCTTAAATAGTGTGAACAGTTCCATATAAAAAATTAAGTAAGTAAATGAAATTCCTTAACTGTTAAACAAGAGGGCCATGATGGCCCTAGATCGCTCACCTGAATACATTGCCTTTGGGTCTGCTGTTGAGCAAATATCAGAAGATTTTTTAAGATTCTCCCTATATAAATCTTTATGAATTTAAGTGACCCCCTGGGTAGAGCCAATTCTCACTCAAGGGGCATTACTTGAACAAACTAAGTCTTGGTACAAGGCCTTTAGCTGATGCTCCATTAAAAATATCTAAGTTCTAGGCTTTGTGGTTTCAGACAAGAAGCGTTTTTTAAAGTTTTAAATTGCCTATATGAGCCTATGTAAAATCAATGGACCCCCATGGCAGGGCCAATTCTGACCCTAGGGGCATAATTTGAACTAACTTGGTAGAGGTCTACGAGACATTGCTACATACCAAATCTTAAGGCTCAAGGCCAAGAAGATTTTCAAAGTTTTGCCTATATAAAGCCTATGTAAAATCAAATGATGGGCCAAATTTGACCCTAGGGGCATAATTTGAACAAACATGGTAGAGGTTCACTTGACAATGCTACATACCATATCTTAAGGCTCAGGGCCTTGTCGTTTCAGACAAGAAGATTTTCAAAGTTTTGCCTATATAAGCCTATGTAAAGTAATGTGGCCCCTGGGGCAAGGTCAGTTTTGACCCTAGGGCCATGATTTGAACAAACATGGTAGAGGTTCACTTGACAATGCTACATACCATATCTTAAGGCTCAGGGCCTTGTCGTTTCAGACAAGAAGATTTTCAAAGTTTTGCCAATATAAGCCTATGTAAAATCAATTGACCCCCAGAATGGGGCCAAATTTGACCCCAGAGGTATAATTTTAACAAACTAGGTAGAGGTCTACTAGACAATGCTACATACCAAATGTTAAGGCTCAGGGCCTTGTCGCTTCAGATATGAAGATTTTCAAAGTTTTGCCTATATATATAAGCCTATGTAAAGTAATGTGGCCCCTGGGGCAAGGTCAGTTTTGACCCTAGGGCCATGATTTGAACAAAATTGATAGAGGTCCACTAGACATAACAAAACTACAAACTAAATATCTCAGCTCTAGGCCTTGTGGTTTCAGATGAAAATTTTTTAGAAGTTTTCCCTATATAAGTCTATGTAAAATCATGTGGCCCCTGGGGCAGGGTCAATTTGGACCCTGGTGCAAATTCGGTAGAGGACCACTAGACAATGCTACATACCAAATATCTCAGCTCTAGGCCTTGTGGTTTCAGAGAAGAAGATTTTTTTTAATTTTAACTTTTTAAATATATTTTTAGCTCCTGTGACCTAGATCTGCAATGAACCATAACCATTTGAACAACTCTGATAGAGCTTCATGCAAGGGAACATTTCTGGCAAGATTTATCAAATTTGCCCTGCTGGTGTCAGAGGAGATTTGAAGTAATAATGTGGACGAAGGACGCCAACGGATGACTGACAATCACTGATTTTAAAACCTGAGCACACAGTGCTCATGTGAGCTAAAAATGCATGTTTTGCTGTAAGCATCTCTCACTTCAGACAAATAGAAATGAATGGACTACAGTCTGTTTTCATATCACATCATACTTTCATTCTCAGAACCACAATCTTTTTTATCACAATATTTAACTGTATTCTCATCGTTATGTTAAATTAGTTGATACTGCAACTACTATAAATAATCATTTAAGTATAGCTCAAATTTCCATACTTAAATATGTATACTTGCAGGTTCTTCAAAAAATTTTGTGATTATTTTTCACAAACATTTTATCATTTTTAGTAACAGTGACCTTGACCTTTGCCCAACCAGCCCCAATATCGAAGTTGACCTGTATGTTAGGATGTTACACCTGTGTACCAAAAATTGTTTAAATCTGTCAAGCCATTTATGATTTATTGTCCAGAAACTGTTTTTCTATTTTTAGTAACAGTGACCTTGACTTTGGCCCCACCAGCCCCAATATCAATGTTACACCTGTGTACCAAAAATTGTTTAAATCTGTTAAGCCATTCCTGAGTTATTGTCGGGAAACCATTTTTTTCTATTTTTAGACCTTGACCTTGGCCCCACCAGCCCCGATATCGAACGTGACCTGTATCTTATGTTACACCTGTGTACCCAAAATTTTTTAATCTATCTAGCCTTTCTAGAGTTATTGTCCGGAAACCGTTTTTCTATTTTTAGTAACAGTGACCTTGACCTTGGCCCCACAAGCCCCAATATCGAACATGACCTGTATCTTGTGATGTTACAACCGTGTACCAAAAATTTTTTAATCTATCTAGCCTTTCTTGAGTTATCGTCCGGAAACCATTTTTCTATTTTTAGTAACAGTGACTTTGACCTTGGCCCCACAAGCCCCAATATAGAACTTGACCTGTATCTTATGATGTTACAACTGTGTACTAAAAATTGTTTAAATCTGTCAAGCCTTTCATGAGTTGTCGTCTGGAAACCGTTTTTCTTATTTTAGTCACAACGACCTTGGCCTTGGCCCCACCAGCCCCAATATCGAAACTGACCTGTATCTTATGATGTTACAGCTGTGTACCAAAAATTGTTTAAATCTGTCAAGCCTTTCATGAGTTAACGTCCATAACGGACGGACCGACCGACTACTGACCGATCGCCAAGCTCGCTCCTATGTAACCCCCTCAAACTTTGTTTGTCGGGGTATAATAAAGTGACCCTACCTGGGTTATTTTACATAGGGTTGTGTAAATTTGGCCCCTGGGGCATAATTTTAAGAAATTGAATTTTTCA
This sequence comes from Cyclina sinensis, assembly GCA_012932295.1. Classification (NCBI taxonomy): domain Eukaryota; kingdom Metazoa; phylum Mollusca; class Bivalvia; order Venerida; family Veneridae; genus Cyclina; species Cyclina sinensis. The sequence goes on along the minus strand of JAAONU010000012.1, from coordinate 12,518,641 downwards.
CTGGGACAGGCCTGATTTCAACCCTTGGCGTTATGATTTGAACAAACTTGGTATTTTACATAGGGTTGCACGTGTAAATTTGGCACCTGGGGCATAATTTTAAGAAATTAAATTTTTCACTGGGACAGGGCTGATTTCAACCCTTGGCATAATGATTTGAACAAACTTGGTAGTGGTGCACTAGACAATCACACATACCAAATATATTAGCTCTTTAAGGCCTTGTGATTTTGGAGAAGAAGCTTTTTAAGTTTTCACTTTTAAAAACTATCTATAGCTTGACTGGTGACAAAGATTTGCAATGGACTGGAACCATTTGAACAACTTTTATTGGGCTTCATACAAGAAACATTCATTTTTTAGGCAAGTTTCATCAAATTTCACTTAGTAGTTTCAAAGGAGATGTCCTTGAAAAAATTTGGACAATGGACGACAGATGGACGACCCTAAAAGCTCATGTGCTCAGGTGAGCAAAAATTTCTGAGACTATTCAGCCATGAACAGGGACATTATTGTCTTTTTTTTTGTCTATTTCTTACAAATTTTGGAACCAGGCAGATTTAATGTTTTCCTCAAACCTCCCTTGACCCTAATTTCTTGCTAAAGCGCATGGCAGATGACAACATGAGAATTCAGATACACATTTAATATAATTCTTTCTTTTAACATTTTTTTTACAAAAGGTCTAAAAGTTATTTTTCTTATAGATGTACAACATCAGAGAGCACAATGCAGAATTCAGTGTTATATAATACATGACTTTTGTCTAATTAGGTGACCTTGACCTTTACATAAGTGTAAATAATGTGACCTTTAAAAAACTTGTAAGTATTGTAAAAACAAACAAAGAAGAAGAGTGCTTCTAATAAAAGTGAGAAACTAGTTTGTTTTAATTAAGATGTTTGAGTGCAAACAGGCAAGAGGCATTATATGTAATTTCATACCAAGTTTAGTTTGAATACTGAAATCCAAACAAAACAGTAATTTTAATGCGGAAAAAATTGCTACTTTCATCCTTGACTGTTCTCTCGAAGTTAGTGTCCATCAGTTAAACACATACTTCAGTCAACAGTTGTTACAATACAGTAATTGTAACACTTTAAAACATTATTGTTTATACTGAAACGGGGCCAAGTATTTACTTTTGTTTGTAATATATACAATTTTTCTTTGGCCACTATTAGCCCATTATGTTAAGAGGGTTAACCTATTTAATTAACACATTTTCATTGTTTATTTTTTAATTTTTTTTTTTTTCTATCAATCTTTTACTACAGCTGGCAAATTGACTGCAAATTGCTCACCCGGAAAACTATTTGTTACTTAGGCTTTTTGCAGTTTAAGAAAAATTACTCTTTTATAATATCATAATTGTAGCATTTCAACAACATATATTATGAATATTTTTAATAAGGCTTTAGGAAGTATTTTGTGTATCACTCATAGATTTGAAACCCTGTAATAGTTTATCTGAAACATCATAGGAAATTGATCATGCAGAACTCTGAAATAAGCCATCATTTAAACAGGTTAATGTTCACATAATAGTGCAAGGCACTATTAAACAATCCATGTAAAATAGGTTTGTCAAACTCACTTTTGATATTGTATACAGCTTTGTTGTTTACAATAAAATTTCTTAACTCCAAACCTGCACTTATTTTCATGTCCACTGAGATAAAATCCTTTTGAACATGGATACACGAAATTTTCTTTCTTAAATGGAGGTATTGTGCAATATATAACTTTTACAAACGTAAGCGTGTACCTAGATGATAAAAGTATATATAATTAATTATATTCGTGTTACGTCAATGGTAATAGTATGAACTAGATATAAATGTCGCATTATCATTGCCGCTGGCTATTTCAGTTGTCATAAGAGAAAACAATCAAAATATGGTGATATAAAATGTGAGCTGTAACATAAAATACCAGATTCAGAGTTACCTAATATGAAATATCCCTTAAAAATTTACATCTGAGTAGTCTGTGTCAAAGGTGTTTGTCAAACCTTTCCCTTTGTTTATATACTTTTTATTCCATGTTTCAGCATCTCCTCTGTGAGATATGAACTTTGTTGACCAAAATGTGAACCACACAGTTCACAACATTCAATAGCTTGACCATGGCTAGACAATAAACAAACACATCTTAACAATTCCAGGTTTGACCTTGGCTGCATGACAATATACAAAGACAGTTCAACACATATTTATTCTAATTTTGACCATGGCTGTACTAGATACAAATATTATAAGTTTTTAAAACACATTTATTCATGGTTTGGCCATGGTTGACAATACAAACACAGTTCAACACAATCATTGCAGGTTTGACCATGGCTGGACTATATACAAAGACATTTCAACACATTCATTCAAGGTTTATCCATGGACTGGACCTGATGTATAAACAAAGTTCAACACATTTATTTAAGGTTTAACAATGGCTGGACCATATACAAAGACAGTTCAGCACATTCATTCCAGGTTTGACCATGACTGGACCATGTACAAACACAGTTCAACACAATCATTCAAGGTTTGACATGATGACCGACTATGTTACAAGCACATATGTTCATTCCAGCTACTGGTTTGGCATGATGGCTGTCTATGATACAAAATACAGTTTAAGATGTTCATTCCAGCTACTGGTTTGGCATTATGGCTGTCTATGATACAAAGTACAGTTTAAGATGTTCATTCCAGCTACTCGTTTGACATTATGGCTGATATGATACAAACACAGTTCAACTGTTTATTCAACTGAGTGACTAAATGACCAACCAACATGCAATATACCCCCACTTCTCTGAAGGAGGACATAATAAATAAAAACTTGGTCAATATTTAAAAGTTGAATGAATTTAAGAATCATCACAAAGGGATTTTTATGCCCCCACTCTGGGGGGCGCATTTAGATTTGCCCTTGTCCTCCGTCCGTCCGTTTGTCCATCTATCCCAAAAAGTTGCATCACCTGTAGCTCCAAAAGCACTGGAGCTAGAGTCAAGAAACTTTACAGGAATGTTGATCAGCATGTGAAGTTGTGCACCTGGGGTTTCCCATATACATTTATCTGGAACTGTTACAGTTATGGCCCCTTACTTAGTCAAAAATAGTAATTTTCAACTTGTGTCACCTGTACCTGCAAAAGCGCTGCACTTACAGTCAAGAAACTTTACAGGAATGTTGATCAGCATGACTGTAAAGTTGTGCACCTGGGGTTTCCCGTATAGATTTATTTGGAATTGTTAGAGTTATGGCCCCTTACATACTCAAAATTTGCAATTTTCAACTTGTGCCGCCTGTAACTGCAAAAGCGCTGGAGCTCGAGTCACCCAGTTCTGAGCAGTGTTGACATACTGTGTCTGACTGAAGTAAATGTCTATGAGAATCAAGTACAGAACCATCAGCGTGTTGGGTGGAGCTTGACATGTTTGCCTATGTCTTGGGAAGACAACTGCCATGGTTTGTTGTTCTACACACGAGATAAGTTGCCAGTGACAACTTCCAGTGTTTCACATCAAGCTCATATGGAACAAGAGCTCTGTCCAAGGTCATTCTGTCTTCTCTATAGATCTCCATCCTCGAACATAACAGACTTTATTAATGATCTAACACATATTGCAGACCAAACTTCTACAGATGTACTGCTTGGAGATTTCAACTTAGCTTTTAATTCTACAAATTATACAAGACTGTCACAGAAATTGAATAACTATTCCCAGTGTGTGCAGCTCCCAACTCACAGAGGTGGTTCTACACTTGACCTTGTCTACATACATAATAATATTCTACAACCAAGATTATCCTGCCTGTCAACATACTTCTCAGACCACAACATTGTTGCCCTACAGTTTGATACCTAAACAATTTTCCTTCTTCTTAGTGAGTTTAACGCTGTTCCAATGGTCAAATTGCAGACTCAGTTTGATTGAGCATGTTCATCATGGACAGTAATGGAAAATGCAAGTTACCGTCCACACCCGTTAGCACCAGCTTAAGCAGATTTCAACATTTAAGAATGGAAATGTTGAAATTTTGTTCCAACAATTGCTTAAAATTGTTTGCTATTTAGTTGACAACGGACATTTTATAAACAGCCTGACTTACAGAACATATAACTTAGGAACTTAGTACAAATTAGACATGTAAACACCTGTTTACCATCTGCAAACTCCAAGAATGTCCAACTATGCATACAGAATTGTGAAGGATAATAGTCATCCATTGGTCACAGTGTTGGAGACAGTATTTTGAGTCTTTACACCACAACAGGTTTCTTATAGTTGCCATTTTGTTAAACCAATCTTATTAATGATTCAGCGTGTATGACTATCTTGTGGCCATATTGCTAGCTATATGAGTAGCTAGGTTGAGTTGGGGCCTCTGTGTCCTACGGACTTATTTCTAGTTGTTAACTCTCATTATACTTTCTGACTAATATTCCATTTATTTGTTTATTTATTTACTGATGCTATTATATATAAGAAAATAATTTAAATGTTAATGACAACTGTTTTATAAATCTAGATACAGGGAAAACAACGGTTATTTGTAAAGCTCTTGAAGTCTGAAGAGCCAATTCCCAAGGGTTCTCTAGTTATTGATTGGAAACCATTTTTCTCTTAATGGTCACTCTGACCTTGAACTTTGACCAAGTGACCCAAAAGCAATACAAGTCATCTACTGGTCATTATCAACCTGCATTACAAGTTTAAGGACCCTAGGCCCAAGCCTACTGGCCTATGAAGTTTTTGGGAGCCTGAGCCTTACCATTCATAGGAAGCCTGATTTTCAAGGTCACTCTGACATTAGCCTTAAACCTAGTGACCTGAAAAACTAGAGGGGAATCTACTGGCCATGACCAACCTACATACCAAGTATGAAGAACCTGTGCCCAAGGATTCTCTAGAAATCTATCAGAAAATGTTTTGCTTTTCAAGGTCACTGTGACATTAGCCTTTCACCTAGTGACCTGAAAAACTAAAGGGGGCATCTACTGGCAATGACCGATCTACATACCAAGTATGAAGAACCTGTGCCCAAGGATTCTGTAGAAATCTACCAGAAAATGATTTGCTTTTCAAGGTCACTGTGACATTGGCTTTTGACCTAATGACCTGAAAAACTATAGGATTCATGTACTGGTCATGACCAACCTATGTACCAAGTTTGAGAACTTGGGCACAAGCTTTCTCTAGATATTTATTGGAAAAGGTTTTACTTTTCAGGGTCACCATGACATTAGGCTTTGACATAATGACCTGAAAAACTCTAGGGGTCATTTTCTGGTCATGATCAACATGCGTATAAAGTTTTTGGGAGCTGGGCACAACTGTGACCTTGGCCTTTCACCTAGTGATCTGAAAAACTACAGGTGTCATCTACTGCTCATGATCTACTGGTTATCAATGTACATACAAGGTTTAAGGATCCTGGGCCCAAGGATCCTCTAGATATTTATCAGAAAAGCTTTTGCTTTTCATGGTCACTGTAAAATTTGTCTTTGACCAGAAAATCTATAAGGGTCACCAATTAGTAATGACCAACCTGCCTATGAAGTTTTTGGGATCCTGAGCCCAAGCATTCTACTTTTACTGAACGTAAACCGGTGTGCTTTTCAAGGTCACTGTGACCTTGGACTTTGACCTAGTGATCTGAAAAACTATAGGGGTCATCATCTGCAGGTCATGTTCAACCTATGTGTAACCCAGAAAAATGCAATTGCCCTGAGCTGTGTTTGAACTCAGATACCTTTGAATACTATTAAGTGGACACTGTAACACAAGTCATGTATATATGTTAATATGTGTGCCCCCCCCACTAGTGGCAACCAATATATCATGTTACATGGACATCTGTGACCTTTACCTTTGACCTACTGATCTCAAAATAAATATGGGTCATCTACAGGTCATGATCAACCACATTACCAAATCTGAAGAGTGTAGACCACCTTTAGTGGTGAAGGTCACAAGTGACCTTGACTTTTGACCTACTGACCTCAAAATCAATAGGGTCATCTACAGGTAATGAACAACCGACGCTACAAAATCTGAAGACTGTAGACTGGCTTTTGTGATGAACGTCACAGTGACCTTTACATCTGACCTTCTGACCTCAAAATCAAGCGGGATCACCTACAGGTCATGACCAACTTCCCCACTAAATCTGAGGACTGTAGACCAAAATATTCTCTAATTATTGATCAGACAAGCTTTTTGTAGTTAAGATCACAATCACCTTGACCTTCAACATACTGACCTTAAAATCAATAATGGTCATCTACCTGGCATAACCAACCTCCCCACCAAATCTGAGGACTCTATGTCCTAGTTATTAATCTGACAAAGTGTGGTGTACAGGTAGATGGACAGACTGACATGTGCAAAGCAATATAATTTCAATACTTCAAAGGGGGACATAATAAATGAGGTACTTTCAGTGGTTTCTTGAGATATTTCCATTTTGTAATCTCAGTTAATGAAAGAACTAGTAATTTTTTAAGGATGCATGGTCATAGAATGTATCAAATTTAAGCAGAAAAGCATCTATTTAAGTAACAAAAAAAAACTGTATGACATGATTTAAGGTCATATCTGGAAAGTGAAGAGTATTTATTTTAATGCTGTATATGACTGGATAAAGAATAAGAGTAATCAGCAGTCATTTGCCCATCACTTATTAATGTAATTGTATGAAAGATGTTCTGTGGGGTACAAAAAATGTGAATTTTATAACTGTGACTGTCTTTAGCTTCATGAAAATCGAAAAGAGCGGTAAAGTTTGCTCCAAAAGTTCTCAATAAAACTGCCTAATGATAGGCTTGAATCTGCCCAATGAGTACACTATTTCTCACTATTATGACAATTCATAAAACTAAACTAGAAACTGTAGCAGTAAGTTTTCATGATAAAGTTTACAACTCACCAAATGAAATCAGCTCTTGATTCTACATGCTTCCAATTTTTTCTTGTTTTCAATGCTTAAAGGCTGTGATAAACAAGAGGATGAAAATCAGCTTACATTGTACCCTTAGTATCAGATATAAAAATATACCACCCATTGTTAATGAAACAAAGTATTTGAAGAGCCACTTGGACAAACTTGTTATAAGAATACAAAGTTAATTGTTCATCTCTTATCAAAATATCTTTGCATGCCGATAAGACACTTAGCAGTCCAATGCAAAGTGCAAAGGTCACCAGCTGTAACTACCTATTTCCTTTCAGATAACAAATCTCAAATATTTCGTAATTTCATAAGGATAGTATAAGGAAGCAGCTGTATTTAAGACAAAGGGTCTGAATTTGCTCTACTGGTATCATGTAACAGGAAGACAGAAGCTTGTAGGGGTTAAGCTTGACAATAGTCTGTATGAAGTACTATAAACTAAGACTCAGTGAAAATTATTTTCATGTTGAATCTATATTATATAGGACAGTAACTGTTGTTTAATAATATTACATGGTAATGACCAATGATATTTTGGAAGCAGCTTTCTCTTAAGTCCATACTGAAGTTGAATCATTTTTTAAAAAATTGTTTGTTTGTTTGTTTGTTTGTTGTTTGTTTGTTTGCTTGTTTCTTTATTTTATTTGAGTTAAATGTCAGTTTAAGCAGCTGTTGAGGTCAAATGCAAGCAGCCAGTCCACCTAACAAGTGTTCCCAGGGTATTCAACCAGTTTTACTAACCAATCTCTCTGCAAGCACCTGATCAAAGGTGAGTGATAAATGACCTATAGATGCATTGTCTGAGATCAATTATCACAAAGAAATTTTGCTGACCCTTATTGGGACTGAACCGAGAACCCCTGTATTGACAATCTGTTGCTCCACCTATTGAGCAAGCTTGGCTGCCATTCCAAAAGTAATCATTTAACTTAAAATGTATCAAAAAACATCTTGATTTACTAACCTCTTTGTATGTACTTTTTAACTAAGGCAGCTCCGACAATAAATCTCGTCACACATTTTTTGTATAGAGTGTCTTTAGTTCCTGGAATATAAAATGTACACAAAAAACTGTATTGATATATTTAAGTTTTGCCTATATAAGCCTATGTAACATCAGCTGACCCCCAGGGCAGGGCTAAATTTTACACCAGTGGCATAATTTAAATAAATTTGGTAGAGGTCCACTAGACAATGCTACATACCAAATCTTAAGGCTCAGGGTTTTATGGTTTCAGACAAGAAGATTTTCAAAGTTTTCCTTGTATAAGCCTATGTAAAATCAATTACCCCCGGGACAGGGCCAAATTTGACCCCAGGGGTATAATTTGAAGAAACTGGAAGAGGTCCACTAGACAATGCTACATACCAAATCTTAAGGCTCAGAGCCTTGTGGTTTCAGACAAGAAGAATTTCAAAGTTTTCCCTATATAAGCCTTTGTTAAACCAATGACCCACAGGATGGGGCCAAATTTGACCCCAGGGGTATAATCTGAACAAACTTAGGTAGATGTCCACTAGACTATGCTACATACCAAATCTTAAGGCTCAGGCCCTTATCGTTTCACACAAGAAGATTATTAAAGTTTTACCTATGTAAAAACAATTGACCTCCAAGTGGGGCAAAATTTGACCCAAGGGGCATAATTTGAACAAACTTGGTAGAGATACACTAGACACTGCTACATACCAAATCTTAAGGCTTAGGGCCTTGTGGTTTCAGACAAGAAGATTTTTTAAGTTTTTCCTATATAAGCCTATTTAAAACCAATGACCCCAGGGTGGGGCCAAATTTGACTGACCGCAGAGGTATAATTTGATCAAACTTGGTTGAAGTCCACTAGACAATGCTACATACCAAATCTTAAGACTCAGGGCCTTGTGGTTTCAGACAAGAAGATTTTCAAAGTATTCTCTATATAAGCCTATGTATAAACAATTGACCCCCAGGGCAGAGCCAAATTTGACCCCAGGGGCATAATTTGAAAGTTTCATTATATAAGCCTATGTAAAATCAATTGACCCCCGGGGCACGGCCAAATTTGACCCCAGGGGCATAATTAGAATAAACTTAGTAGAGGCCCACAAGACAATGCTACATACCAAATCTTTTCCTTTCAGTTGTCATAGCAACCAGAGTTCTTGATGGAATTGAATTCTTTGAACAACTTTGGTAGTGCTTCATGCAAGGAATATCCCAGGCATGTTTTGTCATTGTTGGCTTAGCGGTTTAGGAGGAGAAGTCGTTCAAGTCAAATCGATGACAACGCACGACGCACGCCGAGGGATGCCAGACAATCAATGATCCCAAAAGCTCACCCTGAGCAGTGCAACATCCATATGAATGTTGAAATTAGCAAAATTATCAATACTTTTGCTTCTAAGAAAGGAAGAAAACTTGACTTTTTCTGAAAGAATGATGTACTTGTCACATTTAAAGAAAATCAGGTGAAAGATAGTCATTCAAATTGCAAATATATTTCATATTTTAACGAGTTTAACAAGAGCCATGTTACACATGGTTAATCCCCCCGCCGGGAAGAAGCTACCCGAAGGTTGTACTTTCAAACACTCAATGTAATAATGTTTGAAGAAAATCCCACAAAAAATAGGCAAGGTAGAGTTATTGTTCTTGCAAACTGCACTTCCTACCAATGTGCTATGTCAGTGTATTAAGTTTGAAGAAAATCGCTCAAGCACTTTTGGAGTTATGCTTCGGACTAAGTTTTTCAATTAAATCTGATAAAGGGGAATAATTCTAAAAGTAGGCAAGGTAGAGTTATTATTCTTTCACACTGCACCTCCTCCAAATGTGCTCTTTCAGTATATGAAGTTTGAAGAAAATCACTCAAGTACTTTTGGAGTTATGCTCTGGACAAAACGTGAACGGACGGACACACGGACGGACAGAGACCATTTCTAATATCCCCTCCACCTTTGGTGGGGGGATAATAAGTTCAAGAATTCAAGAATTAGATATACATGTATATGCTGGGATTTTTAAAATGTAAACAAGTAAATCTGATGAAGGGGAATAACTCTAAAAAATAGGCAAGGTAGAGTTATTGGACTTGCACACTGCACTACATGTACCTTCCAATGTGCTCTGTCAGTGTATGAAATTTGAATAAAATCCCTCAAGTAGTTTTGGAGTTATGCTCCGGACCAAATTTATCAAGTAATTCTGATAAAGGGGAATCACTCTAAAAATAGGCAAGGTAGAGTTATTGTTCTTGCACAATGCACTACCTATCAATGTGCTCTGTCAGTGTATGAAGTTTGAATAAAATCCCTCAAGTGGTTTTAGAGTTATGCTCTGGACAAAATTTATCAAGTAATTCTGATAAAGGAGAATAACTCTAAAAATAGGCAAGGTAGAGTTATTGCACTTGCACACTGCACTCCCTACCAATGTGCTCTGTCAGTGTATGAAGTTTGAATAAAATCCCTCAAGTAGTTTTGGAGTTATGCTCCGGACAAAATTTATCAAGTAAATTTGATAAAACGGAATAATTCTAAAAAAAGGCAAGGTAGAGTTATTGCACTTTCACACTGCACTACCTACCAATGTGCTCTGTCAGTGTATGAAGTTTGAATAAAATCCCTCAAGTAGTTTTGGAGTTATGCTCCGGACAAAATTGTTTCGGATGGACGCACGGATGCACGGACGCACGAAGGGCATTCCTAATATCCCCTCCGGCTTTGGCGGGGGGATAATAAATAGTTCTTCGGAGTTCATTTGTTGACATTGTGTTCTGAATGAGCAGCTTTATATTTTTTAGAAGATACTGTACAAATTGAATTACTGAAGGTATAGCCTATACTTATAAGTGATTTAGTGTTGTCCTTATGAAAATGTTTCATACGATATTGACTTTACTGAAACATTCAATTTAAAGCAACTGTCACGTTAATATGCGCAGGGCACGTGGGGAATTAGCCCTTTTTACTTGATGTTGTTGGGGAACTAGCTTGGCACGGAGTCTTTGTTGTAGAATTGAATTCCACACTGTAGAAGTCACTAATAATTTCTTTATTTAATAACAACTTGTATTTAAAATAGTGTTTCACAAAGTAAATGTCACAAAGTTTTTGAACACAAAGATAATTATAAGTTATTTTTAAAAGTCCACGAGTTTCACAAAGATTTTACTTAGAATTAATTTAACTTAGTCACAAAGAGTCACTAAAAATCACAAAGATATCAAGTAGTAAGTCACATCAAGAAGGTAGAATTTTCTATATATTATTATATTAAGTCAAGAAAACAAACTGTTTATATACAAGAAGAAACAAAGCCAAAGGAATTTAAAATACTGAGAAGTGTAACATAACATAAGAATTTTGGCAACAGGTAATCAGTAAATAAAAACAGTCAATCACACATTTCCTTTGAACTTTGAAATACTAATTTCTAGGTGATTGTTTAAGAAAACACTGAAAGGTAACAATTAAGTTTTTGAGACATGTAGGTGCTGCTAAGTAATAACTGACAATTGAGGTGACATAATTTCTCACCAAGCCATCTGCTTATGATTTAAATTCTTATCAAATTCTGATTTAAGGTGTAAGATTTTAACATGTTTAAAAAAAAAACAGAATTTATATGTCACAAATGCAAAAATAACAAAAGAAGCAAAAGATTACTCATTTACCATTCTCAGGTTAAAGCAAAGTGAATATTTCTAAAAATCTACTTTTGTGATGTCTGTGAGGAAAACTAAAATATTGAAAACACTGCTGCATAATAACTCAAGAATTTTGCATGAAAATTTTTTTTTCTTTAAAATTTGAGAGAGTTTAATATACTATGGAAAAAAACATAATATTATGCTTCTATACACCATAAAAACTGAAAAAAAAAGTTTTGACTTAACCAGGATTCGAACCCACTACCTTTCATCAGTAAAATATAGAGCGACGATCTAGACCACTGAGCCACAGCGCCTTCCTGTAAGGTTTTGTCAAAATTAATCTTATAGCAAAAGTATCTACCCCGTGACTAACGGGGTAAATTTTTTACCAATAAAAATGTGTAAAACTTTATATTTTGAGGTTTTTCTGTTTCAAAACATGAATCAGTAACTTAGTTTATATATGTTCTTCACAACTGCAGCTAAAATTTCAAGATGTAAGAACATTTTCTCTTTTTTTCGTCGTCGGCCCATCTGTGAGTCAGTTGCTTTAATGTAGTATGTTTCTTTCATATATTATATTATTGGAGCATAACATCTTATTCAGTAGTCAACGAGTGTCTTGTTTTAAAAAAAACATGACCGATTTTGTTTTCAAAGTCGTCATCGTATGACTCATGTGATTGTTGTAGTCGTAATTTGACTATCCAGTTGTATATACATGTACCTCCTTTCAGGACGAATCCAATGATGATACTTTTTATACTTTTCTTTCAATAACGTACCTGCAAATCTAAGGTATTTAGACCCAGTCTATTTTCAGCATGATTTACTTAACAAATGAAATACTTGGTTTGATAAACGAGATAAAATCCATATCACTCACTGCATCAGCCGTGATGCAGAACTTTTTGTCAGACCCCCAGACCCCACTAAAAATGGTGCCTACACATTGCTTTCTTCCAAGCCATGTCCCTGTTAGACAATTAGCGCTCAGTTATTTTGAATGTTGGAGTAGTTCTGGAGTTGCATATATATAGGCATCTGCTTTACTATTTAACTGAATTTTGTAACATCCCTCATTTGAATGGTGACATCACCTACGGTTTGAAGTACAGATCAAAACTTATCTATAAGATACCTTTGTCTCCCCACTGTAATATATATGTTCAGTTATATGCTGTTTTGATCCAGTTATTCAGTGCCTCTGCTGTCGATTGCCAATGTCGCCAATGGCGACAAAATTTTAAAAATGGCTCCAATTTTTCCCTATTGGCGAAGATGAGTGGCGACAACATTTTTATTTGTTTATTTTGGTTAATGTGATAAGTGGCTGAGACTGGTTTTCAGTTGTTATTTACTGTGCATGTGAGCATTTAGATGTTAAACTGCACATGTCAGGTGCAATTTATAAATGAAGAAATAGATAAAGATAAAGGAACCCTTGCCCTAGGAACCCATGCCCAGTATATTAGCATTGCTATACACAGGCTTATTATTTCTCACAAAGCTTATTTTTTCTCACAAATGCCTCTGGCTCTGGCCTGGCATGTATGAGCATGATAACTGCAACAGTAGTTTAGTGAGACACACATTAAAATTTAAAACGGATACGGAAATACCCATCACACGACTGCTCCATTCACCGGAAATGTTAGTCAGCTGAAAGTCATATTGATCTTTGCGTTAACCAGTGTAGACACACAAGTCAAACAATAAATAAGACCTGTTGTTGTGAATGGATATGTGCCCCAGAAGCCATATTTGGGACAAGAACATGTTATTCTGTGGAAATGAAGGCCAGATAGCATAGGAAAATGTGAAAGAAGAAGTGTGAAAGGAGAAAGGAATGTTAACAAACACATGTCTGTAGGTTGGTGTAGGCCCACGTTTAATAAAACATGAATTACTAAACATATTAATAGTTTGGAGGTTATGTTACCTGTCTATAAAATTGCTGGTGTCAGACATTAATTGTTGTCAGTTGAATTGAACAGGAAACTCAGGAATGGTCACTGTTATAACAATGAACTCACTGTAATAACAATGAACTGTTCTACTGTCAGCCGCTAGTTTAATGGTGTAGACATGATCCAAGCATGATCCTGATAATAGTTTGTTAAACACATGAGATTTCTTAGAGCTGAATAAATTTTGATTGAAATCTCCAGAGGATAATACGGGAGCATCATCACTTAAAAGTCTTACTGACTGAATCTGTTTAAATACTTCAGTGTCAAAAGTCATTCCCAACATTTGGTGAATTGTAAACTGCTATTATATAAAATGGTTTGATAGATTTAGGGCTAAGGTTGACAGCTACAAGTATGACCTCGACCTTTCAGCTGGACACCTGATTCTTGCACGCAACATGTCATCATGCCCAACACATTTATGTCAAGTCATTTAAAAACCCATGCGGGAATGACAGAATTGTTGACAAAACACGGCCATCTAGTCACAACCATATCACAACTTTTGACACACAAGAGTGCCCTTCATCTTTGAGGTGGAGGCCAAATTCTTGCGTGCAACAGGTCGCCATCATGTCTAAGACATTTACGCCAAGTCATTTTAAGATCCATCCAGGGATGTAAGAATCAATGCACTTTTAAAAAATATTCATATTATGACTTTTGAAGTAAAACTGTGACCTTGACCTCTGAGATGGACACCTGAATCTTGCATGTGACACATCATGTCCAACACATTTATGCCAAGTCATTTTAAAATACATCAAGGAATAAGAGCACTGTTGACTGGACATGACCATCAATGCACTTTTATGAAAATTTCCTTTCAAGTCGAAGTGTGACCTTGACCTTTGACCTACAAACCTAGTTCTAGCACGTGACACATCAACTCAATGAGCCAAACATTTATGCAAAATTATTTTAAAATCCATTCATGACTGACAAAGTTATGGATGGGACATAAAATATTCATATCACGACTTTGGATGTACAAGTGTGACCTTGACCTCTGAGATGGACACCTGATTCTTGTGCTCCACATGTCACCATCATGTCCAACACATTTATGCCAAGTCATTCAAAAATACTTCCAGGAATGACAGAGTTGTTGACCAGACACAACCACTGATGCACTTTTATGAAAATTTCCTTTCAAGTCGAAGTGTGACCTAGACCTTTGACCTAAAACCTGGGTCTTACATGTGACACATTGTCTAAATATGCCACACATTTATGCAAAATTATTTTAAAATCCGCGCATGACTGACAAAGTTATGGACCAGACAAAAAGCAGACAGATGGATGGACAGACTCCCGATCTGGAGGTTGCTGGTTCAAATCCCACCAGAGGTAGAGTCTCCAGTGACATGCAACAGTCCTCACTTTCAGTGAGTACTGGTATGAACCAGGACAGGAAGCAGTCATCATATAAGTTGCAGGAACTTGCCTGCCTAGTATATTGTAGTCAGTATGATTACTGGAGGTTACGTACCATGGAGGATACGTACCAGGTGGTTACGTACCATTTTTGGAGGTTAGGTACCACTTATATATTTTGGGGGTGCCGGACGTTTCGGTAAAAGACCAGTTCGGTAAATTGGATTTATATAGTAAACCCTTTGGAAGTTTCGGTAAAAAGGCAATTATATAGTAATTATATGATAACAATAGTGTAATAGTGTAACTCAAACTTTAAATGAGTGAATTCAAATAAACATATAAATAAATATACTGCACCAACTTTCCGACATCACAATTGTGATTACCTACATAAAGCAGCTCAATGGAACCAGCACACTGTTTAGATTGTTGTAAGAAGTTACAAGAAGACTTGCTTTACAATGCGACCAATGTAATAAGTGGCAGCATCGTATATGTAGGACAGATAGCTTGAGTTTATAATGATTATACAATTATTTATTGTTCCTGCATATGGAATATTGTTATTGTTATTAATCATTTTCATTGTACTCATGTTCATTTCAGTTTAGTGCGGGTAATTATATTATTTTCATTGTACTCATGTTCATTTCAGTTTAGTGCATGTTAATATATTATTGTTGTTTCTTATTTTCATTGTATGTTCATTTCAGTTTAGTGCGTGTAAATAAAACTTAATTCTGGTTTGTTGTCTATTCTTCTTATATATTCGTATAATTTTAATCTCATTATAAAAATATAGATCAGTTAATGTGCAAATTTGAGCAACAAACAGCTTACCTGATATTTTCACACCTTTTATCCCTTATTATCCCTATTTCTATATAAGTGGTACGTAACCTCCAAAAATGGTACATTTATGCAGTGGTACGTATCCTCCATGGTACGTTCCAAATTCCGTCAGTATTGACTAATTGGCAGTAATAAGTTGAATTTCAAGAAAACTTTAAAAATTTTCTGTAACTTTAATGGGTTAGTTTCTTTGGTCTATATTTCTAGCTGTCTCACGGAGGTCGTCCTGAGAATTTACAATTAGTTTATAAGTTCGAGTGAGGGCGAAGAATCTCTACTAAGGGTGAAATGTTTCAAACTGACTCAAGTTCTGAAGAAGAATTTTCAGGTTTAGAGAATGATGTTCCTGTTATAGGAGCTACTGGAACTGCTAGTCTCAATAATGCGACTTCAGGCAGGATGCCTTTCTGAAGGCGGATATCGACCATTCAAAAAGTAACCTGATATTAAACTTTTTGAGTAGAATCTACAATTATTTGGACTACTGGAATTGCTATTTAAGAAAATGAAAGTAGATCTAAAACTAAATGGTAATGTTTGAATGAAGCTTGAATTCTACTCATACCTGTAAACAATCAGCATCAAATAAATAAAAAAATTAATTGAGTTTACTGAATTGTAAACGGACCAAGTCACGGCTAAAAATAATTGACAATTTCAAAAGGTGTCAAGAGTCGATCTATTTTCCCATATACGAGATCAGGTACATAGATTGTTTAAACTTGTTTTTAGAAAATGAGTTCAAAGTAAAGAAAAAAACAAAGAATTACAAACCTTTAATTAATGATCTCTATTTTCTTTCTTTTTTCCTATTTACATCAACACGTCTCGTGTTGGTTTCCGAAAATTCAGTTATTTTTAGAAACAGGTTTTCCCCTCGATAAGATTAACCAATCAGATTAGTTATTTTATGGTGTGGGGGGTGAGGTAGGGTAGAGCATCCCATTCCAGAGACACCCCTGGTTCTTTTGAATGCTCACTGTATAGCACTGATACAGGGACCTCGGTCTAATGTCTCATCCGAAAGACTATTAGTAATGTTAGTGGAGGGGGATCGAACTCGGGACCCCTGTTTTACCAGTCCAGGCGCGTTACCACTGGACCACATCCGCTCCTTTGATATCTACATTTTTTTCCCAACAAATTTATATACTCTCGAAGGAATTCACTCATATTAAACGGTTTGAACGGGTGAAATAATGTCTTAACATTATTAATTTAATTGTAGGAAAACTGAAAATAATTAATGACAAACTTAAGTATCAGAAGCTTAATAAACTTTTTTGATCTGTTCTTGAATAGCAGTTGTTACAATAGATAACTTTTAGTATAGCATGTTCTCATCCTTGCCACATATAACCCCCTATCTCTATGCATTTTATATCGTCAGCTAATTCGTCAGCAGTTTAGAATGTGCCATCAGATGAGATGGACAAGGGAATTTACTGGTATTGTTATCAGGAACGAAAATGCAATGTTATCTCCCTTCCTCTATTAAATATCATTTATGTGCAATTACCAAACAAAAATGTCACTTTTAATCAAACTTTAAGACCTTAAACGGATATTAAAAAGTGACAAATTATCTTAACCCGATCATCTTATTAAACTCTATTTTTAGACAACAATCGACTCCAGGGAAGACACCTCAAACCGTTTAGACATGCAGGCAGGCAGGTGTCAAATGATATAAATATTGGTGATTTTTTATGTTACAAATAGACAACACGATTTGACCACAAAGATAAGTTTGATACCAAGCTGCGATGCATCGTCCTCTTCAGTTGATGATTAAGTTCTACGTATATAATATTTGCTTCACATCGAAACAGATTATGACTGTATCAAATGGGAAAATCAAAATGATGAAATGTTCATCCGTAACTACCACAGATTGTTTTCAATACATAACTTTTATTTCCACTCCTAATTTTCTGTGACAAGAGTATAGAGAATAAAATAAACAGCAATTGAGGATTGAAATACATTTTTTATTCCAAATCCTAGGATGAAATCATAAGCAGATTACGGCCTATCTGTTGTTATTCAGTTGTTTGCTGAGGGAGTTTTCATACATTAATTTTGACGTCAATTCTGGAGCCTAATTAAAATACATGCTTACATCATGACAAATGTGTATGTACTTTTAACTGCTTCTTGCAAACTGGTGTTTTATCTCTATCTATTTGAGCTTATTTATCGCCGGTACCGGTTGCCCATATGACCGACGCCCCCAGAAGTGATTAGTTATTTTATGTTGTGGGGGTAGTGCAAGATACAGAAAGTATTCCATTCCAGAGACCTGGTTCTTTTGCATGCTCAGTGTATAGCACTGATACATGGGACCTCGGTTTTACGTCTCATCCGAAAGACTATTGGTAATGTCAGTGGAAGAGCGGGGGATCGAACTCGGGACCCCTGGTTTACCAGTCCAGCGCGTTACCACTGGGCCACATCCGCTCATTAATGTTTTATCCAATATTTCTTTGCATATATTTTTTTTTTTGTCTTTTGTCATCAGGTTATGCTGAAAATTTTGCCTTCCCTTCGTGTTTAAGATGAACCTTTAATGAAATAACAAAATGCAGATTGAAATGGTGGGCTAAATGCAGTTGTTCAAGTAACTCGGAGTAAGCTTGAAGCAGGGGAACATACTTTATTTGTAGTTGGATGATAATGTGTAGACGTACATTTTTGCATTTTGTTGTTGTTGTTGTTTTAACGTTTACACTGACAAATCTTGGTTTGCTGTGTTGCAGCTTTAAGACAGCATGACGTCAGCGTATGGTTTCTCTTTACAGAATATGACAAACTGGGGAAGTCAATTGTCCGTCTGCAGTTCTGAAGTCCACCATATTTCTGCAGCTAATAATATTTTATACAGTGGTGCACATATATAGCGTACTCAGTTTTATCGAATTCTCGGATATAACGAAATAAATACCGACTGCACCCCTTCTATATTTCTATGAACTACCACTCTGTTCTAACAAATTCGGATAAAGCGAAATTCGGTTATAGCATACTAATTTTAAGGTCACGAGGAACAGTTGTCTTTGTATATCTGATCGTTGTCAGCCACCTATTACCTCAGAACAAAACACACTGACCAAACCGGTATTAATTATCGGTGATTTTAATACAGTGAATTGCAAAGGTGAATGATGCTAGTCATCTAATTATGTCTTCTGTTCTTGTAAACTAGTTTTAAAACACAGTCTGTTTTCTATTGTTATGAATATATTCTAATAGCATCTTTTAGTTTTATACACGTATACGTTGTGTATATAATTATATAAACCAATCTTTCTGAGTGATAAACTTCTGTTTGATCGATTTTAGAAATATATGAGACTACTTTGGACATGGCCAGTTTATAACTGATTGATTTTGCTTTATAATGGGCTTTCTTGCCTTTAAAAATATCTCGTATTTCTTTACGTAATGTCAACACGTATACGTTCGAGTCACTATTAAGCATATAACGAAATTCGTTATACCCATACACATAGCGAAATTTCTCTATATCGATTTAGCATATATTTGGATATATAGCGAAGTTAATCTTCAGGTTTTATTTCTCTACAAGCGTGTTCCACTGTCAAAGCAGTTTAGTTTTTATTATTATTATTATTATTATTATTATTATTATTAAACTTATAGGATGTTATCTAATACAGAAAGAATGTACTTGCATGTATACATATGTGTGTGTGTATGTGTGTTAAATATAATTGTTATATACAGAAATAGAGAAAACAGTCTGTCAAAGTTGAATCTTCCTTTTCTACAAAAGGCAAGTAAATCTCTTCGTTCAATGCCCAATACTATCCTCCCTTCATCATTTTACAGTCCTAGACCAAGACTATGCTCAATGTATATTAAGATCTGAATTAGCTTATCTTTGTCGTGGCTTCATCAAAACTGTTTTGAGAGAAGTAATGGTTTTCACCACGTAGAAAGGTTAATAAAACAACACTTAAGGCGTTTTCTTCACCATGCGGAACTTTCCAATCGAATGGAGAGAAATCGATTGCTTCGTTTCATCACTATTACTAACGAATGGATGCCGCCAATCGATAACAACATAAAGAATGCATTTAATCAAAATCACGTTCATGAGAATCTCCTAGTTTAAATATTCAGAAATCTTCTGCCATTTAGTCATGTTTTCTTGAAAGCTGTGTGAAATGTAAGAGACTTTTCTGAAACATTTATTTTTCATATTCTAGAGATTAACTCAGAATTCCAAACATACTTAGCAGAAATATCAACGTCGTTTCACATTCTCGAGCTAAATTTTTCCAAGAGACATTTTATGTCCAAATTAGAGAACCTAAGCTTTGTCAAGTGGCAATGCGATCTGCGTAAAAGAGAGATTTTTTTTTCAAAATGGATTACATGTGTTAGTGCTGCTGTTTCTATGGAAATAGATTTTCTTGTTCAACATAAAACTCTGTTGGAAGTAAGGATAGAAACGTGTTTCCTAATCTTGTATTGGATTTATCTTCATGTCAATAATCTTATATGTATAGTCTGGATGTAGAAGAAATAGAAAAACATGAATTTTGAGTTTCCTATTGGAAAAAAGAAACAATAAAGACAAACTCACTTATAATTCGTGATGAATAATGCGTAACCAAAAATAAGACGTAAAACGCAAATTGTAAGCGCTAATTGAAGGATACATGTTGTCATGATTTTAGTGAATGCATTCTTAGTGATGTAACATTTCCGTTTTGTCACTAAGTACAAGCCACTTCTTAAAATCAAAGGAATTCTGTATAACGTGTTCTAAGTTGGAGTACATTTAATTAAAAGTAGTTTCAATTCATGTTTTCTCTTACATACGTGCAGTTGGTGCTTTTTTCAAAGTTTTCGTCTCAGTAGAAGGTAGGAATGTAGACACTGAAAATTGAATCGTGAATAATTGAATGACAGTGGTATATTTAGAATAAAACTGTGATGAGAAACAGTTGCATTCCAACCTGACGGTGAATCACATGTAGGCACTGTCTTCGTTAACAATGATTTAGGAAATAAAGTATTGAAACGTTTAAGTGTCGAAACCAAAGTTCAACTACTTGAATAATAAACATTTTATTCAATAAAGTGAATAAATTTGTGTTTTTTCTTTTACAATTTTAAATAGTCTATTATATTCATGCTTGCACTTAAATATAGTTAACATTATTTTAAATGTGATTTTATGACGAGTGCGGATTATCACCCTTTACAATATCAACCTACAGAAGGATGATGGTGCAAAATAGACTTTCAGCTTCTTGGTAAGTAAACAAACATACATATACGCTTCTTTTTATAATACTTAAAAAATATCCAATCTTTTCAAGTGTGACCTTTTCGCATCACCTCGAGATGAATCAAATGAGCTTGTAAGTTACTGTAAAATATGACAAAGGCAAAGTAAAGAGGTGAAACAAACGTTTTTGCTATGTCAGTAACGCAAGAGTTAGAAACAGTTTAACTCCATTTCATTGCAGTGGCTCAAACTCAAATCAAAATCGAGTTTCTCTCAGTACAACTTGCGCATTTGGAAGGTATGTTTCAGATTGTTTGGATTACAACTGCGGTAACTCATACGCTACAAGAAGATGAAAGGTCATATAATACCATGCATATTCAAAAATTGTTGTAATAGAACGACTGATAAACAATATACACATCTTTTCCTGCGGGTAAATATTTACAGATTATAATGACAAACCAGATAGAAACCATAACAAAGAGGCGATGAAAGTTTTATTACAGATGTTTTGACAGGACGTTGATCAGAATTCTCTTATTCTAATACTCTGCAACATATGTAAACTCAACAAATGCAAAGAGTAGAAAAACAATTTGCAATTCAAAGAAAAATACTGTTCCAGGTTGTTTGTTTATTTGTTTTTATTGAGACGACAAAAGATTGCTTTACTTTGACCAGTAAAAACATTACTCTTAACATCAATTTTACACACAAAAAATCAAGAGTTGTTGTTTCAAGCCATAAGTTAACAAATAAAAAGTCATTGTGTTCCACACAGGAAACAAAGAAAGACTAATACAAGAAAAACATTTAGGTTTTACTAAAAGATGAAGCACTGACAACCGACTGGAAATGTGTTTAACTGTATCAACATAAATGTAAAATGTCATGAATTTTAGAAGCGCCCTTTTATGATTGTATGTGCTTTCAAATTCTGTCTTTTCTTTTCACATCATGACTAATACTGCCGCGTACATCAAGTAGTGTTTGTCTCTCTCCTGACATCATTACACTAGCATTGCAATACTTCGTCAAGACTCAAAACGTAACTTAATTCCTGGAAGTGAGAATGTCGCATACCCCTGGCCATAAATAAATTTAAATTACTGTCTGTGGCACATACGAGCCTCTTTCTTCCTAAAGTGAAAGTGAAGTGAACTGTTATACAATGGAAATCCACATTCTGTTTTCCTAAAGAGCTATGACAGGTTATCATACTGGTTAAATTTCTCAGAAGAAATAAACAATAAAGTTAACCTCGAGAAAGATGTACACTTTTTCTCCCTGGAAGTCATATCGTCTGAGGAAAAACTCTCCTTAGCAAATTTGTGTCTGCTTCCACTAATCTTGATAAATGGATTTTTACAATGTAAGAGACAGGAAGATTTGTCTATCTGGAAATCGCTAACCTTGTTTGCTGAAGTTTTTGGGTCCAGACAATCACTTTAATTTTGCCTCCAGTCAAGAATGTTGTATTCTCTTATTGGTATGGTAAGTTTCAAGTGGAGTTCTTTGTAAGCAGCAGCATAATTCACGTTCTTTCAGACACGTGATTTGGTGATGACTGTAATGTGATATAACCATTAGAAACAACATGTCCTACTGCCCCACAGAATCACTTAACATGCAAGCTTTTTCACAACGAATATCTCTATGCACTTTAGGCACGTTTTAGGATCAATTATTTGTTTTGTTCATATTAGATAGTGCATATTAGCCTGTGCAGGTCTTCTGAAACAAGGAATTATCTTAAACTTATGAGAACGTTCTTCTTGTTGTTGTAATTAGGAAGTAACAGGCAATATTCAGGTACAATATACATGTATAATGCTTTAGCATTTAATTAAGAAGGCCTTGGTCATTGCTACCGCGCTATATTTCTAATATGCTTTCGACAATTGTTACTTTTAGCAGACTTGAAATGGAAGGCTGTATCAGAATCTTTTTATGCAAGTAACTGTCATAAATAATGTTATAATATACACCTGTTGTATATTTAGTCTACCAATGTCTTGCTGCCAAAGATGGATTAGCAATGCCCTGCAATATGAAAAAAAATTCCAGGACACTAGATACTACATTTATGAGGGCATCACACACAAGGAATGGCTACTTACAGGATTTACTGGTGGTATTGATTGTAAATAAACTACAGTCACAGTATCTGAATTATTTATAGCTCAAGTAACCATTGAACTGGAACCTTTAGAAGCCATTGTTTCCAACAGTATGCTGCATTGTGCTCATGGACATTTAATTTTAAATCAAATTTTAAAATGATTTCAATTGTTATTTATTCTTTGAATATGTGTGGTTTAGTTATTTCCGACGGCGCAGTATCGTCACGTGATTTTGCAATCATCACACGGGTCCAACGTTTTACCGGAATCGACTTAACACGACCGGAATCGAGCTATAAACATTTTTTAGTATATAGTATAACAAATTTATTTTCAACAAGAATTTGAAGTATCTTCGAGTTGTATGTTGCTGTTTTTTTTATATACGTAACCGAAAACCGGCAATTTGCGAACAATTTTAGGTAGAGATACACCGGAATCGACCTGTATTTCACAGAAAAATGGTATTTTGGTAAGAGATATGGTATAAATTATTTTTATAAATCATAAATAATTCACTTACAAAATTAGTTTGAAGTATCTTTGAGTGATACGTTTTAACAAGAGAAAGAAAACCGGAGATTTGCGGGGTTTTTTTTTGCATACGGAGATATACCGCAATCTCCCCGTATTTCATAGAAAACCCTGTATTTTGATAAGGTATAGGGTATTATCCATTAAAATACATCACAAATACTAAATTTACAAAAGGAATTTGAAGTATCTTCTAGTGGTATGTTTTATACGAAACTAAAACCCGGCGATTTGCGCGAATTTTTTGCTTACGGTAATACACCCCAATCGACATGTATGTCACAGAAAACTTGTATTTTATAAAAATACAAATCTGTATATCCTCCGTATACTAGTAAACTATATGTTGTTATAGCCCGTATATGGTTGAAATACGGGTTTTGTATTGTGCGTATATTATAAATATACGGGCACATATACATACATGTATATTGGAAGAATACGGAAATCCGTATTTGTAATGACAAATATACGGAGTTCCCGTATACCCGATGTTCCGAATACGGATTAGTATATTATGTCCGTATATTAGGCGAATACGTCCCGTATATGTCCGTATATCTAAAAAATACGGGATCGTACACTTCCGTTTATTGGTGTATTTTTCGCAGTGTTAGTGAGATGTATGGTATTATTCATTAATGTACGTCACAAATTATAAATTTACATAAGGACTTTGAAGTATATTCGAATGGTTGTTTTTTTTTATAAGACATTGAAAACCGGCGATTTTCGGAAAATTTTCGCGTACGGAGAAACACTACAATCGACATGTAATTTATTGAAAACTTGTATTATACGCTGAACTAAAAAATGAAATGAAGTTAACACATTAGAATAACCGGCAAAACGGGTGGGGTGTATGATTTAAATGCCGATAAGTTCTACCTTTTATCTCACGAGACAGTCTTTGCGAAATGCCGACAAGTGATTGTCCCTGGTCGACGCTTAACTTTGATATTGCAGAAATGAGTACTTACACCTAATTTCATATTTACACCCAATTTCATAGTATCTTTGTACATGTAACGGCAGTGATTTACGTTTACGCATTGGTAGAATAAAGGAAATATCGCCGCACTGATAAATCATCAGACACACGTACCAGTCGTGTAATTGTAATACATAATATTTCATCAGGTGTTTTCAGTTGTTTAGAGTGACCGTTTTTTACCATTGAAGTAATATCAAATGATATGGCATAACATACAGATACTTCAAGTTCCTTTTGTAAATAAATTATCTATAGTTTGTATTAATGATTGATGTCATTTATGTTACAATTTTTTTATTTATGTTGGTATGTAGATTCCGGAGTGTGTCCGTATCCGAAAATCAAGTGCTATTCGCCGATTTTCAGTCTAGTGTAAAAACTTGTCACTTGAAAAGACTTCATTTTTTTGTTAATATTGATACCCTATAAAAGTAAATGATATGAAATATCTTACTAAATTACAATTACTGTAGCAACTACAATCATGTCGATTCCTATGTATCTCCGTGTGCGAAAATTTGCCGGTTTTCAGTCTCTCATAAAAAACTTACCGCTGGAAGATACTTCAAATTCCTTTTGTAAGTAAATAATTTGTGCTGTACCGGTATATTAATGTTATACCATATATCTTACTAAAATACAAGTTTTCTATGAAATATAGGTCGAGTGCGGTGTATACGTATCTGCTTGTATGAAAATTTTCCACAAATCGCCAATTTTCAGTCTCGTATAAAAGCAAAACACTTGAAGATACTTCATATTCCTTTTGTAAAGTGAAATAGTTATATTATTTACTAATAAATAATGTTGTATATCTTTCAAAATTATTGCTTATGTATGAAATGTAGGTCACTTCCGGTAATGGTAAGTCGATTCCGGTAAACGATGACGATTCCGGTAAAACATGGGACCGTCATCACTCCTCGTGAGACATATCCGCTAATATTATATACGAGACTCTGAAGTCACTATTTTGCTCTTAACCCCGATCAATGTAAAATGAATTTGTTTATTTCCACAATCTTACTGTCATATACTTAAAGTTTAAAATTGTCTTTCAGTCAGAATTATCCTTCAAATTTAATATTCCTCTCTTTAGAAATGACACTTCTGAACTTTGTCGAAAGATTTACTTGGAAATTATATTTGTGTTTAATGATATTGTAGATCTAGCTTTCTGAATCACACACGAGGAAGTAAAGAAGTAATGATCACATTTCATACATTGAATTATTGTTAATAATTTTTATTCTCTCAAAACAATACCGCCGAGAAAAACCTAACAAACGTACTTATTCACATGAACATAAAGTAAGGAATAAACTTTGGAAAGAGGTTTTGATTATAAAATCAACTTAAATGCGAAGACACTGCATTTAATATGAACTAGATGGGAGGCTGCTTAAAGTTAGGTCTATTAGAAAATTAAGTCCATGTACTGCAGTTTTTGCTTAGGAGAGTCATAAACATGAGCACTCCGTCTTACTGATCCCACATGTTGTGCCCCTTTCCAAGCGCAAAATGAAACATGCTGTTAAAACAAAAGTAATTATTGTTTAAAACTGATTTTCAAAAGATAACTGTAATAATAGGAAATGTGCCCAAGGTCTCAATATATTAAATAGTAAATAAGCATTTGTTAAAACTGCTGAACTTTGGATAACAAAACATGCGAATAAAGTTTAGTTTGTTTAACACTTTTTTTAAGTTTTAAGGCAAAGAGGCAGTTTTCTGAGTGACAATCATGATCTACCAGATAAGTAAAGAGTTGGATTCGATTAAAATGTAAGAATAATTTTACATTCAGAATAGAACACAAAGTTTCTTAGTTTTCTGTGTCTGTTTTTAGTTTTCTATTTTTAGTAGAAAACATTTCGATCATTTTGTTGATTTTTGCCAATTCACGCAAAAACCAAGAAACTTTGCCCTTACAAAAATGTCAACTTGATATGCCCATATATAGGTACTTCTGTGACATACGACAGAATTGTTCAAAACTTGCAGTTGTTTCGACAAATCTGCATATTTGTTATTTTGATAATATAGATCTAAAAACAAGGTCAAGCTTAAAATGCACGGCATCACATATATTTTGTTGCAAGATAATCATTCTCTTCAATTTGACGAACATTCCCCTGTGAAAAGTTTAAAAGAAATTAAGTTAACGAATTTCAATTATTAAATATACCAGGAAGTGTATGTGTGTGTGCGCGCGCAGAACATTAAAGTGACTCGGGTATCTATAACCGTTTACAAGTATCGTACCATGCATTTCGGACTAAAATTATATCATATTTGATTTTAGGTGTGAAACCACCAAATAGATTCCTTCTATATAAAATTGATAAAATTCACAGGGCTGTAAAACATAGCAAAACCTTTTTTAAATAGCTTTAACTTACATATTCTTGAAGAACTATATCTGTACTCATGAAAAATAGCAAGAAAAGTATGGGTTGTGTTTCAAACAAGAAAGATATTTCTGCTCATGTGAACTTACCCATAAAATTAACAAAAAATCTGAGCTAATTTTCAGATTGGGGTATGTGAAACAATTTCACATTGTGAATTCTATTCTGAATGTATATGAGCATAAAATTGCTACCACACTATCAGAAATAGTCAAACAAAATGATTTCAGCAAAAAAAAATACACAGGTTAGGGCAAAAAAGTTAAAAATAGCCAAGAAAACTGAGGACTATTTCTAGCCGCTATTATGCGGGTACCATTTTTTGAGCTCAAGTAGACTGAATTGGTGGTTTCATACCTTATAAGATGTATAGTGATGATTGTATGTCAATCAGGACAACTAGGATCAATAGTTTAAAGGTACAGAGACGTCTACGGAAGAATGTCAAAAATGAATAGGTAATATCAAGTATCAAGATTACAATTCTATTAGATTTAGGACCAACATTAGTCATTCAGCTGTTATCAGTATACTGAAATGTAACGCAAATGTTTCTGACAATTTTCTTACACTGATACATGCCAAAATCCGTCCAAGGTCGATAATTAAGAGTACAGCAAACGGCATATTTCATAAGGTATTGCTCAACGAAATGAGCTAAGTCAAACATCACATATTTTTCTACAATACGTTTTTTTTCAAAAACTTGTATAATACAATGAAAAAAATATATTTGATAAGCAAGACACAAAATCGCTACTGAGGGATGCCAGTTTTGTCTGTCTGGTAATAGCTAACTTGCTTTACGCTGTTTTGGACCAAACAATGACTTACATTTTGATTCCAGTAGTGAATGAATTGAATCAGTGTTCGATGTGATTTAGCACCATGACGCCAGGTGATTCTGTAATGAATAAAATAATAAAAAGGTCGTACTTCTTAACAGGAACACTTCACATGCAAAATTAGGCTCCGCAAGCTGTTTCACAGCGAACATCGCGAAGCTCTGTAGGCAGGTTTTAGGATCAATTATTTGTTTTGTTCACACTAGACGGAGCATTCAATACTCTGTATAGGTCTAGCGAAACGAACAAATAATTCAATATCACGAAAACATACTTCTTACTGTAATTAAGAAGCAATATGCAATATTCAGGCATATTAGATAATGTTCAAGCTTTTTTATATATCATGGGTAAAATTTGCTTCATAATAACATTTAATAAAAGAAGAAACTTTTCAATGAAAGGGAGTCATTGGTACCTGCTATGTTTTAAATGTTCTCGACAGTTGTTAGCAGAGTGGTTTTTATCCTTGTTTCTCAGTTATCTTGTACAAGGATAATATCTGAATTATTTATTGCTCAAGTACCATCTACCATTGAAAGGTTACATCAAGAATTCGGTGTCTTCATGATATTGAAGATTATGATTATGCCCATTTGTGCAAAAAACATTTTATGTTTTATGTAAGGAAAATTTGTAACCACACGATATCTAAATCTTTCACAAACTTTATCATTTAATGTAACATTGTCTTAGTTAGTGTGTTATTGTATTGATAGTTCCTTTAACACGTATAATAATAAATCGTGTCGGGAGGCATTTGTTGCTATAAAAGTACACAAGAATTATAAAACACTACTTTCTTTTGTTTCCAATGTCTCTTTAAATTTCATAGCAGTGGTGCTCTTGTGTTCCTTAGTGCTCATTCACCGTAAATGTCGGTCCATTTTTTATTTCTAAAAATTACGAATAAATTGAATATCAGGTATATCATGTCCTGGTGTTAAAATTTAGTTAACACAATATTTGTAGCACTTTAGTGCTGAGGATTCTCATAGATCGTGGGTGTTAGTTTCTATAGATGACCAGAAACGACTAAGACTAATATTTCTTCTAGTTTTCTTAAGATCATAACGCTATTTTCAGTTTATTGACATGTCTTCACAATTCTTGTTGTTACGGATACAATTTAAACTGCTGAAGCAATGCCGATCTATTCGAAGTTCGTGTCCTATTAAACTAATTTGGAATTGATAGATGTTTATGTTTATACAGCGCAAAGTGCTGATTACAAGAAACGGGACTTACTCTTTCATCTAATTAAAGCTTTTGGGTCTCCTGACAATTAAAACAATGAGATGTTGACTTCACTGACTTTGACAATTGTTGAAAATACTTCTGTAAAATTGTGGTTTTCGAAATACAAGTACGAATATTGAAAGCCCAGTTTTAGATGAACCAAAGCATTCAATCTGCAGCACTCTAAATTATGCCTGATTAAAAGTAGAAGCTCTTGTTTAGAAAATGATACTTAATCTTTGTTTGACATTTACGCACATTTTGGAATGTGACTGCCAAATAAAAAGATCCTGTCTGCATTAAACTGGAAAAGTGCAAATGTCTTTTATTTATTTATTCATTTTATTTATTCCAAACTGATTATTTTCCTTTTTGAAAGTATTTCCACGAATCTCCCTTTCATGCCTTGTCCATAATTGCTAACTGCACGTTTTCTCTGCATGTTGCTTCAAAAGGACAAGGTTCCTGATAATGTTGCAACGTGACATTTTAAGTGTTCATGTTTACATTAAGAGAAACTAATATCATAGTTAAGTCTTTTTTAATCAATCAAATGGTACAGCTTGGCTTTTCTGTTCGCTAAAAGAAGGACAGCTGAATTTGTAAAAAATAAGGAGAAAACAAATCGTCGTCATCTGACTATTTTTATTACATTCTTGTTTTAAAGCATCGTTGGACACCAACGTTCCATCCATTCTGTTATAGCTCATATCATTCGGCCATGTGTATATCATTTACGGCATTTTCATACTCATGATTAACTAATGTCGTTTTTTCATTGGTTTCCGAAGAACATCCATTTCACAGTCTCAGCAAATGAAATAACTCGTTACATTTACACGAAGCATAGACGCGGCTAAGTTTAAAAATCAGGCGGGAAAAGACTGTTTAAAGTAACAAAAAACCCTGTATGGCGTTATACAAACTTTTTAAAGTAAAGAGTATTTATTTGTAAAAGTTGTGTATTTTAATAGTTTTACAAATTTTAAAATAATATAAAGATTGTGGTCTCTAAATTAGGAATTTCAGCTTTTCTAAAATAGAGATCAGCCTATACAGTTTATTATTTGATGGATATATTACATAATTTTCTGGTATGACGACAATGTTAGAATTAGGACTTGCACCTTAAAAATAGTTGCTTAAAACACTAGAATGATCAGCTATTTTGAGAATTAGAATTTAGCTGTATCTAAATATGATCTTCATCTTCATCTAGCTCAATTTAGCGACGGAAAATCACTAGATTTATTTGTCTTAAAAGTTTGGAACTATATGTTTTACCAGTTTCCTCATTCCAATCCGAAACCAAGTATACCTATAAGCAAAATAAAAGTTATATCAACAATGAGATAAAAAAAATCAATTATTCAAGTTCATTTGATCATTCTTGCAAACGGACGCTGCTTTCTGTTGATCTTCAAAGTAACCCTGAATACGTTATTCACGTTATAAACAAGATAAGAAAAAAAAATCAATAATTAGGTAGATTCAGCTTCCTATCGTTTATCTTTTTGTAACTTTCGTTTCAGTTTTGTTAGACTTGATCATGCAATATTATTTTAAAATGACTTGATTCAATGCATATGAAAGAGCATCAGACAAACATTATAAATTAAAGTAATAGGCTTGCTTAAGACTTGCTTATATGACAAGAACATATTTCTTGAATGGATGAATTAGCTTTGCTCATCCTTCTGGTCGTACTGTTACATTGAAGTTCTTTGTGAATAAATCAAAAATCTGATAAAGATATCTCAAAAATAAATTCTTTATCTAAATATCATATTTTAAGGTTGTGTTTCTGTTGTCATTGTACTTGTTTTAGATTCAGAAGGCAGCGAAATTGAATTTTATTTGAAAATAAAATGGAATTGAATGCCTTTTGATAGACTCAAAATACTTGATTACTATTGATTTTGTGAAATTAAAACGTCTGATTTCTCCGTAAGGCTAAAAAAGGAAGCCGGCAAAAAGCATTCAATCAGCAAAACCAGTTGTTAAGGATAGGTCCATTTCACATTATTGTCTTCTAAATGTGCACTTTCCATGGATCTTATGTACTTTTAGATTGAAATGTTTGATCATAAATCTTTACTGTTTCAAGTCTTTAAGTTGTATCAGTGGTCAAAATGACAAAGATATATCACAGTCAAAAATACTGAAAACAGATTCAATTTTTTAAATCATGAACATTGTGAATTAGAAGTAACAGAAAGTTCTCTTACTTCTAAGATGTATATAGGTGAAAAAATACTTTTCATTAAACATGTTACGACCGGGCCAGTCATGAAAGTTTATTTTCATTATTCAACTGAATTCCGTGGTAGCAAAGCCAAGAATATATTCAAG
This sequence comes from Cyclina sinensis, assembly GCA_012932295.1. Lineage (NCBI taxonomy): Eukaryota > Metazoa > Mollusca > Bivalvia > Venerida > Veneridae > Cyclina > Cyclina sinensis. The sequence goes on along the minus strand of JAAONU010000012.1, from coordinate 12,487,075 downwards.
TAAAAATGATAATGTTAGTTTTCTACAAGTACAGTTTCAAAACTTCATTGTCATTTTGACCTCTTTTACAACTTGAAACTATTCTGTCTAAATCCGTCTTATAAATGCCGTTTACGAGGCTGTTAAAGCATAACTTTGTTATATGAAAACTTAAAACATTTTAGGCGATACTATTCAAATTCATCGATGATAATTTTGTTTATTCTGTTTGTTACTTTTTGAAATATATACAAAATATCATTATACAGATTAATAAGAAAAATATGACATAGTTTAATAACTTTTGAGGGAACAGTTTGCAATATGAAATCTTTAAATGTCAAAAAGGTCATAGTGATCTCTTTACACGAAGTTGAAGAATATGACATATGAGATGTTTGCAAGAAATCTGTGCTAGAATTGATCGAGCATGAGCACATCTTCCGGCTGTAAACTGGTTAAAAAACGAAATGTAACTGAAGATTGGCAGAATCATGTCCATATTCACTGCATTTCTTAAGTAACATAACCGACCTCGATTAACTCAGACAAATGTTTTAAAATGCAAGAATCTATAGGCATTGAAACTTTTGAGGGAACAGTTGGCAATATGAAGTCTTTAAATGTCAAAAAGGTCAAAGTGATCTCTTTACATGAAGTTGAATGCTAGTGTGTCATGCAACACAGACACAAGTTATGGAATCAATAACGAGACTGACAGAATAATGCAATTACGCTGTGGAACGAAATGAGATCTCAACAAAATGCAATGAGTATGCACTGTACTGCGCACGAAACATATTGACCTGATGTATATTTGCTATTCATAAAATTGCAACGGTATAAGAATACTAATAAACATTTTGTCAGCCCTCATTAGATTGAGCTTTTTTAAGAAATATACCGTCCTTAGACATAATATGGACCATATAAGACAATTTTACTAATCCAGAGTGGATTAGGATATAAGGAATCAAACACCTTAATGTCAATTTATTCATACGATCATTTTCAAGGTATTAGATCCATAATGCTTTACTTCCACTGTGAATAATATTCAATTCTATTAATTGGAGTAGATTTAAGACTTTCTCACTGAAAGGCACGAGTTCAAACCCCACTCGAGCCAAAAATTTGTCGTAAGTTTTTAGGGATTTTTGTTTTGGTTTTGGTTTTAGAACGTTACAATTTATTGGAATGGAATTCATTTATTTTGTTTTAAATATATTCCAACTGATTAAGTCTTTAAACATGATGAATAAATGAAAATTGCGTATAGGTGATGTCAGTGATTAATTGCTCTTTCATATTTATCTAATTGCACAGAACTGTGTATCAATAAAACGCTTAGCTATTGAAGAATCAATAGTTTTTTCGAAAAACAGTGTTTGAATTTCCCTAAGGGCTTACAACTTCAAAGTTATACATAAATCCAATGATGGAGGTCTTTATCATATAAAAAGCTTAACTGATAATGTACTAAATCATAAAAAATGACGTGATGGTAAGCAGTTATTAAATGCTATGCGCTAATGGGAAAGACCGCAGAAATAGTGAAAGAGTCAAGTATGATAATTTTCCTTTTTGAGTTTAAACAGATTTTAGCCGGCCAGGCTAGCTCAATAGGTAGAGCATCGGATTGTCAATGGATTGTCAATCTTGACGATCCCGGTTTAATCTCCACCAGAGCGGCAAAATTTCTCTGTGATAATTGATCTCAGAAAATGCGTCAATAGGTCATTTGTCCCACACTTCTAAAGCAAGTTAGGAAGTATGCAGAGAAATTGGTTAGTAAACTGCTTGGATACCCAGGAACACTGGTTAGGTGGACTGACCGCCAGGATATGCTCTTAGCTGTTAAATCTGGCGTTAAACCTTTATAAAACCAAACAATTAAACAGATTGTAAGATTTATATCGAAGGAAATATTGACAGACATAAGTAAATGTTCAGGCTACAGAATAGCTAACGCTTATACAAATTATATCTTCTTGATGCTTTCTGCAAATATAAAGAGCTCCAAATAACAGAAAAGTCATCTCTTACCGAAACTGAAGATTTGCAACACATTGTGAAACATTGTTTTATGTTTGACGTCATTCATTTAAAAAGAAAATAGATTAAATTGTCCTAACAAAAAGCTTACACTTTGCGACATTTCCCTGTAATTAGGGAACTAGTGAAATCTAAATTTATTTTGGCAGAACATATGATGCAAACTTTAATTCGTTATGTCGCGCGCTCGGTTTTATGTATTTGAAATTGTTAAATGTCTCAAGGTACTAGATCTATTACTAACTTTTTAACCCTTTTTATTTAAGCTTTGTTTTTGTTATAATTGTACTACTTTATTACAAAATGTTAACAGTGTAAGCATGATCTTTTTTTCATATATGACAATTATTAACTTGATATCTCACAAGACGTAATGGATCTGTAGAGAAGAGAGAACTTAATTGTTTTGGTTTTTAAAATATAATTCTTACAATAAAGAGTGTCTACGTCCCTGTTAAGGGTTTGAAATGAAACAACAGCTTTGTAATCAGTCACAACATGAAGACCAACTGACTCCTGATAAACGTCTCTTACAAACAATATATTTATTTACCCCATCCACTTCATGGCGAGGGAATGATCTCAAAGGTAACGTCGGCATATTTGAGGATTCAAATTAGATATGCTAGATATTTGATTTTTCCGTTTTCCTAAATAAGAACTTTCAGTTATCACACATGGCTAATAAAGGTTGAGTGTTATTGAAATTGCAGTGTACAAAAATTATTACATGTACTATGGTGTAACTGTTACTTCAGTGTGCATATTGTTAGGTTGATATTGTTGTTCTTTTCTTAATATTTTTCCCTATTTTGGTTTATAGCTTTCTAAATTTGAAATTCATATGTTTAATTAACGACATTCTCAAGATATGCGTGCTATAGTTGCTTGAAAATAAACTTTAATTCCTTAGCGATTTCTTATGTACGTATACACTGTTGATTCTGTTGATTCTATAACATCAAAAGTATCTACCGTAGAATATTTTGCAATATTAGTTCTGGTTTAATTAACACCCACGACACTATCAACCATGTTTGTTGTCATTTTTTGTTTTTGATAAAGGATACAGGTTATCTTACAATAAATAGGTAGTTCCTACTAGTATTAATACATTCATTACCTAGTGTCAGTTGCAAAAGAGATCAGTCACAATGATTTAACAGTGAACGGTTCCTCCGGTTGAATTTTGCTTACATCATGAACAGTTGCAGGTCGGTATGTTAAGATACCTTCTTTTCTTTTCCGTTTTCATTATTCCATCTGTAACACAAACAACTTTGCTTTTTATAATAAAAATCAATATCGGGAATATTTGCAGAGATACTGAAGCCAGTTAGCAATGTCAATAGTCTATAAAACTTGGAAATGTCTATAAATGCTTATCATATATGCAATATAAACTTAGAAGACATTGTTACAATCTTGCATACAGAGAAAAGTAAAATAATAGCTTATCGTACCCTGAATATTTCTTTTATAATTTGTCGCGTACGTGTTGTAGTACTTTGTATCATATATTTTCCCTAAAATTACATTTTGTAACATATATTGAGCTTCTTAAAGATTTTCAAAATTAAATACCTGAAAACAAATCTTATTTTGTAACTCCCATGCGTTTTCTGTCTGAAACGACTTTTAAAGGATTCGTAAGGCAGTGTTTCTTGGAAGAGTTTCTTATACTTAAAATCGAAAGTGCGGTCTCTTTGCAAAACAATTCCTCCAAAAGCATCTTTACGGTATAATTTAAAACCATGCAACAAAACACTGCTGTTTCAATCTGTTTTGCTGTTTACATCTTACATGAAAGATAAGAAATCACCAAGTATAACTGTAAAATTATCAACCCTATCTCTGACACTTCTATTAAACAGTTTCCAATTACTGTTTGCCCTCTTACCGTGATTCTCTTTCTTCGTTTAACGCTTGTTAGATATCATAATTTCTACCTACAGCATGTACATATTAGGCTGCTATTTTCAGATATTTTATGCTGTTTCAGTATTGGTTCGATATCATTGGGCTAAAGAATTGTTTCATCTAATTATTAATGCTCTTGGTTGACACGCAAACATGTAGAATGCCTGGTTTGATTTCAATTTCAGAACAACTGAACATCGGCTGTGCATTCTAACAGTTGTAAGAAGCTTTGCACTTAACGCGTTAAGCAATCGCTACTGTTATGTTCGTTTCAAAAGTAAAAAGGTACAGAGTAAATGAAGACTTGAGCATGCGGGAAGAAAATACTTTTTGAATAGATGTATATGCTTAGCCTCCTGTTCCAAAGGCATATTTAAATCAGTCACTCTTTCTTGTAAAGAGATATAATGATGATTGTTCGGAAATAAATTACTTATCTAAATCTCAAATCTCAAGGTTGTGTATCCGTTACCGGTAACTAGCTGTTGATTCAAAGGCTAGCGAAATTAAATTTATTCGAAATAACAGAATTCAATTTCTTTTGATAGTTTCAAAATACTCGTTTTATACCGAATGACTATTGATTTTGCAAAGTTAAAACGCATGATTTCTCCGTTTGGCTAAATATGGAATCTGACAAATATCATTCAATGAACAAAAACACTTGTTAAGGGAAGGTCCTTTTTGGCACTATTGTCTGCTAAAGCTGCAGTGAAATGTGTGCGTTTTAGGAAGCACGAATCTTGTGCAATTTTAGATTCAGAATGTTTATTCCTAAAATTGTTCTGTTTCAAGAACAAAATCAGGCGGGAAGACTGTTTAAAGTAACAAAAAGCCCTGCATGGCGTTATACCAACTTTTTAAAGTAAAGAGTATTTATTTGTAAAAGTTATGTATTTTAATAGTTTTACAAATTTTAAAGTAATATAAAGATTGTGGTCTACAAATCAGGAATTTCAGCTTTTCTGTAATAGAGATCAGCATATACAGTTTATTATTTGATGGATATATTACATCATTTTCTGGTATGACGACAATGTTAAAATTGGAAATTATTTATACGTCATACATTTGAATGATCAGTTATTTTGAGAATTATAATTTGGCTCCAACTAAATATGGTCTTACAAGTATTTATCTAGCTCAATTTAACGACCGAAAATCATTAGATTTATTTGTCTTAAAAGTTTGGAGCTATATGTTTTTCCAGTCTCCTCATTCCAATCCAAAACCAAGTTATGCACAAATAAAAGTTATATCAACAATCAGATAAATATTCAATTATTCAAGTTCATTTGATCATTCTTGCAAACGGACGCTGCTTTCTGTTGATCTTCAAAGTAACACTGAATACGTTATTCACGTAATAAACAAGACAAAAAAAAATCAATAATTAGATAGATTCAGCTTCCTATCATTCATCTTTTTGTAACTTTCGTTTCAGTTTTGTTAGACTTGATCATGCAATATTATTTTAAAATGACTTGATTCAAGGCATATAAAGGAGCATCGGAAAAAACAGTTTGATATTAAGTGTAGTAATGACTTGCTTAAGACTTGATTATATGTCAAGAACATATTTCTTGAATGGAGGAATTAGCTTTCCCATCCTTCTGGTCGTACTCTTACATTGAAGTTTTTTGTGAATCAATCAAAAATCTAATAAAGATATCTCAAAAATAAAACTTTATCTAAATTACAAATTTAAAGGTTATGTTTCTGTTGTCATTTAACTTGTTTTAAATTCAGTAGGCAGCGAAATTGAATTTTATTTGAAAAAATGGAATTGAATGCCTTTTGATAGATTCAAAATACCTGTTTACTATTTTGCGAAATTAAAACGTCTGATTTCTCCGTAAGGCTAAAAAAGGAAGCCGGCAAAAAGCATTCAATCAGCAAAACCAGTTGTTAAGGATAGGTGATAACTGAATTCCGTGGTAGTTAAGCCAAGAATATATTCAAGTAAAAATGATAAGGTTAGTTTTCTACAAGTACACATTCAAAACTTCATTGTCATTTTGACCTCTTTTACAACTTGAAACTATTCTGTCCAAATCTATCTTATAAATGCCGTTTACGAGGCTTTTAAAGCATAACTTTGTCATATGAAAGCTTAAAACTTTTTAGGCGATACTATTCACATTCATTGATAATAATTTTGTTTATTCTGTTTGTTACTTTTTGAAATGTACAAAATATCATTACACAGATTAATAAGAAGAATATGACATATGAGATGTTTGCAAGAAATCTGTGCTAGAATTGATCGAGCATGAGCACATCTTCCGGCTGTAAACTGGTTAGAAAACGAAATGTAACTGAAGATTGGCAGAATCATGTCCATATTCACTGCATTTCTTAAGTAACATAACCGACCTCGATTAACTCAGACAAATGTTTTAAAATGCAAGAATCTATAGGCATTAAAACTTTTGAGGGAACAGTTTGCAATATGAAATCTTTAAATCTCAAAAAGGTCAAAGTGATCTCTTTACATGAAGTTGAATGCTAGTGTGTCATGCAACACAAACATACGTTATGAAATCAATAACGAGACTGACAGAATAATGCAATTACGCTGTGGAACGAAATGAGATCTCAACAAAATGCAATGAGTATGCACTGTACTGCGCACGAAACATATTGACCTGGTGTATATTTGCTATTCATAAAATTGCAACGGTATAAGAATACTAATTAACATTTTGTCAGCCCTCATTAAATTGAGCTTTTTTAAGAAATATACAGTCCTTGGACAGAATATGGACCATATAAGACAATTTTACCATGGGAGTTTCAAGAAATGACATATAATATTTATTCCAAACCTCACACTTAATGGGTTTATAAGGTGTAGAGAAACAAAATGATTTTTCTAAGACACCATAAACACAACTGATTCTTAGTATGTAATCATTCACATTATGAAGACCTACTGACTGCTGACAAAAAAGCAAACAAAAAGAAAAGCTGAAAGTGAGAGGAAACGAAATACGATAATAAACATGGCAAGAATTTACCCAACCAACTTCATTATGAGGGGATGGTATCAACGTAAACTTCAACATAAATCTTCGGAGCTTCAAATTAGCTACAATTATTTTCATAACTGTACTATTTTGAATAAATAGGCAAAATATCAAATATTTTTACCTTCAAGTTTTGGAGATAACAATAACTGAAATAACAGATATCCAATTTTCATCAATTTACCATGTTGAAAAGCCTCAGTGTGGGGAATCACGTGACCAGAAATGGTACGAAACACGGAATCCAATATGGCCGCATTGTGATTTTTTCACCGTTTTTCAAAGGTTAGTAAAAACTACAGTATATATTTCATTCGTATTATAGCGCAGTCTATGGGTATTTTAATGCTCTTTCCAGCAATGTATGTGCCGTGTCTACATTCCTTCTAGTCTTTGAGTTACCTTCGAGGTTTTGGCCGAACCGGAGACAATTTTCTGGAAAAACGCAATGGTACGATACACGTAATCTCACTTTGTGCCCAAAAATCTATGTATATTGCAGGTTTTCATATTTGTTTTAATCTGCAACTGCTAGGTATGTATCATATAGTAACCATGCATAGTGATTGCTTATGAATTTTTAGCGAATTCCTACAAAAACTTGACAAAATATTGAAATGGTACGCAACACGTACAATGATACGCAACACGTACTAACTGTTGGTAGTCTGATACGCAACACGTGCATATCCTATCGACGGCGATTAACTTCAAGTGTGGGTCGTGTTAAGTGTATTGAACTATTTCAAACGTAGTTTTCAGTTCTCAAGATTGTCCGGACGCGTTGCAATCATTAATTAAGAAGGTAACACGCTAAAATTCTTTATATCATTTCAGAATGGCGCACTTGTGTAAAGTTTGTGGGAAAAACTTCTCCAGCCGGTCGGGACTATCAGACCATGAGCGACGTCATAACGGGAAGGCCCCGTACAAATGTTGTGGGCATAATTTTTACAGCAGGACTCATTTCGTCAGGCACAGGTATATATATATATATTGACACCCTAGGTTTCCATTTTTATCAATTTCTCGTTCATTTCAATCAGTTATAATATGTTATGTAAATTGCACGGGATGGTCTTAATTATGTTGTTTGCATCCCGTTTTTAATTCGTTTTGATTAAAGGATACACAAACGGCAACTGTGGAAACTGCCATGGCTATGTCTATTAATATTTCTCTTAGTTTGATAGCAATATGCAACGAAACAATTTAACATTCACTTTTTATTTGAAATGACATTTTGCGCTTTCTATCGTTTAAAGATGAGTTACATATGATTGAGAGATGCCAAAGCTGTGTATGTATACATGTAGACCTTTATTTTACAGTTTAATAAAAAGTAAATAAATCTTATGAGTGTGATCCATTTTACAGATGCAGTTTCCACGAACAAGTGAAGAAATACAAATGTAAAACATGCAAGAAAGAGTTCGCCATTGAGGGAGATCTCGATAGGCATGAAAGAAGGCTAGAATGCAATGGCATTTATAAATGTGACGTGTGTGGTAGCTCCTTTCATCGCCGCGGGGATTTAAATGAACATTTAGATAAGCATACTGGAGAAAAGAACTTTCTTTGCAGCTGTGGGAAGTCCTATAGATACCATTCAGGGCTAAGTAGGCATAAGCAAAAATGCCAGAAATTAAAAAAGTAAAACTGATACATAATGATTTTATTTTTATAATTATGTATGTTCATGACACAGAGTATTTGATACGTTACAAAGTTATTTTGAGAAGAAACTTCCATCTTTAAATTGAATATAACTGTTATGTATGTTTCATAATAATGGTAATTAATAATGTATGTATAACTTTTAGTAACACAACACACAAGTTTTATAAAGTCACATATCGTACCAAGAGCATCTAAAATTGGACTTATTATTGCAATTAATGTTACTGTATAACTTTCTTGGTCATTTTGGTCAATAGTTTCTCTATAGAACGTTATTCTTAGTTTTGCTGTGACATAACCTTGTGTTTGTCGGTTTGGAACCCCCCCCCCCCGCCCCCGCCCCCTTAATAAAGCCTTTATTCTATGCCCAGGAATTAAAAAGTCCCGTTTAAAGTTTTGAATTAAAGCAAATATAAATAGTCCTCAATTAAAAACATTTATCGTTAACAGTAAGTTTAAACTTATAAACTCGCTGTTATATATATTTTAACCATGTTTATTAAAGATGTGCTACTGGCATTTCATTTCTTTTATTTTTGTGTTTTCATGTGATGGAATCACCATTTTTTACATTATTTCTAGTCTCAATTTGTTTATTCAGGTATTTGCTATTTGCTAAAGTATTATCTATCTGTGATTAAATTGTGATTTAAACATGATTTTACATATTATTGTTATAAATACATACAAATGATAATCAATAAATAAAAAATGATGATTTAAACTGATTTTGTTTTTTATTTTTACTAAATTGTCCATTGAAACATTATTACACGTACTTACAGGTCGATACAATCGACTCAATTAAAAAAACACACTTTTTTTTCCATCTTAATAAGCTGGTATAAAGTCTCTTTTATTTCAATTCAAGTCATTAGATGCTTGAAAAATAGTTATCTTACTTCTTTCTTTGCAATCCGATACATAATTCAACAAAAAAAAATGAAAAGCTATATAAATGTTTAATAGAAAAAGTTATTACCAAAGACAAAATTTGGCCGCATTTGCTTCATCTATGTTTACTTTGTGCTGCAAGTTCCAAACATTAAATTGAAACCAACTGAAAGATTAACACTGTTATTAGAAATTTCTTTGTCTCAATAGTGATTAGTCAGATTTTGGTCAGCTTACGGAATCTTTAGAAACTTAACCAACTGATCATTTACACTTAATTGTATACATAGATTAATAAGCAGAATAAAATCTTGCTGATACTTATGATAAAAAAATATTTTGGAGTCATGTCCACCATAATAATATAATCTTAAATTTTAGGTATACATTTTATAAACGTATTTTGCCTTAAAAATGGTATGAATATATGAACAAATGTATCAGATATGACAACTATTTGCTTTGAAAAGAAACTATTTTACCGAAATTCATCAGATCCCATTGTCTATCTTCGTTGCGCTACCAAGACATATTTTAAATAAATAGATAAATCTTAAAGCTACAAGTTGTCTTTAAAGTTGCATTCCGTTTCATTTGATTGATATATGTATATATATATATATGGTTATAATATATATCTAAATATATGTCAAATACAAATGTAAAACTACAAATCAAATTGAAATTAAAGCCATAATTCAATTTTTAAACAATTCGAGTTAAAGAGAGATAAAAGAACTGTAAATAATACCTTTCCATTAGGGATCTGACTCTATGTAATGGGTCTTTTTGAATCTTAATTAAATCTGTGACAAAATATATGAAACCTGAAAATTGTCAGAAACTGTTGCACCAAACATTTACAGAGTAGATAAAAACACTTTTTATTCCTATTCAGTATGCCCCTTTAAAATTATAACATAATGTTATTTTCCATTAACATCCACGGCTTAATTACTAATACATTGTTTTCTTAAGGTATCAAATTCTCTTTTCCATTTACTATTTCAAATAACAGTTTTTCACTTTCACTCATAAATTACATCACTTCCTGTTATTGTATAAAATGTATCGTCTCTTTAATTGTATTATTTTCGATGAACTAATATAATTCTGTAACAATTCCTAACTATTCCCGTTGACATGTTTTTTTTAGTCAAGACCCATTCTCGTTGTCGGTAGCATTTTAGACTCATTTGTCCTTGCCTTCTCCCACCTTACACCCAGAGCTCCTTTCTGGACTGCGTTTCTTGACGTGCTAACAGTTCCCTGTCTCCTTCTTCCAGGAAGTCTTTTTCTGCTTGTGGTATCGAACATGTGGTTTCTGTTTATAATATAAGAAAGAAACACATTATTTGAAACGATTTTGCATTTACAGACCACATGTATTAACCCTTGACCCAAAAGATACGTGTTTTAACGCATATGCTATCAATGCAGATCCAGATCAGCCTGCACATCCCTGCAGTCTGATCAGGATCTCCACCATTCTCTTTTATATTCATAGTAGACTTTCTGTCTGAAAAGCGAACAGTGGTGATCCTGATCAGACTGCACAGATGTGCAGGCTGATCTGGATCTGCATTGATAGCATATGCGTTAAAACACGTATCTATGGGGTAAAGGGTTAAGAAATTATCTCTGGTTAGCATATTATATGTTCATTTTACAATTTATTTTATCGAGCTATAAATCAGTCTGAATATATTTCAGTCGGTCAAAAGATGTTTGCATAGCTATTTATTCCATAGATATCAAATATGTTGTCGTATAAATGACTCTACAAAGGTTACCGAGGTAATTATCATACAATTCTTCAGCACTTTTCAAGTAGAAAAATAAAAGAAGTTACTTTGTAAGTATACGCCTAGGTATAGATAACCCCTTGTCTTGGCACATATTGCATAACTCCGTTTGCTTGCAATGTACTTCACTGTCAGTGTCTTCTACAAGACGATAGACTGTAGCACGTTTCGTGGAGTAGGAAAACGGTCTGAAAAGTATTTTTGACATAAAATGTGATCATTATTAAAAAGCACATTAATTATAAAATAAATTGTTTATAACACTGTGATACAATGAATATGACAAAACTACTCAATGGAAAGGGCAAGTAGTCTACAAAGAGCTGAATAACTTTTAAAAAAACATCGATTTTATTCAGTTTTTATTTCATATGATTATAATAAGATATGTGAAAAGATCCATTAGAAGAATAGAATGCAACCTTAAAACAATAGTGTTGAAACAGTTGATACCCACACGAATGTGTTGATGTATAGAATGAATAGTTGAAGTATAGATTAAGTTTACAAAGAAACTGAAGTATGCCGTGGCAAACATGAATAAATGGCGTAATACAAAAACCACATAGTGTACTGCCCAAATAGTTACAGCAAAGTTACTTAATTGCATAAAATACGTTTAAGGTAACTCTCTTATTGTAGAAATTGTAGTACAGAACATAACTTCAAAATAAATTGTACCTTTCTGGGTCTAGTCTCATTTGTAACTGCTCAACTGAATTACATATGAATCGACCAAACTCTTCGCATGTCACAGTTCCTTGGCCTCTCTTGTCATTCAATGTGAGTTCTGAAAAGAAGGTCTCTCCTATCATGCTGCTGAAGGCTCTTGTGTTATACGTTCCACCATGACACATGGGATACAAGAGGATCTTGGCGTCCATATTTGCTAGTATAGCTTCCCAAAGCTGTTGTGGCCAACCATTTATGTGACTTCCAGGTGGGGGGAACGTTCCAAAATCTACGTATGATAATAATCTGCTTCTTAGTCCAGATCTTTGAGATATTCTGTTAATAGCTGGTATACCTGCCTTATCATCGGACTCCCACCAATTTCGAATGTTACTGCACAAGTCTGCAGCTAAATCATCACCGTTTTCTCGCATAACGCCTTCAACTGCTTCCGAGAAATGTGTAACAGCCATATCCATAGACATAGGATCTGTAATTTCCTGCACCATTATTGGTGTTAGAAATGTTCGACCAGTTTTTGCAACCTTTATCCATGGCTCATTGGTTATGTTTTCAATACCGCCCTTGCAAATTTTACGCCTCGTTCTTGTCAGAAGGTGTGTTGAATCTATGCACCTTATCTCAAGCTGTTGTCTTTTCTCACTGAATTCGGGTATATAGAACCAGTTGTAATTGCTTTCATTGACAGTAGTATCTATTGCCACAGGCGAAGACCTTTTCCATGTTTCAAAACGTTCTTGCCAAATGAGTTCTGCATACATCACATTTAATTCGTGTTTTGGAATCTTAGAGACACTGTTCCCAGCTAAATCTTTCAATGTTTTCACCGCCCTTTTTTTACCAATTTCCGGTCCTTGGTTGATATTTATACCAAGACATTTGGCTAGTTCTAAAATTTTTACACGCTTGGTGCTTGATTCCTTTATCTTTATTGCCTTTGTTTTCTTTAAGTACTTTACTATCACTCGAAGCTCTATATCTAATAAGAGACTTAGCTGTTCAGTAGACGTGAAATATTTAAGTAATGCAGAACAATCTACAAATGTCCATTTTTGTTTAGCATTGCAGTTCTTTGTACTCTTGAACAAAGACAAAATACATTCAGCATCATTTAATGTTATCTGTATCTTTTTAATAATCTGTGAAGTTTCTTGTTCTAACTTATCTGCTGCTTTGGTTGGTTTTGTGTTTTCTCCAGTTTCTTGAATCTCATGGTCAATATCATTATTATTGTCAGCAGTATTTACGGCAGCACTTGCTTCTTGTGTCTCTTCAAAATCCAGAATTTCTTCAAGTTCTTCTGCCCAAGCTTCTTCATCAATATTTGTTGCAAATGCCTCTCCTTCAATTTCGTCGTCTATCGTTGCACAAGCCAGAACTTCTTTACCTGTCTCAACGTTGTTTGCTACATTTTCTGGCAGAACATCAAGTAAATTCTTACTGTTACATTGAGATTCAGTGTCATCGTTTTGACTTTCAGTTTTCTGTTCCTTCTTTTTCCTTCCTGGTTTCCACTTTGGTATTCTCGTGTTAGACCTGATCGTATATATTACTCTTGTATCTATCCCATTGCGGCATATATTAACAAATTCCCATTCAGGTGTACCATTGTGCTTCTTGATTTCTGAAAGTATGGCGGATTTCTTTGTTTTCTCTGCCTCATGCCAAACATCTTTTTGTAACTGAAGAATAGTAAGTGGTTGATCGTTTCTTGATCTTACAACAATACCGTGCCACTGACCATCGAACGATTCACAAGGAATATGTATATCATGTTCATGACACATTGTGTGGACGTCATCTGCTATTCTTCTCATCGTGTTTGTAGACAGGCTATATCCTTTTGGGAATTAAGCAACTGGCGCACACCTAATTTTTTCTTTTTCCCAACTTCTGTCTAGGTCAGCAACAATAAAAACCACTGCTTCAGACGCTCTTTCTCGATTTAGTTCGTAATGATCTGATGTCAATATATTTATATCATTCAATAGCTCTTTCATTTGGCCTACATTCACATTCTCGCAGCTGTTCACGGTTTCACTACTATTAGAAACTACAGAAGAAAACGTGCCAACGAATTCAACATGCTTTGCCTTTTCCACAATTTCAGCTTTCAAACTTTTCTGCTCATCTGTTAGTTTCGTAGGTTTCTTGGTGTTACCATTATAGATGCTTCTTGCTACTTTCATTGCTTTCTGAAACAAATCTTTATCTCTTCTTACCTTAAAGACGTTAGAGTGATCCTCTGTCCAAGAAATATACACCAAACTCTTTACATTTAATACTTCTATTTCAGATAAGCATTGCAGCATGTATCTAGGTGGAAATTCGGTGTGTATTTTCATAACTGGGCATTTAATTTCTATACCTGCGAATGTAGATTCAAAGCTTTCATTTGTTCTCAAACTTCCATCAGGAGAAACTACCAAAAATGGTTTATCTGGTTCTGTAAAAACTTCTATACACCCTTCTTCAAAAAATATTGCACCTGGATATAGAACTGGTATCACTTTTGCGACTAATGTCGCCGCCGCATTTTCCTCATTATCAGTTCCATGTTTCATTGCGGCTTTTGCATTTTCAGACGGTTCTTTTTCGGGCACTCCACAAACAACTTTCTCGAAATGATCCTTTTCCTTTTGTAAACCTTCACAACCCAACGCCTTGAAAAGAGTACTGCCGGTTATCATTGCTCTTCGTCTTATGTCGAACCATTTTTCAGAACGTTGCTTAATTAAACGAGTATTTACTTCTTCAGCATCATCACAAGTTGGTGGTAGCTCCATGTAGCTTGAATTTTCTCTTAAATTTAAGGTTTTCCCTTTAACGTACAGGGATTCATTGAGATATGACAGGTGCAAACATATTTTCTCTCGTGCAATTTCGGCGCTTGAAAGGAACTTTTCAATATCGTAAAGGAAAGCCATCATGGCGCTAATTGCATACACGTATTTCCCTTTTCGCCAATCTGTTTCTCCACTTCTCTCTATCAGCTTCTCTTTGCAATACTCTTTCTTGCGTTTTAGCTCTTTTGCTTGAATAATATATGTTGACACACGCTTTAGCAGCTTTAACATCAAGCTTTGTGTATTTCTCTTCATGTGTTCTGGTAACAGTGTAACAACCAGTGATTGTTCAAATTCATTCATGTTTTTATACAAAACATTAACTTCTTCTTGGGCTTGTTGTATTTCATTCTTCTTTTGCTGAAGTGTTAGTCCAGGTTCATATCCAATAAGATCAACATCTCCTGAATTTTCGGTAAGCCCCTGTTTAATCTTTTTACCATCGTATGTAAGACATGCTGATTTGTGTCCAAGATTTTCACCAATAACCTGCATGACATCAGTATTGATTCCTGGATTCCAGTTCTCGGCAACCTTGTATTTATCATGAGATCTAAGAATTTTCAAATCTGGTACGGCGAAGTTAATCAGAGATGTTTGGGGTGATGCCTGTCCTGGATCTGATATTCCTAAAACGATCTCTTCCCTATTTTTGTAGCCGCTCATAAAATGAATAAATCGGCCTCCAAACATTCTCCAACCAAGTTTCCAAAACATCTTAGTTTTATCCGAATATCTCATTTGTGTGGTATTTCTGCATCCAAACCAACGTACAACTTCCATCCACAAAAGAAATGCCATATTGTTCAGTGGGAACTTTCTTTCTTTAACGAGATTTAGAAATTTTACCATTACTTTATCGAGCCCATCTTCCTCTGATAATACCGACAAGACTTCTGACAATAAATTTTCATTGCTTGGTTTCGTTATTGCTTTAGAATCAACGGGTTCTACAACAATATCTGTTTTATTCAAATCTTCACACTGTAATTCGTGATTTAAGAAGTGTTCTATATCGTTTTGGTTATCACAACTTTCCTCTTCAGGCCTAAAAAGTGACCGCGAAGACTTTGATTTGGAGTTCTTGAAAGGTTCTTTGTTTGAAACGACAGGGGACCTAAATGTCTTAATCCTTTTATTTGCTGGAGATGCAGTATACCTTGGGGATTTAGATGGCGTGAGCAGTCTTTTTATTTGTTTTTTCACAGGTGACGTTTTCAAGAATTGAGGCAATTGGAATGCTACTTTTCTGATAATGGTCTTGTTTTCCTTCTTTATCCATTTCTTTTTCCCAAGAGTCAGACTCGGTTTCTGCTTAGGTTTTGCCATTCCTGTAGATGAATAAATACCAGATTAGAAAACTAAATCACTGTGCCATTTAAAAAGTTAAAAATTTGTTATTTTAAATGTAAACGTGTTGACCTTTTAACATAATAATGATTGCAAAGTGTCCGGACAATCTTGAGAACTGAAAACCACGTTTGAAATAGTTCAATACACTTAACACGACCCACACTTGAAGTTAATCGCCGTCGATAGGATATGTACGTGTTGCGTATCAGACTACCAACAGTTAGTACGTGTTGCGTATCATTGTACGTGTTGCGTACCATTTCAATATTTTGTCAAGTTTTTGTAGGAATTCGCTAAAAATTCATAAGCAATCACTATGCATGGTTACTATATGATACATACCTAGCAGTTGCAGATTAAAACAAATATGAAAACCTGCAATATACATAGATTTTTGGGCACAAAGTGTGATTACGTGTATCGTACCATTGCGTTTTTCCAGAAAATTGTCTCCGGTTCGGCCAAAACCTCGAAGGTAACTCAAAGACTAGAAGGAATGTAGACACGGCACATACATTGCTGGAAAGAGCATTAAAATACCCATAGACTGCGCTATAATACGAGTGAAATATATACTGTAGTTTTTACTAACCTTTGAAAAACGGTGAAAAAATCACAATGCGGCCATATTGGATTCCGTGTTTCGTACCATTTCTGGTCACGTGATTCCCCACACTGAAGCCTTGTAACAATTGAAATATATTTAAAACAAAAGAAATTAAATTTTAATTCTATAAAAGTTATATTTGTAAAACCAAAACAGTGTATAACTGCCAAAAACTAAAGAACAAAAATGGTTTGAGTGGGGTTTAAACCCATGTTATTCAGTGAAAATATCTCAATCCTACACAAATTAATGGAATTTAATACTTTTCTGAGTGGATTAGGATATAAGGAATCAAACACCTTAATGTCAATTTATTCATACGATTATTTTCAAGGTATTAGATCCATAATGCTTTACTTCCACTCTGAATAATATTCACTTCTATTAATTGGAGTAGATTTAAGACTTTCTCACTGAAAGTTCAAAACCCACTCGAGCCAAAAATTTGTCTTAAGTTTTTTGGGATTTTTTTTGTTTGGTTTTGGTTTTAGAACGTTACAATTTATTGGAATTGAATTCATTTATTTTATTTTAAATATATTCCAACTGATTTAGTCTTTAAACATGATGAATAAATGAAAATTGCGTATAAGTGATGTCAGTGATTAATTGCTCTTTCATATTTATCTAATTGCACAGAACTGTGTATCAATAAAACGCTTAGCTATTGAAAATTCAATAGTTTTACGAAAAACAGTGTTTGAATTTCCCTAAGGGCTTACAATTTCAAAGTTATACATAAATCCAATGATGGAGGCCTTTATCATATAAAAAGCTTAACTGATAATGTACTAAATCATAAAAAATGACGTGATGGTAAGCAGTTATTAAATGCTATGCGCTAATGGGAAAGACTGCAGAAATAGTGAAAGAGTCAAGAATAATAATTTTCCTTTTTGAGTTTAAACAGATTTTAGCCTTCCAGGCCAGCTCAATAGGTAGAGCATCGGATTGTCGATGGATTGTCAATCTTGACGATCCCGGTTCAATCTCCACCAGAGCGGCAAAATTTCTCTGTGATAATTGATCTCAGACAATGCGTCAATAGGTCATTTGTCCCACACCTCTAAAGCGAGTGAAAAAGTATTCAGTCACTTGCAGAGAAATTGTTTAGTAAACTGGTTGGATACCCAGGAACACTGGTTAGGTGAACTGACCGCCGGGATATGCTGTTAGCTGTTAAATCTGGCGTTAAACCTTAATAAAACCAAACCATTAAATAGATTTTAAGATTTATATCGAAGGAAATATTGACAGACATAAGTAAATGTTCAGGCTGCAGAAAAGCTAACGCTTATACAAATTATATCTTCTTGATGCTTTCTGCAAATATAAAGAGCTACAAATAACAGGAAAGTCATCTCTTACTGAAACTGAAGATTTGCAACACATTGTGAAACATTGTTTTACGTTTGACGTCATTCATTTAAAACGAAAAAATAGATTAAATTGTCCAAACAAAAAGTTTTGCGACTTTTTCCTGTAACTGGGAAACTAGTGAAATCTAAATTTATTTTGGCAGAACATATGATGCATGACTTTAATTCGTTATGTCGCGTGCTCGGTTTTGTGTATTTGAAATTGTTAAATATCTTAAGGTATTAGATCCATTAGTAACGTTTTAACCTTTTTTTATTTAAGCTTTGTTTTTGTTATAATTATACAACCTTATTACAGAATGTAAACAGTGTAAGCATGATCTTTTTTCAGATATGACAATTATTAACTTGAAATCTCACAAGACGTAATGGATCTGTAAAGAAGAAGAGAGAACTTAACTGTTTTGGTTTTTAAAAGCTAACTCTTACAATAAAGACTGACTACGTCCCTGTTAAGGGTTTGAAATGAAACAACAGCTTTGTAATCATTCACAACATGAAGACCAACAGTCACTTACAAACAATATATTTTTCCCCATCCACTTCATGGCGAGGGAATTATCTCAAAGGTAAGGTCGGCATATTTGAGGATTCAAATTAGATATGCTAGATATTTGATTTTTCCGTTTTCCTAAATAAGGGAACTCATAGAACTTTCAATCATCACACATAGGTAATAAAGGTTGAGTCTTATTGAAATTCCAGTGTACAAAAATTTATTACATGTACTATTGTGTAACTGTTACTTCAGTGTGCATATTGTTAGGTTGATATTGTTGTTCTTTTCTTAGTATTCTTTCCCATTTTGGTCTATAGTTTTCTAAATTTGAATTTCATATGTTTAATTATCGACATTCTCAAGATATGCGTGCTATAGTTGCTTGAAAATAAACTTTAATTCCTTAGGGGTTTCTTATGTTCTTATAAACTGTTGATTTTTATAACATCAAAAGTATAAATAAATCTAGAAGAGGCAATATTCTACCGTAAAATATTTTGCAATATTAGATCTGGTTCAATTAACACTCACGACACTTTCAACCATTTGTTTTATTTTTTTTTTTTTTTTTTTTTTTGATAAAGGATAGAGGTTATCTCACAATAAATAGGTAGTTCTTATTAATAAATTCATTAAGTAGTATCAGTTTCAAAAGAGATCAGTCAGAATGATTTAACAGTGAACGGTTCCTCCAGTTGAATTTTGCTTACATCATGAACAGTTGCAAGTCGATATGTAAAGATACCGTCTGTTCTTTTCCGTTTTCATTATTCCCTTTGTAACATAAACAACTTTGCTTTTTGTAATAAAAATCAATAACGGGAATATTTGCAGAGATACTGAAGCCAGTTAGCAATGTCAATAGTCTATAAAACTTGGAAATGTCTATAAATGTTTATCATATATGCAATACAAACTTAGAAGACATTGTTACAATCTTGCTTACAGAGAAAAGTAAATAGCTTATCGTACCCTGAATATTTTTTTTTAATAATTTGTCGCGTACGTGTTGTAGTACTTTGTATCATATATTTTACCTAAAATTACATTTTGTAACATATATTTAGCTTCTTAAAGATTTTCAAAATTAAATACCTGAAAAAATCTTATTTTGTAACTTCCATGCGTTTTCTGTCTGAAACGACTTTTAAAGGATTCGTACGGCAGTGTTTCTGGGAAGAGTTTCTTGCACTTAAAATCGACAGTGCGGTCGCTTTGCAAAACAATTCCTCCAAAAGCATCTTTACGGTATAATTAAAAACCATGAAACAAAACTCTGCCGTTTCGATCTGATTCGCTGTTCACATCTTAAAAGAAAGAAAAGAAATCATCAAGTATAATGTAAAATTATCAATCCTATCTCTGACATTTCTATTAAACAGTTTCCAATTTCTATTTGCCCTCTTACCGTGATTCTCTTTCTTCGTTTAACGCTTGTTAGATATCATAATTTCTACCTTCAGCATGTACATATGAGGCTGCTATTTTCAGATATTTTATGCTGTTTCAGTATTGGTTCGATATCATTGGGCTGAAGAATTGTTTCATCTAATTATTAATGCTCTTGCTTGACACGCAAACAGGTAGAAACTGTCAATGTCTGGTTTGATTTCAATTTCAGAACAACTGAACATCGGCTGTGCATTCTAACAGTTGTAAGAAGCTTTGCACTTAACGCGTTAAGCAATAGCTTCTGTTATGTTAGTTTCAAATTTTAGACGTTATTAACATTTTTTACGGACAAACTATTTGTGATAACGTTATCAATCTAAAAGGTCAATGAGTAGTCGAAATTCTAAGGTATTGAAAGTAAGTATTCTCAATCAATGGTCAAGATGATTTTTATGAAACGTGGACCAACAGACTTTTACATAATATATATTACACAGGTACTAGAAGGTCAAACACTTGTTTACACGCACTTACCTATATCAAGATTAAAAGAAAATATTTTGAAGTGTCCTTTTTTATAAGTATGAAATTCGTCTAGGTAAGCTTGCTAAAGCTCTTTATTCTTTTCTAAGTTTTTTATGAAGAATTCAGAAAGCAAGGAGGAGGCGATAGGTTCAGAACAAGGACCCTTTGATCTGGAGCCAATTACTTTTCTGCCTGTTCGCTTAGCTACAAAGCTAGAGCATAATAGAATAATCTAAAACAATACATTCGCTTTGTCTTCGAACTCGAAGGTTTTAATTTTCATATTCATCACAAAAGTGATTGTTTGTCAACCTTTACTCTTTTGACTCATTTTTTCCCTGAACATCCAATGTTTGATATTTCAACATACCCTGATATGCAAAAATTAAAATAAAAATCGCGACTTTCATATTTGTTCCTATAGGTTTAATATTGATCTACATTTTGTTTATTTTAAGGGGATTTTATACACACCGATAACGATCACTTTAATTTATGGTTTCAAAAAAGGAGCACAATGTTCTTATATTATAAATATCATTAAACAAGATTTTATACCACGTATAAAATTGAATTTGATATGTTCAAGAGCTATATGTTTACGTTAAGCTAAACTGAGTGAAACACATAAAGTATAAGCAATTAAAACACCTTAAATTGCCAATTAAGTGTACCAAAACGTTTGTCCTGATGTAACGTGTCCTGAACGAAGAATTTAATAATTTTATGCTTTTTACTGTCTATTTACGTTTTATATTCAGGATAGTCTTTTCTTAAAATATGCATTATATTGGTGCGCTGAGAATTACTTCCACTAAAAGTTTATTTATTTATGCGAAGGAGTAGCATGAGTAAACACAATTATATTCAAAACCGGCTACATCTTTATTTGATTTTGCAATAAATGCATTTGTTCCAGTAGGATGTAGCATGATGTATACTGAATTAAATGTTTTATATGCCTTAGCTTCCCTTTGAGACATGCTTCTATGTGATACAAGGTAGTTTCTTTGATCATTCTAGAAGACAGGCGCTTTTTTTGATGATCTTATAGTTACAACTGAATACGTTATATCTCTAAGACAAAACACACACAAACAATACAGACAAAGAGCTTCTTATCATTCCTTCTTTGTAACTTTCACTTCTGTCTTGTTAGGCATGGTCATGCAAGATTATTATGAAAGGAATTGTCTCTGTTTATGTAAGGGAGAAGAAGAAAATCAATTCAAGTGAAGTAAACGACATGTTTCAACTATATATAAAAGATATCAAATAAAGGTACAGGGGAAATGAAGACTTGAGCATGCGGGAAGACAATACTTTTTGAATAGATGTATTTGCCTAGCCTCCTGTTCCAAAGACATACTTAAATCAATCAAGCATTCTTTTAAAAAGATATTATGATGATTGTTCGGAAATTAATTACTTATCTAAATCTCAAATCTTAAGGTTGCGTATCCGTTATCGGTAACTCGCTGTGGATTCAAAGGGAAGCGAAATTACATTTATTCGAAATAACAGAATTCAATTTCTTTTGATAGTTTAAAAAAACTCGTTTTATACCAATGACTATTGATTTTGCAAAGTTAAAACGCATGATTTCTCCGTTTGGCTAAATATGGAATCTGACAAAAATCATTCAATGAACAAAAACACTTGTTAAGGGAAGGTCCTTTTTGGCACTATTGTCTGCTAAAGCTGCGGTGAAATGTGTGGGTTTTAGGAAGCACGAATCTTGTGCAATTTTAGATTCAGAATGTTAATTCCTAATATTGTTCTGTTTCAAGTAGTTGTTAGATTGAAGAATAAGCATTGCAGTCAAGATACATTACCGTCTGGTCGAAAATCATGTAGGTTGTATACACATCTTTTACTTTAGTGATGTATATATTTTTCGGTAAAGTTGCAAATTTAATGTATGACTGCACTAGTATTTTTTTTCAATATTCAACTGTATTAAATGGGAGTAAAACATTTACACAATGGATATATTCAAATAAAATGATTGATAATATTTGTTTCTTTTGTACACATCCGCGATAAGTGAAAAAAGTTTGAAAGTTTCAGGGCCACTTTGACTACTTCTATAAATTATTTGATTGGACTGTTTAAGCATAACTTTATTATATTAAAACTTAAAAAAATGTTGACTACAAAAGTATTGGAATTCGTCGACGACATTTTTATTTATTCCGACTGGTAGTTTGTGATTGTATTAAGTATATTTAGTATTAAATATATATAATAGGAATGAGTTTTATACAAAGTGAAAACAGATTAATAAGAATAAGATTAAATTAATTACAAATCTTCACAAAAAAACTATGCGAGAATTGATCTAGAATGAACATGCTTTAGGCATGTTTAAAAAGAGAAATATAACTGGACAGTGGACAGAAATATGCTATTTTCCATGTTCTCTATTTTCTAAGCAGCATGCCCGATCTGGTGTTTTATTGAGATGAATATATTGTCATGCAAATATTAAAATGCATAAAACGATTGGAGCAACGGCTTACACTATATGTATTCTTTAAATGTCAAAAAGTCCATATAGTTATATAAAGTAGAATGTTTGACATTCATGTTTTGCAGATATAACTTATGAAATCAATGACAAAAACTGATACAATCATACAATAACGCTGCTGAACAAGATGAAGTCTCAACAAATTGTGCATTCCATCGGCAATATAAAGTATTATTGATCTGTTACAACTTGTGTCATATCCTCTGCCAAATCTATTTTAGATTTTACTCGTGTCGCAATTGTTAATACAATTTTATCTATTTTCCTTTCATAGCATGTTGCAAACCATCAGTATCAATGGGAGATAAATTCATGTTATGTTGGAATTCTGAATGTTAAAAGGGATGATAAGTTACAATGGTTTAAGTTAAGATTTTGTTTGACATTTACGAGATGTTTTTTTTTTTTTTTCAGTTTACTATTTTTTGAATGATTTGTGACTGTATGGTTAGTTTCTGAGCCCGGCTAGCTCAGTCGGTAGAGCATCAAATTTTTAATGCAATATACATATCTGAGGGTCGTTGAGCGCATTTAACCTTTTTAAAAAAAAGTGTCTCCAGATTTCTTTGTAAACTTTATCCTTATTAAATCTCACATACTCTGCTTGTATTGATTTTTTGAGGCTATGTGGAACTTAGGCCAAATTTGTAGAGTCTTGGCTTTAATGCTTCGGCATTATGATAATCCCCATACTGCAAAAACCTTATTTATACCTATTAAAATTCAAACAATTGCCAAAGTCTTTAAATAAGAGCTTACTCTTGTCAATTAACTGGTTTGATTGTATGTAATGATCTTAAAACGTTTATTCGGATCACCTGTAGCCAGGTTTTAGCATGTGTGTGTGTGTGTGTGTGTGTGTGATTTTTAATATTATTTGTCGATTGTATAATTCTGTAATATGTTTATGAATGTCTTATCATTATTCTTAGGTAAACTTTAAAATGTACTTGTCCATGTGGAATTTTGACCGAGTTTTTCAAAACGAAACTTTATGCTACGGTTTTCAGTTGTTTTTATTTGCATAATATATCAAAAAGATATAACTTGTATAAGTGGTAGCGGCATTTTAGACCATGGTTTCTTCGACAAGATCTTAAAATCTGTTTTAACTGGAAAAGAAACATATCACCCTGGACATTACAATCCCAGATCGTTCACTTTTTATTCCTACAGTCTTTCTCACGTGTATAACATTTATATAGAAATGAACTGCTTACCGTCACGAACTTTTAATTCTTTTGTTCATTTTCAGTTAAGCCTTTTAGATTAGAAAGTTCGAACTAATTGAATTTATGTATACGTATGAATCTGCAAGTCCTTAGAGAGATTCAAACACGGTATTCCGTAGTATTATTGATCGTGCAATAGCTAAATATCTCTTTGAGGCCGTGCAAGCACGAAAATCTCGATATTGTTACACCAACCATGCATGCTTTTAATGTTTTTATTGGCATTTGTTTGATATGGTAAGTGATCAGTTATTGATCCCAGGTTTTGCCTTTAAAGGCATGCATGTTGTGTCAAAATCACATAACTTGTCTATAAAATAAGGTACGTGTATAATCTTTACATATTTTGTGATTCATCAGAAACAGTAATATTTCTTTTCCCAAGAGCAAAATGAAACATGCTGTTAATACAACAGTTATATTTGTATAAAGATTATTTGCATCATTTTGAAGAGATAACTGTAATAACAGGAAATGTGCTTAAGGTCTCCATGTATCAAATTGTAAATGACTGCTAAGTAATAAGTATTTGTCAAAGCTGCTGAACCTCGATTGACACAAAATGCAAATAAAGTTTTAGTTTGTTTCAGTGACACTTTTTTATGTTTTAAGTCAAGACGGAAGCTTTCTGTTTGACACGCATGGTGATCTACCAGATCAGTAAAGAGTTGTATTCGATTAACAGACAACGCTCCGACCAATTTTGCTGATTTTACCAATCTTCGCAAATGTCAAGAGGCTTTGTCCTTAAAGAAATGTCAACTTGATATGCCAATATATAGGCGTTTCAATGACATACAACAGAATTGTTCAAAACTATGTAGTTTTTTTCCACAAATCTCTTTTTAATAGTGTAGTTAGCCATCATGTAACTTCTGGCCGTATGCATATTGTTAGAATAATACATTTTACTATTCTAGCTTTTTTATAGTTTTTTTGTCTGAATTTCATATGCTAAACGAACAAAATTCTCAAAAAATGCATGCTACAGTTGCTGAAAAATGTACTTGAATTAAATAGGGGTTGCTTCCTTTTTTTTTCTCTAACGTTAAAAGTACAAATAAAATCAAGAAGAGGCAAATTTGTTCTGTAGTAAAAGTTTCGATAGAGCGTGAATATTATCTACTGTTCCATATCTCATCAATCATGAAATCTAACTGGTCGATATGCAATACAAAGTAGTTATATTTTATGTTTCAGTGCTTCCTCTGTAACATAAACAACCTCGCCTTTCAAAGATAAATGGTAATGGCATGCAGATGTTTATCATTCATGCAATTCATGCATTAAATAAATATGAAACTATATAAGACACTATAACCTGAATTTACATGTCGTTTGTCATACGTGTCGGAATCAATTGTGATGTGTATTTTGCACAAAATACAAAACATTTTTTACGGTAAAGATTCGCATTATTAAAATTCAAACACCTACACGAATTCTGTTTGGGGTTACTTTTATTAGATTCGTATGGTAGTGTCTGCACTCAAAACGATATTGCATGCTTAAAATGTATCTAAAATGTATCATAATAAGTTATTATTAATAACGATTCTTTCATTATCCGTGCACCTTAGCGTTAGTCCAATAAAACAGACAAGAGTTGGAGGTGTTTTAAAGGTATTGTATCCAGTCTTTAAGCCACAGATATAAAACAGGCAACTACAAAGTTTGTGGTAATGTAAATGTTGCTTAAGAATGTTTTCGATCAAGAGGTCTTCAAGTGTAGAATATCAAGGAAAAGAATTATGACAAACGATTTATCAATAAAATATCTAAACGTGTTCAATTTCTTTCTTCTTTTTTTCAAACGTTTCATACAACGTTTTTCAAAATGCTTTCAAGATTGCTTTTGAAGATGACTATACTTTTATATCAACAGTTTCATTTCAATAGAACCTTTACTGTAGAAACAAACTCTCAACTAAGTATTTTTGCTCTCGTAGTCAGAGGAGCATTAATATCATGCAACAACAAAGACAGCCTTGGCTTTGGCACACGCTTTACAGTTTTTTTTACGATTTCTACCAACAAGAAACAAAAAAGTTTCATTGAATTGTGACCAAAGACTCCTCGATCTGCAGTCGAAAGCCCTTGCACAGATTATTATCTCTTTTCTTGCTTAGTTATAAAGCTAGACCACATCATTATCTTAATACATTACAAACCCGTTTCAGCTTTATCTTCGAATATTTTAATTTCCTGTACAGCTCAATATTTATTGTATATTAACCTTTACTCTTTGAACGCGTTTAATCTGATTATACAGCGTTGGCTCTTTCAAAGACACCTCATATATGAAAAAAGCAACTTCAATAATTTATTTGTAATTTTGATTTTACCTATTTTAAGGTTAAATGTTTGGGTTGCGCACACCATTTTACGAGCGCTACAAAGTATTTTTTCAGAAAAGTAATAGTTCAATTTCGTCTGAAGTTAATGGATATTGAAATCACTAAAGCCCCATTATCTCTCTAAAACTACAATTTTGATTACATTTTATGAGTATTACGATTTAAGTTGTGTATCGATTCGAAAATTTCTGATATCTTGCACAAGGTAAGATATATTTTTTAATCCCTACAAATTCCTTAAAAAATCACATCTCAATAAAATTAAAGCTGCTTTTACACCCGGTAATTTAAGCAACATGAAGTTAGAAAACGTGTATGTGGCGTTGGCGAACTCTTTAAGTTTTCCAACGTTCCTGTTAGTTTGGACCTATGTATTACCGACCGAGGTTTTGGAAACAGTTCTTTCTTATGTAAAAATGATCTGAGCTGCATAAAAGGCAACGTTGAATGATAACGTTTATAGTTTTGTAAAACTTTGGGATCTATTTAAAAGGTGTAGAATGTTACTATGCAATAGCTCATATTCAAATACCTTTATGTATATAAAATCTACCATATTAATTTACAGCCAACTGAAACTTAGAATCTGAAGTCAAATTTGCGTACGTGACGTTATTTTAAAGAATGTCAGTTTTGCGCGTCATGTTCCTCTACAACATGATAGAATATTGTATCTGTTCTATGATGTATCCTGAAATTATCAGACAATAATCCTCGGATACGATTCGTTCAAAATTAGTTGAAAGACCAATTTCCACAATTTATGTCTGAGTGCCCTTTTCCCATATTGTAGAAAGAAATGGAGCTGTAAACAAGCTTTCATCCACAAGTAGTAAATGTATTCGTGTTCATCAGCAGCGTGGTTCTGTCCGACTAAATATAGAAGCACAGACAGTATTTAATCAACAAAGACAACCCATCAGAATAGTTCAGATTGGTCATTATGTCTACGAATATGTTTCGTCATCGTGAAAATTTTCTCTAACCAATATTCACAAGAATATATATTATAAGAAATGGGAACTATTATCCAGTGTTTTGCAACCAAATTTAGTCTTGTAGCTAGATTTTGGAAAAGTTTGTTTCTCAAACCTATATTAAGCCGTGTATGAAACTGATATTACGAGACTTTTATATTCATATGGCAACATTAGTAAAATCAGTAAATACAAAATATTCAAAACGGTCTTCTGTGCATTATTTTGCTATAAATGTATTTGATCCAGTAGCAAGTTGCATGTTGAATTAAAAAGTTGTTTCGTGAGTGTTACAAGTACAGAGTAAGTTTTTATTAAATGGCATTCTGATCAAGAGAAAAATGTTTATACAAGAGTAATGCATCAAATACCAAAGAATAGGTGATCCGTTATTTTCAATTTATTCTTTTCATTTCCAAAATATATGAAAACCCTCCTGTAAAACCATAAATCTTTTAACATGCGTAAATTTTTTTGTAATAGCTGTTGCTAATGATATTTATGATACATTAAAAGAAAGGCTAATTCAATAAGACAAAGCTAAATATTTACTCTTATTTGCTTCTAGCAAGATCTTGGATTTACACTTCCTGCAAGTATTAATCTCTACTGAATGCCGCAGCACTTTGAATTTTTGACTTTTTTATCTTTTCTTAGTGTGGTGTTTTCTCGCCAAAAGAGTTCTCTGCCCTGTCAAAGTACTATGCTGTTTTGTCGGAAATACGTGCTATAATTCCTTATAGTACTCTGAACATGTCTACAGAACGTACCGTTTGCGTTATTCCCATGTCATTTTTGTTTAGGTGCAGGCTGTGTTACCCTGTCAAGAAGGTCCCTTGTCGTGTTACAAACCAAAAGTCACAAACCAAGAAAAGTTATATTGTTAAATATAGTCTGCATTTATTGCTATAATGTGTAACTTTGTCTAATTCCAAAGTATCTCTTGACTTGTCCAAACAGTGTTTTATCATTTCGAACCATAATGTTAACCATTTAATATTGTCAAGGTTTTATCATGTCAAACAGTGACGTTTTGTCAAAAAAACGGTGTATTTTGGCCAGCAATCGAGTGCACTTGTCTGTAGTGTTTGGATGGTTTGTTTAATTACCTGTACGATCAAGTATAAAGAATAGATAATATGCATTATTGACAGCAATAGGTCCACGTAAAAGTTAACAGTTATTTAAAAGTGTATTCTTACAAACAAATCTTTACTCGCTGTTATTTCTTTATATTATTTTATACCTAAGCTTTACAAGGGATATCAGTAAAACCAGTCATATATTTCTGTTTACATAAACATAATAAAATTTATTAATTTGCATTTATCATCTACTACCGAGGTAGATGAAATTCCGTTCGCACAGTTCGAATTGTTTTAAAGATTGTTTTTGAAACAAGTAAGCAAAAGTTGGTTGTGGCCTTACTGAATATATGGTGCATTACTTATGTGATTTTTGAGATGGTGTTACTGACGATGTCGCCAAGATACATTGTAGTAAAGAACAACGTAGGATTGCAAATACAGTTTAGCACAGTTTCTATTTCCTATAATATATACTATGGGGACTCGGGATATTTTGTTTACATTTGATTTAGAATTAAATGAGGCTGGCCCTAAACATAATTGTTAACCTACATTTGTTCGGAATGGTTATGCAGTTTTTTTCAAGTGTGACTATTTAGAGAAAAGGGAACTCTTCAAATTTCTCTTCTACTTTTATTTCTCCGCATGGTTAATTCCTTTACAGTGCGTCATTATAATCATGAGGTACACAAGAAATGAAAAACAAAAGCAATGGCAACATCTTAATATTGGTTATCGAGTGTTTTCGCTTGATTTGTTATTAGTAATTTTAACGGAATTATTTCATACGTATAAATTATTTCAGGGCGGATTATTCTTCTTCTAAGTGTATAAATGCCGCACTGCCACTTCGATGTTCGATTTTCAAGTTTTAATAAGTTGCTTTTATTCTTTTGTGCATTTTTGTTAAGTTGTTTTTAAGGTTTAATTTTGCGACTGACAACGCAGATCACACCACCTCCTTTCAACTGGTCATTACGGAAAATACAGGCATACTTACATAATTATGCATATTTGATTCGAAAAGGGGTCAGTGTGATGTCTCGAGCTGAGAATATTGTAGTAAAATGTGTTATATAATTTTAATTTCTAACTGAGAAGCTGCACAACAGATTGGGTTTCGTAATATATGCATGATATTCTATATGCTAACTCAATTCCTTTCTTATTGTAAATAAAATGATTTAAGAAGACAGCAAATTCGCTGATATCTACAACCTAAGCCTGATTTTAGATAAATTTTGTCCTTTCTGCACACAGCTATTCGAAATACTTATCCATAAAAAGCAAGAAAAAGCAGGGGACACCCGGGTTCGAACCGGGGACCTCTCGATCTGCAGTCGAATGCTCTACCACTGAGCTATATCCCCTTATCTATTGTGAATTTAATAATGTTTTCTTATCATTTCACTAAATATAGCTGAAGTCCATATGTTGCAAGAGATATCGACAATATAGAAAGGCCGCGAAAGATTGTAATAGCTGTAGAAATATTTTGCAGTAGTCTTCTAAAAGAAAAAAATCTGAAAACTAATTTGATACTCACATTTTGAGCCTGTAGATAAATAGATGTCATGATTTCAAATGTTATACAGTGTCTGTATTCTTTCAAAATGTTTTCGAATTTAATGTTGGCTTTTCATCTCTTCGACAAACTATTTGGTTTACATGAAAAAATAGCTTAGCATATAACATATATTGACACCATGTTCAAATTTAACATTTCTTTTGTAATAGAACTTAATGGTAAGCATCTCCCTATATGAATATCCCCTATAAATGAATATATACATT
This sequence comes from Cyclina sinensis, assembly GCA_012932295.1. Classification (NCBI taxonomy): domain Eukaryota; kingdom Metazoa; phylum Mollusca; class Bivalvia; order Venerida; family Veneridae; genus Cyclina; species Cyclina sinensis. The sequence continues at coordinate 12,456,438 of JAAONU010000012.1, read as the reverse complement.
TCATTTCTATATCTTAACCGAGTTTGTTCTATAGTATTCTTTGCATCAATTGTTCTAGTGTTATAAACTCTTTCACCTTAACCTGTATCGGAAAATAATATGTTTGTTGACATTTTTTAACGACATAGCGTTATATCACAATAAATAGGTACTTCTTATTAATATATTCATTAACTAGGCTCAAATGCTAAACAGATTGTCAGAATGATTAAATGTGGCTCTTCAGAGGAAAATTGAAGAAGTTTCGATAGAGCGTGAATATTATTATCTAATGTTCTATATCTCTTCCAAATCATGATGTCATACTGGTCGACAAGCAATATAACGTAGTTATAGTTCATGTTTAAATGCTTCCCCAGTAACATAAACAACCTCTTCCTTTAAAGATAAAAACTAATGACATGCAGATGTTTATCATTCGTGCAATTCAGGCATTAAATAAATAGGAAACTATAGAAGACACCATACCTGAATTTGCTTGTCCTTTCTCATACGTGTTGGAATCAATTGTAATATGTATTTTGCACAAAAATACATTTCTAAAATTTTGTGAGCTTATTTAAGATTACATTATTAAAATTAAACACTTGCGTGAATTCTGTTTGAGGTTACTTTTATTAGATTCGTATGGCAGTGTCTGCACACAAAACTGATATTGCATGCTTAAAAGGTATCTAAAATTTATTTTATTAATCATTTGTTTTATTAACTGTGCACCTTAGCTTTTGTCCAATAAAACAGACATCAGTGGAATATGTTTTAAAGGTATTGTAACTGCATAAAAACCAGCTTTTTAGTCAAAGATTATATGTTATAAAACACGCACCTGCAAAGTTTATGGTAATGCAAATGTTGCTTAAGAATGCTTGTCGATTAAGAGGGTCTTCAAATGTAGAATAACCAGGAAAAGAATTATGACAAACGATTTATCAAGAATATATCTAAACGTGTTCAATTTTTTTCTTCTTTTTTCAAACGTTTCATACAACGTTTTTCAAAATGCTTTCAAGATTGCTCTCGTACAATTAATGTGTCTCTCCTGTGATTTTTTTCTAATTACAGGGAATATCGCAGGATATAATTATACGTGTCAACGAGGATCGATTTCCTAACTAAAAAAATAATTTAAAAAAACATTCCACAGATGATGATATTTTGCACAGGATCATTTGGGTAACGCTTTATCGTACAAGTGTTTCATTCAAAAGTAAATTAGACATGAGTATTGTACAAGTTATCTCAAGAGTACGCAAACAAGCATACTTTCACAAAAGAAAAACTTTTAATAAAAATGTTCTTGATGAAATTATCGATGACCTAAAGGTTTCAACTGTTAAGCATTTCTCATATGCCATTTATATATATATATTATATTATATATATATATATTATATTATATATATGTGTTTTATTGTTTTATGATATCTATCTAAATGGCAGATTAGCTCAATAACACGGTAGTCCTTATATATTGGTATTCAGACTGAGTTATCTATGTGTTCCATTTTTTGCGGTTAAAATCTATGCAAAAAGCATTGCCTCTTCGATAAAGAATTTTAGCTTCTGTGCAACTCACGCCTTAAAAGTAAGAAAATAATACGTTATCATTTAGTATTAAATTATCATCTTTATCTTTTACACATCTATTAAATAAACAGTTTACAATCAATATTAACCGTCTTTCTTCGTTTAATCGTTGAATACTTTCTAGACTTCATCTTTTCTACCACATATCGTCTATGGTTCAGCATGTTTGTATTAGATTTGGTATTTTAGGCATTTAAACCGCGAAGAAAAAAGTTTTAAAAAACTGTTTCTGGGTCGGTACGACAGACCTTTGGCAAAAATCATTATTTAAAAAAAAAAACATGTCTATTTATATTGCAAATACGAGATTGAAACTGTCTGTCTGTAGTGATTTCCATAACGTAATTGCAGCATTGTGCATTCAAACAATTGTGTGAAGCTTCAAAACTGATATTTTAAACAACACATTGTTATGATTGTTTCAAATAATGAGCATTATAATATCATTTGTTTACTTTAATTTATATGCCAAAAAAATCGGTGTATTTTTGTGTTGAAAATGTAACACTAGAAGATGACTCTACTTTTATATCAACAGTTTCATTTCAATAGAACCTTCACTGTAAAACACACTATCAACTGAATATACTTGCTCTCGTTGCCAGAAGAGCGTTAATATCATGCAATAACAAAGATAGCCTATGCTTTGGCACACGCTTTAGGCCAAAATTAAAAATAGCTTTGTTTGCTGTCTCCCGACCGACTCTAGAAAAACGCTGCGCTCCGAAAATTTTTATTTGCTCTCGCCGACCTTTTTTTTTTTTATTTCAAGCGCCGCATATTTTTAACGATATTCGTTCAATAACGGCGTGAAGTGTTCTGGTTCCCGCGTATTATTCGTCACGTGTCTTGATAATCAATTGCCGCCGGGTAAATGTCGATTGTATACACTTCCGTTACAAATTTTCGCGATGGCGAAACGAAAGTTTGAAGACGAGTATTTTATCATCTCGTCAACAGTTATTGTTATCTATAGAACTGGATCCAGTTCAACTTTGTTGAAGAATCACCTTCACGAGTACGGATCGGACTGGACATGGGCCGAGGTGTGTAACGATCTGTTGAAAGACGCCGAGGATTTTTACACGAAAAAATCGGACGTTCTTTCGGTACATTTGAGCAATAGTCTCAATGGTAATGAAGTGTTTAAACCAGATTTAGATGAACCATTAAGAGTAGTAAAAGAATTTGATAAAACATTGAAATTTGTGACATTCAAAATTACCAGGGATGAAGATGGGAACAATAACTCCGAGACTGAAAACAAAAATAAATCCGTAAGATCAGCTTTTGATATGATGATGCAGTCATCAAGTGTTAAAAAACCTGCAATGCTGAGAATGGACACTGGCAAATTTACAGGTATAAAGAAATATATTTGTCAAAATGTATTTACTTTAAACACTTTAATGGTTGATATATTATACCTTTTTGATGTAAGTGGTTTAAATAAGGTCACATGATTTCAAATCTGATGGTGACTTGCACCTCATCACTATTAGTTCTCAAGGTGTTGAATTCTTCATGTGATGAAATTATGCGCAGGCAGGAAACTGACCTTTGAAAGTTGCCGTATGACCTAAAATTTGTTGGTGCAATATTAAACACTGCAACTTCAGATAAATAAACAATATAAAAGCGAGAACACATGAAGCATTTTAAATGAAGAAGTTAAGTATTCATTTTTATTTCTTAAAATTATTTTTGGAAATGTACAATAAAATTTTGAATAGGACTGGTAGAAGATTTTGTGTCTTTTTTCAGCCAAGGATCAACTTTTCAATGATCTGGTTAAGGAAATGAATGAATGTGGAGATCATTTTCCCAATACATTGTCTGATTCAGCTGTCTCAAAACAGATTATGGTGGTTGTGAATGCTGTATGGTATGTTAGCGGTAACATGAAAACTATAGAAGACAGGGCAGATTGCTGTTCAGATGTAAAACATATTCCAGCCAGGTATTTAAAGCATATTTAAGTATATAATTTAAAATTTCTTATTTCATCCTGGTAGTCCCAGATAGTCAGTGCCTCTTTAGCGATCATAGTTTTGTGCATTTTTGCAACCACTGTTGATGCTAGAAGAAACTGGATGTGTTTTAAAATAATGTGCATCACAAAAAGAAAAATTATATTTAGGTAAACCAGGGTCTAATCAAATACTATTTTTCTCCTGAACATAAAAATTATTTGAAACATAACTGGTGGCACCAATATTAAAATCTAATAGTAACTTTCACAATATTTTGTGTGAATGCCAGGCATTTCATGACAGGTTTTTATACTCCAGGTACTTAGCTTATGATGGTGCTAATGACTACAAGAAGAAAAAGCATAAGAAGCCAACTCTTTCTTCTAAGGAGCTTCTGGTGCAGAGTCAGTGCCTCTTTAGCTTAACTTCACAATCTATATCACAGAACTGGACAACAAAAGGTGACTTGGAAATGCTAGCTGTGAGTTTAGAGTCTTATGCTAGGTATCTTGAAAAATCTAATGAAAGGCAGAAACACAGACAGTCAAAGTTAACTCCGCCAAGGCAGTTGGATGTAAATGTTTCAGTACTACATAATGTTAAGGCTGACATTATACCTGATAAATACAAACAGTTAGACATGGCTATAAATGAGTTGGACTTCTTTCAGCCACTCTTTTTTGATGAAAAAATACATGTTGCTGGTAGGTTCCAGTTTGTGAATCGAGATCAGCGTTTCAAGTTCTTTTCTAACTTAGCTCTTTCCGTTGACACACATTGTCTAAGATACGACCCTGGGGCAGGTTTAGGATGTTTAAGTGTTCTTTGGAAAATTCCCTTGAATGAATCATCAGAAGTAATTTTCAAGAGGGACACTGAAATTTATGAAAATATGAAGCTCAAGTTCCCAGAGTATCATACAAGAGCTATGAGAAAGGAGTTTTCTGAACAGTATGGAAATATCTCAGGAACAAACATTCCTCCCCATGTACTGCGATCAATTTACTCTACATTAACAAATGATGCATCCTCAGACCAGAATCCTGAAATAGATCAACGCGTACGTTTGGCTATATTGGGATCTGAACCTGATCTTGTTGTTGATCTTAGGCATTTGAACAAAGGGCGTCCATCAGATACGTTTGACATATTTTTTGAACACTTGGAAAAAGAAATTCAGGACTGCATTGCTGCTGATGAGAGAAGACATAACATTGAGCATGTCTCAAAATACCTATCTGTTAGAGATCTTATTCAACAAGTTTCACAAAAGCTTCCACAAGGTACTCCTATACCCAGTGAATCAACTGTCTTACTTGCATTTGTGCCAAAAAACTCTCACACAAATGTTTCAAAATTGTACAAAGGTAGAATTCCAGTAAGAATGAAAGTGCAGACCAGGCAGTTAAGGGCAAGTCACCAAGATGACCATTTCTGTGCAGCATTGTTCAAGTATGCACGAAACTATGCTGTTAAAAATAAAAGTAACTGCACATTTGTTTGTATGGATGATAAGGCCAAAGTTGATTTTGGTGAACCAGGAATGTTTTCTTCTTCTGGTGTTAGAGGCAAGAAATCAATAGTGCCAATGAATTCTCAGCTTAGTTGTCTCGACCATGATGTACAGTGTAAGGGTTCTCTTACTCCATCTGTAATTCTAGATGTAGATATACCAGAAAGTTTGTCAGATTCATTCTATCAAGGACAGGTATCGCTCACCCTGAAGGATAGTGTTTTTCAACCTAGCACACCTTTTAGGCATATTACTGAGCTACAACATGTACTTGAAAACAAAGGAGAAAAGACACCAGTCCTATTTATGTATACAGATGGTGGTCCAGACCACCGCTTGACTTATCATTCTGTGAAGCTTTCCTTGATAGTACTCTTCAGAAGATTAGGCTTGGAGCTGCTTGTAGCTTTGAGAACAGCCCCAGGTCACTCTTGGGCTAATCCGGCAGAAAGAGTCATGTCCATGTTGAATATTGCATTTCAGAATACAGCTTTGGCTCGAGAAGAATCAGACACAAATACCGAGCATGCATTAAGGGCTTGTGGATCCATGAATGAAATTCGGAAAAAGGCAGAAAGGGTGCAAGGTCTGAAAGATAAGTGGATAACGTCAGTACAGCCAGTTGTTAATCTACTAGGTGATCGTACAAAGCGGATGATTCTTAAACAAAAACCGTTCCATGTTCACACAGCAGCAACAGATGATCTTGTTGAGATGGCTGAAGCAGAAGTAACTCTTATTGACCCAGTTATCAATATTGGACAGTACCAACAACAGAAGTTGAAACAGGCTAAAACATATAGAGAATTTCTAGGTACAATTTTCATTTCAAATAACAATTTTGTATATCAGATTAATTTGTACTATGTGGTACATGTACATTATTCAGTCTATTAACTAATGTATACTTGTTTACTTAAAACACAGATAAAACCATTTCAAATACACAATGTTTCATATGTACATTTAACAGTATTGATATTAATTTGATATGTCAGAGTTCTGTTCATTTCAGAGAAGCACTGTTTGGAAAGACACTACTGTTTTCAAGTTCGCAGATGCCAAGACGAAGCCTGTTGCAACCCTCCAGCAACCAAACTGTGGCAGTGGTTACCTGATCCTGTTCTTGACCAAGATGGTCAACATTACAAACCACTCGAATCTGTGTTGGGTTTAGAAACAAGAGATGATGACCGTCCTTCTAGTAAGAAACAGAGCATCTCTGCTGTGGCTGAAGAACAGCAGGTAACCTAAATAACTTTGTCGTTTCAAAATTTAAAAACGGTGTCTTATTTCTGACAGTTACCAAGTGTTTAAATAGCTAAAATACTGGTCATTGAAAAAATTGGTTAAAAACTTAATTTTAGTATTGAATGCTAATGTACTATTCATTTATAAGGACTGATTGAATATTTGAATAATATCAGTTATTATTTAATATTAATTTTCTTGAACCAGCAAATGCACTTATTGTTTTTAGTAGTACCTATCTTAGTACCAAAATTTCAGAACTCATTTCAATATTAAAGGTATCACATTTCTTTTTGTGTGTGTTATTGCAGGGCTGTAAGAATAGTCTTCTAGTGGCTCAGAATGTAAGGCTATTTGTTCCATGCACTGAATGCGATAAACCAAGGTGTATTTACTCCAAGCATAAATTGACAGCCAGGGAAACACGATCTCTAAAACACAACCTTGAGAAATTTGATTACAGCTGCGGTTCAGTCATTACAGTTGATGGTTAGTATTGTTATTGTACATTTTTGTGCTTATTTTCTTGAAACATTGATATCAAAATGTTTTTACAGGAACAAATGAAAAGTAGAAACCTGATTTTATTGTTTCTGACATATTTCCCATGGTGTTTGTATTATTAAAAATGTTAAAATAATTGCATTTTTGGCAAAATCTGTATTGCATATAGTCTAAATAGCCTTCTGTCTGTTTTCGTAGGAGATACACTGCAAGGGAGAGTGTTTGTACGGCTGCAGATGTCATGCCAATCTCACGTGGAGTGCCCTTACTATGCCTCCAACATTGGACGACCAGATATTTGTGCCCAATGTGCTGAGCCAGAAGCACAAAGAAATCCAGAACTGTTAACAAAGTATAGGATTGTACTTCCAGTTTGTGAGCAATGCATCACTGTCCACAAGAAAGACATTCCCCATAGATGTCCTATAAAAAAATGAATACTGTGAACCTAAATTTTGTTGGTATTTCCACAATTAGGACCGTGGTTTAACTGTTTACTTGTCTGAAGTTTCCCAGCAATGTTTGAAGTTTTATTTTCAGGTTGTGTTACTTACTGTTCATTAAGTGAAGATAAAGTGTAAGCAGACTTTAAACTGTTGATATATAATGATGCATTTTGTTGTTCAGTAGTTATTTGAGGAGTATATTTGAGTGTTCTAGTCATCCTGTTACATGTTGGGTAAATGTTAGAAATTTGAAGGTATTTGTTGCTTTTGTTACATGTAGTTTTATTAAAGAGAACTATATATCTTGTATTGCCTGATTGGAACATATACAAACTGAAATAAAAAGTAAGATACATCAATTATCAATTTTAAAATGTTTATTCACATTTTATCAAATAGTCTTCTCACAAGACAAAATCAAACCGAAAACATTTATGTATTTAAAAAAAAAAAAAAAAAATTCCTACCTACCTACCCAACTCTAAAATGTAGGGTCGGGAGACAGCAAACAAAGACTTTTTTAAATGTGGCCTTACAGTTTTTCTTTTTTACGATTTCTATCAACAAGAAACAAAATGGTTTCACTGAATTGTGACCAAGGACACGTCGATCTGCACTCGAAAGCTCTAGCACAGCTGAATATCTCTGTTCCTGCTTAATTATAAAGCTAGACCACATCATTATCTTAATACATAACTAACCCGTTTAAGCTTTATCTTTCGAACATTTTAATTTCCTGTACAACTCAGTATTCACTGTATATCGACCTTTACTCTTTAAACGGTTTAATCTGATTACCCAGTGATTAATATTTCAAAGACACCTCATATATAAAAATAAGAAAAAAACACAACTTTTATAATTTAATCTTTAATTTTGATTTTTATTTATTTAAGGTTAATCGTTTAGGTTCTGTACACCATTTTATCAGCGCTGCTAAGTTTTTTTTTCAGTTAAGTAATAGTTCGATTTGGTTTGAAGAAAATGGATATTGAAGTCACTAAAGCCCCGTTATCTTCTTAAACAAGCATTCTTATTACATATGATGGGTAGTACGATTTTAGTCGTGTATCGATTTGAAAATTTATGCTGTCTTGCACAACATATATTTTAATCCCTGCAAATTTATAAAATTTCTCATCTCATTAAGTAGTTTTTTGTTTACATACTAGGCAGTATTTGATGACGCATTACACCTTCATGTAAACTAATGTGTCGTTCTATTTTGGTTGACTCATGCGTTTATGCGTAGTACCAAAGTCTTACGCATGTCATACAAAATACAAAAGCTATTTTTACATCGGGTATTTTTAAGCAACATGACGTAAGACCTCATATATGTGCCATTGGCGTACTATTAATGGTTTCCAGTGTAATTGTTAATTTATGTCGTCAGTTTGGACCTATATATATTGTAGACAGAAATGGAGCTGTAAACAAGATATCACCCACAAGTAGTAAATGAAATTGCTTTTGTTTTTTGAAGAATCAGCAGAATGGTTCTGTCCTACTAAATATAGAAGCACAGACAGTATTCAGTCAACAAAAAAAACCCATAAGGATAGTTCAGATTTGTCATTCTGTGTACCGAAATGTTTTGTCATCGTGAAAAGATTTTCAAACCAATATTTACATGCATATTCATAGAATATACTAGATGGGGACACGCGCCAGCGAGGGGTCAGAGAATCTTCCTATTTGCATTAGAAAGGCATGCATGTAGCGAGAGAAGGACATGATCTTATTTATCTGTAAACTGACTTATCTACTACCTTTTATAATGTTTTCGATACCGGAATGTTAAAAAGGCGTGTAAATTAGAATAGTGAACCGCCGAAACATTTTCAAATGCTTTTTTACACGAAAAGGTTTCCTAAAAATCCAGTTGTATTATACTTCAACAACAGGTAGATAATGTATTTAATAGTTCGTGATTCACAGACTAATTGTTGTGCCACCTTGGTGACTTTTCAACAATTTTGTGCCACCCTCTTTAAAAACATATTTCACAAGGCAGTCTGAAGGACAGCAATATGCATCGGTGCATTAGCAAATGTTCAAAAGGTTATTGATGGTGAAAAGGAAATGTGAAGTGAATAATTTGTTTATGTATGTATGAAAAAGTTCCACACTGGGCTCACCATTAATTAAAGTGATAGTACAATCCATGACTGAAAAAGGTCTGTGTATGGGAGAGTGAACTCGCAGGATTGGCACGACCAAAGTTTCATGAAATTGCTTTCATGTGTTTAAAAGTTATGGGGCAGACTCGAAATGCATGGCCTAAACTTTTGAACACCACTGGTGACCGTGACCTTGAGCCGGCACGGTTGAAACATAGGTCCCCCCGTCCTAACTTAAGATTGTATATTGACATAAGTACCATCAATTGTTTGGCTTGCTGCTCAATGCTGCTCAAAACTTTGACATCCACTTCTGACCTTGACCTTGAGCCGGCCAGGATTTGCACATCGTCTTGATGGGATGAACATTTGACCAAATTTTCATGAAATTCCTTCCAGGGGTTTAAAAGTTAAGGAGCGGACACTAATAAAAATCAAGTTATTCATGTGCAGTTAGTTTGAGTGTAATACACAGTTGAGAATATGTTCTGTAATTTGACTTCCCCTCCCCCCACCAAATGCCCTTAAGGATACATGGCCTGCAGCATTTTAAAAGAAAAAAGCTACTTTTTTAAGCACAATTCCCAAGAGTTTAATTGGATTGACGCGAGCAGAGGCGACAAAATGTTCACGGAGTGGTCCATTGAATCGTCCATTCCTCAAATGATTTTAGATGGAGCCATCATCAAAGATCCATTCCCTTTGTTCTTCCACTGAATCCGCCGAATATACTGGTGTTCATATATAATAGCGTTGCAGGGGCTGATTTGAATTCATGAAAAATAACTTCAAAACTATCAATTTGAGCTTTGTTACATCACAGAGTGCAAGCCTGTAATTGTTTGATTACATTTGACAAAATCTATTTATAGTAAATTAAGTAAAATCTATTTGTAGCATTTCTATTTTAAGCCTTAAAGCGTTTTCCAGTACTTTTTGGCTATTTTCTCTATTTTCGTACAAATCAGTTGTTATTTAAAAAAAAGAATTATCAACTTTAGATGCTCATATGAGTGCTTTAGCGACATAGAACAGAATAGCTTGAGATCGCGCTGTTTTTTCCGACAAATCGGCGAACCTATTCCTTTAATAGGACAGATATTATAAGAGATGGAGTGTTTTGCAGCCGAAGTTAGTCTTGTAGCTAGATTTAGAAAAGTCTATTTCTCACACCTATATTAAGCCGTGAATGAAATTGATATTACGAGACTTTTTTTATATTTATTTGGCAATATTAGCAACATTAATAAATACAAAATATTAAAAATGGCCTTCTGTGCATTATTTTGCTTTAAATTTATTTGATCCAGTAGCATGTTGCATGTTGTTTTAAAAAGGTGTTTATTTCCAAAATTTATGGAAACCCTTTCGTAAAAGTTTAAATCTTTTAACATGCAATCGTTTTAGGAAGTAAAGTCTAAGGTTATAGCTGTTGCTAATGATACTTAGGATACATTGAAAAGCTTAATAGAATAAGACAAAGCTAAATATTTACTCTGCTACTAGCAATTATTGAGATGATTATACAGAAACTCCAATAAGATATTGGATTTACACTATCTGAAAATATCAATCTCTGTTGATTGCCACAGCACTTTGAATTTGTGACTTCTTTTTATCTTTCTTAGTGTGATGTTTTCTCGCCAAAAGGGTTCTATGCCCTGTCAAACTACTATGCTGTTATATCGGAAATACGTGCTGTAGTTCCATATAGTAGTCTAAACATATCTACAGAACGTACCGTTTGCATTATTTCCATGTCATTTTGTTTAGGTGCAGGCTGTGTTGCCTTGTCAAGAAGGTCCGTTTTCGTGTTATAAACCAAGAGCCACAAACCAAGTTAATTATATTGATAAATATAGTCAATAGTCAATAATGTTTTTTTTTTTTTTGCTAAAATGTGTAACTTTGTCTAATTCAAAAATATCTCTTTACTTGTCCAAACAGTGTTTCATCATGTCGAACCAAAATGTTATTATGTCAAAAAGACTACAGTAAAACTCGTGCTAACGACCACCGGCTCGTAGCGACCACCTATCAACAACGACCGTTTTGATTACCCCAAGACGAATATTACTTTATTATGATCCCTGAATAACGAGAACCTATTTCCCGCGACCAGCAACTGGGATTTTCACTTTCTATCAGGCCTATTATCACCCGAACAACGACCATTGTCACCAATTTGTTTGACTATTGTTTTTTAACGTCAAACGTGAGCACACCATTGAAAGGTGTGAATAACACCTTGGTTGTTTGGTCTTCGCGTCATCTGTGATCAACAAAGGTAAAACTTGATTGAATTTTAATGTTAGATAATTAGTGCCCAACTGTGTCGCCAGTTTGATTAATTGATTAGGTATTTTTTAGTTATACATAAATCAAGCAATGCCAAGGGAAGGGACTCTTCATGACAGTATTAAATGAAATTGAATGACGGACAAATTAAAGTTAACTAACTTATTAAAAGGGAAGTTTACGTTTTTAGTTGGTTTATTTAGCGAGATTCAATCAGCATAAAAACTCAATGTTTTTAAATAGAGCTATGGCTAACGGGAATATGCAGGAATATGAGGTGCATTATTTTCGGATACAAATTGTAGTTTTTGTCTAACAGCCGTCTAAATATATATATATATATATGTGATGTGATATTTTGTCTGATTACTATTTAATATTGTCAAGATTTTATCATGTCAATCAGTGATGTGTTGTCCAAAAGACGATGTATTTTGTCCAGTAATCGAGTGAACCTGTCTGTAGCGTTTGGATGGTTTGTTTCATTACCTGTACGATAAATTGTAAAGAGTAGGTAATATGCATTATTGACACCAATAGGTCCCACCGGTGACAGTATCACTGAGCATACAATATCTATAATCGAATTTTTTTTAACTTTTCACTAATATATCTACAAGGTGTATTTCATACAGAACAACCAGGATTGAAGTGACTTTTGTTTTCAAAATGGTTGCATTTATTTTTGTGAGAAAATAGTAAGGAAGTTAAAGATCAACATCGTAACGATGTATCAACATACTGAACAATTTAATGCACTGAAATAGATTGTTTTGTTACACATATTAGAGTGTTTTCTTCCCATAACCATTGTTTTGTTTTCTTGCTGCACTTGATCGCTTTCGAAATATCCCGAATGATTTTTGTTATTACTGTTTTCATTTGTTAATTATCTGGAGGTGTGTCCCAATAAGCTAATGAAAAAACTAGACTTAAAACTGAATTTGCTGACGTCACTAACAAACATGGTGAAATGAAAGTAGGATCACCTGAAAAAAATAAAAGATTTCAACGGGAAACACAAACAAACAATATAAGTAAAGGGATTAAAGTGGGTAAAAATGATGATCTATTATTTTCATTAAATATTGACATAAATTACTATTCAGACAGTGCTAGAAACACAAATTTTTAGAAGATTTCAGGGAATTTTACCCAGACTCCTATCTCCTCATTGATGTTCTCGAATAGGTATTTTAAATATTACGTCATTGATGGCATGGTATTGGACTGATTTTCAAGTATCGTGCAGATAATGTATTTAGAATATATATTTGTTGCAAAAATTATAACATTTTCAATACTGTTACTGAATTAACATGGATTGTAGTACTCAGAAAAATCGACGGTCCTGTATGAAATATACCTTGTAGATATATTAGTAAAAAGTTTTTAAAAAATCGTTTTTAGAGGTTTTATGCTCAGTGATACTGTCACCTATGATAGGTCCACGTAAAAGTTAACAGTTATTTAAAACCGTCTTCTTACAAACATATGAAGATACCTTTTAACAGCTCTGCTGAGGGTACAGTCGTATAATAGTTTTTATGTCCAAAATGCCATTGTATAAGTTACTCTTTTATAGGACTTGATGAATTTTGTTAGATGATTTGGGTTAAAATGAAGTTGTGAACTCTAATGAACAAAATGTTTGACTGTGACTGATGCTGTAAAATCCAATACTGGATTAAAGATAGATGCTCAAGTGTGAACGGCAGTTGCCAGCATAACTTAAGTAATTGAAAGAAATAAAGCGAAAAACACTTCGTGTGTTTTTCTACACATTTGCAAAAATATTTATGCTTAGCATTCGTAGTATTAGATTTCTCTAGATGACTGCGCGTATTACAAAATAAAAGGATAATAAGTGGCAACAATGTAAAAGTTCAGAATACATGATGGTTTGTATTATTTTAAACAAAGTTCCTTCATATTTTCTTATTAACTTTTTCCACAAAATGTAGCATTAGTCTTAATTTTGTGATCATATTTTTGCACATCATTATATTCATGTCATAAAATAGAGACTTTATTGGATAAATAGTGACTATGTTGGATAAAATTGTGTCTATGTTGGATAAAAAAAACATAGTTATTTTAATATGTGTCATTTTGTGACTCAAAAAGTATATTTTTTGCGTTTTGCACATGATTATATGTACCCGGCTAGCTTAGTCAGTAGAGCATCAGACTCCTAAGTTGATTACATATATCAGATCCGTTGGCTCAAGTCCCAGGCTGGTCGCAAGTTGTTTAATATGATTCGTTGATAAGTAAATAATTCCACCCTTCCTTACAAACTTTCATGATAATTTCTATAAAAACAGTAACTACTCTCTTCAAGTACTCTTTTGAATAAGGTTATCTTTACTCGCTGTTTTTTTTTCTTTATATTAATTGCTACCTAAGCTTTTCAAGTGATATCAGTAAAACCAGTCATATAAACTGCCACTGCTATTTCTAAATTAACTGCCATCTATGTCTCTGTTTCGCTTTCTATGTGTATGAGTACTTTTAATAACCAAATATCAATTCGATATTGATTGTCTGTCTTCCGTCCACTCATGTAAGACTTGAGCTATTGATAGGTTACGGTGTTGATTGATAAAGGAGATTTTTTTTTCAAACAGGTAAAGATTTTTTCTGTTTACATAAACATAGTAAAATTTATTTATTTGCATTTATCATTTACGAGGTAGATAAAATTCTATTCGCACATTTCGAATAGTTTTAAAGATTGTTTTTGAAACAAGAAAGCTAAAGTTGGTTGTGGCCTGACTGAATATAAGGTTCATTACTTTTGTGATTTTTTGAGATGGTGTTACTGACGATGTTGCCAAGATTCATTGTAGCAAATAACAGCGTAGAATTGCAAATACAGTTTAGCTTTGTTGCTTTTTCCTTTCATATATACTATAGTGAATCGGGATATTTTGTCTACAATTAAAATGATTTTTTTAGAATTAAATGAGGCTGACCTGAAACATAATTGTTTACCCACATTCGTTTGGAATGGTCATGCATTTTGTTTTCAAGTGTGACTGTTTAGAGAAAAGGGAAGTCTGCAAACTTCTATTCTACTTTTATTTCTCCACATGGTTCATTCCTTTACAGTGCGTCATTATAATCACGGGGTACACAAGAAATGAAAAACAAAAGCAATGGCAACATCTTAATATTGGTTGTCAAGCGGTTTCGCTTGATTTGTTATTAGTATTAGAAATTTTAACGGAATTATTTCATACGCATGATCAGACCTAACGGAAAGTTCACATATCTTTTAAAATTAGAATTATATAGTTTGTCGTTCTTAAATTTCATCCTATTTCTTTTTGGCTTTCACAATTTAAAGTAGTTGCTGATCCATTCAACATGGATCATTCATAACAGAAGGTAATACTTCCTTTGTCTTTCTTCTTCATAATTAAGCAGTTAGTATGCCAATAGTATTTCTTGTAGTTATCAGGACGGATTATTCTTCCAAGTGTATAAATGCCGCACTGCCACTTCGTTGATCGAGTTTTAAGTTTTCATTAGTTGTTTGTTTTTCTTTTGTGCATCTTTTGTGAAGTTGCTTTCGAGGTTTAATTTTACGACTGACAACGCTAATCACACCACCTCCTTTCAACGGATCGTACGGACAATACAGGCATACTTACATTAATTAATATTGACCTTATTTATCATCAAAAAGACATTACCTGTATATTAATTAAGAATATATATCATATGGCTTTTTTTTCTTTGAACGCCAATGTTAATGGTTAATTATAAATTCACACCAAAAGATTTATGACTGTTGCTTTGTTTATTACCTTCAATATAAAAAAAATGCTTCGATATTTTATTTACATGCAAGCTATATGTATGCGTGTTTGATAATTTGACAGGGAATAAAGTCTATCACTAAAACGGTGTATTGAAAAGGTAGACAAAAACACAGAACAAGTTGGGCTTCCTTTAAAAGGTAAGCCAAAAAGCGGTCAGCAGCTGTCGTCACTGAAAGAATGAATCTACTTGTTTCCAAGATCATTTTGAATTTTTTTAACGTTCTGTGACTTAAATAATTATAAAAACTAGTAACCTAACTATTATTAATAGTTAATACCTTATTAGGCAAAATGACCGAAACTGACTATAATTTAGTTATTTCAAATGTTTTTTATATTGGCGTATCTATCATTTAAATAAATGAAACAAATTAAGATAACCTCATGTATTTCATACCTTGTAGAATCTTAGGGATCTTCTTATAAGCCTCTAAGGCTTTACTCCCCCCTCTTTTACAACAATGCATGTAGTTGTTGAAGCCAGAACTCCCATGTTAAGCTGTTGCTTTTTTAGGCTCATTAAGTTTTGTTTTCCCTTTCAAGCTTTTATTACACCTTTCTTAGTCCAAATGTTTTACAAAATAATCAGCGATAGTATCTGTTAAGCTGGACTAAATATTAAAATTTGATCCAAATCGAGGAAATGGACTTGTCAAAAATGCTCTGAAATATTTACCATTTTTTCATGACCATGGCTAAATATTAATTTGTTCAACAGGCTGATGAGTTTCTCGGAAAAAAATGCATTTTAGAATTTGAAGTTTTTAAAAAGTTTTTGTGTTTAGTTAAGGGAATACAAAAATATTCTGTATGTTCTGTTCATAATGGGCCGTTTTAACTATAGGCCGTTTTGACCCGATGTTAAATTTTGGTTTCGTTTAAATAAATTCGTATTTTGATTCGGAGCATGCGCATAACTATCTTCGTAGACTGGTTTTCATGATTTAAAGCTTAATATGAGATTATTAACTAAAATTTGATACGCAAAAATGAATTCCGCCAGCAATTAAAGCCAACACTGTGGAGAGGTCTGATGACCTCTCCAATAAGAGGTATTGTTAACCAGTGAAATAGAAATGTCTTAATTATATATATTTGATTTGAAAAGAAGTCAACATGATATCTCGAGCTGAGAATATTGTAGTAAAATGTATTAAATAATTTTAATATCTGAGAGACTGTACAACAGATTGGGTTTCGTAATATATGCTTGATATTTGCAATACTTTTCTAAATGTAAATAAAATGATTTAAGAAGACAGCAAATTCGCTGATATCTACAACCTAAGCCTCATTTTTTATATATTTTTTCATTTCTGCACACAACCTGAAAAAGCAATAAAAAAGGCAGGGGACACCCGGGTTCGAACCGGGGACCTCTCGATCTGCAGTCGAATGCTCTACCACTGAGCTATATCCCCTTTAAAATTGCAGAAACAATAATGTTTCCTTATCATTTTACTAAATATAGCTGAAGTCCATATGTTGCCAGAGATATCAACATAAAATATAGAAAGACCGCGAAAGATTGTTATAGCTGTAGAAATATTGTGCAGTAATCTCCTGAAAGATAAACTGAAAATTAATTTGACACGCACATTTTGAGCGAGTAGATAAAGACAGTTTAGCGTTTGGATGTCATGGTTTCAAATGTTTTACTGTGTCTGTATTCTTTCAATTTTTTTTTCGAATTAAATATTGGCTATTCATCATTTCGAAAACTTTTTGATTTACATGAAAAAATAGCTTAGCATAGAACGTATATTGACACAATGTTCAAATTTAACATTTCCTCTGTAATAAAACTTAATTGTAAGCATCTCCCTATATGCATAATGAATATATACATTTCATTTGTATATCTAAACCAGGTTAAGATGAAACCAGGCTTTGAAAATTTGATTTGAGTTGTGGTGTCATGATTGCAGACAATATAATTTTAGCTGACGAACTGTGATATATATATATAACTTTGAACAAGAAAATAATTGTGTTGTAAGCCTATTTTTGCACCGTCTGTGTCTACAACCAACTTCACGTTTTATCTACTGCTACTGAAATGGAATGCCTTCTGTATCTTGCACTATCCCCCTCAACATAAAATAACTAATCTCTGCAGTAAGATAAATAAACTCAAATAGAAAGAGACACCCCTGGTTCTTTTCCATGCTCAATGTATAGCACTGATACATAGGACTTTTTTCTCCTCTCTTTTGCCATTAACTTGGCGATCGCTTGATATATATTCAGAACTCCCTAAGGCACAGCGTTACTGCAACATATTTTCATTAAGTGGATTTAACATTCAGTAAGAGAAACCATTGACGTTTCTTTAATATTTAAAGATATGTGTTGTAATTGTCTTTTTCAATTTCGGGAATGCTCGTTTGAAGCAGAACTGTAATATATATGTATATACTTTTATTTGAATGTATTTTATCCTTGTTAATAAAGGCGGATCTCCCAGCTTAGCATTACTGAATATAAAAAAAAAACATGCAGTTATGTTTAATTGTTAAAATTGTATGAAATTATTCAAATGGGTGATTTATTTAGAAATAGATGTAAGTGTACACAGCTGTTAAGAGCACTTGAATTGATAATACTCGAACAAATCATACCTAAAGCACTGCGCCCAACGTAGGACTGAACCAAGGTGCTTCAGTTACCCGAGACATTTTAAAAGTCTAATGCGCTACTGACTATTACTGGAAATCAAAGTCAGGGATATTATTTTTTTTTATTAGGCTTGTAATATGTCGCTGAAAAAGGACAATGAGGGACAAGGAAGGAAATAAAACCTTTCCGGTCTCATGTGAATTTTGCATGCATATAACCATCCAAGCAACATTTAAACAAATTGTCTTTGCCGATTTGTTTTGTATATCTGTAGTACATGTTTCCATGACAGATTCATCATCTAGTTATTTATGTGTTACTTTGGATACAAGTCGGTTTCAGGAGAGCATTCATCCTGTGTATTCACGTATGCTACAGGCTGTTTGTGTTTATAATGATCCTGCCGGTTGGACGTACGTAGGGTTACGGTCTACTAAATAACCGAAACAAGAGTTCACTACTACTTTACTAAGTGAAACTGCTGAACTCTCTCTCTCTATCTCTCTCTCTCCCTCTCTCTTTCTCTCTCTCTCTAAATGCAATACAGTTTCGAGCGTTTTCTCACGTAGATGAAATAGCTTTCAAAGAATTACCGCAGTTAGCTAAGATTATGTTTCAACATTTGAGACATATAATTTTCAACGTTTGAGTTTATCGAATTAGTGGAGAATTATTTTCCCTTTCTAGCAGTAAAGTCTCTATGGTTGTTCGTGATACACGAACATTTCGTGCATGTATACATATATTCGAGTGTAGATATTTCATTCAGCATTGAGAGAGCGACACAGACTGAAGTACTTTGATTGCTTATCGTAATGTTCTGTTTCCAATAAGCTATGTCTGATTTTCATGCGTTGGTCAAGTATTGATCATGAGGATTGAATGTTGAACATTGAGTTTGTATAAGCAACCTGTATGTCGCTCTTTCAAGCGCTTACAAGAAATTAAACAATATATATCTTTTATATTGGTTTTGTTATATTAGCGACGATGTAGGTTTAAAGGAATTATATTTGTACTTTGATAGTCTTTTTTGTATTAGTATTTGAACGTGTAATTTATTAAACTGCAACTCATACAATTATATGTGCCCGGCTAGCTCAGTCGGTAGAGCATCAGACTTTTAAGAGTACACCTAGATATCTGAGGGTCGTGGGTTCAAGTCCCACATTGGGCGCACCTTTTTGCTTTTTTACTTCCTTCGGGATAAGAGGAGAGTGACTAAAGAACATCTATATTGAACTGTCAAACTTCTAAATTATTTAAATAAGTGAAACTTTTGTAAGGTTTTCTTTCCGAATCTGCAAAAAATAAGACGAAAATGAAAGATGCTTTAATTGACAAACACTTTCACGGGATACAGGAGTCTTAAGATATAAAGAGCCAATTTCTTTAACAATTTACATTCAACTAAAGTCCATATCAATTGTCATGTCGGGATTCTAAGCGTGTGGTATTATTAATCATATGAACGTTATTATAATACTGATGTTATACACTGCGGTCCATCCTACTTTTTGTATTGTATTTTATTTTTTCTACTATAATTGCTACACTGTATTGTATTCTAGTTTCAAATGTCTACCTTGATTTCTGTAATTACATGACAAAAATAATATCATTATTATATGTATTTAGTAAGACAAAAAACTGCATAGTTTACGTCAATAAATTTTCTGTTTATCTGAGATATATATTTGTTATTAACCAAAACAGATATAAATACAACCGTTAAAACATGATTTATGTCTTACATGTTATTGATTTTTAAGAAAATAAGAATTTCTAAACCCACTCTTTACCTTTTGTTACATGGCATTTTGAAAGAAATGTTTATTATTCAACTGTCAACTAATTACTTGAATGTTCTATTGATAAAAGTGTTTGGTCTAAAAAGAGGTTATCATTAAAGCGATGTATTATTTCAGCTACGCCTAAACAAGAATTCATATCGTAACGATGAGAATTTGTGCTAAGCTTAGCTGTCGTTAAATGTCTTATTTAAAATGTTTTAACTGTCAGACACAGGTGATACGGATGTTCTTATTAAACTGCTAAAAGATTCACATTTGTTTTCTTATTTATATTTGAAATACCTCCAAGGTTTCTCATTTCAATACTTAAGAAATGGTACCTTTACGAAAATACTATAGCGAGAACTCATTTTTTTCATGCGGTAATATCTGCTTATTTGTTTCATGTTTATGCGCCTATAAGTCAAACTATTCCTATCAGAGGCACGTTATATATGAAAATAAAAAAAAAAAACGCAACTTTCATAATTTATCTGTAATTATGATTTAATTTATTTTAAGGTTAATTGTTTAGGTTTCGCACACTATTTTATGATAGCTGCAAAGTATTTATCAGTAATTTAATAGTTTTGTTTCAAGTTAGTGGATATTGAGATCACTAAGTATAGGTTAAAGTTTATTAGTACGTATTTACAAAATACTGCGCCGCGCCTGACCAATTTAATTTTGTAAATACGTACTAATAAATTTTAACCAGCTTAGTGTTTTAAATTATTTTTGTACACTTTTAACATGTGTCTGCCCTCTTTCGTCACGCGAATTTGATTGACACCTCGAAACACCAAAATCATGCCTGTCATCCATGTTCCGTCGATATCGGCGAGGTCTGATCTTTTACCGCCTTATGCAAATTAGAAACTCATTTCGCTGGCACACAGAAACATAACTTTAATCGAGAAGGTCGAACACGTTTCACAACAAAATGAGTGTAGATCAAGTCACAAGTTTTGATGTCTTAGGTGATTCGGATTTCTTTAATATGCTGTATTTTTGCATTTTTGTTTTTGTTCTAATATTTCGAGTTGTGAAACGGATTTAACACGATCTTTGATGATACATGCATACTATAATTATAAAAGATTAATTCAGTTCAATGTATTCTGTATCGCATGAATGTAAACAAAAACCCAATATCCCTGTAACTCCGCCTCCAAGGCACACATGCGGAATAACAATGGTAAATCATTTCATTCGATTTACCTGGTTAGTAGCACTGGTTGTTAAAAACTGATTTACTAAAATAAATTCTTTCAAAATTTGAAAAATGCTGCCATCTCATTGGACAAAAAATAATTTCAAATACTAAAGCCCCATTATCTCTCTAAAACAACAATTTCGATTACATTTGATGGTTAGTACGATTATAGTCGTGTATCGATTTGAAAATTTCTGATATCTTGCACAACGTAAGAGATATCATTTAATCCTTGAAAATTTATAAAAAATTCACATCTCAGTAGTACTTTTTGTTAAAGTTAGTTATATTTGATGACGCATTACACCATACAGTAAACTTATGTGTCGTTTTATTTTGGATGACTCATAGGTTTATGCGTAGTACCAAAGTCTTACGGACAGTCATACAAAATACAAAAGCTGCTTTTACATCGGGTATTTTTAAGCAACATGAAGTAAGTGAAGATCATATATGTGGCAAGATGTACTATGTATGTTTTTCAACGATCTTGTTAATCTCTGTATATTGTAGAAAGAAACGGAGCTTTAAACAATACATCATCCACAAGTAGTAAATGAAATTGCTATTGATTATTCAAGTGTACATCAGCAGAATGGTTCTGTCCTACTAAATATAGAAGCGCAGACAGTATTCAATCAACAAAAAGAACTCATTAGAATAGTTCAGATTGGTCATTCTCTCGACCAAAATGTTTTTTCATCGTGAAAAGTTTCTGGAACCAATATTTACAAGCATTTTCGCAGAATATATATTATAAGAGTTGGGAACTATTATCCATTGTTTTGCAGTCTAATTTAGTCTTGTAGTTAGATTTAGCAAAGTTTGTTTCTCAAACCTATATTAAACCGTGTATGAAATTGATATTACGAAACTTTTTTATATTTGTTTGGCAACATTAGTAAATACAAAATATTCAAAATGGTCTTCTGTGCATTATTTTGCTGTTAATGTATTTGATCCAGTATCATGTTGCATGTTGAATTAAAATGTTTTGTCGTGGATCTTACGACTACAGAGTTAGCTTTTATCAAATGGCATTCCGATCAAGAGAAAAATGTGTATAGAAGAGTAACGCATCATATACCTCAGAATGGGTGACCCTTTATTTTCAATTTATTCTATTAATTTCCAAAGTATATGAAACCCTCTTGTAAAAGCATACATTTTTTAACATGCAATCATTTCAAGGCGTAAAATTTGTAGAAATAGCTTTTGCTAATGATATTTATGATACACGGAAAAGGTTAATTCAATAAGACAAAGCTAAACACTTACTCTTATTTGCTACTAGCAAGATCTTGGATTTACACTTCCTGCAAGTATCATTATCTACTGAATGCCGCAGCACTTGAATTTTTGAATTCTCTTTATCTTTTTTAGTGTGGTGTTTTATCGCTTAAAGAGTTCAATGCCCTGTCAAAGTACTACTGCTGTTATATCGGAAATACGTGCTATAGTTCCTTGTAGTACTCTGAACATGTCTTCAGAACGTACCGTTTGCATTATTCCTATGTAATTTTGTTTAGGTGCAGGCTGTGTTGCCTTGTCAAGAAGGTCCCTTATCGTGTTATAAACCAAAAGGCACAAACGAAGAAAGTTATATTGTTAAATATAGTCTGCATTTGTTGCTAACATGTGTTACTTTGTCTAATTCCAACGTATCTCTTGATTTGTTCAAACAGTGTTTTATCATGTCGAACCATAATGATATTATGTCAGAAAGACTAGATTTTTTCTAACAGCCGTTTTTTTTTTCTGTGTGAATTGATATTTTGTCTGACTACTATTTAATATTGTTAAGATTTTATCATGTCAAACAGTGATGTTTTGTCAAAAAGACGGTGTATTTTGTCCAGTATCGAGTGAACTTGTCTGTAGTGTTTGGATGGTTTGTTTTATTACCTGTACGATTAAGTGTAAAGAATAGATAATATGCATCATTGGCAGCAATAGGTCCATGTGAAAGTTAACAGTTATTAGAAAGTGCCTATCAGAAGACACTTTTTGAACGAACAGCTCTGCTGAGGGTATAGTCGTATAATATTTGTTATGTCAAAAAGATGTCATTGCATAATGTGTTTGTTATGGGCTTGATTTTTTTTAGATGATTGAATTAGAATGATTCTGTAAACTATAATGAACAAATTGTTTGACCGTGATTGATAATGCAAAAGTTCAGAATACGTGATAGTTTGTATTATTCTAAAATAACTTCATTTTTACTTACTTGTGCTTAAATTCTCCACAAAATGTAGCATTACGTTTATATTTGTAATATTATTTTTCAGGTGATAAAATAGAGACTATGTTGGATAAAAAACAGTAATTTTAACATGTGTCATTTTGTCATTTAAAACAAATATATTTTTGCGTTTTGTACGGATTATATATACCCGGCTAGCTTAATCGGTAGAGCATTAGACTGTTAAGTTGATTTACATATATGAGGGTCGTGGGTTTAAGTCCCACGTCGGGTACACATTGTTTAATGTGATTCGTTGATATCTTAATAAGTTTACCCTTCCGTACAAACTTTATAACTTCTATAAAAAACTACTCTCTTCAATTACTCCTTTAATAAGGTTATATATATTGGCTATTATTTCTTTACATTAATTGCTGCTAAACGTAACAAGTAACATCAGTTAAACCAGTCATATAGATTGCCCTTGCTATTTCTAAATTGTATGTCCTCTTTGTCTCTGTTTCGCCGTCTACATATAAGAGTACTTTCAATCAACAAATATCGATTCAAGTTGTCTGTCTTCCGTCCAACACATGTAAGCCTTGAGGTTTATTGATAAGTAACGGTGTTGATTTACAAACAAAGTCTTTGCAAAACAGGTCAAGTTTTTTGTTTGTTTGCATAAACAATGTAAAATTTAATTGCAATTCTACTCGCACCTTTCGAATTATTCTAAAGATTGTTTTTGAAACAAGTAAGCCAAAGTTGGTTGTGGCCTTACTAAATATATGGTGTATTACTTTTGTGTTTTTCGAGTAGGCGTCGTAGATGGTGTTGCCAAGATTCATTGTTGTAAACAATAGCGTACTATTGCAAATACATTTTAACACAGTTGTTGTTTCCTATCATATATACCACAGAGACTTGGGATATTTTGTTTACATTTTATTTTGAATTAAGCAACGCTGCCTGAAACATAACTGTTTACCTAAATTAAAATTTTCGTTTTGATTGATTATGCAATTATTACTCATTCCATGTGTGACTATCTAGAGAAAAAGGAAAGTCTGCAAATTTCTTTTCTACGTTTACTATTAAGATATTCCTCCACATGTTTCATTCGCGTCAATATAAACATGAGGTACACTATTAATGGAAAACGAAAGCAATGGTAACATCTTAATATCGTTTATCGAGCGGTTTTGCTTGATTTGTTATTTATTATTTCAACGGAATCAATTCACACCTTGATCAGAAAAAGCGGATATTCTACATATTATTTAAATTGGAAACATAACTTGCCGTTCTTAAATTTCATCCTTTTTTCATCATTCACAATTATATAAAGTAGTTACTGGTCCATTTAACATGGATCATATTTGCGTCATTCATTACAGAAGGTAATACCTGCAACTGAATTAGAAAAATAAGCCAAAGAATATTTAGTTTATGCAGATTGTTTTTCGAATAAAGCGGTTCAAGTGGATATTTAATAAATCTCAGTCCTTGGATGACATACCGATCACTGAATATGAGGTATTGTTTTAAGTGAAATTAAAATATTTGAGACATATTTGATTTGAAAAGAAGTCTATATGAAGCTTAGAATATTACAGTAAAATGAATTATGTAAATTTTAATTTTGAACGGACTACACAAAAGATCGGGTTTCATTATATATGCTTGATATTCCACATCATAACGCAATATTCAGGTTTTTCTTGTCGTAAATGAAATGATTTAACAAGACAGCAAAACCGCTGATATCTAAAAGCAGGTTTATCTATCCTTCTATGAAAATTTAAACCTGATACTTGATTTAGTAAAATGTATTACATAATTTTAATTTCTAACTGAGAAGCTGTACAACAGATTGGGTTTCGTAATATTTGCTTGATATTCGCAATTCTTTTCTTATTGTAAATAAAATGATTTAAGAAGGCAGCAAATTCGCTGATATCTACAACCAGAGCCTGATTTCAGATATTTTTTTTCATTTCTGCACACAACTATAGAAATACTTATCCATAAAAAGCAAGAAAAAGGCAGGGGACACCCGGGTTTGAACCGGGGACCTCTCGATCTGCAGTCGAATGCTCTATCACTGAGCTATATCCCCTTACATGCTACAAATACAATAATGTTCTCTTATTGTTTGAAGTCCGTATGTTGCCAGAGATAATCGACATAAGCTCGCGAAAGATAGTCATATAGCTTTGGAAGTATTTTGCGGTAGTCTTCAAATATAAAAAAAACCTGAAAATTAATTTGCGCTTATTTTGAGCATGCAGATAAAAACATTTCTAATTCCACTTTTAGCGTTTGTGTATTATGCTTTATTGTGTTTATATGCAGTTTATATTAAACCAGTTTGTTTGCAAATTCAGTATTGCCCAGTCATCCCTTCATCAAGCTATTTGCTTTACATGAAAAAATAGCATAGCATAAAACATATCTTACAAAAAAGTTCGAATTGGACATTTCCTTTGTTATAGAACTTAGTGGTAAGCAATATGCATACATGCATTATATATTTCATATGGACATCTCACATCAGGCTTTGAAAATTTGATTTAAGCTGCCGTGTCATGAGTTGTTATTTTAACCTGACAGCTACTTAAATATTGATTTGATGTTAGGTAGAATGCAAGTTTCAAACTGCTATATCTAACGTATAACCTTGAACAAGAGTAGAATTGTTTTTGAACATATTTGATATATAAGCCTATGTTTTTCACCGTCTGTGTCTACAATATATCAATAAATGAAACAATGACGTATGATACTAAGTCTAGGAAAATCTTATCTGTCATTTAACTCCTAGTTTCCGAATTGCTTTTCTTTCTAATGCAATATACAGGAAACAACCACCTGGTGAAGTAATTATAAGTTTAAGCAAAATGGTAATAGCGTGCAGGTACAAGATATTTAAACGTTGCTCAAAAAGAAGTGTGCCTGTATCCATTAAAAAGAGTTTTGGATGCACCACTGGCCTTAGTATGACAAACCGTATAACATTCTATTATATCAATTTTCACTTTGTAATTTATGCATAGAAATATCCTTTAATATTGTTATTTAGTGAATAAGTTTTTGCTTTTAATAGAAGTTTTTGGATAATAAAACGCCTGATTTTATGTACTTGCATAAAATTGGTGGTTTGGCCAGAGACAAAGATAATGTTATCTATGTCTCTGTTAAACTTTGACTAAAGAAAGACAAAATTGCCAAATATTTACTGACAATCTAAACGAAACTGTAATTGGAGAATTATACCGTAATAAATATCATTATTTGCTTTTTTCGGAATTCTTTTTTCTATAAAAAAACAGTATTATATAATGCTTTGTCTTCAAATGTTATGCTCAGTTTAAAAGTTCCCTTGACACTAGTCTTTATTCTGGCTTATAGGTAATGTTTACCTTAGCACTATTGTCTGTGCACTGTCCGACCTTGGAAATTAAATATGTTTTAAAAAAGCATTCAAGACTTTGCACTTCTTCTTTTGTTTGTTTAACTTGTCTTTCAGAGAAAGTTCCATACATTTTTTAATCATACTGAAAAATTGATAGACATCCGAAGTATTAGCTTAAAAAAAATTACAGTGTCTGGCGGAAGATTGAATGAAAAAAAGAATGAATAAATGAAAAATTCATTTCTGTTTAATTTAATTGTTGGTTCTTGAAAAAAGTGACAAGTTATAAGCTTCAAAGCGAATTGCGCCGATTACATCCACAGTGTATTAATTGTCGCCTATAATTCACTAATTGACAGACAATCGTGGCACCTTGAATACATCAAGACATGTAAATGTGTGATTAATCCCTTTTGTTATCATAACACTAATGTCAGAATCTGTTTATTTATCGTCGGTTTCGCTTACCCACATGATCGACGCCCCTCCACTTTACTGACTGTTGTTCGCAGATTTGCCCAGTTCGTAGTATCAAGTTTTAATTTATAAGAAAGACAGCTTTCAGGACCGATCTTCTGGTTGCAATTCGCTATAGCGAGTTGCCAACATTTTTTTAGATTTATACAAAGAATTGTTCGGGACCGTGAAAATCGGTCGCAATAATGAGTTGCCCGCATTTTTAAATTGCCTGCATCATGAATATTTACTGTACAAGACCAAAAGGTATTCTTTCTTTCAAAATTAACTTAAATGTGTCTCTAGTAGGGTGACTTCCGAAATACTCATAATATATGCGAAAAAGTTCATAGCAAATTGTTATGTACGATCATATACGCCTTGTGAGATTTGGCGATGTGAATAAATTTTAACACCAAACACCATGAACACCAGATCTTGGAGTTTTTTTTTTTTTCAGGCGAATCTCCCCGTTTAGCATTACTGAATATAAAACATGCAAATACGATTAATAGTTAAAATTGTATGAAATTATTCAAATGAATGATTTATTTAGAACGAGATGTAAGTGTACAAAGCTTTTAAAAGCACTTGAAATGATTAAACTCGAACGAATCATATCTAAAGCACTGCGCTCAACATAGGACTGAACCAAGGTACTTCAGTTACCCGAGACATTCTAAAAGTCTAATGCGCTACTGACTTAGCTAGCTAACCAAAAATCTAAATCTAATCTAAAAGCAAAGTAATACTTAACCAAGGTACTTCAAAGAAAAGACATATTTTAAAAGTCTGATACTCTACCGACTTAGCTAGACAAACATACGATTACTGAAAATGAAGTAAGAAATTTTCTTTTGCAAAACAAATTACTAAATTGTCATCACTCATCCACCGTTACATTTAGCTCAAAATTTGCTGATTTTATATAGGTGTTAAGATGGAAACAAAAATCATTGAACGAAAGTAATAATATATATAACGTATAGCCTGAAAAGTAGCAAAACTTATCAGAGAAGAATTCCAGTCTTATTGTAATCTGTCGCTAAAACAACCATATATTCAAACATTTAGAAGGAGAGCATCCTACTCGAACAGTCAGGCTGTTTGTGTTAATAATGATCCTCACGGTTGGAAGCAAGTAGGGTTATGTCTTCCTAAGGACCGAAACAATAGTTCACTTAGCAAAAATGTTCTTCTAATTAACTAAGTGAAGTTGCTGGGCTCTCTTTCTCTTTCTTCCTGATTTACCGATTTTTAGGGGATTTAAATAATCTGAGGCAAGCTTCGATTTTCTTCTTATCATTTTCGTGATAATAATTAGTAGTAGTATAGTTAATATTATTATAAGAAAACATTAATGGAACTGAATGTGCTATTGGATGTTCCAAATTATAGACAAACGCCCAGAAGGTTGTCAAGTTCTTTGATTATGAATATTTTAATTTTGCAAGTTTGAATTATGCCTGTTATCTCAATAACTACCTCTTTTAAAACATTACATCTTTCTATAACATATGTTTTTTTGAAGTGGATAATACAATAAATTTGTACTATGTAATTCACTTTCACGGTCTCAAAATGTTGCAGTTATGAAGTAAACGAATGTAGAAACAATAAACATTTGACAGAGTCTATCGTCCAAAAAAACTCCGATCAAGTGACCTTTGAAAATTAATTCGGCGGATACGTTATCAAATTGACGTCAGCTACAACGTATTTCTTTAGTTGTTTTATCTGTACTGATAAAGAGATCGACATTGAAATCTTCACTTCCTTCGAAATAAATGTTTCAAAACAAAAACACTACCTGAAAGTGAAATAAAGTCGATATTTAAAAATGCGATACAATGAGAATTTCTTGTTACGTTGATGAAATAACTTTTTAAAGAAATACCGAAATTACGTAAGATTCTGCTTCTACGTTTGAGACTGATATTTGCAGTTCAGTGAATATTATTTGGTGGTCTGTTTGTCCTGGTTATTGACCTTCTATTTTATCAAATTGAAACTTAGAAAGTTCCGTTTATGCATATGTGCCCGGCTAGCTCAGTCGGTAGAGCATCAGACTTTTAAGACTACTGCTTAGGTATCTGAGGGTCGTGGGTTCAAGTCCCACGTTGGGCGCACTTTTTTGCCATTTAACTTCCTTCTTTAGGATTAAAGGGGAGTCACGAAAAAAACATATGTAATGATTGTTTGATACAATTTCACCCTTACTGAAAGTGCAAGCCTCCAAGGCTTATGGGACACATCTTTTTGTGTACAGATTTACTCCCCGATTTCTTATCGAATTTGCCAGGCGTCAAGTTAACAGGCAATCGGTACCCATTATTTAAAAAGCTGGCAGCACACCATTCGGCCGCATCAGAACAAGCCCCTGACAGAGCTCAAACCTTCGATTTATGTATTCATCTTTTGTTTCTCTTTATCACGAACCGCTTAAATTTATTCCGGAAAGTTTGGTAAAATTAATCATTTTATTAAGACAACGTACAGAACTGACAATTTAGAAACAACACTTTTAGAACCAAATCACACTTCAATGTAAAAAAAATAAAGATAGAATTACTTAACGCTCCATATCTCCTAATCACTTTATTTTCATTTCATCAAGGTAACGTGCAGGACTGACATTCCAGGCACGCTGAAAATACACTATTTTATATAACACGTATTTTGGACAATGTTTTGTCTGTTCGCTATCTCTTGAACTGCTTCAAGGCTATTTATGAAACTGGACAGTTTTACATTGAATTGACTTTAAGTTTTATAAGAAATGCATTATCTGTAATTTACAGTCTAATACAGTATTACAATCTGTTTATACTCTTTTTCTTCTTTGAACGCAACCGATTCTGGTAAATCGTTCGTTTTTCACTAAACTTTTAATGTTTGCTGTTTTGTTTATTACCCTGAATAACAAAAATGGTTTCTATTTTTTATCAAAATGTAAACAATATGTATGCGTGTCTTATAATTTCACAGGGACTAATTACTTTCAATTCAACTGCGCATTTACACAGTTGACAAATTGGTGAAATAGGAAATGTTCTCACAGATTACAAAGACTTAATGTAGTGACGAAATTGTATGAATGTAATTATATAAATGCTTTGTAGACAATATTTCTGTCTCCATAGCTACTTTGGTTTTTAGATATTACCTTCATTGTGCATTAAGCACAATCGTTGTCTGTTTGAATAGAAACACCTCATACACAAATATATCCCAAAACAGAAATATTTTGTTGATTGCTATTCCATATCATTAAAACAGTGTTACTAAAAACTTTTTTTAAAAAAGCTAAGTGTTTTTTTGCTTGTTTTCTCTATATAGTCACAAAATTACAAACAGAATCACTTCACTGTAAAGGTGATGAAAAAAAATCATCGAATATAAATCTATCTACAGGAATCGAAGGTACACACTCAACTAACAGAAAATGTCGTATGAAATTTTTAATCAGAATTCTACTGAAACATGTTAGTACACGGAAAAGAAATGAATAAACAATAATAAACTGAGAATAGACTGTGATTAGATTAGAGATAAGATGCACAATCAAGACTCAATTATAAAACATTCTCTCTAGTTTGAATGAGCAGTGAGTACACCGTGCATTTCGTTTAAAAAAAGGCCTTGTCATGCGTGAATTGTAACCACTGAAGTCCCATGACGTCCTCAAAGTGACCAGGGCCTTCAATTATGGTCCTGAAGTGACATAAAAAGTTAACTTCTATTAATACGAGAAAAATCCTGCATACAAGAGAGAAAAATAAATGCTGACTCCCCCTACCAACACCTCTTTTTGTATCTTCAGTGAAGATATATTAAAAATAAGCATTTAGACTACCAGTTTCAACAAATCAGTCCGCGAGGAAGATCCAGCCGGATAAACGTGTAAGTATAAAACTTCATTTGAATTATTTAATCCTTTTAGAATTAGTCAGCTTTCTCCTTTCTTACATATATCATTTTCGCAGTACTAAGCAGAACTTATTTTTTGATCACTGAAATGCATAATGCGATAGTAAGTGATGGTCTTGGTTTTGAGTGGTAGTAGTTTCAAATGCTATTAATCGGACATTTTTCATTAAAATTTCGTGTTTTTCGGCTAGTCAAGTCATAAAAACATCCGACTTTTAACTCTACTTTGATATTATTTATTTATTTATTTATTTATTTATTTATTTATTTATTTATTAGAGTCTCAATCATATACATGAAATAACAGAGTAAATACAAAGTCAAGTTTCATGCAATGACCATTCTCAGTAGAATTATTAGAGACTAATAAAAACATCAGTCATGAGACAATTTCACACACTATACAGTATCTACAAGATAAAAGGTAGATAACTATTGCTAATCTGATACACAGCATTCCACTTGACTAAACACTATTCTTGGTAATCAGATAATATCTAAAACAATGTAATTATCTAAAATGTATCCATTAATACCTAGTGAAACTTCCTAGTTTTGTTGAATGAAGCATTACTGAGAGTATATTAGTCAAAATCATCCAATTTTTCAAGTTGCCTGTAATGGTGAAGAAGTATGTATCAGGTTGTGTACCTGCTATTACATCATGCATATATATATTTAAATATTATTATTATATACAAGTTTAACAGATATGTAGTATGTAGTCAAGCGGTATCTACTGTATTAAAAACTGCCATAAAAAAAAACAAAAAACAAAAAAAAAACAAATGGATAAGATACTAAACTATGTAGATAAGGCACTAGTGTGCATGCTATGAAATATTTTAAAAAATCAGGATCTGAGAGTCCTACCTTGTCCCATTATCTTTTGTTTACTAATATTGACCTTTACAACAGCATACAATTATTAATTTCATATTGCTCTTTCAAGCAGCATACAATTATTTATTTCAAATAATACTCCACCGTAATATTAACTTTTTACGCCTATTTTTTATATGAAATAGCATCGGTATTTTCTTTTCGTGCTTTTGCATGGTCACAATTAAATAAAAAAATAGTGAGTTTTAATAAAATTTTAAAGAAAAAAAAAAATATTTAGAGGTAAGTTGCTGAATGAAAAATAAAGATGCCGTTAAAAATTATCGTGGGATTAATAATTAATTATTAAGATAATAATCGAATTTAATATTTATCTGTTTAAATGAAAATTCCTGTAATAAATTAAAGTTGTCAACTCTCCTGGTGTTATGAAAAATAATACTATAAATAATATATGTATACAATATTTTTTGTGATTGTTTATCCTAACTCTTCCGAGTAAATCACATATATATGTGCCACATAATATTTAACTGATGCAGTTCATTGGTCGAAATAAGCTTTAAAAAAACTTAAAAAAAAACTTGTCCTCGGATGACATATCAAACACATAATAGGAGGTATTGTTTAAAATTGACGTTTTTTCATTTATGTATACTTGATTTAAAAAAGAAGTCAATATGGTATGTCGAGCTGAGAATATTACAGTAAAATGAAAATGCAAACCTGATTTTAGATATATCTACCTGATTTCTGCAAACGATTAAAGAAATTATCCATAAAAAGCAAGAAAAAAGGGAAGGGGACACTCGGGTTCGAACTGGGGACCTCTCGATCTGCAGTCGAATGCTCTACCACTGAGCTATATCCCCTAATCTACTACAAAAAGTTGTCATTTTCTTATCATTTTGTATACAGAGATTAATTTCATGTTAAAGTTTGAAGCTTTCAAGACCAATAAAAGTTATCATAACCCTTAAAACATTCGATACTGAATTATGTTCTCACAAAATATCGTATGAAATGTTTTAATCAGAATTCTACAGAGACATGTTAGTACATGGGGGAAAATGTATAAACAATAATGAACTAAGAATAGACTGTGGTTAGATTAGAGATAAGATGTACAATCAAGTATAAGTACATCAATAAATAGCAATATATCATCTCGTGTATTAAATAGTTTAAACCAAATTTATTATAGTTCGATTGTGTAGGAAGCGTTTAGCATATAAACACACTCGAATCCGTTCCTGGAACTAACCAGTACTAAGCAATGAGTGTAAAGTTTCTTGCCCAAGGAAACAACGGTTTGCCCCTGACTGGGTTTGAACCCGTGCGGCTAGAAATCCGACGCATTAACGACTCTGTCACGCCGCCGTATTAAATAATGGATGAAAATTAGATTTCTTCAGCATTTCACGTGATGTCCATTATAAGCCTTACTTTTTATAATTGTAGTAAAAATACGAAAAAAATGAATGTATAGATTGAATTGTTGTAAAAGACGAGCACATCAAACACTTGAAAATAACTCAACTGGCAGATGATACTTCACTCTTTCTAAAAGA
Organism: Cyclina sinensis; assembly: GCA_012932295.1. Classification (NCBI taxonomy): domain Eukaryota; kingdom Metazoa; phylum Mollusca; class Bivalvia; order Venerida; family Veneridae; genus Cyclina; species Cyclina sinensis. The sequence continues at coordinate 12,422,882 of JAAONU010000012.1, read as the reverse complement.
TGCCTCCGAAATCTCGTTATCAATTAACATAATCTATGAGTTCAGTAAATACTCTGGACTTAAAGTAAACAAATCTAAAACTGAAGCGCTTTAGATTGGAAAGCAAAAGAACAATAAAAGTAAAAAGGAATTTGGCATTCAGTAAAATCACTAATACTTCGGTTGAAGCGCTAGGTGTCAACTTTGGGAATAACAGAGCACTGACATTATTTGGAAAAAGTCTCGTTATCAAATCTCTGGCACTACCTAAATTTACTTATCTATTCCAAAATTAAGAAACCCCTAAAAAGGTTTTAAGTAGAATAAATGCGTTCTTTTCAAATTTCCTTGGGGAGGTAAACGTGATAAAAATAAGCGAAATACTACTATAGGGCATAAAAATGATGAAGGGTTTGACATGACAGATATCAGCATATTCTCAAATGCAATGAAAATTATATGGGTTAAGAATCTGTTATCAAGTGAAAATGCAAATTGGAAAGTTATACGTAAATTCGTTTTAATTCAATAGGAGACAATCTTTTAATCTTCTTCATGAATCTTGACTCCTGTAAGTCGTTGCCGAGTGTGAAATACAAATTATCAGGCTTCTGTAATGCCATTTTAGACGTATGGATTGAATTTAATAAGGTATCATACAAAATAAATAACACAGGTAAAATAGAATCTTTTCATGAAATACGCAAACAAATATTATGCGGAAATCGTTTTATAAAACACAAAGGAAGATGTCTTATTTTTAGGTCATGGAATGACTCTAAGGTACTTTTAATAAATGATATCATATCAAATGCTATGGATGTAAATAGAATCTTAACGTTTCTTACCAACAGATGCAACTGCATAACGGAAGTGCAAATCGTAAAACGAGCTATACCAAATATGTGGATAACAAAACTCAAATCAAATAAATCATGCTTAACAAAAGTTAAAACTGATTAAACTCTGATTATTGACTCTAACAAGCCATTCAAAGAAGTAACAAATGATGCATTCTTTAAAACAAATTTGAACGTCCATACATCCATAAATTTTGTGAACAGAAGTTTTGCCAGAACATTACACGGAGAGCATTTTATCATGTTTTGAATAAAGTCATAATAGACAATAAAAATTAAACAATTTGTGTGAAGCTTTTATACCGAATTATTGCAACAAATCTAAATTTTGTATACTTGGACAATGTTTGACAGTCCTTTTTGTTTTTATTGTCAGGAAATAGAGGATGACTCAAATTTCTTTCTTCATTGCAGGTACTCAAACGATTTTTGGAACATCGTCTCTGAAGTATTTAAACGTAGTGGATTTTTGAAATCCTTTAATAAAATCTGGAAACCATTGTCATATAATACAAAATTTAACTTAAAGAATACCAAGATGTTAATATTATATTAAGTCTCGTAACGTTTTGTATAAAAAAAACATATTTCATCAGTGTCAGACGAAGAACATTTCACAACATGATAAATACTCTGTTTAGAAGGACCTTGTCATGCGTGAAAGGTAACGTTAGACAGGTTTAATTTGAAAAGCTTAGTTATTTTCTTGAGCTTGGAATGGCCTCTAGAGATGTATTATGTTGTCTTTAATTTCTAAATCTGACTTTTCGCTGAACATATTATCTAAATAGTTAAAAGAAGTCAGATTTAAAAAGACATCATACAGTAAAATATTTTGTCATGACCAACAAAAGATTGCAATTTTCCTGAATCTGTAATTCATTATAACGGGATTGTACGGAAACGCTTGAGGGGCATATAGTACTTACGACTTTTAACTTACTTAACAGTTACGACTTACAACTTAAGAGTATTAAACATCATTCCTCCGACACAAACTACCAAGTGTTCTCTCATAAAGAGCCATGCTCGGTAGCTGGGTTCAGACCTATAGCCATCCATCAGTGAGAGATCTTAGCGATTCGACTGAAACACTAGACCACGGAGGCGGTCCCAAAATTGTACATATTTTTGCCATAATTCATCCAAAAGTTATGGGACTCAAAGCTATAACATGACTTAATTAGCTTGATAATATTTTGACATTTTAGACAATCTCTGATAACACTGGATATACCATATCCCAAATGGATTTATCATCTTACATGCTAAACTTTAACCATGATTTTGTAAACACAAAAACGGTGCATGATTTTGTCGGAATTCAAGATATAGTTACAGAACTTAATCTGAAGTTGGTTAATCACATTGAATACAAAACTAATGTTTCGAAGTCCTTACTCTTTTTACCATGGGCATATGTACATTCACGACTTTAATCAAGGTTTTAAAGGCACCTGCAGCAGAGTATGTAGCATAGCTTTCGTTATCCCTAGAGAAGTCCAGCTAAAAGGTTTAACCTAAAAAGTGAGACTCTAGCATTCATCTTTAAATCACAGATTTAACAGTAAGTACTTAACACTTAAATCACAGATATAAAAGTTAGGACTTAACACTAAGGATTTATCACTTAACACTTAACAATCTAAATCAGATATAACAACCCTTAACATTTAGGACTTATAAGTTCAACAAGAGCCATAGGTCGCTTACCTGTCAACAGTTGCTTAAATATTTGCTAGCGAGAGTAACTGTAGGCAAATGCAATAATAAATTGACTCCAAGCTTGCTCCCAGTTTTGACCCTGGGGCCATAATTTAAGCAACTTTAGTAGATGTCCACTAGCTGATGTTAAATACAAAATAAAAATGCTCTAGGCCTTATGCTTTCAGAGAAGAAAATATTTTTACTTTAAAACTCATATATGTAACAAGTCAGGGGCCGTAACTGTGGAACGCATACAGTAATAATGTTGGTTTAAGAAAGGAATAAAGATCATTTGATGATATAGGTTGTATACAAGTTAAAAGTCGTAAGTACTAAATGTCCCTCCAGCGTTTCCGGATTGAGCTTAACAAATACAAAATTCACAAAGATGACTTTAAAGGAAAATTATATACAAAACCTAAAACTTAATTTCAGAAATGTATCTACCTGGTTAATTTACTCATTCGTTAAAAAAAATGTAAAATTGAAGGGGACACCCGGGTTCGAACCGGGGACCTCTCGATCTGCAGTCGAATGCTCTACCACTGAACTATATCCCCTTGCTTAAAGCACCATATGAAAATTATTTTATAATCATTTTATCACACAGCTGAAGTCCATATGTTGCCAGAGATATCGACATACAAGGCAGCGACAGGTTGTTATAGATTTAGAAATAGTTTGCAGTAGTCCTAAAAAGAAAAGACTGAACGCTTATTTGAAACATTCATTTGAGGATGCAGATAAAACATCTCGGAATTCGAGTTTTAGAATTTAGATGACATGCTTTTAAATGTTTTACTGTGTCTGTAGACTTCGTATATATTTAACAAATTCTGATTAAGAATGTAATATTTTAGGTTTTACGTACGACAAACTATTTGGTTAACATGAGAAATCAGCTAAGTTTGAAACATAATTGCAATACAGTTCAAATTTAACATCATTTTTGTTACAGGGCTTAGAGATAAGAATCCATATGAATAAATCATTTATACATGTCACATGTTTATCTAAAATCAGGCTTTAAAATCTAATTTGAGCCGATGTCATGCATTAAAATTCCAAACAATATAAACTATAATGTGTCTTTCATAAAAGTTTGTTCATTTTACTAGTTTATTTTCAACATAATATTTGTATTGAATTTTTACAATAATTTCATGCTCTAAATTGTAACTAGAGTATGTCATAAATTACAAACAAATATGCGTTAGATTTCGCAAAGAAAATTGCTTTTTAAATCAAGGTTAGTATTGCTTATTTATAAAATAACAGCTACCTAGATATTGTTTCGATGTTAGGTTGAGTGCAAGGTTCAAAAGCTCCTACATCTAACCTTAAACATGAGAAATTTTTCTTTTAGGGTTTTGATATGTAAGCCTACATCTGTCACCGCCTGCGTCTACAATAAATACAGGAAACAGTCACCTGGTGAAGTAATTATACGTGTTAGCAAAGATAGGTTTGCAGGCAAGGACACGATAGTTATCATTTACTCAAAAAGAAGAGCGCCGATATTCGATCGTTAAAAAGAGTTTTGGTTGTACCAGTGTCCTAAGTATGACATACTTACAGCATTGTAGTGTATCAATTACACATGTTACAGAAATCCTCTAATATTGTCTAAAATGATTATATTTTTAACCATCCTTCATTTAGTTTAGATAATTCGTATTAATGTCTTTCTTATGTATTTTAATTTATTTGCATGCAACTGACGGTTTGGTTCTAGAAAATGAAAATTTCCAAGCAATAATTAGCAATCTACATGTTATAGAAGCATACCGTAATACATATTATCATTCACCCTTTTCCGCAGGTCTTCTTTTAAGGAATACATTAGCATGTAATTTGTTTCCCAAAAGCTACTCCTCAATTTAAAAAAAAAAGATTTACAAAAAAAAAATGCGGACTATCTGTGTACAAACTTTCGGTTGTCAATATATATGGAGCTGATACAACTTTACCTGTATAGGTAAAGATAGAAGTAAAGCTCCCAATATGAAATATTTATCGAAATAAACCGTCTGCAGAAAATTTATCTCTGCTTTGTCCAAACAGGTTTTTTTTTACACTCGCAAGAGAAACAAGTATTTAAAAGAATAGAAATCAAAAGATCTTTCTTTCAAAATTAAACGTATCTCTCAATCTGACTGAAGTACACGATTTAACTATGGTTAGATCTGAAGGCAACCCATTTGATAATCTGGATTTCAGGTATTGTTATTTATATCCCAGCCAATGAGACTGCATCTTATGATGCGTCTTTACCTGTATGTTTCAGACTTTGAATGTTTCTGCAGGTTCTATTTATCGGCCTTTACTATATTTTGATGGCCGTATATCATGTCCACCTGTCCGGCGCAGTGTTAGTTTAGTGCGGTCTGGTTCCTGCCATAGCTTAGGCTCACAAGAGATGAGTGCCTCCCATATTTAGAAAATGAAATTTTGAATTTATCTGTTAGAGGGCGCATTCTGCATTTTGGTTGGTCAAAACTGTCCCTAGAAATAATAATTATATGCAAATGCAAAAATTGCCGCCTTACCAGAGCGCAGTTGTTTTTTAGAATTCGGAAAGTAAAGTACGATTTTTTGTATATCTCAATTTCACTACGTTTTTGGGCACAGATAGCATTGTTCAGTAAGTTTCCTTTGTTTTATTTACCTTTGTTCGGAGGAATTTTTTTTTTTAAATAATTTTGTTCTGAAACAATTACATTTTTTACTGTTAAGGTTAATACATATTTATTTTAATTAAGCAATAAATTTGTTTACATAACTAGCCGCAGGATTCCCACAATTCTTTGTTAAAGGTATTTTATTTGTTTTCTGTTAATTATTATATGTACATATGAAGTTGTATGCATATTGTCTTTTATTTTATGTTTTACTGATAGTGTAAATGTTTGACTTTCAGATAACCGCTATTCGCTAAACGCTATAATTGCTAATCGCTAGTCACATTAGCTAGTCACCGCTATTCTATGGTACATAGGAATAAAAGTGAAAGAAGTAGCGCGTATATTTCAGTTTTTCTTGTTGCCCAAGACACTTGGTAAAGCTGCCCACTACAGCTGTGCAGAAGTGCCTTTGTTAGTGTACACCCCAGAGTTCTACAATAATTGAAAACGATGGTTATTTTTCAGTTATTGTAACAGTTATTGAACAGTTATTCTACACTGTACACACGGCACGTTAGTGTTGAGTGTATAAACCTTTATATTATGTTAAAATCATCTTGAATATTTTGAAAATATTTTGTGTTTCGTAGGATTAATGAATTCTCTTTCGATTAATATAAGTTTATTAAAGTTTTGGTTTAGATTTTCTAAATAAATATTAATTAGTATGAGCATGGTGACAAAAATATTCCAGTAAACGGGCCTGTTTATTTTTGAAACATGCAGTATCTATCAAATCATCGGTCAAAAGCTACTGGAAATTTTCCCATACATACAATTATGTCAATATTTTACAAGATATCCTCAATTAATGTAATGTGACGTTTATTGCAGAAAACAACAGTTAAATATAGATTTTTCACATACGTTCAAATTGTTAAAAGTAGAAACTGATTTTCCTTCAAAAACTTGAAAGCTAGGCACTGATTTGCTGGTTGAAAGGTCATGAGAAGGTGGCCTTTTTTGGGGGGGAAGTTCAGATCCTAATAGCAGAGCGTTATTTAGGAGCTGATTTTAATCAGATTGACGTATCTTTTCTATAGTGATTTGCAAAATACTCGAACAAATTTCATAGGAGACTATTATATATTACATATTTTTCAACGCCATGGGAGTTACATGTTTTTAATGCAAATCGTTTGAAAAAAACAACGCGTAATTTGGACAATTATCATTTGCCTAAATATTCATAGTCTCTGGCTTGTAACCACGGTATCACTACCCTAGATAAGTCATTAATCCTGGAAAAAGGAAATAGGGAAACAAGTCCCATCTTCGATTTTAATCCTTTCCAATTAGTATAATCAATTGTTGAAACAATGAACATTTGACATTGTCTATCGTCCAAAACAAACAATCAAATGACTTATTGTAATTTTAAATAGAACATTTTTCTTTAGTTGAAAATGACGTTTTCTCTGCACTGATAATGAGGGCGACATTAAAATCTTAAAAAAGATCACGTGAATTAATAAAAAGTCGATAATCCACAATTTTTTCGTTGACGACATATATCTCAAAAAATTGCGAAATTACCTAAGATTCTGTTTTTACGATTAAAGCTGATACTTGCAGTTCAACAATATATATTATTTGATAGGTTTACACTGAACTAAATTAATTACTCGAAAGTTTGCATCCCGTTAAGAGTGCATATGCCCGGCAAGCTCAGTCGGTAGAGTATCAGACTATTAAGGCTATTGCTTAGATATCTGAAGTGTGTGGGTTCAAGTCCCAGGTTGGACGCACTTATTTTGTTACTTTTCCTCCTTAGTATCAGAGAAGTGTGACTATGAAAGCCAATTGTATTTCACTTGTATTTTTCAAATTTCAGTTGTCTTATGATAAGTAAAACTTAGGTAAAATTGGTTTAAGATGTAGCAAATATTTGTTTGCGAATGTGAATAAGATAAGAAAAAAATAAGAGATACTTTAAACTTTCAAACATTTGCGTTTTATAATAATAACACAGGAATTAACAGATACAATCAAGAGCCAATTTTTCGAACAATTTACATTTATCTTAGATCCATATTAAATATCATTAAGGATATCGGGGTTCTAAGCGTGCATTCATGTACCCCATTAATTGATTTGTTATCAATCAAAGAACTGCAACCCAAACAGTGATATTAACAAAAGTTTAAAGATGTGTTTTTGTAATTTCTTGTTATTAATTGTTAAGAAAAAATATAGATTTTGCTATCCCAATACTCTACATTTTCCAAACAATTTTGGAAAAAAACGTTGATTGCCTGAAATGCTTAACCGCTGTTTATGTTCTGTTACTGAAAAAGGTTATCATCGAATTGCCACAATTTATTTGAGTAACGTCTGAATAAGAAACTGTATTGTATCCATCAAAACTCGTGTCAAGCGTACCTGTCATCTATCACATTAAGCATTAACTTAATTGTGTGTGCTAGGTGACACTGATATTTTAATTAAACAGCTTACAAGACTAACATATACATTTGGTCTCATTTACCTTTGAAGTTCTTCAACAGCTTTTCTTTTAAATACTCCAAAAATTGTATATTTACGAATGCTGTAGCAAGAACTTAAATATTTTTGTACAAATATTTTGCTATTTGTTTCATTTATATGCCTTGCTATTCCTGCTTTATCATCTCATTATTTCTGAAGGTATTTGAATACTTTCAAGGAGAATTTCTTGAAGATGAAAGTATTTCATATGCATTCCCAGTTTGACATAGTTCAGGTTTCAGAAATGTTTGTCAGTGAGCGGAACTGATGGCGTGATTGTTCTGGTCCGTACGTATTTGGTAGTGTTCGAATTTCTCCTTACGTAAGATATGTAGAATGACGACGTGTTTGTGTATCGTTTCATTTTAACAAATGTCTGATACCAAAATGAAGGACATGAATAGCCAGATCTAAAATTGGTGATTTTGATATTAGCTTTCATTGACATTTATAGTTCTAAAGACAATCAGTTTCATTTCTGTGACAGAAAATACTAAAATTTCTTTAGGCGCGAGTGAGCCTGGTTTGATAAAAACATTCTCATTACTAAGATTATATAATTAATTATGTGTAATCGATACATATTATGTGATGTACTTTAATCTAGAAAAATGACATCTGAATATTCAAGATGAGTTTACTTGTTCTCTTGAGCTGAGAATGACCACTAGATATGTATTTTATTGTATTTAATTCCTAAATCTGATTTTTCGTTGAACATATTATATAAATAGTTTAAACAAGTCAAGATAAAAAAGACACTTTAAGGTAACATATTGTCATGACCAGCCAATTTGCAATATTCCTGAATTAATAATTCATTATAATGGGGAGGTGAAAGTCTCTAATAGTTTAACATGTATCGGCATTTTACGACAATAATCACAAGAATAACAAAGTTGACTTTTTAAGAAAAAAATACTTTTCCTTATATAAATATTAAACTTTAAGAAATATATCTACCTGATTTATCTACACAAGTAAACGATTTAACAGTTGATAAAAGCACAAAAACTGAAGGGGACACCCGGGTTCGAACCGGGGACCTCTCGATCTGCAGTCGAATGCTCTACCACTGAGCTATATCCCCTAATATTATATATTTTTTTTATCATTTTACCACACGGCTAAAATCCATTTGCTGCCAGAGATAAACAATATAGACTTACAATATAGAAAGGTCGCAATAGATTGTTATAACTTAAGAAGTATTTTGCCGTAGTCTTCGAAAGAAAAGACTGAAAATTAATTTGATACTTACATTTTGAGGGTGCATATAAAGCATCTCGGAATACGAATTTCAGAGTATTGATAGCATGTTTTTAAATGTTTAATTGTGTCTGTAGACTTCGAATATGTTTAATCAATTCTGTTTGTGAATGTAATATTATATTTTTACACACGACTAACTGTTTGTTTAACATGAGAAAATAGCTTCAGTTTAAAGTATATATTGCAGTTAAGTTAAAATTTAATATATTTGTTTGTCACACAGCTTAGAGATAAGAATCTCTCTATATAAATAAATCATATATCCATGTCATAAGTACTTATTACATCAGGCTTTAAAATTAAATTTGAGTTGCGAGTTCATGCATTAGAATTCCAAACAATATAATCTTAGCTTATGTAACCGGAAAAAAAATCCGCCTGCCCAGTGATAGGTTAGAACTCAGGTACCTTCGATTACTAAGTGGGCACTCTACCACGTCGCCATCAAAGCTAGCTGATAGGCTAGGGTGTAGAAGTGCCGTATTATACCTCCGCCATAGTTCCATCGTCGAATTTTATCCTTTTCAATTAGTCCAGGTACTATCCATCAACAGAAAAAATAACTTGTTTGGAGTCTGCGTATACTCTCGAGCTTTTGTACTCATCTCTTTAGCCATAATGATCTGTTCTATCGGGCATTCCTTATGTTTTTTTTTTATATCTTTAGGTAAAACATGGTAAGGATTTGGCGAATTAGTTAAGATTCTGTTTATACTATTGGAAGCTAATATTTGCAGTTCAGTGAACATCATTTGATATGTTTGCACTAACATTAAAAGATTAATGTTCGAAAGTCTGTATCCCATCATGTCTTCATGTGCCCGGCTAGCTCAGTCGGTAGAGCATCAGACTTTTAAGGTTACTGCTTAGATATCTGAGGGTCGTGGGTTCAAAGTCCCACGTTGGGCGCACTTTTGTTACTCTTCCTCCTTAGTACCAGAGAACAATGACTATGAAAATCATCTATTTGTTTTCAAATTTCAAAATTCTTATGATAAGTAAAAGATGTAAATTCGATCTTAGATGCTGCAGAATAAGATAAGAAGAAGACAAGTGATATACGGATATTCTATTCAAACAGCTTACAAGATTAACATTTACATTTGGTTTCATAAACAATAGAAATAACTTTTCAATACTCCAAAATTGTACCTTTATGAAAATGCTATAGAAAGAACGTAAACATGTGTCTGGCGCTAATATTTGGCTGATTGATTATGTTTATTCATCTTTAAGTCTTACTATTCCTTGTACTTCATCTACTTATTACTTAAGTAATTCGAATACTTTTCAGAAGAATTTTATTATGTTGAAACTATGTCACATTCACTTCCATCTGGACCCAGGTTCAGGTTTCAGGAATGTCTGCTTCATGGGAGCGGATCTGATGGAGTGATTTGTCTGGTCTGCAGTGTTTGCTTCTTACATATACACAAAACAGTCACTAAAATAAGTGTTCAACATAATCTGTCTTCAAACTTTTCGTGTCAATCTTTAATATTCTTGAAATAAGTCAATATTATGTTCAGCTGGTGTAAGATGGTGTAGACGTCAATGCCAAATCGTTAAACAGTATCTATAACTAACTATGCTGACTAAATTTATCGGACCTTTTTAATTTATCAACGAACTAAATACATGGCCCCCTATTCTGTTTTTAATTGCTCTTTGGAATAAAAAAAGTCTTTGATAATAATGAAAAGTTATAAGAGCTTCCAAATTGTCAAGAAATGTCAAGAAGTATCTTATAGATGTAATTATCAAGTTTAAGAGCCGCCTATTTAAATCGTTGCTATCACTGTTGTAAACAATACAATATTTGTATGTCTTCTTTTACATTTAATGATGCTTTACTTCTCAGTTAGTTAACTGATTTGTTAAGTGAAAAGTGCAGAGATATCTTTTAATACAAATTTAGATATTGAAAGGGAATAGCTTTTGCACTGACGTAACTATTAGTTATTTTATTCATATGTGTCTTGTATTTTACTGTCTTTTCAAAACTAGATTCTTATGAACATTCTGCAATCACCTATAACTACCTTATTATGCTGTGGTGTTTAAAGTCTGCTATTTTAAAGTATAAACATATCAAATTAATAGACATGAAGCCACAGTATCTCGACCGAAACACGCAGTCAAGTGTCCATTGAGAAAAAAAATCAGCTGTCATGACCGGACGGGTTTTCTAACTTGAAAGAGACTTGCACTGGAATTTTTAATTTCTTTGCCAAGTGTACATTACAAAAAGACTGTAAAGTGAATGAAACATAAAATCGACATTCCACAACTTTTCATAATGTAGATTTTATTCTTATCGTTGAAAACAATGACCAAACGAAGTTAACCACTTTTGTGACCAGTGCAGACCAAGCTTAGCCTAAACATTTGTGCAGCCTGATCATGATCTTCACTGATCAGTTTTTACCCAATAAGCTGTAAAACAAATGCTCCTTTAAATACCAAATTAATGTGTTCAAACTAAAACAAAATTACTTGTCAGTTCTACAGGATAAAGTTTTAAAGGACTCATAGCTTAAAATTGATCGATGATATACTGCATATATGTTTCATTGGCTAATTTACCCAACAATGAATAATATTTGATGAAAGAAAAATATAAAGTCTAATATTAATGCATTGATTTGCCTATAAAACTTAGACAAAGAAAATGAAATACTATGTATGTTTTTTGTATACTTTGAAGTAATGAGTCTATACATCAGTATGTTTGAAACTAGTTTATGCGCTTCAATACAGGTTAGTTTATGTTTGCTTTGACTTTGCATTGACAATAATGTTACTTCTTATGTCCTTTAATATGTTTCCGGCAAGGTCAGAAGCTCAGATGGTAGAGCACCAGACACTTATAAAGCGATATAGATATCTGTGGGTCGTAGGTTCAAGTCCCATGTTGGGCGCGATTATTTGCTATTTTACGTCTTTATATTTACAAAGCAATGTGTAAGAAAAATGTATCAAAACCATAGTAACAGTGTATGGTAAAAGTTTTACAGTTCATCTAACTTAAAACTTATGTTCAAGTAAGACGAGATAAAGAAGATGAAATGTTATCTGAAATTGTAAAATAAGCGTCTGTCAAATGGAGGAGTCTTAGGATCCGATCAAAAGTAATGCAGATTTTAAGGATTGATCTATTGTTTTAAGCAGTCGTCTATTTTCAAAGAACCACATCAAAAGAATCGCGCCTGAACATGGGACTTGAACCCACGACCCTCAGACATCTGTTTAACATTCGTCTTAAAAGTCTGATGCTCTACCGACTGAGCTAGCCGGGCACTTATATCTAACGGTCAAGCACAAGTTTCACTAGAAAATGTGAACACCAAACCTACGGAATTCAGAATTCCAAATAAGCACGACTGGTCTTTTTTTTACCAAAATAATCACATCACGAAAAATGTAATGTGGCGAAACAATTCCACATGTCCTTTCAGTTTACCCTGCAACTATCGTAGACAAATGGCATGTATAGTTTTAAAAAGAACAGCTTACAAGACTTTAATTTATACTATCAGTAAATAAGAAATACTTTCTTCTAGATTATTTTAAAGATAGGTTTAGTACAAATGGTTATCATCAAATTGAACGAACTTAACTTTAAATTGATTGATATCATTTAGACCAGATAAAATATTTCATTAAAGAAAAACGTAATGAAACGATGAGAATGATAACTAATGAATAAACGGCATGTATGGTTTTAAATATTCAGAAGAGTAATTCTTTTGAGCTCTTAGTAAAATATAAATCTAGATATGCCACTGAAATTTCCACAAAATGAAATTTTTAGAAGACAGAACAGCAACGTAAGAAGCGTACCCTCTGTGACCTCATGTACATTGTTACCCTTTGAATCAATCACCCAAGAAACATTCAAACAAACATATTGTCTTTATTTTGATAATGAGAACCATATGGTGACATTGAAATTTTTCCATGATCGTTTATTCATCTAGATAATTCTGAATTTTTAAATTATTTGCACGTATATTAAGACTCATTTATTTTGTCAATGATTTCCAAATTGGACGCAAATAGGGAGCAAAACGCATTTTGTTTTGTCTGTACTAATTTCATTTAGTGAATTTTCCAAAGTAAATGTTGCGTAAGGTGCAATACTTTTACAGGCTACACTAGAAGACCCAAAGAACCATTCGCTTTAACATTATTATTATTAGCATCTTTTTTAAATTTTAGATAGTCAGCATAATCAACGTCATAAATCTGTTTAAATGTTCAAATGTATGTATTTATTATCAGGCACAAACACAGATTGTCATCTGAGGTTCCAGAAGGTACTCATAATTTTTTGTAATGTTATTATATCACGTCTTCCACAGATTCTTTTATTAGATACTTTTATTGGTGTTTAAATCTGATTAATAATCTCTATCATTAGCAGTATGCGTAATATTTTCGTGTTATTTTATCGGAAGGTGAAGATAAAGTAAAATATATGACTAAAGGTTGTAAGATAAACCATTGTCTACTGGAAAATCTGACTTTCAAGTCAATGTTCTGTCAGTGAAAAGTCAAAGCATTACCTACCTACAAAGAATCTCATTTATAAACCTGAAATTTCATTTGTGTAAAAAAAGTCATAAAGGATGTTCACCATTTTGTTAAATGTAAAATAAGCACAACTTTCTGCTACTCGTAATCAAGTTATTAACAATGTAAAGTACAACAGGCTTGGTTTCAGAATAAACGCATTAAAACTTGACAACTGGAGCAGCTTACCTGTTTTCGTTATAAATTGTGACCGAATAGGACTGGCGTACATGATTCCAGAAGTTACATACTGAATAGGTAGCTCAAATGATAAAGTATTGAAACATTATAAGTCAAAAAATTTAGAACCATCAAGTGCGGAAAAGTCTTTGTTATTGCAGACAATGTTCTCATAATCTGATTTGGCATTTTTTGCTAATTCGTTTATACTATTTACACAAAGATAATTATTATGTTTGCAAACTTGCTGCCTTTCTAGAGTTTTGGAACATATTACAAACGTAGCCACACCTTAGTCTAAACGACAAGAATGCAGCACTTAAACAACATTCAACCCAAAAAGCATTGGAGTAGAAACGAAGGTGTTAAGCCCTTATTTTAAAACCCGACTGTAGAACAGGTGCTTCTCAAGTAAGAACACTTTCTAGTCTAGACAAAATCATTCTTTTTTATAGCAACAGTACCATGTATATACTAGTAATACAGGGATCGTCTGATGAAATTTCAAGGTTCTATCTTCATTATATTATCATATACTCATTGTTAGAAATTGTATCCTACGATGCTGTGCTTACGTTTGTAACTTCTTTCCATTAATTGTGCAATCTTCTGACAAAAGGAATATTTCAGTCAAGATTCTTTACTTCATTTGTCAAGGTGGAGACTTGCTGATGACCACTTATTGATAAAACGGATTTGATTTTAAAATTGTTTGCATATTCTGACAGCGACTCAGTGTGGTTTTGTGGTTCATAAATGATGGCTTCGGCTTGACATAAAAACATCCGCAATTATGTAGGTTTCATCTGAACATATAGGGAACACGAAGGTTTACACTTAAATTATAGTCAGTCTCGATTGTGTGTGTGTGCGAAACAAGGGGATCTGTTAGTCTACAATCAGTTGCTCTACTACTGAGCTATATCCCTCTGCTCTTATTGGACTATATCTTATAGACTGTATTATCTGTTTTGTTCATTCTAAAAAAAAATTCCTGAACGTGAATTATTCAATGATACTGAAAGATTATCATAGTTCCTTGTTCATAAGTGTTGATTTCAAGAGTTACAGGAGTTACATAAACCTTCTAATGTCGTTTGATTTCTAAAAGCCCGAGAAAACATAAGCATTACCAAAGCAAATTGTGTGAGCATTAATAAAACCAAATAACATTAAATGATTTGACTATATTACAATGATAATCAGTTTTTCATTTTCGTTTATTTAAAGACCAATCTTTGGAAGTGTAGCTTATCACGTCGTGCTAGAAACAGTCGGTCATCAACGAGATTGACCTCTTACATTTTGAATTGATTAAATGTAACATGGCGTGTGTAGTTAACTTTCGGGAAACACAAGATAACGTTTCATAGAGACAAGAAAAGCACTGAAAACCCTTATTTAATATAATGCAAAAATGTGTTAGATTAAACAGTTACTGACCTTCTTAAGTTCAGTATAAACATACACGTGCCAAATCTCAGGGAAAGTCAGATTTTCTTGTTAGATAACTAGATTGTTGATGATTTTTAAAATGAATGAATACTCGTGTGTGATATACCTTCAAAACATTATAGAGAACTTTGATATTTGAACTTGAGGTTTTGATCGTTAAATATTTTTTAACAATTTCAATCAATTCTAAAGTACAGCTTACACACACTGAATATGCAGTCATTGAGGTGGTCACTTGTAAAGCTTAACACCAGTAACAAAATGCAATCATTAAGGTGATCACTTATAAAGCTTAACACCAGTGACAAAATGCAGTGTCTTGAAAAAATACTTATCAAAAAATCTAGAAAATTCTAGAAAAATCTTATTTGATGTACATTTTTGTATTGAATTCGTTCAGTATAGATGAAATAATTTCCTCCTCCCCCCCCCCCATCCCAAAAAGTTGCGCCCAACGTGGGACTTGAACCCACGACCCTCAGATATCTGAGTTCTACTCTTCTTAAAAGTCTGATGCTCTACCGACTGAGCTAGCCGGGCACATATTGGGCGGTTTATAAAATATTTTAATACAAACGGTTTTATCGACTTGTCACCACTTAACCTGAATTACTTGATTTTATTTCATTGAATAGATTATACACACTGAATATGCAACAATTTAGATGATCACTTGTTAAGCTTCTCAGCAATGAAAAATGCAGTCGCTTAAAATAATTGTAATCAGAAAATCTAGAGGAAAATTTTTCAATAAATATTTTTTTCATATAATTCGTTCAGTATGGATAAAAAGTGTTTATCCCCACATCAAACAAAAGTGGCGCCGAACGTGGGACTCTAACCCATGACCTTCAGATATCTCAGTTATACTCTTCTTTAAAGTCTGATGCTTTACCGACCCAGCTAGCCGAGCACAGTTATTAATGGTTATGAACGTCCATTACATATTTTATTACAATGGTCTTATGGACTTGTCACCATAAAACCTGAACTATTTGATTTTATAAACGTTATATGGTGACATGTTCGATAAAACCATTTGTAATAAAATCTGTAATGGATCGTTCATAACCATTAAAGATGTGCCCGGCTAGCTATATATATTATAGTCGCATCCTTATACAGTGTATAAGTATCATTATTTTACAAATACATGTATATGACCATTCTCTTATAGAATTACAAGAGACTCGAAGAAACAAACAAAACACATGTGACTTAAAACTGTAAAAGAAAAACATTATACATTTAATAAAAACCATGTAGTAGTTGCTAATAATCAACAGTGAAATATAATTAAAATGTCAACATAAATGAGGCACAAAAGGGCGTTAAACGCGTATTTTTAAAATATTTTAATAAATCATAAATCTTTTTAATCAGATTAAAGAAGACCTAGAAAGAAATGATTGGCTCTTCTATGTACAACGTTATTACATGAAAACAATTTTATGCCCCAAATGGCGGAGCCGTAATCAATGACTGACCATATTAAAGAGTCATACTATTTTGTAAAAACTTCATATGTAAAACCATTTATTGCTTTAGACTTTGCTCTAAACAATCCAATGGCACCACTTGCACTTTGTGCTACACATTTAGCAGTAACATTAAAGTCAAGGTGTTCATGTAAAACAAGCCAAAGATGAGTATATCTGTCAACAATTTCTAGCGAGAATTTACCACAATTTAACATAAAATTACTCTAAAAACTGAAACAGGTTGAAACTGAACTATTTTACTTTTAGATGGGTTGCCATCATACTATTTCTGGCACACCAAAAATTAAATTGGTCTAACAAAAATTGTAAATCTTGTGTACTTCCATTGATTAAAACAATATCATCAGCATGCATCATAACATACAAATCACATCCTCGTCAAGTAGTATTCCAGTATTGAATGATTTCAAAAATAATGCAAGATCATTAACGTATATATTAAAAAGCAAGGGAGATAACACGCATCCCTGACGTAATCCACATTTAGACTCGAACCAGTCCGTATTATTACCGTTTACTCTCAAACATGAAGAAAGAGTGGTGTATAAGGACTTAATTGCTAAAAACAATTTACCAGTTACACCTATGTGTTTTTTAACGTTGCTTTAATTCTATCTATTAAATCGTATGCTTTTTTGATATCAATAAATGCACAATATGTCGACTGTCTATGTTTACGTCTGGTTTCTATTATATCTGTTAAAGAAGATAACTGATCTAAAGTACTACGTTTTTTCGAAAGCCGTTCTGTTCATCAACTATTTTATTTTTATCCTCACACCATTTACTCAGCCTAGTATTTAAAATACTACAGTATAGCTTCTACATAGAATTGGCCAAAGATATACCTATATCTGAAAATAATCAAAATATAATACGACGCATTATACTCCATATTATATTCTGCACCATTACTGTTACTATTCTCAAGTAATGAACAAAATCATTTTTCCACCTTGCTAAAACATCACAGGCATTTGATGACATACTTTGAACGAACTTGCGAAGCAATCAATTCTAATGTACAGCTATGCAATCAGTAATATAATCACTAATAAAGGTTAACAACAATGAAAAAGTGCAGTCGCTTTAAATAATTGTAATCAGAAAATCTAGAGGGAAAGTTTATTGATATACATTTTTTTGCATAGAAATCGTTTGGGTAAGATAACATTTGTGCACATATCAAAAAAAATGTAGCGCCCAACGTGGGACTTGAACCCACGACCCTCAGATATCTGAGTTATATTCTTCTTAAAAGTCTGATGCTCTACCGACTGAGCTAGCCGGGCACATTCTATCTAACATGCACGGTGTATCAAAAATTTTAATACAAATGGTTTTATCGACTTGTCACTACTTAACCTGAGTTACTTGATTTTATTTCATTTAACAGATTATACACACTGAATATGCAACCATTAAGATGATCACTTGTTAAGCTTCTCAGCAATGAAAAGTGCAGTCGCTTAAATTAACTGTAATCAGAAATTCCAGAGGAAAATTTTTTCAATAAATATTTTTTCATAGAATTCGTTCAGTGTGGATAAAAAACTTTTATCCCCACATCAAACAACAGTTGCGCCGAACGTGGGACTTTAACCCACAGCTCTCAGATATCTGAGTATACTCTTCTTAAAAGTTTGATGCTTTACAGACCGAGCTAGCCGGGCACATCTTTAATTTTTATGAACGGTCCATTACAGATTTTATTACAATGGTTTTATCGACTTGTCGCCATAAAACCTCAAATATTTGATTTTATAAATATATATTCAATGAAATAAAATAAAATCGATCTGGTTTTATGGTGACATGTTGATAAAACCATTTGTAATAAAATCTGTAATGGACCGTTCATAACCATTAAAGATGTTCCCGGCTAGCTATACATATAATAGTCTCATCAATATTCAGTGTATAAGTATCACAATTGTACAAATACATGTTTATGACCATTCTCTAATAGAATTACAAGAGACCCTAAGAAACAAACAAAACACATGTGACTTAAAACTGTAAAAGAAAGACTTTATACATTTAATAAAAGCCATATAGTAGTTGCTAATAATCAACAGTGAAAAAATGTCAATATAAATGTAAAACACTGAGGGACAAAAAGGCGCAAAACGGGTATTTTTTTAAAATATTTTAATAAATCATAAATATTTTTAATCAGATTAAAGAAAACCTGATTAGTAGCAGCTATAAGTTTTTGATAAACGAATATTAAGCATGTAAAAAGTAGCATTATTCACACCTAAAATGTGCTCGTTTCCGTAAAATATTAAAACATGTTTTGGCTGTAATCCTTATAAGTTTTGGGTTTGAGAATAAATGAACAAGTTTATCATTGTCACTCATTTGTGTAAACAATGGAAATGTCTGTTCAACTTTCATATAAAAATCATGTCTCAAACAATCGTGCATCGGGCAATTAAAAAGGACATGACATTCATCTTATAAAATATTACAAAAAGTGCATTTTCTGTCTACAAGGCTAAGTCAGTTTCAGATAGCCACGTTAGGAGTATACTATTTACCAACACCTAGGAAGAAATGCTTAGCTCTGCTGTACAACGTTAATACATGAAAACGATTTTATGCCCTAAATGGCAGAGCCGTAATCAATGACTCGCCTTACTAAAGAGTCAAACTATCTTGTAAAAACTTCATATGTAAAACTATTTCTTGCTTTAGACTTTGCTCTAAACAATCCAATGGCACGACTTGCACTCTATGCTACACATTTAGCAGTAACATTATAGTCTAGGTGTTCATGTAAAACAAGCCAAAGATAAGTATATCGTCAACAATTTCTAACGAGAACTTACCACAATGAACATAAAATTATCTCTAGAAACTGAAGCAGGTCGAAACTGAACTATTTTACTTTTAGATGGGTTACCATCATACTATTTCTGGCACACCAAAAATTAAATTGGTCTAACAAAAATTGTAAATCCTGTATACTTTCATTGATTGAAACAATATCATCAGCATACATTAACATACAAATCACATCCTCGTCAAATAGTATTCCAGTATTGAATGAGATAACACGCATCCCTGACGTAATCAACATTTAACCTCGAACCAGTCCGTATTAATACCGTTTACTCTCACGCATGAAGAAAGAGTAGTGTGTAAGGACTTAATTACTAAAAACAATTTACCAGTTACACCTATGTTTTTAACGTTGCTTTAGTTTCTATCTATTAAATCGTATGCTTTTTTGATATCAATAAATGCACAATTTGTCGACTGTCTATGTGATCTAAAGTACTACGTTTTTCGAAAGCCGTTTTGTTCATCAACTGTTTTATTTTTATCCTCACCATTTACTCATTCTAGTATTTAAAATACTACAGTATAGCTTCTACATAGAATTGGCCAAAGATATACCTATATCTGAAAATATAATACGACGCATTATACTCCGTATTATATTCTGCACCATTACTGTTACTATTCTCAAGTAATGAACAAAATCATTTTTCCACCTTGCTAAAACATCACAGGCATTTGATGACATACTTTGAACGAACTTGCGAAGCAATCAATTCTAATGTACAGCTATGCAATCAGTAATATAATCACTAATAAAGGTTAACAACAATGAAAAAGTGCTGTCGCTTTAAATAATTGTAATCAGAAAATCTAGAGGAAAAGTTTTTTGATATACATTTTTTTGCATAGAAATCGTTCAGTTTGGGTAACATAACATTTGTGCACATATAAAAAAAAATGAAGCGCCCAACGTGGGACTTGAACCCACGACCCTCAGATATCTGAGTTATACTATTCTTAAAAGTCTGATGCTCTACCGACTGAGCTAGCCGGGCACATATTGACCTGAAACAAACTGTCCATAACAAATTATATTACAAATGGTTTTATCGATTTGTCACACCTTAACCTGAATTATTTGATTTAATTTAGGTCTCAACCAAAACAAGATCTACATTCATCGACAAAAAACTTTGCTACAGATCGGCCAGATCCACACGCCTTTACATTTATTACGTCTATGATTTCCCAATTGGACGCAAATAGGGTGATAGTTAAATAAATGAAAAAAAAATTATTTATCTAGTCTGAAGAAAAAGGTACTCATAGATTTTGTTGTGTGGTAATTTCATGTCTTCCCTGATTAGATACTTTTAACAGTATTTAAATCTTTAAATCTCATTAAATATCTCAATCATTAGAATATTTTCGTGTTGTTTTAAACTGTCATTATTTGTCATATTACATTTGGAATCCTTAAGTTACATACTTAATAGGTAGTTCAAATGTAAACTATTGAAACAGTACAAGAGCAAATACTCAGTCAATTAAATAAATAAAGAGTCAGCATGTGCAGACTTTGCTCTCATAATTTAATTTGGCATTTCTTTTCTTCAAAAGTTTTTTTTTAAGTAATAATTTTCCTCATGAAAATTGTATACGATAATATTAGGTTATTACTCAGTGATCACTTATTGTGTGATATAACACAAGATTAAAGATTTATCATTATGTTTCGCAAATTTGTTGCCTTTATAAGAGTTTCGAATATTAGCGACAACTACATGTATGCATCAATTAAATATCACTCAAACCAAACACCAAATGGTAATATTAATTATCCTACAAAAAATAAGAGTTATTAATGCTTCATTATTTCTCGGAAAAAAACATCATATTCATTTGAGTAAATCATACTGAAACACTTTAACCTATCACATGTGTAAGAAAAAGCATCGATAGTAATAAGTACCAACGAAGGTACTAAGCCTTTATTTAAACACCGACTATTTATGTGAAAACATTTTCTAGACAAAATCATTCAAATTGATTACACTAGCATTAGTACGACAGTGCTGATGGAAATTCACAGTTGGAGCTTCATTATAACATCTTACACTCGTTGTCAGAGCTGATGAATTGTAATTAGTCTGTTACAATGTTGTTTATGTGTGTAACTTTATCCATTGATTCTGCAATCTCCTGACAATAAGATTGTTTCAGACAGGACTCTTTATTTCATTGTTCAAAGATGCAGGCTTTTTGATGAACACGTATTACAAAACGGATATGTATTTGAAATGCATATTCTGATAGCCCGTGTGGTACAAGGGATCACCAGGGTTCGATATGGGAACCTGTACATCAGCAATCAATTGTTCTATAAGTGATCTGTATCCCTCTGCTCTTCTTTTAATCTAATGAAGTAGTTCTAGTTATTAATTACTTTATAACTTTTGAACATCTGCTCCAAAGTGCGTTACCTTTTTGTTATAAGTTGTGTACATATAGGTGAGTTGATGCAATTCAAAAACACTGTCTTTCCTTGTTAAACTTATTCCAATTTGAAAAGCTCTATCGCACGGGATTTATCTTTAGCACATTTTGGAATTTAAAGTTTGGTTTGGCTCAGAAACCATCCTTATCCTTCCTTTTCTCCTTTCTTTTGTTTGTTTCTTTCTTTCTTTTCTACAGAAAAAATTCATCGACGTTGTTCAGTGAACTGCCTTTAAACATTGTGCGACAGATGATGAAATTCCCTACTCTCCCGTTTTTAACGAACCTTTTAATGACAGTTAAATACCTACTATAACCAGTGTTATACTTAAAACTTCAGTATGTCAGATTGGTAATGAAAATGGGACAGTACAGTCAAAAAATAAAAATATTCATATAGTTTAATAGTACTTTATCAGTTACATTGTGATAGCTTTTACAGACAGATATTGTAAATATGGAAAATCACAGTCACTGATGTAGTCACACCAATTCATGTATTGTTGTTGTTATAAATTGTCATTTATTGAAGCGTATAAGTCTTCCTAAAACGAATTTTAGACTTGTTTCCTAACTGAAAATATTAATTCAAACAGAACAAACTCTGATACTAATTGATATAGATTTACTCTTTATTTAACAGTCAGAATAAATAAGAAATAAAGAATCCTTAAAGTGATCTAAATAAGTTGTAGCTCCTGTACACATTAGTCAAAACTCATTTTGTGGTTGCAATACAGATATTTCAATATAACTATACTTCTTCATACCATTTCAAATCACGCAGTAATGAAATAAAAACTATAGGGGACACCCGGGTTCGAACCGGGGACCTCTCGATCTGCAGTAGAATGCTCTACCACTGAGCTATATCCCCTTGATATCTGAATATAAAATATTATTATTATTTTACGATATATACTTAAAGACCATATTGTTTACATACAAAACGACACGTAGAGTTACTTCCCATATTCTATCAGTAATCATTGCAATCACAAAGTTTATTTGACTAAAATTGAACCAATGTACATGTATAATTCATTCTAGCCAGCTGATGTATATTACTTTCTTTATTGCTGCGATCAAATGTTATTATGTTAAGATGAATTATTATTAAAAACAAAAAAACGACCACCTTGAAAGAGGTAAATATTTTGTGTTAGCAATGATTATTGTACTGTTAGATATAGAGTTTGAAGTCTAATGAGACCGCACTAGATTGCGATAGTTTTAGACGTACACTGCATGTCTTTCTTCATCACCTTATAATGAAATATATTTTTTCAGATGAAGACATTTTTGAATTCAATAACACTTTTTGATGTTAGGCATTTTTAACATCATAGTTTCTGTTCATTTTTTCCAAACATTTACATATATATAGACAAAAACATCTTGTTCTTTGTCTCTCCGTTGTACTCATCAGGGACTCAAATCCACGACCCTCAGATATCTGAGTAATATTCGTCTTCAAAGTCTGATGCCCTACCAACTGAATTAGCCGGACAAATATTTATCCGTTATAACGGTCCGGTACAAATTTTGTTACAAATGATTTTTGTCGATTTGTAACCACTAAACCTTTATTTAGGTCTTATCCGACATAACTAAATTTATTGAACGAAAGGCATGGTGACAATGCGGCCAGATTCACATGCCTTTATATTGAACCGCATATCTATCTAAGACTGATAGCATGTAAAGATTGAAAGATTGGCAAGACTTAATTAACTTTAACTCTCAATAAAATGAAGAACCTAGACATGTCACTGAAATATCGCTGAAATGAGACCTTTTTGAAGAAGAACTACAAGGAAGAAAATGCATCATTTGACATCTCGTAAATTGTTACACTTTCAATAAAAGTAACCATCCGAGCAGTATTAAAACAAACAAATTGTCTTTGCCGATTTGTTTTGAAAATATGCACCATATGTTGACATTTATATCGGATCATAAAAGTTGATTAATCTTGATATTGCTTAGTCCTTAAGTTAGGTTTAAGGAGAACATCCATGATTATTTTATTCACAAATGTTACAGACTCACCTATTTTGTCTATGAGTGGGCGCAAATATGGTGACTGTTAAATCGATAATATAATATTTTTTTCTGCCTGCGCTGATTTCATTTTATTTCAATGACAACTGTTAATGTTGGGTAAGACGCAATACTTTTACAGGCTACACTGGAAGACCCAAATAACCATTCGCTTTGACGTGTATTAGAATAATTTCAAAATTTTAGATAATCACTATAATTGATGTCTACGATAAATCCATCTTCAAGTTAAAAAAAGTAAAAACGCATATCAGGAAAACCCACAGTCAGAAACCACAGTCTCTCTATACAATCAAAAGGTAAAGAGAAGAGAGCATAAATTTATATATTCATCAATTAATAAAAGATACCACAAACAATAAAAGAAAATGAGAATCAACGGGATTACAACCTTAATAACGGTCTGTGGCAAAACATTTGCTGCGTGGTGAATGTTTAAATGTCTCCTTGATTAGATACTTTTAATGATGTTTAAATCTGATTAATTATCTTTATCATTAGGAGTATGCTGAATATTTCTGTTGTTTTATCGGCAGATGAAGATAAAGTAAAATATATGACTAAAAGTAGTAAGATAGATAAACAATTGTCTGTTGGAAAATTAAAATTAAGTACAACACGCTTGGTATCAGAAAAGAGGAATTATAACTGACAATGGGGGCAGCTTACCTGTTGTTGTTTTTTAAACAACATCATCTAGATTAACTATTTGTACTGTCCACACAGAATTTATTATTTAACAGACTTTTTGACTTATAAGAACTAATAAAGAACTAGCTATGGAAAATGCTTTTTATACTTGTTATTTCTTATAAAACCGAAGGGGCATATTATATTATGGTCCTGGGCCTCCCTCCGTTCGTCCGTCCGTCCGTTAGCAATTTGGTTTCCGGAGAATGACCTTAAAAACATTTTTGCCTACAGTCTTTTAACTTCATATGATAAATGCACAAATTGAGTGCATGACCCATATTGTTTTAGGGGTCAGTAGTTTCTGGAGGATAACTTCAGTACTCTTTGGCCTACAGTCTTCAACTTATGTATGTTACTTGACAATCATATGTTACAGAAACTTCAAACTTTATATCATAGTTGCGCACATTGAGTGAATGACTCCTATACATTTTGGGATCAGTATATCAAAGCCCAAGATTACAGTGACCTAAATGTTTGGAATCATTTACACTCTGTAACTCGACAAACCATTTGTTAGTTTATACCAAATTTATTTTAGTTTGATTGTGTAGGAAGCTTTTAGCTGATAGACACACTCTCGAATCCGTTCCTGGAACTAACCAGTACTAAGCAATGAGTGTAAAGTTTCTTGCTCAAGGAAACAACGGCTGACCATTTGTTGTAGAGACTTTGAAATTCATACAAAGGTTGCACACATTAAGTGAATGACCCATATTGATTTTGGAGTCACTAGGTCAAATGTCAAGGTCACAGTGACCTAAACACTGAAAATAATTTTCGCTGTAAAACTTCATAACAAATTCTCATAGACACTTCAAAGTTGATATCATTATTGCTAGCATTCAGAAAATGAGCCCCATAGATTTTGGGGTCAGTAAGTCAGAGGTCAAGCTTACATTCACCTGAACATAGAAAACCATTTCTGCTCAGTAACTTTACAACCAGTTGTAATACAGACTTCAAACTTACAATGATGATTTATTACATTAAGGAAATGACCCCCAATACATCTTAGGATCAGTAGGTCAGATGTCAAGGTCACAAAGCCCTTAACACTGAAAAGAATTTCTGCTGTACAACTTGGCAACTATTTCCTAAATGATGGCTTCGGTTTGACATAAAAACATCCGCAATTTGTTGGTTTCATCTATACGTATACTGAACACGTAGGTTTATACTTAAACTTATAGTCAGTCTCGATTGTGTGTGTGTGTGAAACAAAGGGGATCTGTCGGTCTACAATCAATTACTCTACTACTCATCTATATCCCTCTGCGCTTATTGAATCCAATTAGGTAGTTTTAGTTTTGTATTACTTTAGTATTTTTGACCCTCTGTTCCAAGTTGCGTAACCCTTTTTTTTAAACAGAACAAAATCTGATTTTAATTGAGCTACATTTAAACAACAAATCAAATACTCAAAACTCATCTTGATGTTTGCAATACAAACATTTTTGATACATGTATACTTCTTTATGCCGTTTCAAATCACGCAGAAAAAAAGAATAAAGGTAGGGGACACCCGGGTTTGAACCGGGGAGCTCTCTATCTGCAGTTGAATGCTATACCACTGAGCTATATCCCCATGTTCTGTTTGACCTATAAGAACTAATAAAACACTAGCCATGGAAAAATGTTTTTAATACTTTTTTTATTTTTGAATATTTTATCCATGCAGTCGGTCTGCATGTAGGTATTTTATTTCTCCAAGACCTCAACAAAACAAAACAATACCTTACCCCCCCCCCCCCAACCACCACCACCAACCACGCCTTGTTGATCTTAGCGCACTGAAAACGTCGTTGCACTCACCCTGCGTAAATTCGGCTTTAATAGCAACCAGTATTTTCAAGACAAATCACTTTTGTTGCTCTGTTCATTTATGATAGACAAACTATTAACAGAGATCTTAATTGAGACTTATGACTGTCAAATACTGGAAGCTGTATGTTTTAGTTTGGTAATGTTTTATAATTTAATCCTATTTTGTTGGTTTAGAAATTAAAAAGGTCCAGAACATGCGAGGAATACGTTATAAGTGTCAAAGTAGTGAAAAAACTATTTGTACCAAATCAAAACATTGAAGGCCTTATATTTATTCAAACTTTTGCCATAAATTGTGACTGAATAGGACTGGTGTACAACCCGTAAGACTGTCATGATAATAATGTCTAATAATAACTTTTGGAACCTTTCAGTTACATACTGAATAAGTAGTTCAAATGATAAAGTATTTAAACATGATAGGAGCAAACATTAAAAGAGAATATAACTTGCCAAATCAAATAATATAGAGCGGCACAATGCGGAAAACTCTTTGTTATGGTAGACATAGTTCTCATAATCCGACTTGGCATTTCTGAAAATTTTATGATATTAACCACATCTAATTTAAACGACAAGAATGCAACACTTAAACAACATTCAACCCAAACAGCATATGGTAATATTAACTTTCCTATTAAAAAATGATAAGAGAAGTTAATAATACTTTTGTATGAATCAGGAAAACCCTAAAACATCTTATTCATTTGAGTAAATCATACTGATACACTTTTATTTATCAGATGTGTAAACAAAATACACTAATAGCAAGAATTACAAACGAAAGTGCTACGTCTTTATTTTAAAAACTGATTGTAGAGCAGGTGCTACTTACGTAAGAACTCTTTTCAGACAAGATCATTCAAACTGGTTACAGTTGTAAATTGGACGCCTGGGCTGATGGAAATTCACAGTTTGAGATTCATTTATCATATCAGGCATTCATTGTCAGAGTTAATGAATTGTAATTTAACGCTTTTGTATGAGCGTTTTTAACCTCATCCATTGATTCTAAATTTAACTTGTCAAGGTAGAAAATTGTTTGTAAACACTGATTGATAAACTGGTTATATGTTTTAGATTATTGCAATGTACGTGCATGTTCTATGGTTCTCAAATGATTACTTTCGTTTCACCAAAAATATTCTTCCCTTTTTACTGAACCTCTCAATGACAGTCTAATGCTAACATTCTCCAGTGTTCTTACCTAAAAGATCAGTATATCTAACTAGAACATAAACGGGCAATTAAGTTGAGTCAAAATATACAGACATTTTCGGAAAACTGAATAGATTTCTTTCTGTGGCAATGTTATAGACTATTTCTGAATAATCAAAATAGAAAAAAATACTGGAAAACTATTGCCATGGTAACTGCATCGTTTATGTTATACATTGACATGAAACAGAAAAACAAAATATACCGGGAAGAAATGTTTGAAAACACCACTGAAGTTCTAAAAATAGACACTTATGATTCGTATTGGGAAAAATATTTATAAAAAACGGACTAAATATAGTACAAAACTGAACTTGATTTACTTTTAACCGACTAATCAGGGCAAATAACAAGTAATTCTTGAATTCAGCTAAATTAGCAGTAGTTCCTTAACACATTAAAGGTATCAAAACTTATTGTAGTGTCTCTAAAACACATATTTACGATATAACAGTATTTCTATATGCCATTTCAAATCATTCAAAAACAATAATAGAAGGGGACACCCGGGATCGAACAGGGGACCTCTAGATCTGTCGAATACTCTGCCACTTAACTAATCGAAATTCTTGTGTTAATTGTTGAATACTTATCTTACCAGAGACAGTTTACAATTATTTACATACAAATGTAAACAGCGCGTAAAGTTACTTCCTATATTCTCTCAGTAACAAGTGATGTAATAGCAGTATATTTGCCTGAAAATGAGCCCACAAACATGTATGACAAATATACGTAATTGTTGCTTTGTTCTTATTTTAGTTTAAATCACTTTCCTTTGCTGTGATCAAATGTTTTTATTTTAAGATGTATAAATGTTAAAGGATGAAAAACGACCAGTTTGGAAGAAGTTACTATTTTTTTCTTTACTTTGAAACATCATCACCTGACATGCCTGTTAGTAGTAATTAACTGTAGTTTTAGTTTGAGTTTGTCACTATGAGACTGCAAAAGAATGTTATAGTTTTAGATATACATTGCAGCGTTAATTTAAAGAATATACGTTTCACATGAAGACATTTTGAAATTCAATTTCAGAACTTTGTTAGGCATTCAAACTCTATAGTTACTCCATGTAATGTGTTGTAACAATTTTGTTTTAGAATTTGATATTCCGTATCTATTACGTTGCAAATATATTGTATTTGGTTTACATGAACATCAATAATTTACGTTTACAACATATATTGTCCTATTGACAATATTGTATATTTACAATAAAACAAGCAAAGGACTAACTCCTCCTATCGTATGAGTAAACACAGCCTAAAACAAGTAAAGGAAGTGAAATTACCAACCAAATAACAGAGTAGCAATACCACGTGACTGTGACGTCACTAAAGGCATCAAAATCAGGACAAAATTGTCAACATTGACTCCGCTTGAAAATAGAAAATAAACTTTAAGAAATTCATTTCTACAGCGATTTCTATGGGAGATGTGTATGGTTTGAAAGGTTTCTAGACTAAATTAATTCTCAGTAAATAAATAACCTATGTACGTCACTGAAATATCCCAAATATTTAAAGAAAATTTACAAAGTAAGAAATGACGTTCTCTCTGTGACCTCATGTAAATTGTTATTGTTGAATAAAATGTAACATTTATCCAAGCAACATTCAAACCTACAAATTGTTCGATATTTACCTAAGTTGACATTTAGATCTCGCCATGATTATTATTCATCTAGATATTTCCGAGTGATTTGGTTCGGTCTCATGACAACATCGTACTGAACCTCCTTCACGTATACATGTATTAGAAACTTTTTTGTTTTCACAATAGTTTCCCAGCTGGACGCAAAATGGTTTCTGATAAATCAATAAGCGAAACATAAAATTAATGTCTCTTGTCTGTACTGATTCTATATAATCGAATTTACAACAAAAAAATGGGGCTCCTGGGTTCAAGTCCCGTTCGGCGCAGGTTATTTACTTTATGATTATAATACCTGTACTGTCACCATGTTTTCATTAAGATTAGAGGCCTTACAGAACATTGTCTTGATCTGTCAGTGAGTAGTCAAAGCAGTAACTACAAAGAATCTCCACGAAATTGCAGGTACCATGCTCAAATTCGTGTAAGAATGTTTAATGTGTTATGAGCACAAGGTAGGGAAATGTCATAAGAGACGTGAACCATACTGTTAGATAATAAGTAAACTTACTTGATTAGAAAATGAAAGATTCAGAAAAGAAGCAATATATCAGATAAAGAAAGCTATTTACTTTTTTTTCGAAAAGGTCGTCTAGATTAATTATTGTCTACACTCTATTTGATATTGCTTTGATGTTGCTTTAAACGTGCTATCGTAGCTTGAATGAATCTATAAAAGGACCAGACAGGGAAAATATTCACTTACATTTTGTTCATACAATCGATGGGTATTTAATCTTTCAAAGACCGATTTAGAATAAAACATAACGTTTCCTCTATATTGTTCTATGTTCAGTAAAAACATTGTTGTACGTATTAGGTCTCTGTTTTTATTAGATAAAAATTCTGATTAAAAAGCATTCAGTACTCCGCCAGATAAATCATATTTGTTGCTCTGTTCATTAATAACAAACAAAACTCTTAAATAAATCTCAGTTAAGGCCAATTGGGAAATCACAGACAGACTGTCATGTGCATGAGTGCTGTTTGTTTCAGTCTGGTAATTCTTTTAACGTTTAAACATATTCTGATTGTTTAGTACTGTCCAGAACAAATGATGAAACAGTTATAGGTTAGTGATCCTTTTACCTATCGCGTGTACAGAAAATATATCAGTAATATTTAGTTCGAACGTCAGAGCTTAGCCTGTATTCAAAAATCGATTGTAATGCTATACAGAGCTACTTATGTAAGAACTCTTTTAGACAACATCATTAAGATTGATTACAACAGTAATTGTACGCTAGGGCTGATGGAATTACACCGTGTCAGCTTCATTTTAATATCATACACTCATTTGTCTCTTACAATCTTGTATCAATGTTTGTAACTTCATCCATTGATTGCGCATTCTTCTGCTAATAAGAATGATTCGATCAGGATATTTTGTCAAGTTGGAGGTTTGATGATGAACAGTGATTATCAAAACGGATTTACGTACATGCATATAAAAGCGTAAATGTACTTGCATATTCTGAGCCAGAGTGGTTCTGTGCTTTTAAAATGATTGTTTCAGATTTATAAAAGTACACGAGGGCTTGAATCCCTTTGGTTCACACAAAAATTATTTCAAATAAAAACTAGGGGACACCCGGGTTCGAACCGGGGACCTCTCGATCTGCAGTCGAATGTTCTACCACTGAGCTATATCCCCTTACTTCCCATAACATGAGTTAAGTACTTTTATTTCGTGTTCGTTTTATTAGTCTTGACCAGCTGTTGTCAGTGGCTCGAAGTAGTATTATTTGGTATTCCTATTTTATGTGCTATTTCGGGCTATCCGCATCTCATTAAACGAATTCGAGAAGCTTAATAACATGCATTAAGTTTTGCACATTTTTATTTTATTTTGCTTTAATCTATTATTGGCGATAACAAAGGCTTGAACAATTTATGTTAACGATCCAGTTTCACTTGTAAAGATAATATATATACTAAAATAATAGGATTTTACGAATGTGTTACAACTGGTTTACGTATGTGTTACAACTGATTTACGTATGTGTTACAACTGATTTATGTATGTGTTACAACTGATTTAGGTATGTATTATAACTGATTTACATATGTGTTATAACTGATTTATGTATGTGTTACAACTGATTTACGTATGTGTTACAACTGATTTACAAATGTGTTATAACTGATTTAGGTATGTGTTACAACTGATTT
Source organism: Cyclina sinensis (assembly GCA_012932295.1). Lineage (NCBI taxonomy): Eukaryota > Metazoa > Mollusca > Bivalvia > Venerida > Veneridae > Cyclina > Cyclina sinensis. The sequence continues at coordinate 12,391,265 of JAAONU010000012.1, read as the reverse complement.
ATGTATGTGTTACAACTGATTTACGTATGTGTTACAACTGGTTTACGTATGTGTTACAACAGATTTACGTATGTGTTATAACTGATTTACGTATGTGTTACAACTAATTTACGTATGTGTTACAACTGATTTATGTATGTGTTATAACTGATTTACGTATGTGTTACAACTAATTTACGTATGTGTTATAACTGATTTAGGTATGTGTTATAACTGATAACGTATGTGTTACAACTGATTTAGGTATGTGTTATAACTGATTTACGTATGTGTTACAACTGATTTATGTATGTGTTATAACTGATTTGCGTATGTGTTATAACTGATTTACGTATGTGTTACAACTAATTTACGTATGTGTTATAACTGATTCAGGTATGTGTAACAACTGATTTACGTATGTGTTACAACTGATTTAGGTATGTGTTACAGCTGATTTTTTTTCATAGTGTCTAAATTTATAACACGTATTAGACATTCGTTATATTTGTAATGATTTTCGATCTAACTAGGGTCTAGTGACTACCCCACCTTAGCTAATTTGCATTTTATTGGTGTATCATTGAGTAAGTGAAAGAGTTGGTATTTCTCGCAGCGTTGTAGATATGGCGTTGTATTTTGACTGTTTTAACAATGGGGGTGTTCATTAGAAGCACAGTTGTAACACACACGCAAATCTACTTATTCAAGTATTTTTTATCTTTGTAAGTGAAACTGGGCTTTAAAGAGGAAGGATACTGTATACACTGTACCTACATTCAGCCTCAGAAATGACTACAATTTTTTCTCTCAAGAAAAGGCAAAAATGTGTTTTACAATATATTAATAATGGATTTAGAGCATGTTAGATGCTTATCACTTGAATATGGTTCCGCTGAATATGAAATAATTTGTTATAAAAGTAGCAGAATGTAAACAAAGTGGTATTTTGACATCTATACAAAATATTAATCCGCTACAGCTTTACTAGTGGCCAAAACGCAAAAGAAACAAGACATGGTTCTACTATATGGCTAATGAGTACTATTTTGGAAATTGTAAAAGTATACTAAAAATAAAAGTCTTTTGAGAAATAAAAATAGAAACAGTTTTGGTGCCTATTGGGCCTTTAACATTCTTAGTACACGTCAACAGAAAGTAAAAAATAAAATTCGCGAAATAAAGAAATATTTGTTATCAGCTATTTACAAAAAATTAAAAGATCTTGAAATATTTTGCAAAAGATTCTTTAAAAATTCTCATTCCCTTTTGTTGAACTTCTGTATGATAGTAGAATTGGGACTGGTATCAAATAGATAAATACAATGTATCCTAGAGCCTTGATAATATTTTATAACTTTATCAGTTACAAGGTCAAAGCTGCTTTCAGATAGATAAAGTAGAAAATGATACCTACATTTTTACGCATAACAATAATATAAAATTATATATAATTATAAATTTATCATTTACACTGAGAAGAAAACACATCTTGTGGTGTCGAAACACGAGGTTATATTTTATCCGTAGATAAAGGTGGTCTCGCAAGGCGTTTTCTTATTTTCGTATACATTCCATATTGCACCTAAGGCTAACACTGGAATTTTCGGTTCTCTGTTACTCCCGCTTACCTGTTCTTAAAAAGGATACGTCCTTTATGTGTGAGAATTCTATCAAGTTCTGTCATATTCAATCACTTGACTTTGCTCCATCGATAGAAGCGGCACGTTCTGATACTGTTATGTAATTGTTACTAGGAGCAGTACTCGTGGCGAAATTGGGATGTTGCTGCAACATTCGACCTGTACCTGTACCTATGCGCACGTGTATCTATGTTCTCTTATCAAACATATCAAAAGAATCCACAATAATGGCAGTATCATAAAGACAGACATTTCCAAAGAAACCGTATTTCTGTAAAACAATCCAAATTATGCATGTCACAAGAAGAAACAGGGGACACCCGGGTTCGAACCGGGGACCTCTCGATCTGCAGTCGAATGCTCTGTTACTGAGCTATATCCCCTTGTCTTAGTATTTGCAGGACATAGTACTTCTCAGTTTATTTTTTACCTTTCCAGTTTTTCTAGTTTTCACTACAAGCAGCTGATTTTATGATACTTGTGCCAAAAGTTTCTAACACCAGTAACTTTTATGATTGCGGTCATTTGAACAGGATGCAAAATGTGAATTCACTCATTTCTAACTAACCGTAGATTGAAATTTCATTATTAAATGTACAAGAAATTATTTATGAAGTATTAGAAACTTGAGGGCCAGAATGTTACTTCAGCATTCATGGATCCACAGCATGACTCTTAAATCTTATAACAAGAGGTTTTACCCACAAACATTACCATGAACTCTTTTGTTATATACTTGTTTGTGGAGAAAATATAACTGTACTTCTTTTTTAAATCATGTAAATGTGATGGGTCAGGGATCCATCAGTTCACACTGTGTTTGACGGGGCCGCGTACTTATCATATTTGTCCAATTATAGAAAGTATGAATAACTAAAATTGTGACCATGAAAAAAAATGTCAATAGTATAACTATGAAACAGCGTGACCATTCCTGTACAAATAACCTGCATGAAAGGCTAGCTTCTGGAATGTATAAGATTATCATCTTTATTTCTTTTATAGCTGCGAATGAGGGAAATAAAAAAAAATAACGTTTGATAGCACTGCACTCTCTCAAATAAGTGGACGCAAAATTGACACATTTTACAACTAGAAACTTTCTGCACATAATATGGAATATTTATACTGATGTAATTTCACAGATGGTTAATTGAAACATTTCTCTCTGCCAGTTAGCCATACAAGTCACCTGTTGTAATTTCTCTGAAATTATGTTATCTCTCAGTTAATATGCCTTTCTAGTGTGATTACACGCCCAAAGAACCTAATTTCCTTTGTGATTTTTGTTCAGATTGTCACTGATTATCTAGAATTCCTGCATTTGCGTGAGAAGGCATAATTTTTGCCAGGAATTTCACGCATTGATTCTTTAATTCTTGGAAGTATAGAGTGTTTATAGCTGAATGTCAATGTGCTAACTTACTATTCTGTTTTCTTGTGATTACAATGAAGCGGTATGTAGATATATTACTATTAGTCTGACCATTTCCTTTTGTCGTAATTTTTCTGAAATTGCGTTTCGGATAAGAGAAATCACTATTCATACATATGTGTTATTTATATGTGACTCACATCACAGTTTTCCAATACAGTTATATTTCCAATGTATTGTACATATAGTATAAATGCAAATAGGTCAAAATTGATCTATATGATGCTTGGAAAGCTATGTAACATTTCCCAGCATTCCTATGAAACATATAATATCTACAAAGATAATTTGTTTATGTTTACCGTATTAAATGCCTTTGTATACATGATTTTATTGAGAAAGAACTTTCTTCATCAGCTGTCAAAAGTAATTCATGGTTTCTTGATAATTTCTCCATACTGAAGGGGATATGCCCTGGTGACTTATGGTTTTCTTTCTTTCTTTTTTCTTTAGGATTGGAGCCACTAATGACCCAATAATAGATTTACAACCCAAAGTAAAAGGTGTTTATATCCAACGTGAAAAGTGGTGCAGACGATATAAAATCTAAAAGTGTGTCTTTTCTTTTATTTTTTCAGTTTTGACATTGGTGCAGCGCCAAAAGCATTCGAAGAGGACATCAGTTACATCGATTGTGATGATGACGTCACAGATGACATCAGCACTGCAGAGCAGTCGTCTGCAATATCACAGGTAAAACTTCAAAAAGCTTGTTCATACGTCCACTGAAAGATCTTAAAAGTACTAGGTGGTTTCTTAGTAAGAGATTCAGAAATATATTTCTAGCCTTCAGACTGTAGAACTATTTGATTAAAACTCATATTATTTAGAAATTATGTAATTCTAGGTTGATATGTACAAATTGCTATTTTCAGCAAAGGGAGAAAATGCTTACAATTCTACAGCAAACCGGCTGTCTGCATTACTTTCCCCTGCAACACCAGCTCTTTTCAATACTTTTCAAATTATTTCCCTAGTACCTGTTCGAAATATTTGCTAGTGAGCTAATGTTAATTAATTACTTTCTGGCATTGTGCTTTCTCGATCTTGTTTATAAAGAATTTTCACGTGATTTAAGTTAAACAAGGTTTCTTAAGACTGATCTTTTCATTATTATATACGGAAGGATATGATATATTCAGAAAGAATATAATAAACCACATATCATGTATTTCTTCACGTGTTCGTGTCTTTTTTATGATTTAAACTTTAACATAAATTTCCTAGCTACTGACTTCTTATAAATTTAATATCTTTGTTATAATATGCCTTCAGTTAAGGATATATTGATACCTTCCACTGTTAGCTTTTGAATTTGTAAACAATATTATTATTCATGTCTAATGTTTCGTGTTGAATATCCCTACCGGTCATGCTGGGTTTTATCCCACATAATCCAATGACAAATCAACGACGAAATATGAGCAGAACGCTTGGCTTAGCTGGTTGAAAATTTTACATCATGTTGATTTTTTTCATGAACAGCTAAACATTTTACAAGTGAACTTTTGCGGGCTATAATTTACGAGCTTTTGAAATTTCAAACAGCGCATATAGCATAATAAATCCCTTTTTTTTAGTTAAGTGCGAAAGCGTGTTTTATCGTGCCATCATATTTCTGTGCACTTGCACATTTATGCAGACTCTTCCAGTCTTAAATCCATACCTATATATTATTCACAGCCCATAATGTTCTGTAAAAAAAAATTAAGGGTTTCTTTTAAAGCATATTTAAAGAATATAATGTTTCTGTCAAATTTTGTCTTTGGGATGTATCTATGTCCGAATTACGAAAAATGGTAATTGTTCTATCACAACACGACATAGTCGGATTAAAGAACAAACAAGCGTCAATTCATAGGGATTTTTACAGAATTAATATTAACATTTTCATAACTACTAATGTGTTCTGAATATTACCATGTGAAATTCTTATGTAGGAAAAGTGTACAACTTATCCTTGACCCATCCAGGAACAATGCCTCTGCATGGAACTTAATGTTTGTTTAGTTGAATAAAGGTAAATTATTGCAGGAGCATACTCAAAACTCGGGGCTCAGAAGACTGCTATCAAACCAGGTGATACCGTAAGTTTTTTCTAAGATACAGAAGACTTCGATTTACTATGTACGGAAAGTTTAGAAATATATACAGCCACTATATATTTTCTCAAGGTAATTTCTAAAAAAAAAAGAAACAGTTTCTTTTCTATAGTCAAGAAGACAGATACAATTTCCATCTCAATTCTACTACAAATAGAAATTTCTATATTAACAGATCTAGGTTCTAAAATGTCAGGCAGAACTTAATGTAGAAAATAGAGACTTAATAAACTTTAGAAATATCATGTTATCCGTGCCTAATTCTTTCAAATGAAATATTGTGGTAGATAGTTCAACATATAGAAAAATCCAACGCACAGATATTCCTGGTTTCTTTAAAATGTTCTGTTTATGGGAGCGTTATTTGGGACTTTGGTTTAACGTCTCGTTCGAAAGACGAAAGTGCTAGCGGGGGAGCGGGGGATCGAACTCACGACATTGGATTATAAGTCCGGTCCGTTACCACTGAATCAAACAAAATTCATTATATTTTGAATTTTCATATGTACCTTTATACTCACTGCCTTCAAGAGATGGATATTTTACACTACTTTACACTGCTTTGTTCAGATTGTTTACACTGACTTGTGTAATCTGGGACACTCTGCCACGAACTGTGATAAATGAGAAAGAAAAACCCTATGACTGTATTTTGCAGATAAGAAGGGTGCCGAAATAAACACATTCTGTTCTACCGACGATGAAAGGCATCTGAAAGAATTTCTATCTTTCACATAATTCTAGGCCTGGAGTTTAAATATTTTGTTTGCAGGTTCATCTAGAGGTCCTATACCAATTTGTTCACATTACGCCAAAGGGATATTAAAGACCCTGCCCCGGGGGTTAGTTAATTTATATAGAGACAATTTAAAAAGTCTTCTTGTCTAAAACCTCAAAGCCTATGGCTTGGATATTTTGTATGGAGCTTCATTTGGACGTCGTCTACCAAAATTGTTCCAGTTATGCCCCATGGATCATTAATTTCCCTACCCCCGGGGTCACTTGACATTACTTATCGGCGTATTTAGAGAAGACTAAAAAATCTTCTTGTCTGAAACTGAATGCCTTAGAGCTTTGATGTTTTGTTTGTTGCATTTTCTAGTGGACCTCTATCAAATTTGTTCGAATTTTATTCCTTGGGTCAAAACTGGCCACGCGACGGGAATCCTATTTGTGTAAAATTTGTTTGAAAATATTATTTACAGAAACCGTAAGCTCTGGACCTAAGGTAGTTTGTATGTAGCATCGTATCGCTGATCTTTAAAAAAGATTGTTCAAATTATTCCCCTGTGGTCAAAATTGATCCCGAATTATTGTACGAAACATCTTGATCAATGACTGTACCCCAAAAATTACTGAAATCTTTAGACAACTTCCTGTATTTCTCAGCATCATCTGCTTTTATTGCATCCATTAATTCACTACATTTATTTCTATGAACAGCGGACGACATGTGGAACATGTTTTTAGAAATGACGGTACCAAAAGAAATACCGAAAACTCTAGATAACTTCCTGTGATCATGCGTGTCAGTTGCTGTAATTGCATCCATATAGTCTAAACATCACATCTGCAAGCTTAAAGATACATACCCTAAAATATTTCAGCATTCCACGTTATGAATTTTACTGAATAAATCATAGCTCTATGTCAAGTAAACAAAATACATATATGTAAGTCTGTTGATGTCCAGATTTAGTGTGGACGGCGATTAATTTAAAAGTAATACTTTTTTGTGTCTATTTGCCCAAAAGAAATTTAGAACCTCCATTACATTATCAATATTTCATTTCATTTGGTAAAGATGTAAGCCAAAAGATTATGCAGTATATTAACATTCAGTTCAAGGGTATATCCCTTTTTCTGTACAGTTGGTGAAGCTCTACGAACTTTGATTCGATGCAAAAAATACAAAGCGTACAGAGGCGGTTATTCTTTGATATAAGCTTGAGAAGAAAACAGCGAACAAAAACTGAATAATAGTTTTCTTTGCTAGAATAATAGCTTCCTCTCCAGAAAGAAAAAGATAGAATCCGTCTTGGGAGAGAGAATACAAGAAGATGGACTGAGAAAGCTTCTGTAGTTTTAATGATCGATTCCTTGTGGGAAAGTATTCATTGTTATGATAAATGATAAAGAGATATTATATTTATGATTCCTGATTTCAGGATCTTTATTGGATCAGGGTTACTAGTGCCAGATATTGTAACCGACCGTTTACTGCGTGTATTTTGGTTGCAGTATGAACTTTCGACTTTTCTTTGTCTTTTCGTTCTTTCAACTGAATAGAAAATATAAAGAGTCAGTCTCGAGGGAAAAATTGTACGTGTGGTTGTTTATGAGGATAATGAAAAAAGTTGTTTTATCTATTAGAGCAGGTAGCCTCAGCGAATATGTGTACATAACTTTACATATATGTAGCGTAATTTACCATACATTCTATATAAGCAATTACGGCCTTATTGCTTAAATTGATTCATCTACATTTTCTACATAATTAGAAATAACTTGGTGTTCCAAACCTTCCTTTCTATATAATTAAACTGCTAAATGTAATCAATTTACAGAAATGTTGCAAAGTTTAGCGTCTGGCAATAATCAATTCTATTTTGTTTACAGAATCTTGTGTACCTAAGTACCCAATTGTATTTAAATGATAACACTTCTCCTCACATATGTTTTTCTTTCTGTCGATCGTAAAATGTGTTCTTTTCTACCTTCAAGCATTCAGTGTTCAGAGAGGTTTAGTAAGCAAATAACGGTAACTAAGAAATACTATGTCCTTTTTGTGTGTTATCACAACCTATAGTATTTAGTACTTGAATGATAGATGTCATAAGTTTATAATAACTTAGAAACACTTTCCAATATTTTCATTTTGAGCAGCATTTCGTCTTGGATATGTTGCTGTTTTCTAAACTCAAAATGTTCATGAAATACAAACGTATACTGAATTGTGTGAAATTCTAGGTCTAAAGAGTTTCTTTAAGTTAAATTCCGTGTCCTAAGCTGTCACTTACACAGTCGACTTTTCATTGAGCACTGGTATTCCACCGAGGCAGACTCACTGATACTACCGAACATACACTCTTAAATCTGTTTTTTTTTTCAGATTATAATTCTCTTAAAACTGTATCTATATTTCAAGAGCTCTTACTTTCATGTTGATGTTTGCAATAAAGCAACGAGGCTTTATTCTCCTGGATTTGAAGAGGATGAAATTCAAGAAGCAATCTTCTATGCAAGAAAACCCGAGCAGGAAAATTTAACAAAAATACCACAGTGAAATATTTATTCTCAAATTGCTTACAGAAAAGGGCACTTATGTATAATCGGACTGTTTAATAAACCTTGTTTAATACTATAAATCTAATTAATACAGAATGGCTAAATGTATATATACACATATATATGATTTGAGCGTGTCTTTGGTTTATGAAGGATTTTGTATATTCGTCTTAAGTAGAGTACGCATCTGGAACGAAACTTTTATTTCCTGTCTCTTCTAGAAATATCAGCTCTTCCCTATGTTGTTAACAGGAAAGGTTCAGTTAAAGTTACCAGAGATTCTCTGCCATTGGTTTTTTCTGGAAGTCTTTTATTCCGAATTTCCAGAGGTTCCCTCCCTGTATTGTTCTTCGGGGATATAAAATCTATCAGCATATTTTAGTTAATTAGGACTTATTAACAGTCGGCAATGTTACAAGAAATATTGATAAGCATATAAGTTATGCGTGGAATTAATTCTGTAACTCTGCTAATAACAAAACACACACATGACTGGCCTAATGGAATTTTTGTATTCTTCTAAGTCATACTGTGTTTCATAAGGGGAATATAAGTGTTTTGCATTCATAAGTGAATTCCAATAGTTTTAAGTATTAATACGATATGTTATGCATTATGTTTATATTTCTCGTCAGTTGATTGTGTGAATACAGTTAGTGTTTCAGTCTCCTGCTAAGTGTTGGTGTATAAAAGTGCTCTGGAATATATAATATCAAGAACAAAGTTTCGAATACAGGATAACATTTTTTGCCAATGCAATAGCTACATAGTTCAGAGCAGAACAAAAAGTAAGTACATACCAACTAATATTTCAAAGTACAGTATATGTTTATTGATTAAGGCTATAAAACCATCTGTTGTAAAAGTATGTAACATACAAATCTCAAACAAAGCTTAAAATAACGACAGTATGTAATATATAACCCTAATGTAAGAACAGTATGAATACATCTGAATCGCGTTTATATTTGCCTTTATTTCGTGAACAAGACATATTGTGAAGAGATAGGAACCAAAGTTTCTTTAATTATACTTGAATACGTGAAAGCCTTTAAAGTTGTAAGATGTAATAGATGAAAAGGAAGTATTTGTTCAATACAGGGTTCCCGCTGTTTCTCTTTGTATGTTGGAGTAGTTGTTCATCCTCATGTGAATCACCTATCTATTTGGATCGCTTGCTTTCAAAGTGAATCTTACAATACTTTGAGAATCTTTCATGTGTTTGAGGTTCGGACCGAGATCCGAGGGCTATATTTTTTTCAGAGGACCCAGATCACTTGATCCGAATCTGAGTGTTACTTCTCATAATTCTACGTGTCAAGGGCACGATCTGAAACGGGCAAATCAGGAGATCTTACACATGTAAAAAACCGCCCGAGAATAAGGTAGTTTTTCTGTCTGCTCAATACGTGAGCAGACTTAAAAACTCATTGTCAGAACAGCCATTAGAACAAGTACAGGAAAATTATAAAACTTTGGAGAAAACATGTTAACCCAGTGGAATTCTAATAAAGCGATACTCAATCATGTCACCCCTTCCATTAACATCATTGCACTTGCTCTATAGGATTAATCGAAATATAAATTCAAATATATTTTGTAAAGGAATGGAATTACGGTGTGAAAATAAGCAAATTATGCCTCCACCTTCACCAAAGTCATCTTATTGACAAAACAAAGTCCTTTCTTTCATACAGGGTATATGAAAATGCTGCAAAGATGTTTAATGGAGGACTGTGCTTAAAGGGATTGAATCATATTTACCCCCTTCACACCCTACTCCATATTTCAACGTGCATTGGATTCGATATAATGCATGTGAATCTAAACAACGGGGGTGAAAACGTTTTGTATATGCTTAATATCTCTCTCCTTTTTTTTGTTTTGGTCTTTTATTTTCGTCTTAACTTATTCAACTTTGAAGCACCATAACGCTTGTCTGTCGATCCCCCGCATTTGTTTCAGAATGGTTATCAACTAAATGGGATAGGGATGATGCTTCTAACAGCATCTACACCAAAACGCTTTCATCTAATGAACATACAAAACACGTACCTGTATATTTACACGACAAGATCTATATACAAATGTACTTTTAAACGTTAAAGAACCAACTGTATTGATTAAAATGGTAAACAGATGCCGTTAAACGTATGTTGCAACTTTCAATACATTAATTATTCAAAAAGTACTGACGCGTAATCACCGTATGTCTATACAAGCTAATGCATGTTGTTGATTTTCCTGAATGGAAAATATCTGCTCAAAGATTTAATCTCATAAATTAGGATAAATGTCTTAGAGTTTTACACGAACAGTTACAAAACATTTTGGATAAATTGTAAAGCGTTCTTCAAAGTAGGCGGTGGCATGGAGAACCAATCAAAAACAGGAAATAAGGAAATGCAGCTTTTAAAGAAACAAAAAAAAAATGTTCTCTATTCTGTCTCAGTTAAAATCCACGTTATCACATTTGCTTTGATTAAATTTTAAGGAGCTTCGCCTTTTCAGGAGTTTTGCCTTCGAAAAACTAAAAAAAAAAAATAACAACTAGAGGTTTGTTTTCCGTGTAATGATACTGAAGCCAGTGCTGTAAAGGTAACTTATACAGGATACGAAACAGGCCTTAGGAAATGAACAAGACACTGCAGGTGACTTATTTGCATATTTGTCAATAACTGTGCAGTATATTAAAGAAGTAAAACTGTCCTTCCTTGTCTGTAATGCTAGATATTTCTTCCTGGAAATGTTTAACATTTAAGCTGAAGTTTCATACAAGTCTAAATTAGATAAAATGAAATAAAAATGACCTTGAAAAATACCTCGGAAGTTGGTTACAAAGTGTATACATGTATTGAACTATTCCAGCCACTCAATAAACGAAATACGTATTGTAGTTACATATTGTAAAAAGTTAAGTGAAAAGTTTATATAGCAAGTGTCTCCATTTTCTGAACCTGTGAGGAAATATATGTCATAACATAACATATGTAACAAACTTCATTTATGTAAACGAAACTGAAAATAACGACTAGTCTTTGTCTTTCATTTTGTCAGTTCAGTGATAGATTTTGTTACCAGGTCGATTAATCAGAGAATAAATTGAAAGGCTCAGCATATACGCGAACTGTTAGTAGATGTGTTTATCTAAAAAAATCTGTCAACATAGTCATGCAAATGTGATACAAAGATAATTTGGTTGTTTTGTCGGCTTCATTTTTTTAGCTCACCTAAGCGCCCTGTGTCCGACGTTGGTCGCTTCATCAAGGTTTGCGTTAAACGACTTCTCCTCCTAAACAACTGGGTCAAAGTGGATGAATCTTAGAGAGGATATTCCTTTGCATGAAAATGTACTAAAGTTCAAGTAATTATATTCCATTTAGAACTATGGTTGCTATAGCAACAAGAATGAAAAACTTTAGAACTCTTCAAGTCTAAAACCACCAGACCAAGAGCTCTAAAAATGATGTATAGCGTTGTCTAGTATAATGAAGTATATCCCTGGGATCTAAATTTTAGTGGCACTTGTTTTAGATTAAAATATAGAGGATTTTTGTGTCGCCTGCTTCAAAGTAGCTGCGACATATAGGGATCATTTCTCAGTCGTCTGTCTGTTTGTTCGTACGTCCGTACGTCCGTAACAAAGTTTGTCCGAACTACTTCTCAAAAACTACTGGTGCAATTTCATCTAAACTTTACAGGAATGATAAGTACCAAGTCAAATTGTGCATATCTCGGCATTTTCCAGTTCAATGATTTTTTTCAGAGTTATGGCCCTTTAATAACTATTATTTTTAAAGTTTGTCCGGACTACTTCTCTTATGCTACCAAAGCAATTTGAATGAAATGTTACAGGATTGACCGGTACCTCAAGTACTTGCGCATATTGACCGAGTTTTTCGGTTGAATGATTTTTGGCTTAGTTATGGCCCTTGAATAAAAATGGCATCTTGGTCAGTCAATGATTTTTGTGTCGCCTGCTACACAGTAGTTACAACATGCTATAAAGAATCGCGACAAATAGGGATCACATCTCCGTCGTCTGTCTGTCTGTTTGTCTGTCAGTCTGTCCGCCAGTCCGTCAAAAAAATTTGTCCGGACTATTCCTCAAAAACTACTGGTGCAATTTCATCTAAACTTTACAGGAATGATCAGTACCAAGTGTAGTTGTGTATATCTCGGCATTTTCCAGTTCAATGATTTTATGGCCCTTTAATGACTTTTATTTTTAAAGTTTGTCCGGACTACTTCTCTTATACTACTTAAGCAATTTGAATGAAATGTTACAGGATTGACCGGTACCTCAAGTACTTGCGCATATTTAAGGAGTTTTTCGGTTGAATGATTTTTGGCTGAGTTATTGCCCTTGAATTAAAAAGGCGTTTTGGCCAACAAACTGTCCAATCACCCCTCAATACAACTGCTTAATTATCTATCATCACATGTGATCACTGATCGCTCTTGTTTTAATTTTCTGCTAATATTTTTCAAAAATCATTGTCTAGTGGACTGCTACAGAGATTGTTCAAACTACGTCCATTGGTTCATTTGTGGCTTCATAACGTGTTCCAGGTATTTTACATAGGCTTGCCATGTCAAATTCTTCAAATTCCTTCGTGTTTTTTGTAACTTTGGTTTGTGCACCTCTTGGATTATTTTGGCGCCGTCCAGTTAGTCAGATGTTATTTATATACTGGATAGGGAAGCTTCCGCATTTTGGCATGTAACAGTGCATAGCTCTCTCTTGCATTTTGATATTACTCGATTGTATTGCAGCAGTTGTAGACAGGTGAGCGAAATAGAGTCACGATGACCTTCCTGCTTAAGTTATCAAAAAGGTCAAAGTGACTCTAATGTTTTTAATCAGTTTTCACTCATGTGTGCCCGCTGAAAAACTATCGTTACTATGCTTTCTTATTTAGATATGTTTATTGATAGCATAGTTATAATCACATTGAGTATAGCTGAATATTGCACAAATCTTTTATCACTAGCCCAGTCATGAATTAAACCTTCAACTATTCTGGAAGGTTTAGTTGCATTTTATGTATCTCTTTTGAAATAAAAGAAGACTGTTCTTTCTAATTTACACGATTTCTGAGCAACTAGTGTGGTTTGATCATTTCTCTAGGTTGACATGTGTCTTGGTCATTTGTTACACTTATTAAACTTTAAGTATCTTCAGTTTTAAAATGAGTCTTTGGGAATTTACCTTCACAGGTTTTTGTCTTTATTGTCCGTAACTGCGATTTTTCCATTAGTGTATTACTGTCCCTGTTCTGCTCTGTTTTTCAGTGTACTGTTTTCGAGTATAATTCTACAAATATAGTCTCTTGCACATTTCACTTGTATTCATATTCATTCTATTTCCATTCATATTTATCTAGATTTTTTCCTCTCATTAGATTTCTTGCATTCAGATGTATACATGTAATTTATTTTGAACTAATATCTCCCCTGGGACATCTACATACATTTACATGTATAATATTTGTCCCTAAATTATCTTCATTTTCTCCTTTGCTTGTCTCTTGTAAACAATAAGTCTTATTAAAAAGATATAACTACATGTATCTTGAAAACAAAGGTTGAATCGAAGAAAAAAAATGTCTTTATTGTTGTCCATGTTGTGTATTTTAAAACACAGGTTGGCAATAAATTAGCAATTTCGAACCCTTAAATCGTCTTTTGGCTTACAAATTATGTACGTTCCCACTGCTGAATGCAAAATTATAAATTGTTACGAATTTAAATTGGCCTAATATTCATAAATTTTACGTAACTATTTTGAAATTCATCCATCAACATTTGTTGGGTCTTACCTTCATTTCGAGTTATTTATTGCAATCAAGTATAAAACTAAACGTTTAACTTATACGCCTACATACTGTATTATTTATGACATTTTCTGTGACAATAAATCATACTAATGTACGATATTCTTTGATTAAGAGGTTTTGTATGAAAAATTAATGCAACTTCGTTGAAGGCTATTAGCTTTAAATACACCTGTTTTTGCTCTGTGCGTAAATCTGTTTAATTAAAGTGTCTATCAATCTAGTTTTGTTTCATTATCATCTCAAAGACATTTTTTGTCCTTTCTCACTGCATATAGTTATTCCAGAAAGCAAAATTAGCATCGGCTTCACTCCTGGTGTACTATTTCTATATTGGACGAGCCTTCCCCTTGCTAATGCTCTTTCAGGGATGCAGTGCTAATAAATACAATAGCCCTGACGTTATTTTTAAGCTTTTTTTCTTCTCTACTTTTCGACTGTGTAGGGAGGATGTTTTCCGACTGGTTTTTTTTACTCAGTTTCTTTCGCTCGCAATGGCTGTTTGGTCCAAGACATGTATTTCTTTTATAAGTATGAGTAAAGAGCGGTATTCTTTTCTCGTTCATGGGAAAAAGTTGCTGAAAATTACCTGCTTAATAAGCCAAGAAGGGTTGTTTTGACATTGCAGAAGTGTATCTAAACTTGAAAAAAAGTTGAAGCCAAAAGCTTCATTTCAGAGAAATGTTTAATTTTGAAAAATCTAGTCATTGGGGTAGGTAGAATGTTAACTCTGACATAACAAATTTGCGGTTAAGATATGGGGTTCTGTTTTTATAAAGCTCGTGTGTTACTGTAAACTTTAGTATATGAAGGTGTTCGTTGGATGCGAAAACATATTTAGGCTTGGAATTCTGTGCAGACTAAAACTTGCTGGATTATCACACTGTTTTGTCCTCTACACTCACTTTACTCAGGTAACAATTGTTTGTAAAATAACTGCAATTCAAATAACTTACACCATGTAGAATCTGGTCAGCAAAATTTAACAAAAGATCTTGATGCAAGTATAAGTCTTGAAGCATTGTACACGAGTACTGCTTTTATGTTTTGAAATGACATATGGGAGCTGAACAGCTGTTAGTCCCCTAGTTGTGTCTTAGTTGAGAGGGGACTATAAATTTACCGTACGACAATCCATTATTTCGTCGGTCCGTCATGCAGTCAGTCTACAAGTCCGCAAAAGCTGGGTTCAGCAATTACTTAACAAGTCTAGAAGTTAGGTTCACTGCAACTTGATATGGTGATAGATCTTAGAGTGTAGGTGAGGGATTTTTTTTATTTTTGTCATCGACCGTCTATGTGTATGTGCGCAAACCGGATCACACTATAGATAAACAATTAGAAGTCACTGCAGAAGCTAGATGTATAAAATCTTCCCAAATGGACAGACTATAGGCAAGCCTTTTTTTATATTACAGAAGCCAAATTTCTTTGATTATCTTTTAGAGGAAAAAAATGTGGTTGCTTCGGTAACAAGAAGAAAACAATAGCTAGCGATGAAAGGTTTCCAACCAGTAGGGTATACTTTGTACTGCCAGTAATACTCCAATACATGTTTTAGAACATTTACTTGTTTTTATAACATTTATGTAATGTGTACATCATTAAAGAGAAAGCCTGAGGTGTCATGATTCACTTGCTTTTACTTTAATGGTGTAAAGATTTATAGTCAATGTGACCTTAGCGATTTGATAAAGTCAGATTAGGTTGACATGTTTTCGTGCCGATTGCGTCAATATACAAAATATTTTATCGTACAGATTTTGTTCAGTTTTTTTGCCCGTGTTTAGTGATTTATATTACCCTGCGTTGTATTTTGAAATTTTTTTATAACAGAGTCAGATTCGATCAACTTTTTGTTATGAAATAAGTAATTTGGGCAAGTCAAGGTTAAATTTGTGAATGATATCAAAACCTTGATAACACTTGATACATTAAATTGCTTTGAACAGATAGTAATCTTACTTTCAAATATGTTTGTTGGTTTTTCATCACGAAAGATTTTTTTTATTTAGGTGTATTAAAGGCTTAGAAAATCAAAGTTGTATTTAGAATGCAAATTCGAACTGCTATCTTTGCATTTTGATGAAAATCTTCCGTGTTTTAAACAGCTACACGATTTTATAGTTTTTACCTAATAAAGAGATTGTTTAAATAACTGGAAACAGCTTTTTTCGTCAGCTAGAACATTCGTTACTGTAATGTAAAAGTACATTTCTGTTTTTAGCATCACGGGGAAAACAATAATAGATTATATAACGCTATATGTAAATGTAGATCAATGTTTCGTGCTGTACCAGGTTGAATGATATTAATCAAATGCATTTTATTTACGATAATTACTGTTTCGCGCCATCTGACTGAGCCCACGGTGAGATTTTGAAAATTAAAATGCATGCTAGCATTATCTTTTTGTACGAGTTCATAATTCAATTTGAAATAAAACGAATCGGTAAAATTTAACACCTACGCGTAGACAACGACAAAAATGCTTTGTGCAACGAAGGTCGTTTCAAAATGTGCAAAAGCAGGTGTTTTTGAATGTGGCACGAGATACTTTACAGTTCCTTTGCCTGTTTTAGGTATGTTTAGGAATATTGTTATACAACGTACAAGTGGAATTCAGCGGAACAACGCAGAAACATTGCCTAAATGTAATGAAGTTGCCATACACTTTTCTACATGTCATTTTGAAATTTGGAAATTTCTGATGCATGTGTTCGTATTGAATCAGTAAATAGTATTTGAATTAATATATATGAACATTTAAACTTGAAACTACAAACATGTATGATAGCAAACACGCCGGTAAGTTCGGATATACCACAGAGTTCGAACAAAGCCCTTTAAAAGTTTTCCTAAATTAAAACAATATTTTTTCAGCTTTGAAGTTAAGGAAATCTATTTTTGTAGCACAAGTTCACACCCACTTCCTGAATGCAGCATTTACATCGTCTAGAACGTAGTCACTTAGGAGACACGAATTCGTCTGATATATCAATCAATCAAGGGATGTCGTGCAAACTGTTGCACTGTCTTTGATGTTCCGGTACTTTAATGGTGCTTTTTCTCTGATAAAACTGCTGAAAATGTTATTAACTCTAGCAAACATTTCAGTTCATTTGGGTTTTTTTACCATTCTCTCTGGTTATGTTGTTTGGTAATAAAGAAAGGGTGTTACGTTCCGGGAATTCAATTTACTTTCATTTCTATGCTTATTAATTTGAATGCTACAAAAGGCCGATGTTCAGTATTTTTTCCAGTCTCCATCAGTAAAAAGATAATTGTATATAATGTAGCCGTGGGTCGTGTGAAAAAGAATACAGACGTGAATATGATTGCATGTCATTATCTACTCCTCCTGGCGGTAAATATGTACCATTTGGTCGGAGAACATTCATGCTCGATGTGTTCTTTGAAGAGAACATTTGATCAAAGCACTGTGAAAATCTCACATCTACCTACGGTTCACACAAGTGCGAAAGCTGCAAGTTAGAATATACTATAGGTTCACATGTAGGTTTTTTGTGAAGGTAAACGTACCATATACATATGAAACTTAATGATCATAAGTGAAGCATGCCCTGGTTGTATGTAATTAGGAGTTGGAAAGTTCAAAAGATACAATGGAACTGACGATCAGTATTTCTAGCTGCAGTTCGTACCTGGGCCTGTTTGCTCTCGTAGCAGTAGCGGTACTATAGCATTTGCGCTTGAGTAGTTTGCAATAAACACGTTTTTAATTTTTTGATACCCTAAATTACCTTGAATTATATTAGAGCGACAGAAAGTATCATTACTACTCATATATACGCTCATTTCTGACAATATAAACATGGGATCTCCCGGATGCCCTCAGTCCGATTCTCCCGGATTCGCGCCGTTATAATTGTTGTTGGGTTTTTTCCAGGAAATCCGGGTGTAGCATTCAGTACATTAAGAGTGCTTAATACAAGTTTCATGTCCGTGAAATGATACAACTGAATACAGAAGTAAACTATAATGCCAACAGATGATACTTTATATAAACTCACCTAAAATGGACAAATCTTCAAGTAAATGAAATTCAATGTACTTTCAGATCTGAAAATTAAAATATTTGGTTCACTCTTTTGATTGCAAGAGCTGCAAGTTTCTACATCGAAAATGACATGAACAAGAAAGATATATATCATACATTGCGTCACGACATTCACATATATCGGTAATAATATAATATTTTCAGTGAAGAATGACCGTGCCGCTTGTCATTCTATCAATGACAATCAGTTAGAATCCTTAGTAGCCATTTGTAAAAAATCTTTACTACTTTCAAATTATACCGGAAGTGCTGATTGGTAGTAGACTTCTCCATATAGACAAATGAAAAAAGAACGACTTTGAGATAAAAGTCAAAATGAAATGGGTAATATTCTAAATAGCTTCAATCTTATCCTTTTAGTTCGCTTAAAGTTTCCTAATAAGTCATTCTCATATGAATTTTGTTTCCCGTAAATAAAGTATTTGACCTTTGTAGACGCTGCGTCATAACACTAACTTCCGCATTTTATAAAGAAGGTAATTGTTCCATTCTTATCATATATATTATTTTCCCACTTTTAAGAAATAAAAATACACATTAAACATAGCAGAAAATCAGTTTTTCTTTTCTATGACTAATGAATATTTCAGTTAGATATGTAAATGGTATTCTAAACGGGCATTATGGACGATAACATCAAAGCTAGAGCGTTAAATAATGAACATTAAATAAAATCATCATTCTGTTGCAGCTTCAGATAGTAAGACAATTTGTATGATGGAATGATAAGTGAGTAAAATAAATAAAAACTAATAATTTCCGAACACTTATTCCGGAAATATGTGCAGTAAATGAAAATAGTTACAATCAGTTTAAACTGCCTATCTGCTGCTCATGTGATGGAAAAAATAACAGAATTTTGTTCACTAGTGAAATAGCATTATCAGCGAAACGTTACAATAACGGCAGGCCTCGTTTTAAATGCATTTGGTTTTGTGATAAATTGTTTAAAAAAAAGAAAAGAACTTATAGATGACTGATTGCTCTCACAATCTACTTTTCATTTTCATTTTTTCTGACTTTCCTCTGCTTTATATTCGTGAAACGAAATTTCAAATACACCATGTAAGGTTATAACATGTGTTAACTTATTCACGTTGTTTTGTCACCTAAATGAGATTTTGATCAACGCCAGGTATTTTTCGATAAAAGGTACGCGGTGTTATTTATTGTAAGGATTACCTGTTTAAGCCTTTAAACTATTTAGAAAAAGGTGAAGAAAGATGTTACGCCTACGTGTGCAGACGACAAGCTTAATGCAGTCACGTGGTCATAAATCTCCAGGTCCGAGATATTGATTTTGGGAACATCAGACAAAACTTAGAGAAATCTTCACATATAAAAATGTGTATTCATATTAAATGTACGCCAGAAAATTGCAAATGCAAATTGCATTAGATAAATGCAGAAGAAAATAAACATGTTTTTATTGTATTGCTCTCGAAACTTTTAGAACATAAAAGCGCAAGTTTGTCAACCTTGAAAAATGCAACTTTGGATAATTACGTTTGAATAATTAATTACCGAACTAACGTTATGTGACGTTGCTAAAGCTTAATATTGTGAACTTGTCTTTGTTGAAGTTGACAAGAGATTGTTTAATCTCTCGTCCTCTTGATCTTCTAAATCTAACCTGACTAAACTATTTCTGAAATTTAAGCAATATCGCAGTTTTCGACTTCCATAAACCACTTGTCTTCATGACTTTAGATATGTTAAACCAGGGTCTTTCAAATAGCATGCTATTTGAAAGTACTTCAGACAGTACTTCACACATACTAAAGAAGAAGTATCTTTAAAAGAGATTGACAGCCGCGTTACAAAGACACATGAAATATAAATATAATATAAAATGAGCAAAATGTAAAGCAGTTGAAAAATGCCTATGAACCTTTTAAATACGATTTAGGTTCAGAGTCAGAAAGGCTAAGGGCTCGAGGCTTGTGGCAAGTGACCAATGAAATGTCGATTTATTATTGCCCACCAATGAAATTTAAGCAGCGATCCTACTTTCACTAATTCAAGTTGATATCAGACGACCTACTGAACGAAAAAACTTAGGTATCAAATAAATTAATTCATCGAATTAAGCTTTTATATCTGATTCAATAATTCAGCATATAACATTATTTTATCCACGCCTGTACTGTACAGTTAAATTCACAGGCGCTTTCTAGTTCAGTCCAGAAACATTCATCTGAGAGGCAGTATAATATCTTGACTCATACAGTTTTCGAGCAAAAACATACCATGCTGCTAGACTTGATTTCAGATTTATTAGTTTTATGAATGATAAAATTCGTGAAAAAAAGAAAAAAATATAACAGTATGCGCAAATGTTCTAATCGCTTACACATCAGTGATATAACCAGAGTTTCTTTTGATATCAATGTTATAACTGTTTTGTTAATATAAAAAAACATATTTCATGACTCAGGATATATTTATGTTAAAATGCAACTTGTCGTACATTAAGCCATGAGAAAACATAAACGGTTGAATGTTGAATGATAATCATAGCAGGTACTTAGTTAAAGTCAAAAATACGAGAAAAAGCTTTCAGTATGTAAATTCTTCATCATAGTTGTATGACTTTTTAAAAAAGACAATATGTGTTGAAGCATGAATTATAGTCACTGAAAATTTCAAAAGACAGAGGACGAAACGCACCAATACAGTGAACACTGCTTCACTTCAAAAACCGATGTGCCAGATTTCAGTTTAAATCATGTGCCGTTCAATATTATTTGATAATCTGAAGGTCACATTGCGACTGAAATAGTTTACGAGACTTGCTTCCTTTGTAATGAAGGACCAGCTTTGCTCGCTAAATTACGAATATGAAAGAATGCTTAAACACCTGACTTCCTGGTTCTTAATTTTTACCAGAAGCCCCAAAAACATTTATAGTACAAAGACATAAATTGTATAGCAAAGACACAACCCAGCATTGAGACAGTTTTTGTAAACATCATAATATTATGTTGTAAATGTTTCTTACTTGATTGCTTAACTAATGTTAACTTGGCTGACCAAACATTTGCCTTTGAATACTGATTTGAGTGTGTTAGTGCTGATAAAAAATAGGTATTAATTGGTCATATATGGTTTCCGGCTATCAAAACATGAGACGAGAAATAACGAATATGTTTTAGCTTCACTTGTTTGTGAAATGAAGACTTTTAGTAACTGACTAGTAAAGATACTGTTCAACTACAGTCATCGTTCATTCTTTTGACTATTAGCAGGTTGTTTTACAAAAATGTTTGTAATACATGTATGAAAACAAAGGAATATAATCACCGTTCATTTTGTAATTTGCTTTAAAAGAAAGGGGTAAAGAAACCCTAAGTACTTGTAGTTCGATACTAAACGGACAATTCAGTATATGCGTGACAAAATCGCATTACAGAAGTATATATGCAATGACTTACTTTGAAGACTAGATAGTCATTAACATTCCTCTGACTGAATACTATAATTGAATAATATCGGTCTTAAAACCTAGAATCACTTATTTTAAGATTGCGGCAAATTCGTGTCTTTACCGACAAGTACTTATGTATAATGTTTCTACAATTTGTGATTCTTTCCTGACCGTCCAAAATACTATATATTTATAGAAGCTAAATAGAATAATGATTTGGAAAAAAAAATGTTACACTAAAGTTACTTGATAGACAAAGGTTCTACGTAAGTATGTATTTATGCCTAAGTATAAAAAAATAGTTTGTAACCATCTTGGTACTATTTTCAAGTTCGTTTTTTTTTTCAAGATATTCTTCAAGTCTGGTACAAGATACGTGGTATTGGGTAAATCTGTATGATTACAGAATGACAGCATATGTACATGAAAAAATGTGTGATGTCCTGAGCCAGTAGATGGCTAAAATAAAAAAAAATGCGTACAATAATGGGTATTTCAATCAAGAGGAATCAATTACTTTTGACCGTGTTTATATGGCTTAATATTACCATCTAAGGTCATACTAATGGTATGCTTGGTGTTGTATGACCAGTTGACATTTTCTTAATTACTATTCTCTATTCAAGTGTACATTAAAACAATTGCTGCTTCATGTATTAATAAATACATGTGGTATACATGTAGTATACATGTCTCTCTTTTAATTAAAGCTAATGGCGTAAAGGGGTTCTGGTGATACTCTAACGGGACTGTTGGGTAATGGAATACTCGAGTATATTCACAAGATGGCCAAGTCTCTATCGTGGCATGGTAATTAATCATGGAAAAGCACTATTTGTCTGCTAGAAGAGGAAAAAATCGTTAGATTCCGTATCATTGTTTGTACCCACTTATATTATGATGAATGCGTTCCTTTGACACATTTTCAAGGCAATATAAAAGGATATATCCTTTATATTATTTCTCAGAAGATGGCTCGTTGTGCATTTGAAATAGTCCCTTCGTGTCCGTGGTTTTATCCTTCAAATTTCGTGGAATACCTTATGCTTGTGCTTGAGACTGGTATGTTGGACTTTAAATGATTTCTGTCAATTTGTACATTAATTTGCTTGCATGCTATATTTTTTTATGTTTTTACTCTCTTTAATCTATAATTGTGTTCTCTCTTTTTGAGCTTCGAAAATAACCCGTGAAAAAAAGAGTAAACAAGAAAAATAGAGAAGAAACTTTACGCAGGTTTTATCCAAAAACTTACAGAGTTTCAGCCTAAAAGTGCAATAACTTGTAAAAACTTCTGCCAAGAATCATTTAACAGAATTTTCAGACTTTTTAAAAAATCTTTTTGAAGATTGTATTAGTTTAATATGTCGTGACATAGGTATGGTACTAACTTACATGCAATGACATTTTGAAGTCCAAGAAATGCTAAATCTTCATTAAACTAATGCAAGAGTTATTTTCTTGTTTGCGCGACATTTTCAATAACAGTTTCATATCAGCGACAGAATTTATTCATTAGATTTGTAAATGATTTGTATAGGTTTTATTTTGTACTTCTAAAATGGGTATGATTTTTTTTCTCCATTCTAAAATGGATATAAGTTGCAGTGATATGCAACCTGACAGTGAAACTGCATACAGTTACCTATCGTACCAGTCTTGGTACTGGTTAGGGAAGTTACCTCTGTGCGGTGCTTGCAGTGACAGTATTAAATAATTCAAGAGTTATCTAACCTGACTATAAGATCTGCTTTTGTTCTTAACTTAATCTTGATCCTGGGCTTATCAGCGCTTCGTTTTCAGCTGTGTCTTATTTTACCAATTAAGTCCACGTATTGTAGAAGTGATTTAATAGCACATAGAACATGTAGCTTTTTACCCCTCGATATAACAGTTGTTTCAGGTGAAACAGGTATATTTCATAAATAACCTACAAGTCATATTTTGTTTTGCGTGACATTTTCATGCGTGCACCTTGATTACTTATACAAACTATGAAACATTTAATGTGCAAAATATATTACATTGAAATATATGCAACGCTAGCGTGCAACTTAACGGATTTCATGCAGCAAGGCATTCAAGTTTTGCCGCCAAAATTTAGTAAAGTGTTCATCTCAAACAAAAACGCCGTTATACTCTAATTCTCTGAAGCACTATTGAATTATCGCTCTAAATACTTTGGTTTACCCCTTTAATAACATAATTGTTCGGGTACTCAAACATTAACTCAAAGTAATAATGTTATCTAGACCTCGATCTGAGATAAAAATCTAACTAGGATATCCGTGTCATACTTTGGGTTGCATTAAACAACGGCGCCCTTCATCTGTGAATAAAACAGTATTGCATGTCCTGTATAGTGCAGTGTCTGTACTCTGTATCTAAATTATTACATACAGACCACTTATCTTTAGGTGATCAAAATACACCTATTCAGATAAAAATATTTAGACCTTTTCAAGGTTAATTATCAGCAATGTCGTAGTAATTTAAAAAAAGTAGATACGAAACATGTTTATCATGCTAACTTGGCAATATGTCTCTTCTTTCAAATGTTTTATCAGTATTTTCATCTGAGTTTTGTAATTTTGAGAATATCCCCGGAGCTGTGTTTTTCAGAGTTAACTCGATAGAAATAGTATACAAAGTTTGAATAAGTGCGGCGTACATAGGGACAAATTGTTTTAAAGGATTAGATACATTGGAATATTTACATTACAATAAGGTACATGTATGATTTATTTGGGTTCTTTATGTTCGCAAATTTGTGGTGTGTGAAAGACATTTCTGAATTTTCTCAAACCCCTTCAAACTGAAATTTCAGGAACAACATGAAAAGCCTATGTATAAATAAGGAGTGTTTAGTGAAACATGTGCAAAGTTTTTGGCAAAAAAACTATATTAGTCTGTTATATTTTCAGATTTGTTCAGAAATAATTTTTAAAAATATTTGCCGCGTTATTTAGATTTCTTCACAATTTCAGATTGTTTCCAGCCTTGAACAGTTCTGTTTGATGTTATTTCATATAAATATATCGTCAATATTTCTAAGATTTAATCAAACAAAATCGTGTACCTGTTATTTCCACAAACAAAGTAAACGTATTTTAATATAAAAAATGTCTATCTTAAACAATATGGACAACTTATCTAACTGTTCAATATCTTTCTATTTGAGTTAATTAATGGTCGGTACCGGTTGCCCATAATTATGACTGACGTCCGCTCTTAGTTTAACATTAGATAAATATTGTGAAGAAGAGCCAAAGACCCTTTTAAACCAACTTAAGAGTACATACGAGTATAATTATGACAACAGTAATCTCAATTTACTTTTAATCATTGGAAAGGTTCCTAAACCATAAACCGATGACACTGTAGACTGCCGGTTGTCCTCCATGGTCATATAGCATTTTGTATGTATGTTTTGTTTATATTTTATTCCATGTTTATGTATGACGATGCATACTGGATTTTATGTAAATAAATCATGAAAATCTTGAATCTTGAAATCTGTAGAGTTTAGTTATTTTGAGGTTATGTGGGGAGAGTGCTAGAATCAGAAAGCATCCAATTCCAGAGACGCGTCTTGTTCTTTACTTAGTCAAAATTATTCAAGTGACGTCTTGAGCATATTCTGAGATATTTTTGTTTTGGGTCATAATCTCGCTATCGGGGGCAAGATATTGACCCATACAAAAAATTACACAATATCTCGACTCATGTACAATTAGTTGGACTAGTTCCTTCCTACGCTCAGTGTAGAGACCTCCGTAAAGTAATTGGTTATGTTTGTGAGATGCTAGCGACCCTTGGACTACTGATCAGCCCCGGTAGAATGTTGCAGCTCATCGAAGTATTTTTCACAGAAGACTTGGTATCGGAATGACTAAATAATATTTTTTCTAAAAAAACAAAACAAGACAAAAAACATATCAATAAATAAACAATTAAAGATACGAATAATGAGTAACGCGCTATCAAGTTGCGATCTCACTATTCAGATGTAGCAAGACAGTCTGAAGGACAGCTTTATCCCCTGCCGCAGTAGAACATTGGAATGGATAACAAGTGTGAAGAGAGAAGCTTAGACCTCCCAATATAACATAGGATAATGATTTCTACGGAAAATGGGCAGGCACATTTGGACCGCACATTTGTAGCAGTTTAAAAGTTATGGAGGGGACACGAAATGTGGACAATTTTATCTATGACCTTTAAGTGTGACCTTGACCTTGGGGGTAGCCACCTGGTTGTTGCGCTGTGCACATCGTCTCATAATGGTGATCATTTGTGCCAAGTTCTTTTAAAAACTTTCAAGCAGTTTAATAGTAACGGAGCGGACACGAAATGTGGACATATGACCTTGACCTTTGGGATAGCGACCTGGTTGTTGCGCTCTGCATATCGTCTCATTATGGTGTGCCAAGTTATTTTAAAAACTTTACATGCGTTTAAAAGTTATCATCGGGAGCGGACACGAAGTTACGGACGACCGGACAGACAGACAGACAGACAGACATGACCAGTCCTATAATCCCCCCTCCGTTACACGGCAGGGGAATAACTAACCTGGCACTAGGCTACATTGTTTAAATTATATATCCATATACTTCTGCTACTACACTGACTTCTCACTTCAAACTGATAGCGCAACATGTTCAGGAGTAAGAAAATAGAAAGTCTACATACAAGGGAGATCATAACTTGAAACTGGAGCCAGTCTAGGGATTAACAAGCATAGCTGTTTTTAGGAGATGATTTGTATCAGATTGTATGAAATTACTATGAGCTTAAGATTTAGTTTTATATGAATTCCACAAATGTCTTTTGGTGAAACTCTAAACAAAATACTTTTACTAGGGGAGCAAATGTTCTAGAATAAAAATGTCCTAATGAGTGAGAGATCGTGAATCAGCCTGAAAAAAGTCGGTGACCTTTTACAATACAAAGTTGTTACATTTTCTCTGTGAAATAACAAAAAGTACAATATGATCGACATCATCATCAATATCATGTTTTTCACCTTGATTTATTGAACTAGCCTAAATTGTCAGTATGGTATAAATATGAAGATGCTGTCCTGTTCTGCAAATCCAATAATTATTCATCACAACTGCGTGTAATCCTTTCAACGTATCAAGTCATTATTAGTTTCACTTTCACTAAAGCGCTGATAATTTTGAGATTTCCCTTACCTGTCGTGTTTACTCAGCCATGTCGGAATTTGTTTACCTGTCAAAGCGCACCTTTAGCTATTTTTAGGACGTGAGGAACGCTGGGAAATGTGATGTCACAGAACTAGAAACTAAGAATATTACGGAATTTCCGTGTGGAGAAAAGTGGCGGAATTTTAAGCTTTTATCGACTGACAATATCTTATAGGTTTGTAGACAGTTCAGACATATTATTTAGTTATTTTCCTTGAGTACTGCTATTCATTTACGTAGAATATTGTTCGAAATCTTGACCTAGTTTTGATTTCAAAGATGACCCGATACGGTGTGATTTTAGTCACTTGTAATCGCGCTTTGAAGTTAATAACATACTGTTTTATAGGGTTCAGAACATCTATTGACTGTTAGACATTTAGTATTTTACAGATTTTTCATCGAACTGTTAAGAAATTGGGTCTTAAAGTAAAAAGTTTCAAATAATTTTAGAAGAAGCATGACGGTGTTACAAGAATATCCTCGAACAGTTAGTCCGGGCACCTGTCAACCAATTAAGTGTTCAATATTTGGACATTCTTGTCAGTAACTGAGTTATTAGTAGAAAAATTTCCTGATAAGAATATACTTTTGATATGTATTAAGTAGGTGTTATAAGTTATTGTTTATTACCAATAACTGAAATAGTAAGGACTTCTAAAATTTTGATATTTAATGGCCCCAAATAAAAGTTTCTTTTTAAAAAAATTTAAAAATGTCATGTATTTATGATAAAATTGTAAAATTTGACTGCAAAGCTTTATAACCTAGAGTCAACTGAGAATATTTTACAAACTGTCATTTAGATTATTACTCTATAATCTGTAAGGTGGATATCCTGATAGTGCGCAAAGATATAAAACTTTCAGTCTCCCTGAACCTGCCATATATTGAAATTTGAATTCAGGATGATGTGAACTACAGTGTTTAGTTATAAAAAAGAAAGCATCATCAAAGCAATAGATGGACAATTTAAGGTTTTCAAACATGTACAATATATTCAAACATCCTTTGTGGTTCATATCCACACAGAAAATGGTTCTTATCATCTCAAACAAAAAGGTTCACATCATCTGTATACCATATATATCATGAATCCATTAATTCTGCTTGTTATATCCAGTTGTGCTTATCTAGACATTGTATGACACAAAAAATTACAGGGTTCCCACAAACCTTGAAAGCTTCTTGAACTTGACGCATCCTCTTTGAAAAATACTTGAAATTTGAAACTGCGGAAAAAGTTCTTAAAATTCCTTGAATTTAAAAAAAAGTTGTTGAAAATCTGTGTAGGTGCAAAAAAGAATTTGAGTGAGCTAACAATAGTTGAAAAAAAATGCCTATCTCCCATCAGAGAGAAACCAAAAAATGCATCGCACACAGCTTTGATGTATCGTAAGATCAAATAAATATTTATGAAATCAACTGAGTACATATTATCCGGTACGGGAGAATGGGTTTTATCCTACCATATTGATACTCACAGATAGTTAATTTTTTGGTGCTCTGTTCAAGGTCGAAATCTTAAATAATGAGCAGAAAATACAAGTGTGCGTTTTTGTGTAAGGTGGCTATATGATGAAGTATACAAGCAATGATCATTTAGACAAACATAAGTGCTTGTGCATAACATGTGACAAATTGACATTGCTACAATGGAAGAGAATGTGCTTAAGTCACACATGAAGAACATCAGCAGTAAACATAAACAAAACTGGATTGCTAAGCAAAGTAACGAGTCAATCACAGCCTTGCTTGTGCCTGAAACAAATAGTTCTGCATGTCCGAGATGACATTTTCTACTGCCTAAAACTATCAACTGTAGAACATGTTGGCTATAGCACTTTTTTAAGCTATACACTGTCTGTATACACATAATTGGACAGTTTTTAAATTCCATTTAAGTTTATAGTAAAATTATTTTAACTCTTGATTGCAAAACAATTGTCGATACTTTGATAAATCCATTAACATATTGCCACATTGTTTCTGTATTAACTTAGATCATGATTGAGCGTATAAGACCTTTAACAAATGAGGAAATGTGCTTGAAATCTCCTTGAAAACTCCTGTTAGTGAAGCTTTTAAAAGAGGAGGTGATATCGGGGCTACCAAAAAATGACTCTATCTTTAGAATGAATTTGACAATTTGACTTGCAGTTTTTTTGGTTTGTTTCTGTTTAATTTATCACATCTTATTTTTATGGCTACTTTGAGGGAAACATTTAAACACTCAAAAACAAATATGTGTATGTCTTCATTATGATACCTCTCAGTTCAAATGGAAAAAATATGTAGGCATCTATGTATTATCTGAACATTTAAAAAATGGGATTCATTTTATATTACATGTACATGACTGCCTCATATAGGGGATTAAAGCACTGACACTTGAAATATTAACTCCTTTCAGTTGTCTTTATTTGACCTTGATTTATTTGCAGTTAGGATAGAGTTACTTTTTTTTTAAATGGTATGTCTAGCCTTACGTTGCATTTTTCTTTGAATGATCAAGTAGAATTGTTACTTCATGACTTACAGTTTTAATATCTACCAGTTATATTTGAGAAAATATGTGAAGTTTTATACTAAGTGGTGAAAATTACTATGCCACTGGCTGTATTTAATCAGTAAGTAAAGTTCATGTGTATAATATTTTAATTAAAGTTGGAGATGCTTTGATGTGTATCTTTTAATCTTTCTGTCATAATGCTGTGGGTATGCTGTCAGTTTACAAACAGATCTGTAGCAAGATGCTTTGTTGCTTATTCCAAGAGTTACGTGCTCTGTAATTGCTTATTCCAAGAGTTACGTCCTCTGTAATTGCCTATTGCAAGAGTTACGTGCTCTGTAATTGCTTATTCCAAGAGTTAACATGCTTTTATAAGTGGTTGTGTAACCTCATCTCAAACATTTAGATCAAGCCTTTCTATTGAAGTTTGTTTTATCTGTAGCTTCATGAGTCAATCCATAATAACCTTGTCTATGAACAGTTCCATCTGTGTCCTTTTTTGATGAAGGTTGGTTTGGTTAGGATGGTGACCTTTGATCTAATGTAACTTCACATTTATTGTCTGATTTATTTACAGGTTGATGTTTCTAGCCATAAAAACAGAAACTTTAAACAAATATCACCTGTTGGGGAAAAAAAAGTGATAGTACTTATGTAGCATTTATTGATATGAGCTGTCATTTTAGTAACAGAGAAAATGACTGAAATAATTTCAGTCAGGTATATTTGAAACTGTTTACCTTGAGTTACCTCTATAAAAGCTGTCATCTTATTAAATGTTTAAATGAAAACGATGGTTATGTCTTTCTGCTTTCAGCGTTCCAGTGTTGTAACAGCAGGACAGTGGGCGAGCCAGTAGTCGCTCCACCCTCAAGTCAACAGACAAAGACGGCAAGAATAAAACCTCCAAGAAAATGGTTGTGTGCAGGGTAGCCCTTTTAGATGGCACCACATTCGAGCCCAAGGGAATAGATGTAAGCTGATGTCACTTAAGATTTGTTTTAGGTTTTGTTCGGTATTATCACTGTTTTAAAGCTTGTGCAAATGATACTACAGACACTTACAACTTTCTTGGATTTGTTATGTTTTTTTGTAGTAATTACACAAGATGGCAAAAACCATCTTAATTAACTTCTCAAGTAAACAGATTCATTCAAGATGCAGAAAGTCTTTGAACTTGTACACATATACACATTTAGTTGTTTGTTGTGACAAGCAGCACATTACGAGACTTTTTGTATCGCTTTTGCTATCATTTGTTAAAGAGAGCATAAGAATTCTGTAAGTTCTAAGTGGTAAGCATATAGAACTAATAAATACTACCATGTGAAAATGCAGAGTAGCAAAATAGTTCATGATTTCTGTACAACAATAATGAAGAATGGGTTTGCTGTGCTAGATCTATTGACTGATGTATGTGCCAAAACAATCTTGGCAGAATTCACAAACGCATTCACTCTTCAGGTATTAAAAACAAAATTAATATACTGCTGTAGAATTCGGTCTGTAAATCTCATGAAAATAAATCATAAATTCAGTAAGAACAAAAACTTATTGTTTCAGTATTTAGCTATTATTTTTGGAATCATTTCAGATATTTCTCAACAAAACTTTATTGTGTCTACACCCTCATGCATTTTGCATTTGTGTTTTCTAAATATTAACTGATTACCATTGAGTTAAGATAGTGTTGTCACTAAAGAATTCTGTACAGTAACCTATTGTTTTCTCACACAATAGTTTGAAAGGTATGCTAACAAGGTAATAGGTACAAAATGGCAAAATACATTGAAGTATAAATTTAGGTGTATTGTGGTACTTGACTTTGTACATGTACGTGAAATATTGGTCAAAAACTGGAACACTCCTGCATTCAGTTCTGTGTGATAAAGGTGGTTGATACAAATGTACAAAGCTTGAATGATGTGGTTAACCATTTGTATTTTATTTAGTGTCACCCTGAAAGTTTGTAGCTGTGTGTCATACTGTGATGTCGTGTTTGAGTAATACTATTGTTTTCACAAAAATGATAAAAATCAGTTTTAAAACTGAACTTTTATCAAAATATAGTGTTAAACCTTTGCCTAGTGTAGTGTAAAATCCTAAGTATGGTTATTGAATTTGTAGTATTCAGCATTAATACAGATATTTAAGTTTCTTTTTTTAACTGCATTTCATTGTATTTCGACTGCAATTGCCCATGTATGACTAATGCCAGGTTATTTACATTGCAGTAATAAATTACACAAAAGTACGGTATTCTGTTTTGTTTGGCAATGATTTTTTCTTCAGCTTGAAGGCAAAAATGTATTTAGGTCAACAAAGAAAGTGTTCAGTTTTTATGTCTCAGGGCCAGACATTTTAAAGTTAACAAGCTTTGGTACTATGAAAAAAAGTAAGTCATGAGTTTCCCCTGATTTCTTTGGCATAGTATCTCCTAAGTTTGGTTGGAGTGCTAGGTAAAACATGTAAAAACTAGAAGTTATTTCTCTGTGTAAGAATTGGAGCCTCCTTGTTTAGTTTGATGTACTTGTTTCATTTTAAATTGACTTCATATTTTAGATTTACAGACAGAGTGTAATACACAGTAAAACATTTAAGTTGTGTCATATAATACTTTTGCAGAAAAATTCCCTGGGACAGCTGGTGTTTGACAAAGTTACCAAACACCTTGATGTTATAGAAACAGACTACTTTGGGCTCACATTCAGGGATAAAACTGGCAAGAAGGTGAGAAACTAACATCTGATTATGTCAAGTTACCACTTCATTTGTGTACTCTCTGTGACATACTATAGCTTGCATTGAACTAAGCTGTTGTGTTCATCTGGATACTTTTAGAAATAATCAGTATTTAAATTGAACTAACAAGCAACTTTATTATCATCATAGAGCTTCTGCAGTAACTATTGGCACCATGTGCCAGAAAATAACCATGTATGATGGACAGCTCAGTTTGACTTGTACTGATGTTATGCACAAATGCTGATATATGGTCACTTGCAATTTTATAAAGCATGCAATTTCAGTCATCAGACTCTGAACAGGTAAACTTGCATTTTCTTCAGATGGCAAATAAATATGTCCAGAGTCAAGGATAGTACAGATGTGTCTAGGTTACTTATAGGGTCTTGTATTCAAGAAAGGGTCTGTTAAAATGCTGCGAAAAGTTATCCTCTTAAATGGCAGTTTTCAGAAGTACTAAATGTAGGTTAGCAGGTTCTGTGTCAACTGTCAAGAAAACTACCCCAATGCTTCCCACATGTGTTCAAGATTGTGCTTTTTAAAGTTGATGCAGACATACATAGCTTGTGAAGGGTTCAATCTTAATGTAATACAGTTTATATATAGTTTGTATATTGTACAGTTTTCTTGTGCATTTTTTCTGCTAATGATCAATCTTGAAATAAGCAGTTGAAAGCAAAAAGTTAAATAAAACTTTATCAATTTAATGTGAATGTTAAGAATGAAAAGAAAGTTTCATTATATTTAAGTAAAGTACAGATTTGTCAAATTGTTTAAGAGGTTGTTTCAGTTTTATGACTTCATTTTGTGAAAATATTGTATGTAATGTAATCATGTAAATGTTTTTTTCAGTTCTGGTTGGATAACACAAAAAAGATCTCAAAACAGGTTAAAGGTAAGTGATGTATCTGTAGCTGAAAACACATAGATATTGCTTATATAAAATACACTTGGATTTCAAGCTAGAACACACTTTATTTATTGAAAGAAATATGTTGTATCATAAATTTTCAATGCTGCTTGATTTTAAGTGCAGTGCAGAATGATAAAGTTTGTGAAAACTATTGCAATGCTGGTAGAAATTTCTTATGCATAGGGTTTGTGTTGATATCATAGTGAATAGTAGTCGGCTTTAAATTTCAGTGGTTTAATGCTGTTGATACCTGCTCTCTGTATAAGGGATTACCTAGTTCTTGGAAGTCTTTGAACCAAAGGCTCTCTTTAAGTCATTGAGGTTTTAGTCAGGTCAAAATCTGTCCGACCCTATTGTTTTCCAACTTACCGTAACCATTTCTTACCTGCCATTAAAATCGACTTATTTGTATCCAAATTCTTTAAGGTCATTTATGTAGGTCGTTCCATTTGCTTCTTTGTTACTGTTGCTCTTCTGCATAATTGGCTAAAAGCTTTACTATGAGAATAAACTTAATAGTATCTTCGAAAATTTCTGATTTTGATTAAAACTGTACGTTTGGTTTTATTAAACAGTAATTTGTTTGTAATATTTTCATACATACTGAGTTTAGACTATACGCATATCTTCCAAAAAAATCCTTTGACCTTCCTATCTGGCATTTTTAAAGCTGTCAGCAGGAAACAAGGATTTTTTTTCTTAGCTCAAGATGTTTTATCTATCACTGATTTGGTCGGGTAATAGTGATTTTATCTGAGTTTCTGTTTTCTGTCACTGTTTAACAACAGACGGGTGATAAAAATTTTACTGGAGTTTGATTTGTAGAAACTTATTTAAATGAGTAATGCAAATATTCAAGACTTTCATTTTGAGAGATTTTTGTAAAAATAGAGCTTCCTTCTGTTTAAGGCATCAATCAGTGAATCACAAAACATGGTAACTGATTGTCTGTGGTTAAACTTGTAGCCTCATTTGAGTTCATTTGCCTGACTGGTTTAGTTTCTCCCTCAAATTTTCAGTTCTCAGAGGTCACTAAAATATACCATGACAGAGACTTAAAGAGCTTATTAACTGTTATCCATGATCACATTTTCTATCTTTCAAGTGCAGTACCTTGCTTAATTTCCAGTTTGTATAATGTAGATATTTTTAATTGTACTTAATGGCTGGCAAAAGTGTGTTGGGTATTCAAGAAAGGT
Organism: Cyclina sinensis; assembly: GCA_012932295.1. Classification (NCBI taxonomy): domain Eukaryota; kingdom Metazoa; phylum Mollusca; class Bivalvia; order Venerida; family Veneridae; genus Cyclina; species Cyclina sinensis. Next base: position 12,356,891 of record JAAONU010000012.1, on the reverse strand, counting down.
TCAGTCAGGTGTGGATGCTGCATGTACATAACTGGTCATTATACAGACGGAAAATCAATTAAGCTTTCACCATAACCATAAAAGTCCAACAAATTGTGGGTCATAAGGAATGTTTTATTACTATGTTTAGGGTGTCTTGGTAAAGAAATGTATACAGTTGTTCATAATTGTGAAATACAAGCTGTCGTAGTAGAATATTGGCAATATGTAACTGATACAGACTGTCTATGAGGAATATTGGCCCATAGATTCTTTAATCTGGCCTGTCACAGCTGGTATACAGTTCCTTGTCTCTGTTTAGAGACATAATACTGATTATACAGAAACGAAAATAAGGCAAAGGTGCCTAGAAATTGAAACAAAGCAACATTGTTCAAGTCATTATGTACTTTTTTTCATTTTAGAAAGTATGACTGATTGTTGAGGTCATAAGTCTCTCGCTGCTGGTCCTTGTACTGCTCATTGTAAAATCAGTTATTGCCTACGTGATAGATTGAAAAGCAATTATATACAGGTTAATTGAAAAGTAGATGTTGTTTGAGGTAGAAAACATAAAGACCAAAAATGCCAGTTTGGTTTGCAGTACACTCAGTAAAATTACCTGTAGATCTTACACTTTTGAAGCTTTTCTGAGTTTTTGCTTCTTTAAAAATCTGCCTCTATTCATTTGAAATCACCTTTTTTCATTCAGATTGTAAATGACATACCTTTATGTTAAGAGGAAAGTTTGTAGTAGAGGTTGACAGTGTGTTATCAAAATAAATTAGGGCCTGTTATCAGGGAGAGCAAACATTAGATTGCACTCGGATTTATATTAGCTAAAACCCTCACTGACTCAAAGTTCTGAAGTACAGCAAACCTGTGTGCAAAAGTTTGAAAGTTTTATCTTTCAAATGTTGTTTAGCTTAATTTTTAGAATGAGTCACCAACATGTATGTCGTGGCTAATATTTTAAATATTGCACCAGTTTGTGATGATACACAGCTGTATTCATATAAATCATGTCCTCCATATTGAAAAAAAGATTTAAGTAATCATGAATTTTGCAAAGGGAGCTTAAATTATGATTGAAGGCTGATCTCCTGAGGTGTAAATGTTACATGAATTTTGATTGAAAAGGGAAAGGTGTATTCAAGGTTTAATATTTATAGTATGCTTGAGTTGCTAATTTTATTTGATGATGTTATTATGAAAGCTTAAAATTTTGTATTTTGTCCTGTTAAAAGACCAAACTGCCTAATAGTTTTTTTTAGGATACTAGTAAGTTGTATAAAATACTGATTTACTAATTAATACTAAAAATTGTCAAAAACAGAACATACTAGACAGTTTTCAATTTTGAACACTTCTTATCGCAATTTAGCTTTTAAGAGATTGATTTTAGGTTCTTATGTTAAGATGGTGAAACAAATTTTTATTTGCTTTGGTTTGAGTCTTTGGTTCCAGCCAGGTTGCTCTTTCATGTCAGAAATTTGACAGATTTTTTCAGAGATGGTATTTCTGAATGGTTTATGACAACTGTAAACAGCTGTATAACTGGTAAAACTGTGGGTGTGAATTAGAAGAAAGCCTGACAGTTAGTTGTTCCAAGAATAAATATTTTAATAGGAATAAAAACAGAATTTGTTTATGAGAAATTTGTCTGTACTATTACCAAGGGTCCCATTCATAATGTTGTCTAGAACAATGGCGATGTCTTTCTCTCCACCCACATGTCTGTCACATGGTGACCTGTAAGAACTGCTTTAGCATGAAAAAATTGTATAAAGATAGTATAATGTACAACTGTGTTGTAAGTATGGTCATTCCTTCACCTTTCTTGTTAATTATGTACAATAAAACTTGGTATCCATTGTTAATAGAGGTGATTGACAGGTTATAGCTGTTAGCAATTATGATGTATAAGGATTTGTAGTAAAATCTAGTATCTCAAATTGCTCTGGGGCTTTCAGTCAGTTAATTGTTCTATGATATTTGATTCAATTTTTGTATGTTTGAAATGATTTTGACATTTGTTTCATAATTGTTTTGCCACTCAGGTCAGTGTTATTTCCCACATGTCTGGGAACATCAACCAATTATCTGTTGAAAATGTGTAGAAACATTACAGCTAGGTTTTTGTCTGAATAAGTAGTTATGTAAAACGCAATAACCATAATAAAATCAGTCTCTGACTAACTTCTCCAAAGTACTGTCTCTAAAGGCAGTTACTTCTAGGTCCCAGTCTGACATTTTTTGTCATTTATGTTCGGACATTTAAAAAGTGTACTGGTATATCTTATGACAGGTTATGTCCTGGTACTGTATGTTGTGTGGATGTTCGGAAGTGACCTGTAAATTATTGGTTAGTCATTAGTAAATCTTGCATATACTTTTCACTTGTGGTCAAATACAGGGTCAAGCAACTGAGAAGAAAGCCCTTGGGGGCCTTGATATAAATCTTGATATACCTGTTTAGAAGTAAATTTCCTCAGATGAATTGTAACCCTTGATGATAAATGACCTGTGAAATTGTTAAGATGAAAAGAATAAGTAAATCATTGAAATGGACAGTTGAGAAGTAAATGACAATGTTATTTAATTGATGTTGTGAATTGTTTAATTGTGGTGAACAGGAGCAAAGGTCACTCACTTCTGGTGTATTTAATAGGCATAGTATAGTAAAGTTATAACAGAACCATTCAGAAATTCAAAGTTTTAAATGTTCAAACCCCTATGGTAACTTAAACCAAACCATATTAACTCTTGTACAGGCCTTAATAGAATCCTTTACTTAAAACTTCAAAAACATCAACACAGATTGAAACTGAAAATTTTTATTATTATGAATCATTTTTGCACTAGAAGGGACATATTATATGATGCCCCTAGTCACCCTTCTGTCCACTAGCAATTTTGTGTCCACTCTGTATTTCTTAAATACATTTAAGAAAATTGAAACAACTTGTCAGAAATGTTAACCATAATGAGACGATGTGCAGAGCATAGATGCTGGCTTCCTCAGAGCAAGGTCAAGGTCACACTTACTCTTTACGATTCAGTGTGTCAGATTTCGTGTCTACTCTATACCTCTTAACTATATTTAATGAAATTGAAACAACTTGTCAGTAATGTTAACTTTACTGAGACAATGTGCAGAGCATGGCGTCCTCGGATCAAGGTCAAGGTCACAGGCATTATGATGTAATGTGTCAAATTTCTTGTCTGCTCTGTATCTCATGAATCCATTGTAGGAAATTGAAACTACTTGGCAGAAATCTAAACCATACTTTGATGATATGAAAAGTCCAGGCTGCAGCTTTCTCAGGTCAAGGTCACTCATGGTCATCTGTATTTAATGTGTCATATTTTGTGTCTGCTCTGTATCTCTTTAACAGATGTAAGGAATTTGAAACTGCTTGGCAGAAATGTTAAATATACCAAGATGATCTGCAGTGTGTAGATTCTAGCTTGTTCGGATCAAGATCTAGGTTACATTTAGTCATTCTGTTCTTGTGTGTGATATTTTGTGTCTGCTCTGTATCTCTTGAACCTATTGAAGGTAATTGAAACTACTTTGACCATTATGGGACAATTTGCAGAGTGAGATTCCAGCTTGTTGGTATCAATGTCAAGGTCACATTTAGTCATTATAATTTATTATGTGATTTTTTGTGTCTGCTCTGTAACACTTGAACCAACTGAAGGAAATTGAAAATCCTAGGCTGAAATGTTAACCATACTGAGACTATGTGCAGAACATAAGTTTTGACTTTTTCGCTTTAAGGTCAATGTCACAGTCACTTTTATTATAACATTTGTGAAATTTTGGGTTCTCTGTGTCTCATGAATTGTTTGAAGGAAATGAAAACTGTTAGGCAGAAAAGTTTATTATACACGTACTTTAAGGGGCAGAAAAGTTTATATGCCTGAAAGGAACATACTATGTTATGCCCCTTGTTTATGTGGCTGTCTGTCTGTTAGCAATTTCTGTTTGGCAGAAATGTTTGAAAACTGCTTGAAGGTACCAGTGATTGAAAAATATAGATGTAATACCATAATGAGATGATGGCAGATATGGGTAATGGTCAAGGATACTTACAAGCCACTTGGCATACTTATCTTGAACTGCTTGTTAAATTAACTGTGGAACCTTGGAAGCATACTATACTGACTGTAAAATCTGCTGAATTGGCTGTTAGTAAGGTAAAACGGAACTAAAGAACTCCTCAGTAAACACTAAACATTTTGAACTTATTTGAAGACATTGTTATAATATTGTCCTTATAAATTAACCACATCTTATTTTGTTTCCAGTTCAGATTATGAAAAAGGTTTAGCTTTCTTCGGGCATATGGGAGCTCTTGTTTTTAAAGCTTAGAGAACTGTTACATTCTTTACTATAAAAGATAACAGTGATGCACTTTAACAAGGCAAAAAGAAATGGTACACCAAGGGAGCATGCAGTTTATTGTTGCAATACATTGATCCTGGCCTTGTAAATATCAGAAAACATTCCAGTACTATGTAAAGATGTAGTTACACACATAAATATGTAAAGCTTGTACATGAGAAAAAAATTGTTTATCCAGTGGTGAGAAACATGCAATTTATCATAAAAAGATTGATGTCAGAAGTAGAAATTTCATGTATCAGTGTTTAGCCTTTTTTAAAAAAATAACATACTTTTCAAGTAAATGATGCATGGCAAATAATGTTTCAAGTAGAGAATCGGCAAACATGCATGGAAAGGTAGTATTTCTCTAGGTATTAGTTGATACATGTTCTCACAATACCTGGCCTACTTAATCATTGTAAGACCTTTGCTATGTGCTCTGAATATGAATTAATTATTATCTTTTCAGTGATGTAATGCTTTAAAATACAAAGTTCTGTGAAGGTTGAGATGTAAAATTGACATGAAAAGGCACGTACACTCCTAGTGAAAGGTTCACCTGAACCTGGTGTGAAATGCAATGCCTTAATTAGCTTGTCAGAATTTGTACCATAGATTTACATGAATGCAGGTTCTAGAATGGCATTGACCTGGTACTTTTATTTCATCTACATGTACTAGTGGTGAAGTCAATGACGAAAACCAGACAGAATCAGGTGAACTTTGTATCTGCTCCATTTGTTCCCCTAAATGTTTACGAGCTTTTATTTTATGCTAAAGAAAGCCAGAGCCTTCAGCCTTGCTCCTCAATTGTCAGTGTATCAATTTTTTCACTCAATTCATTTTTTTAAAAATCTGTGTCAATATTTTGCACCCCATTAAGATAGTACATAGTTTATTTTTCCAGTTATCAGTTAAAGGAATGATAAGCACCGTTGACATCTAGGCAAAACCTGCAATTTTTATCTGCCATTTGGTTAACAATAAACCTGCTAAGACATGGACACAACTTTATCAGCTAGCTCTTCTTGTCAGATATATAGAGTGTTACCTGTATGCTTGAAGTGTCAAACTTGATGCTTCGATCAATCAGTAGAGCATCGAATTGTCAATGTTGACGGTAGAGCATCGAATTGTCAATGTTGACGATCACGGTTTAGTCCCCATCAGGGCCGGCAAAATCTCTCCGTGATAATTGATCTATAGGTCATTTGTCCCTCACCTTTGAAGCAAAAGAGGAAGTAGTCAGTCACTTGCAGAGAAATTGGTTAGTACTTAGTACTCTGGTTGGATACCCAGGAACACTGGTTAGGTGGACTGACCGCCGGGATATGACCTTAGCTGTTAAACTGGTGTTAAACCCCAATAAAACAAACAAAGAAATCGATCACTATTTGAGTGTTTGTTAGGTAGAAACATATTTTCAGTTGTCATATAGTTCAGAATACAAAAGTACAAGAGTTACCAGGAAGTTGTAAATACTTATTATAAGTAACTTTTTAGGTTATATTTTTGACATTTGGAGACTTCAAAGTGATAGTCATTCATTTATATAATGATTACATTAAAATTTGACTCTTACTTCCTTGAGTACAGTACAGTGAGTTGCACTGGTCAGAACTCAAGATTGAGTTAAGTCATCCAGTGTAGTTAGATTGAAGAACTTGGTGTACAAAAAATAAGTAACAACTACAGTTATCAGGTTTTGCGATTAACTTCACCCAAGCTGTGTATCACAATAGTTGATAGAACAGTCAGTGTTAAGTGTTGCTTTAATCATCAGAAATACTTGATTGTTTCTTGAAAGTGCCTATCATTATGATTCGACAAGCTTATGTATTTAAGCATTAGTGAGTCACACCATCTACCAACATCTCTACAAGGTGGTCCAGACCCTGGGGGTGGCCTTAAATCATTGATATGTTTAATGTATTACAGGCCAATTTCATGGTTGTCCATATCTGATCTAGATTGTTTTTTGGCATTTGGCAGCCAGTTGAGCATGAAGATTGGTAATCTGGTGACCCTTAGCAGTGAGGCTGAATTTTCTCAGTCTTGTTAAATTTCAGGACTGTGTCTCCTTAGACTTTGCATAGCTATAATTCTGTTTCTTTTTTTGGTGACCTTGTTACCTAAGACTTGTCCATAGTGATTGTAAAAGGAAAGCTAGACTGTTTTGTGAAAGCCTGACAATGACATGATGTCATATGGAATGTTGTAACAAGTGTGCTGTACTGTGTATTATGAAGTACTTTGTCAATGATAATCAGGTATTTGGATTTTCTTGTCACATGATGTTTACCAGTAATAGATAAGCAGATTCCAGTGTCAGTGGTTATGGCCTGTTAACCCAGTTACCAACTGTTGGAATTAATTGGAGCTTTGTTAGAAACACAGCATGATATATTAATCCCCAATGTGAAATGACTGCTGAGGTTGATGCCAGGGTCAGTTCTATCTGATATATTGTTTGGTGTCATGAGCCTATTGATAGGAAATCAATAGGATCATTTTGATCTTTAATGAGACTTTACTTCATGCATTGTGCCATTTTATTTGCTTCTAGCTTAAGGCAGATTTGAAATGTTCATTTTAGGAACTGTTTCTATAGATATCATATACAAGTTTTTCATATTTTGAATTTTAGGTACTGCAGTTTATAATGTAGTGATGACTGCCTGTAAATATAAGTTGTGTATATGAAAATGTATAGTTAAATGAATAACTTATGCGTCATAGACTTCCTTTAGCTTGTATTATTTCTAGTCTTGTCATGCTTCATGATTTATTTATATGAAAGGTGCATAGGTGTTTTAAGGTCACAGAGCAATAGTTTTTTCTGCTGTTAATGATATAAAATGACAAGTGGGTGGGGTAGACCTGTAATTTGAACTTGAAAATCAAAAAGGTACAGTGATAAAAAAATGGAAGAGTTTACATAAGATTAATCCATCCATTAAACCATTCTAATAGTCTAGTAATGAGTGGAAAACCACAACAATTGGTTTAAGTTTTTGCAGTGTTCTTTGCCAAGAAAACGATGTGCTTGAACTATAAATTGTCACTCAGTGAAATGGTCCCACCTCGTTTGATGACTATCATTTTAATTATTAGAAACATTTTTGTAAAGAAAGTTACAGATCATGTTGATTTTGATATGCAGTACGACATATATTGTTGTTGTTTTTGTTTTGTTTTTCAATGAAATAATTCGTTATTCCCTTAGTTAAGATATTGTTATTACATAAAAGCTTGATTGAATACTAATAATCATCATTTTCATGTGTCAGTGAAGAAAGTTTTCATTGCCATAAATGGTTTTATAAACAACACTCATAAAAAAAATAGAGAAGGAAATGATTTATAAATGAGTAAATGGATTTAAGTTGGTCTACCACATTTTAAATCAGTTTGAGTTGGATTTTATCAAGATGACTCAATATACAAACAGGATTTTGTTGCAAGTGAATATTTATCACTCACTACCTGGATACAGATATTGTAGTTAGTAATGCTGTAAATGCTGGTAATGGTCAGATACACATTATTATTGTAAACTATCACATAAGCGGACAGATGGGCTTGTCAGTCTGTCAGATTTACTGATTTGAAGTTGTTAAGGTTGCTGACTTCCAATGACTATACCTGTCACTGCTTGATGGTCATGGATTTTAGAGACCCACTGTGGACCATGAAAGTATACCTGAGAAAATCTGCAGTTTCTTATGGAGAATGCACCTTCCAGGGAACAGTGGTTAGGAAATCTGCTAACCTGACATGTCGTTGACTGTTTGACTCCACTAAACTGAATCAGACTGTCAGATTTAGATTAGGTACACTCATTATTAGGAGTTTGAAAAAATATTAAACATACAAAATGTATTATCCTAGACTGTCTTCTTAGGGTTTGGATTGTATCAATAAAAGTTTGGTCACATCCTGTAATAAAAGGGTAAGAATAATAACATGAATATTATCACAGAATGTTTGGACTTGAATTATGTATGCAAAATGAAATCAAAAAAGTGTAACATTCATGTTTCTTAAATGTTCTGAACTGTTCGTAATGAGTTTTAAAAAGTTCAGTCAGAACTCAAGAGAAAGAACAGAAGAATTTTTAATGGTAAAGTTTTTAAGCTATTAATTACCTATTAACCAGTCAGATAGATTAATTCATAGCTCTGAAGATAAAAAAAGTCGTAACATTTGATGTCTCACATTTGTAGAAATTACTTTAGCTCGTCTGATGCAAAATATATGTAAAAAAATGCTCATCACAAATCACTATTTGATGACAAGTTACATAAATCAACATGGATTTGAGTAGGTGGTATATGTAAACATTCTGCTGAAATAGCTTGTTCTTGTATACTTGTATTGCTGGTATGTTACAGACTTTAGTGCATACTCAATTTAATTAGATTTATCATTAGCAAGTTATTGCTCATTTGCCTTTGGCTTTTAACAAAAAAAGCAACAGTAATTTGTTAGCAAGATTTACCATTTTATAAGTTGCAATTAAAGGCTGTGACCATGCAGTCAAATGTTTAGTGAAATTTTATCAAATGAAGCATTGTTTTGTGGTGGGTATCTTTTTCTCACTGTTAAGTTATATGTATGCAATGGCAGTCATACAGAAATATGAACAGACCTTGAAATTAACCTCAATGGTTGAGGAAATTTACTGTGAATTTGTTGAGAAAAGAGTTCAAATTGTTAAGACCCAGGCAGAGAAATATTCTGTGTAAACACATAACCAGTATCTGGGTCAGAGTTATCAAATTGAAATGTAAATGAGATAGTAGTTGCCACTGTGTTGAATGAAACAGATATCTCAAGTACTTGAGAGAGAATCAGCTTTGACCTGTTATCATTCTGTAGGATGGTACACCAGTTCAAAAGCTGGCCTGTTGTTGAATTAGTCTGGCTCTATCAATAGGTGTAAAGACAGGTAGTTTTAGCTCACTGTTGTTTCATGCAAGAAACAGCACATTGGCCCCTTACCCTACAGGAAACTGCAGTTGTTAGTAAAAGAGTCAGGTCACAGGATACTAAGCTAAATAAAATCACTCATTGAGAGTAGTAGGTACTGATTGAACTGGGGAGTACAGTTATTCTTACTTACTTACAACTCAGATGCTTTGTGGGAGCTGTATTTGTTGACAACAGAAAACATGTTCTCTTGAGGTGGAGAAGCATGTTCTCCTGAGGTGGGTGTGAGATTGAAAAACTGAGTGTCTTTGGATAAGCCTTCATGGCAGAGTGGATATGCTAGCTTGCTGTCTTGAGAAGTATATATTACCCTCTTACTTACTGAGGTTTTGCCTGTCTGCTGACTTGTGAGGCACAGCATCCACTGATTGATTGTAGATATGCTGGTCTGCTGACTTGTGAAGCACATCATCTACTGATTGATTGTAGTTTTGCTAGCCAGCTGACTTGTGAAGCAAAGCATCTACTGATTGATTGTAGTTATACTAGCCAGCTGACTTGTGAAGCTCAGAATCCACTGATTGATTGTAGTTAAGCTAGCCAGCTGACTTAGGAAGCACAGCAGCCAATGATTGATTGTAGTTATGCTATTTGGCTTACTTGTGAAGAACAGCATCAGTTCATTGATTGTAGTTATGTTAGCCAGCTGACTTTTGAGGCACAGCATCAGTTCAATGATTGTAGTTATGCTTGCAAGCTGACTTTTGTGGCACAGCATCAGTTCATTGATAGTAGTTATGTGAGCCAGCTGACTTTTGAGGCACAGCCTTAATTCATTGATTGTAGTTATGCCAGTCAGCTGACTTTCGAGGCACAGCATCAGTTCATTGATTGTGGTTATGCCAGTCGACTGACTTTTCAGTGATTGTAATTATGCTAGTCAGCTGGCTTTTGAGGCACAGCATCAGTTCAATGATTATAGTTATGCCAGCCAGCTGACTTTTGAGGCACAAGCATCAGTTCATTGATTAAGGTTGTGCTAGCCAGCTGACTTGTGAGGCACAGCATCAGTTCATTGATTGTAGTTATGCTAGCCAGCTGACTTGTGAGGCACAGCATCAGTTCAGTGATTGTAGTTATGCTAGTCAGCTGACTTTTGAGGCACAGCATCAGTTCATTGATTGTAGTTATACTGGCCAGCTGACTTGTGAGGCACAGCATCAGTTCAGTGATTTGTAGTTATGCCAGTCAGCTGACTTTTGAGGCACAGCATCAGTTTATTGATTATGGTTGTGCTAGCCAGCTGACTTGTGAGGCACAGCATCAGTTCATTGATTGTAGTTATGCTAGCCAGCTGACTTGTGAGGCACAGCATCAGTTCAGTGATTGTAGTTATGCTAGTCAGCTGACTTTTGAGGCACAGCATCAGTTCATTGATTGTAGTTATACTGGCCAGCTGACTTGTGAGGCACAGCATCAGTTCAGTGATTGTAGTTATGCCAGTCAGCTTACTTTTGAGGCACAGCATCAGTTCATTGATTAAGGTTGTGCTAGCCAGCTGACTTGTGAGGCACAGCATCAGTTCATTGATTGTAGTTATGCTAGCCAGCTGACTTGTGAGGCACAGCATCAGTTCAGTGATTGTAGTTATGCTAGTCAGCTGACTTTTGAAGCACAGCATCAGTTCATTGATTGTAGTTATACTGGCCAGCTGACTTGTGAGGCACAGCATCAGTTCAGTGATTGTAGTTATGCCAGTCAGCTGACTTTTGAGGCACAGCATCAGTTCATTGATTATGGTTGTGCTAGCCAGCTGACTTGTGAGGCACAGCATCAGTTCAGTGATTGTAGTTATGCCAAGTCAGCTGACTTTTGAGGCACAGCATCAGTTCAGTGATTGTAGTTACGCCAGTCAGCTGACATTTTAGGCACAGCATCAGGTCATTGATTGTAGTTATGCCAGTCAACTGACTTTTGAGGCACAGCATCAATTCATTGATTGTGGTTGTGCTAGCCAGCTGACTTTTGAGGCACAGCAAATGTTCATTGATTGTGGTTAAGCCAGCCTTCTGAATTGTGATGCGCAGCATTAACACATTGATTGTGCTAAAGCCTGCCTTCTGAATTGTGATGCACAGCATTAACACATTGATTGTGGTAAAGCCTGCCTTCTAACTTGTGAAGCACAGCATAAACACATTGATTCCTTCTGACTTGTGATGCACAGCATAAACACATTGATTATGGTAAAGCTAGCCTTTTGACTTGTGTTGCACAGCATAAACACATTGATTATGGTTAAGCCAGCCTTCTGACTAGCGAAGTGCTGGATTTGTTCATTGATTGTGATTAGGTCAGCCTTCTGACTAGCGAAGTGCTGGATTTGTTCATTGATAGTGATTAGGTCAGCCTTCTGACTAGCGAAGTGCTGGATTTGTTCATTGATAGTGATTAGGTCAGCCTTCTGACTAGCGAAGTGCTGGATTTGTTCATTGAATGTGATTAGGTCAGCCTTCTGACTAGCGAAGTGCTGGATTTGTTCATTGATAGTGATTAGGTCAGCCTTCTGACTAGAGAAGTGCTGGATTTGTTCATTGATAGTGATTAGGTCAGCCTTCTGACTAGCGAAGTGCTGGATTTGTTCATTGATAGTGATTAGGTCAGCCTTCTGACTAGCGAAGTGCTGGATTTGTTCATTGATAGTGATTAGGTCAGCCTTCTGACTTGTGATGCACAGCATAAACACATTGATTGTGGTAAAGCTAGCCTTCTGACTTGTGATGCACAGCATAAACACATTGATTGTGGTAAAGCTAGCCTTCTGACTTGTGATGCACAGCATAAACACATTGATTATGGTTAAGCCAGCCTTCTGACTTGTGATGCACAGCATAAACACATTGATTGTGGTTAAGCCAGCCTTCTGACTTGTGATGCACAGCATAAACACATTGATTGTGGTAAAGCTAGCCTTCTGACTTGTGATGCACAGCATAAACACATTGATTATGGTTAAGCCAGCCTTCTGACTTGTGATGCACAGCATAAACACATTGATTATGGTTAAGCCAGGCCTTCTGACTTGTGATGCACAGCATAAACACATTGATTGTGGTAAAGCTAGCCTTCTGACTTGTGATGCACAGCATAAACACATTGATTATGGTTAAGCCAGCCTTCTGACTTGTGATGTGCAGCATTAACACATTGATTGTGGTAAAGCCTGCCTTCTGAATTGTGATGCACAGCATTAACACATTGATTGTGGTTAAGTCAGCCCTCTAACTTGTGAAGCACAGCATAAACACATTAATTCCTTCTGACTTGTGATGCACAGCATAAACACATTGATTGTGGTAAAGCTAGCCAGTCTGACTTGTGATGCACAGCATAAACACATTGATTATGGTAAAGCTAGCCTTCTGACTTGTGATGCACAGCATAAACACATTGATTATGGTTAAGCCAGCCTTCTGACTAGCGAAGTGCTGGATTTGTTCATTGATTATGGTTAAGCCAGCCTTCTGACTAGCGAAGTGCTGGATTTGTTCATTGATTATGGTTAAGCCAGCCTTCTGACTAGCGAAGTGCTGGATTTGTTCATTGATTATGGTTAAGCCAGCCTTTTGACTAGCAAAGTGCTGGATTTGTTCATTGATTATGGTTAAGCCAGCCTTCTGACTAGCGAAGTGCTGGATTTGTTCATTGATTATGGTTAAGCCAGCCTTCTGACTAGCGAAGTGCTGGATTTGTTCATTGATTGTGATAAGGCCAGCCTTCTGACTTGTCTGCTGGCTTGTAAAGCACAGCATCCACTCATTGATTGGGGTTCATACTTTCAAGCCCTGCTCTCCTAGGGACTAGAACTTGCCTTTCTTAATACAGTTACCATATAATCATATAAAAACATAAACCTTAAAACTGTCAGTAGCTGTACACTGAACAAAATAACTCTATGTGATAATAAAGTCTTTGCTTCCCCCAATGCTTTTAAACATGTTTCAAGAAAGCAAGGATATGTTTATCTGCCTTAAAAAGCAGACTGAATAGCTTACTCATCAGTAAATGACAGAAGATTGGAATGAAACCAATAAAAAAGACTTTCTAGATTGTTTTATTTATTTATGTAGCATTCAAATACAACAGTTGCTTTACAATTCAAATGATAACCTAGCTTCTGAGAAGGTATCAAGTTTTATGTTAAGTGTATGGGTTGATTTGATGTTTGTAATATGGATGTATTTTGCCAAAGGAAAAATTACTGATATATTTTATCAGCTGAAAAGCGATTTTTTTTTCCACTTCATCTTATGCACAGAATTGTGGGTTGTCTCACAATTGTAGGTTGTATTAACTCCTGTATATATGATGCACAATAAAATAATGCACAGTGAAATGTTGTTAGTTAACTTCATTGCAAGTTTAATTCCACTTGTTAAACTGTCTGTTAGAGACTTTACAGTATGCTTTACTCTGTAAACCTTTAGGTCTGAAATGTCTGGAAAAGAAATGAAATTTTAATAATATTGTTGTATATTTGCAGGAGGAACATGGGTTTTCGAGTTCCAAGTGAAGTTCTACCCACCAGACCCTATGGCATTGAAGGAAGACATCACAAGATACCAGTTATCTTTGCAAGTCAGGGTGGATCTCTTCAATGGCAGGTAAAATACCTAGCCCATCAATGTCCCTTAGTATGAATTGTAGGCAAACTATAATTACATATATATCAAACACTGTAGTGTATTTGTTGTTGGAGAAAAGAGTTCCGCACTTTCCTAACTTAAAGGTGCTTTCGCTAAAGTTTTGCCCAAAGTGAAGCAGGGTAAGAACATGTGACACCTTAACCCTGTTTTTCTTGGTTTGGATCTTATCAGTGGAGTTTTTACTGTAACAACCACCAAGGTGCAGTTTTAGAAGTGGGGCCTTGGGAAACCAGAAAATATATACATCATACATAATCCAGTTGAATGCTGCATTCTTATCTTATGGGGATAAAATCCCAGGATGGATTAATAATAACCTGGTGCTAAATGCATGTATCCCCAATATAGATTGTACTCACTGTTATATCTTATACAAGCTGTTGCCACATTCTTGTGTATACTGAATAAGATATTGACCTTCAAAACAGTTATTTGACATATTTGGATAGGTCCAACTATTGACCATTTTTCAATGGCGAAAACCAAAATTCTTATACCAGCTTGCATCTTTTCAACCTGATTTTAGCAGATGTCACATTTTCCATCCAGATTGACCAGATCTGAAACCTTTACAAAGATTGATCTTACAAACAATAATGCCTGCTGCACTAGTTAAAGAAAAATGATTTTAAAAAGTACCTTACAAATTACAGCCGCACATTAACAAACAGAAACACGATATATCTGTATCTGAATTACTCTGATACTTGTTTTCAGACTTCCATGTTCATTTGCAACATATGCCTCTCCTGGGTTCATACACAGTACAGGCTGAATTAGGTGACTGGGATCAGAGAGAATATGGCGACTCAGTCCAGTACCTACACGACTTTGATTTCGCTCCAGGACAAAATGCTGAACTGTTAGAAAAAATTGCCGAACTTCATAGAAATCACAGGTTTGTTACATAACCTGTTTTGTTTCTGATAACATATTTAATGATACTGTTTCCCATGTACCTTGTATAAAATAAACTGATACTGAGAGCTACATGCTTTGAATAATTATGAGACATCAGTTGATATAATTAGTTAGACATTGAATGTATCATCAGGGCCTATACAGCTGATAAATAGTTTAATGCACGAAAACGTAACTTATATTTCCAAACTGGCAAATGAATGGGCAGAGGTTCTGCAGTCTAGGTGGATAAGACTGTCTTTGTACAAAGTGCACAGTAACCTGATGTATTGATTATATGTCTTGGCACACTCCTGTCTCGGTACAAAAACCTGTCTCATTCATTGAGCCAGATTTAACATGTTAGATTAAACTGAAACTCTTTTTTTTTTTACATTATTCTAGAGGACAAACACCTACTGTAGCAGAGGCTCATTTTCTAGAGAATGCAAAAAAGCTTGCCATGTATGGAGTAGATATGCATGATGTGAAGGTAGGTCTGGTTTCCATCAGGCACGTGGATGCATCAGTCATTCTGTGACATCAGCACATGTACATTAGTCTCTACTCCTGTAAACAAGAAATTTAATGAATAACTGTCCTATGTGTTGTTAAACTGACAAGGAGATAATTTAGCTTACCGCTGCTTGGGGTATCAGTCTGTTAGTAATGTATATAAAGGGAATTGAGAAGTTTGAGGAATCAATGCAGGATTGATAAGTTTTTTGTAAGAAAAGACTATTAATAGATCATGTCTGAGGGCAAAGAATGTTCTTAAAGTGGTTTTGAATTTAAGAACTGTGTCACACAGTTACTTGTGGCTTGGTTGTGAAGGGAGCACAGTTGTAGAAAAGTCACTCTTAAGCTACTTCTTGTAAAAAGAAAAATGCTTATCCAGTCACATTAATGTTTATGGAACACTGCATCGCAGTTTTTTCGAGCGTACTACCTGAAGATTTACACTGCTTTAACTGTGGGAAAATTGAAGATGTCAGCTTTTATGATGGAGTGGTGGTAGGCACTTTAAAAGCAATATGTATGCTTGGCTAGGCAGATTGCCTGTGTTCTAATGCACTGGATTAACATGTTAAATTGTAATACCACATCAGTGTCGGTCTAATTGATTCATTTTAATGCATAATTATAAGTATATAAAATGTTTACTTTGCTTAAAAATAACGGAATCCACCTTCACAAAATCTCATGTCATGACTCCCCATTTCTGAACTACTATGTTGAAAATATTACTCTTAGATTTTCTGCTGTGCTGGATACATTTGATATGTGTCGGTTGTATCTGTTAATAATTGATAAGATATGATTTTAAAATGGGAAAATAGATGGTTTATTGTCTTACAGTTGAAACATCCTGTAAATTATGTACTTGTAAATAACCAAAAAAGCATCTTTGTTGAGATGAACAGTAAATTCTACAGACAGTCTGCAAGTTCCAGACACAGGAAGTGTATGGGGATACAGAAACTTAGGAGCATAATAACTTGTGTATGAAATAGTTGCCATATTCTGGGACAGTCATTGTCAGCCTTTGTGATAAATTAATTGATGTACCCCGTCTTTCTTGTATGTTCTTTCCTTGTTTGTTAATGAAAATATGATTGCTGATTTCTTATCTGTGTAACTTCTAGACTAAGGGTCATAGGTTAGAACCAGCTTGGCAGGATCTTAGTACAGGCATTGGTTAAGCTTAAGTATGTTTGAGAAAGATTTGTTATGAAACAACTTGACTGGTGCATAGTTTGCAAGTTAAGGTCCTGAAAGGTAAGTGGGCAAACTTGGGACCTCAGAATCTTGATGCAAAAATTTTATATCACCCCATATCATGGACTGATAGTGTTGTGTGTCCATATAGAAAATATTTTGTTTTTTGTTTGATTTTCAGGATTCAGAGAACAAAAGGTTGTCACTGGGAATCTGTGCCACTGGTATACTTGTATATAAAGAGAGACTAAGGATCAGTCGCTTTGTGTGGCCTAAAATACTGAAGTTGTCCTATAAGAGAGACTCCTTCTACATCAAAATCCGTCCTGGAGAGGTGAGTTCTTACTTGAATCATACTAGATGCAGTGCACCTGAAATGAGCAGAGAAAATATTTGTTTAAAAGCACACAGCAAATTAAATTATGGAAATGAATGGAAGGTTTTTTGTAGCTTTTCAAGAAAAGGGCTTTAAATGGATTAGTTATCATTTCTGCATTAGAGTTTATGCCTGCTGCTTTAAGACATCAGACATGCATGGATACTGATTTATCTTGAAAATTATTAAGCATACATGGCTACTGAAATCTACATATTCTTGAGAAATTCTGTGTGGTCTAAAACTGTGACACAGATTCATTTCTCATGAGATATTTTTACCAATTATTTAATCTAAGATGTCTTAAAATAGGTTTCTTGTGAATCATTGAGACAGATTTATGAAAGTTTTATTTCCTAGATGATAGTCAGTTTACAAGTACATCTTGCTTTTGTACACTGAAAAATCATATAATAGTAAATAACTAGTGATGGGAATTAATATTTCGAATATTCGAAAATCGACTGAATATTCGAATCTAAATATCCAGTTTGAATAGACTTTTGACTCCATTGACAGTACTTGTTTTGTTGTCCAATCAATCAGAATAACTCAAATATTTTCCTCTGATAAAAATGCTTGAAAATATTTTTAACATATTTGCTTTTTGTTTGCATGTTGATTAAAATTATCAATGTCTCTTCATTTATCTGTTTTCCCAAATCTTGACCCAAAAAAAAATAACAACCCTAGTAATTCAAGCTTCCATTAAACAAGCCATTTCTATACCATTTCTTGATGATACACAGCAGTTTCCCCGACAAAGCTGAACAAAAATAGTACCTGTATTCAGACGCCAAAAATTTCGGATAACTGATAGAACTTCCGAAAATCAAATATTCGCTTATGACAAAACCGAATATTTGAATATTGATTTCAGTATTCATTCCCATCCCTACAAATAACCTTGCTTGAGTTCCAGAATGTTTACAAACTTCAATACCCAGGCAATATGAGAGGATAAAATTTTGCCCAAAATGTTCAAGTTTTACAAAGAACATTCATCTTTGAATTTTTTCACTGAGTCAAATATGGTTTTTATTGATTTTAAAAAAAGTAATATTTTATGTTCCATAAATTTCTCTAAAACAAACAAGATAGCTTTAACTGCATGGAAAGTGCTATTGATTATGAAGCCTTGAAATCAAGGTACACATCTGGAACAGAGAGAAGTTGGTCCTCTGTTTACTTGTTTTAGCTAATCAGAGAACAAAGTGCTCAGGGTGAGTTTTTGTGATTGACAGAGATCACAATCTAATTTCAAAGTAAAACTTAGGAAACACTCTTGAAGGTCAAATGTTGCAGTCATCATTAATTCAAGTCTGAAGTATTTTCTTGATAGCATTGTCCTGATGATAATAAGTCATCTACCTAAATTATAGGAAGCCTTGTCTGAGCGATTATATTTGACCATTACAATTTAAGTAAGGGCAATCAGGTACTAAGATAAATGATTTTGGTGCATTATGGCCCTTCTGTAAATGAAAAAGAAATCATTCCTATCTGAGATGCATTAAACCACCCCTACCTGAAGTATGAAAGGAAGGCATGAAATATTTGTGGGACATTTACTCTCAAGTTTACCTTACTTGTCACTGATTAATGCTTGAAAAAGTAAAGTATATGTTCTTTGCTTCAGTTTGAGCCACACTGAAAGAACGATCAGTTTTCGTTGTGACAGCCACAAGCTGGCCAAGAGGTTGTGGAAGACTTGTGTAGAACATCATGCTTTCTTCAGGTAAGTTAAAACATTGGCTATGCTGTGTAGACTGATGTGTGTGTACAATGTAGCATACACTTAGTTCCTACACACTACATACACATAGTCCAGACACAGTAATGTAAACATGGGAAAATTCTTGTATGTTTGTTATGGACTTAGAATATTATGTCTCCATGAGAGACCACCTGTCTGATTCTGCAGACAGACTAGCAAGCATGCTTTAGTAAGTGTTATTACCAACTTCAGGACTAGGGGTTGATTTGGACATTTTTATCACATTGAATATTCTGTTGAATCTCAAGACTGCAAAAGTCTAGATGTATTTAACAAAACACAAGGTTGTATCATTATTTTGGACAGAAAGGTTGGAAATTCCTGAAACAATAAATAATGACAAATAACTAATGTCAGATAGTGTTATTCCACTATCTCATCCATATAAAGTTCCTAGTTTCACATTATGCATCTTGTTCTTATATCATATCCCTCCTCATCGAGAAACTTGACAGTAATAAATATTTACACAAAAGAAGAAAGCCTTCTGTTAATATGGAGTATTTTGTTCTTCTGAAAATAAATGTTGAGAAGCAAAATAGTGTACACATGTTATTCTTTTGTAAAATATTTGTTGAGATCATTTGTTACCTAGAGAACTATTGTTTGCTTAGTGAAAACATATTTCCTCTGATTACGGCTTAAGTAAACCTAAAAATGATTTGTAAAACCATTCACCTGGTTCTCCATATCATTGTACACATTTTAACCACTTTTGTTATTTTGCAATATTAAACAAGTAATGATATTGAATGAAATAAAGGCAGCATTTGCTAATGTTGTTTGTATGAACCTAAAAAACTAATATAAAACAATGTAGGTGTTGTAGTATTCATATTATCACATGACATATGTATGCATTTCCAGATTAAAGACAGGCAGATCCACCAAATTCCGATACTCTCTTCCCACGATTCAACTCTCGATTCCGGTATTCTGGCAGAACAGCAGTGCAGGCAAGAAAAGCAGCTGAAATGACAGATCGTGAAGAACCCCACATTGCTCGCACTGCTGAAAGGCGGTCAATGCATGATAAATCCAAGAGCTTAGATGATAGTGAGTATAATTTGCTAACATTATTCACTACCCATTTATACTTTAGTAGTGTGACTGTAACTAGAATGTTCATTATTATTTATTATAGCCTTATTTCAGAATGTGTCAGAGTGGTAAAGTTGAAGCTTTGATGGAATAATATTTCTTTGTAGGACTTAAATTGAAAAATGTTGTCATTTTGTTACTGATAGGAGCAAAATCAAGTAATTGTAGCAGATCACTGGGCCAAGCTTGTGTGGAAATTGTCTGATTTACACGATGGTGAGAACCTACCTCAGTCAACAGAACTAAAAGAAAGATACATGAAATAAAATGAAACCCCTTTAATTATCAAATTGTATCAGTTAAGTATTATAACCTTTACAGTGGCATTAAAAAAGAAGAAACCGTATGATGAGAATGATTTATATGATAACAAACATGGGGATCCTGATGCTACATTAGAGAGGGATCGTAATGCTGCTGACTTGTATGCCAAAGTTCAGAAAGCACCAAATGGTGAGGATGCGGCAGATAGACATGACCATACCGCTGGAGAGGTGAGTGTGTTACAGTCGCACAGTATGGTTAACAATTTGCTTGTTGTTGTTGTTTTCTTGGAGAGAAATAGAAAGTGCTTGTTTGAAATGAGTAATGCTGTGGCATTGAATCTTGTATTTCATAGCCTGTTTTGATGAGAGAAAAAAATACAATACCTATTACTGTTGTCAGGAAAGAGATGAAACACTGATTCAAGGGAGATAATTCGAGTTGTTTGTAGTGTATACAGGTTTTACAAGTTTCAGAACAGCAGTGACCTTGATTAACAAGATACATTTCACCTTGCAGTAGAAGAGTGTTTGTGTTATTTTTTTAGTGTGTACAAGGATTGTTTAAAAAAATGGTTTTCAAGGATTGCAGTTTTTCTAAGCAGTGAGGATTGGCAATGAAAGATGCTTTAGAATGCTCCCATGTACTGAAATGTGTGTCTAGTAATTCTTGATAGAATTTTTTTGAGCAGGAAAGAAAGCCTCCTGGAACTGCAATACCATTCCATGAAAAGATTATGTTGATGTATTTTGGTGTTTAGTAAGATGAATTCTAAGGCCAAGTGAATATAGTCAAGCATGAAATTACTTAACACGGCTGCTAAAAGACATTCTGACTAATTATTGTTGGAAGATCCTAGGATGAGACCTCTCACAACTTGACTTTTTAAGGAACTTAGCAGTTTATCAAACTTGGGATTTAGGTTTGGTACTAGTATGCTTAAGTTTTGTCTGACATACAGATGAAGGGGTTTCATAAAAAAAAATCAAGCTAGATGGAGAAGGTAATAATTGAAACTACTTTGTATGTTTTAATTTAATTTTCATTTAAACTATTTCAGCCTGCTACTGAGGGTCCACCTGCCTATAGTGCTGACACCTCAGGACTTTCTGATGGTGGCAAGAAAAGTAAGAAGAATAAAGAAGAAGAAAAGAGGAGAAAGAAGGAAGAAGAGAGAAGGAAAAAAGAGGAAGAAAAGGAAAGAAAAAGATTAGAGAAAGAAAAAAAGAGAGTAAGAAGAATGTGGACATTATATGGTCTTTACTATATTACAGGAGAGTTTGCCATAGTACTTGGTGTAAATTATTATTCTCACATAGTATTACCTTAGTGAATAGAAACAAAGAAATGTGTTGCTGTATCAGTAATATTTTTTGGTCCTTTAAATTTTTCATGTTATATTAAAGTCCAGGTATATTCCACCTGTGCAAGGGGTAGGTAGGATGAATTATTTTACAAATTCAGAAGCCAAGAATTGTTACACACATTTCTGTTTCCTTTATAGCATGTGAGTAATGTTAGAAGAAGATAAAAAACATAATATCTCCTAATGTTCCTTGAAATATTTCAGTGTAATAGCTTTCTGAAACAAGTCTGTTTTTACCATGATGTTTGGATGAAAGTTATTTACTGTTACATGCTATTGTCTAGAGTATAACATTTTATTGACTAACATTTCTCTTTATTTGTTTCTAGGGAAAAGCTCAAGAAACCTCAATAGATGATGTACAACCAGATCCAGCTGTTCTAGAACAAGTAAGTAACCACTACTCTTGAGGAAATAGGTAGTCTTTTCAATGAAGCATTCAAGAATTCTTCCCCTTGTTCATTCATTTACAGGATTTGTGGGATCTTTCAAGAACATAATACTGTTTTATATTCTACAGAGATTGTTTTTTTTCCAGTTGTGTTATGTGTGAGAATGGAATGCATTTTCATGTAAATGTGTTTAAATGTAAATTACAGTAAATGTGTATAGTAATTGTTTACAAAACATTATTTTCTGTGAGTTAGGTCTGTATTTAGTTGATACAGATTTGATTCTTCATTATTTTTACATCAGGCGAGAAGTATAATGTTTATTTGTAAGTGAGGTATTTATCTAATTTTGCTAGTACAACTTAGAAAAAATAAATCTAGAGTTGACGATACACTGTATTGTGAGGAATTACATTGGAAAATGTCAGTATTGAAAACCTGTATCTTCACAAAGATATTTGTTTGATGACATTTTTTATACCAAGCAGAGATTTTGCCAAAAAAAAGATATTTGTAAACATATATTTTAGCTTGAAATTTAAAAAAAAGAAGGAATTTTGTTAACATATATTTTAGCTGGAAATTTAGCTTTTTCTCAAATAGATCTGCAGTAATTATGCGCAAGGATAATCTTTAGTGTAGAAAAGTCTTAGATTAATAGTCACATTATACTTTTGAACACTTGCATGGTTTAACATTGTGCCATAGAGTAGAAATGTGGTTAGCTGGTCCTTGATATGGATTTACCTGGTTAATGTTGTTGTTGTAAATGTTTATCTAGAAAGAGAAGGAGAAAGGGTCAAGTGGCGGGGGTCTTTTTGGCCTCCTTCGTCGTTCTCAGAGGGGCAAGTCTGATAAGGAAAAATCTGAGAAAGATGCCAAATCTAAAACTGAGGTTGTCACACCGGCAGATGAACACGTGGAACAGGTTTCTAAAAATTGTTTAAAAACCTTTCTGCTTGCTTGTATTCTTTGACAATTAATGCGATTCAAGGCTCTTTGTGTAACATTGACCACATATACCCCTGTCAAAACAGTTGATAATACAAATTAAAAAACAAAGGCTCTTTTTACTAGAATAATTGTTTGTGAATATTTGATAAGGAGGTGGTGTTTAATGTTCATTTGGAGCCTTGATAACTGCAAGAATTTATGGATGTTTTTTTTGGTTACCTGTTTTGCTTGAAATACCTTTCTACCCACCATTCTATAGAGGCAGTAATTGTAATAGCCATTTTCAGTGAAAGAAACACCCTCAGCGAACAAGTGAGAAACTGAGCTTTACTTTAGAAGAAGCCAATTTTAAATTATCCCCCTTGAATTGGACCTGAAATCTAAGTTGCTGTTTTTATCCATAGTGCAGTAAATTCTTGTTCAGTGGGTTGATTGTAATGTTTAAGTTATATTATATTGCATTTACATTACTACTATGTTATCAAAGCCAACAGTGTTCTTGTGAAGTAAAAACTGGAATAATTCCAGAGTGAAAATAATAACTGTATATTGAAAATCTCCTCCTCTAGAAAGAAAGATACATAAACATTTTGTTGATAGATAAGTTATTTTTTTATGATTGAAATACAAAAACACTAAATCACTACTTGATCTAGCATTATTGAACAATCTGGAAAAAATTGATGCTCATTGGAACAAGCAGTTGAATCTTTAGAACATTTCAAAATGCTGGGTTCCTGTCCTGCATTATCTCCCCCTTATAGTATTCCGCAGGGAAACAAACTGTCAAGAACACTGTCCAATTTATTTTATTTGACCTGTATTGCCTTTGCAGCTTAGAGATGGTTTGCACACCAGCAGTTCTCTTTTATGTATTATGATATCTTAATTAGTTTATGTACATGTACTATGGCTGAACTATATACATGTACATGATGTAGTATGGCTGAACTTTATACATGTACATGATGTAGTATGGCTGAACTATATACATGTACATGATGTAGAATGGCTGAACTATATACATGTACATGATGTAGTATGGCTGAACTATATACATGATGCAGTACGGCTAAACTATGTACATGTACATGATGTAGTATGAATGAACTAAGTACATGTAAATGATGGGCTGAACTATATACATGTACATGATGTAGTATGGCTGAACTATATACATGTACATGATGTAGTATGGCTGAACTATATACATGTACATGATGTAGTATGGCTGAACTATATACATGTACATGATGTAGTATGGCTGAACTATATACATGTACTTGATGTAGTATGGCTGAACTATATACATGTACATGGTGTTGTATGGCTGAACTATATACATGTGTAAGATGTAGTATGGCTGAACTATATACATGTACAAGATGTAGTATGGCTGAACTATATACATGTACTTGATGTAGTATGGCTGAACTATATACATGTACATGATGTATGGCTGAACTATGTACATGATGTAGTATGACTAAACTAAGTACATGTACATGATAGGCTGAACTATATACATGGACATGATATAGTATGGCTGAACTATATACATGTACCAGATCTAGTATGGCTGAACTATATACATGTACTTGATGTAGTATGGCTGAACTATATACATGTATAAGATGTAGTATGGCTGAACTATATACATGTACAAGATGTAGTATGTCTGAACTATATACATGTACATGATGAAGTATGGCTGAACTATATACATGTACATGATGAAGTATGGCTGAACTAAGGTTTCACCAGATATATTGCACTGAGTTATGTTTAAGTGACAACAAATGTTATTCTTAACCTCTTTAGCAACTTTGAACACTGTTAGTATAAATGTTGTTGAAAAAACAAATTTTTTGTGATTTCTTATTGGATAATCACTTTATGATTACCTTTTTAAATCTAATTTTAACTTTCCAGTAAATGTACAAACCAATATTTCAAAGCTCAATTCACTAAGAACTCAGAAGTGAGAAAGAAGTATCAAAAAATTACAAGATCTAAAGAAGGCTGGTGTTTACTGATATATTATGATTTGCAACTTAAATTGGTTTTAAGATAATTCTCAAGATGAAGTGAAGTTTGCTGTTTTGATATTTGCTGTTTTTGCATCAGCAAGGTGGTATGTTGCTTTTGTTTTACAGATTTTAGCTTGAATTAGAAAAAAACATAATTCAGCATTTATTGTGAAACTCATAATACCCACACAAAGTATCACAGTCATGGGTATCACTTATATACATCTATCTGATGAAGCATGACTGAACAAAGATTATGCCATATATATTGCACAGAGTAATGTTTAAGGAGCAACAAATGTTAACATCTGGTTATAAGTTGGATGTGTTGTTTCTTGAAAGATATTTTATTGCATTGATTTGTTGAGTGAAAACCTGCTGCTGTATTTCGTGTAACATGTTAGTTGCATCACAACTGATATGAAAAACAAAATTTACCCAACATAATATTTGTACATCCTTAAGTATTTTGTTTGTGTTTATTTGTTGTTATTTTTTTTTCATATTTTCCTGTGTACCCGATGAGTATTTTTTAGGGAGGAGAAATTATTGCCTTATGTAATCTGCCAGCATTTAGGTCTAGTATTCTATATACTACTTATAAATTATACTGTAGCAACTGTTGCCTATCACTGTAAAACTTAAATTTAGAAGCTTGGTTTACATTCCTGGTTAAAAGACTTTCTGCTGCATGCTAGATAAAATTTGTTAGAGAAAAAACTCTGCTATATAGATTAGGGTTTACCTGCTTAAAATGTGAAATGCTAACATTATACCCCAAACTGTTTCTTTACCTTGGCAAACTTCAGACGTATTGTTACATGTAGTTACCTTTATTGTCCATTATAATTGAAAATTATTTAAGAGCAAGTTTTTTTCAGTTTATTGATTCGAAACTTAATGAATCGACTTCATGAAGAAAAATTGAATTGTATTTCAGAAGCCTAAACCTGTTCCAACATGGGCTTTACCTGGTATGCAGGAAATGATGGAGAAAAGAGCAGCAGCCAATCAGGTTGTCTCTTGCATCTAAGGCACGGATTTGACATTGACCTATAATTATGTTTGTTATATTTAAGCATGAAAAAAAAGTAGTCCAATCATCTTTTTTGTAACTTAGAAGCATGAATCACATTGTGCAGTCATCATCATTGTCACATTTTGTGCTGAAATGTTTTAAATGTCCATCATTTGTTTCCTGTTTCAGGCATGTGGCATTTCAATTCATGTAGATACATTTGTGAAGAATATACTTACTAAACAAGAAAAAATGTAGTTTTGAAATCACTTGTACAACAGTTTTAATGAAATCATAGCTAAAGACTTTCAGTCTTGGCTCTTTCTTACTTTTGGTCGGTCTGATTTGAAAAAAGGTTGAGTTCAATCCATTCATAAGCATAGAAGATAAGAAGTTACAGTCGATAACAAATTGTGTAACATGTAGTCACAGAATTGATGTAAATTAAACTTAGTTGATAATTATATACTGATATGCAAGTAGATTGAAAAGAAATTTGAAATGCAAGAACTTAACAGTAAGTTAATAACCTTTATGTCAGAAATGCTTAAGAAATTGTTGAGTAATTGTTGCATGTTATTTTGTAATGAAATGCAGTACTGGAAAACACCTCTGTTTTTCATATTATTGAATGATAAGAGATGTTTGTTATAATGGTGGTTATTGTCTGCAAAAATAGTTTTCTTATAGCTGCAAACTTCATAAAAAGAATGTGTAATTAAGGATAATAATATGGTGCCATAGATACGAGATTTCTCTGTGATATTTGAGCATTACTTATGTAACAAAGAACAAACACAGCAATAACACCTTGGTGCCATCTTTATTTGCTGCAGGAACAGGCTAAAAACTTAGAACATATTTTGGATCTACCTCGCATACAAGTAGAGGAAGTGAATATAGATGATCTGGATCCAGATACTCAGGAATACGAGACAGA
The DNA here is from genome assembly GCA_012932295.1 of Cyclina sinensis. Lineage (NCBI taxonomy): Eukaryota > Metazoa > Mollusca > Bivalvia > Venerida > Veneridae > Cyclina > Cyclina sinensis. The sequence goes on along the minus strand of JAAONU010000012.1, from coordinate 12,330,041 downwards.
TGACCAGTCTAAAACTGTCACAGATTTAGAGAACCAGACACCAGTGGCAGATTCCTCTGCTGTTACTGTGGAAACTGAAGGCAGATGATCAAGTAGCAGAGTCTTGTACAGAAGATCAGGTTGCCATGGAATGCAGCCTTGAATGATATTGTTTTGTCAAATAGATTTCAGTTTTTCCTGTTGTTTTGTAGAATATTATGTTTTGCAAGAAAAATATGTGAACAAAACCCTTGAACCTTACTTGACCCGTTGATGTCCAATTTTTACTTTACAGGAATGCAATATGTTTTTATTGTTAGTGATGTGTATAAGTGTGTGAGCTTAAAATCATTGTGTCTTTTACAGAAAAATAATTATTTTTTAGTTTTTTTTCCAAATTTATGCTCTGTTACTTATAATGGTTTAAATTATATTTATTAGATAAAATATTTCAGGCATAATTTTCTTAATACCTATACAGGAGAAAATTCTGCTATTCTTGCAAAGTCATTGTAACATAAAAGGGAAAGACTTGCGAACTTTATGCTCACACAGTTTTGCTATTCTTTAATTACTAACCAGTGTTTAGTTTAACTTTCAGATATTAGTTTACAGGGACCCAACTGCTCGGACTGCCCATATCTGTTGTAGGGATAAACATAATATAGAGTTTCTGTAATTCTCTTAACAGTAGTGATAATGCAACATTAACACAAACATTGTATATCTAGTTCTGTATTTTCTCATTTTACCAGTAGCATGGCTAAAAATACCATCTATTATTTATATAATTGTATTTTTTGTAACAAAATAAAGAAAAAAAAGTTAATATCAGCCATAATAGATTGAAATGTACTGAAAACAGCATATTTATATACAAAATTAAGATTTTTATTTGTGATTAAGAGAATATTTATGCTTTAGTTTTTTCTTTATTTTAATGAATAACATTGATATTATCACCCATGTGAAAAAAAATATATATATAATTTTTTCTTTTTTAAATCTGTAGTTTCATTAATTTCAGCAAAGACTGCTGATTTTAATAATATTAGGTTGCTGATTTTGTTATTAAGTACTGGAAATGAGTAAACACAGCTTTTCACCATTTGCCAAGTTCCAAGGCCAAGTCTTATATAGTGGATATAATAACTGTGATGTGTATGCTCTCTGCTGATGGTTAGTTAAAGCTGGTAGATGTTGGTCAAGGTTTCTATTGTTGTTTTAAGCATACTTCTGTTGTGTTTTCCAGTTGAAAGAAGACTTCATGCAGTTGTTACGCGAGACACCCGACATTACAAGCACATCAAGACTTGAGGATGTAGAGCACAAGATCAGTCATGATCCTCGATATCGAGCAGCTGATAGCGAGGCTAGAAAACAATGGTTTAAGGAGTATGTAGATGACTTGGTAAGAATTTTATGAGAACCATAACTTAAAGATGCATGTATGGTCAATCAATGGAAAATGTGTTTGAATTGAGTCTGATGTGTTATTTTACAAAAAATATGTCCAATATACACTTATTAGATGACCCCTTCTATGATAGTCAGGAAAAAGCTTTGTAAAGACAGTTTACGACCCAAAAACAGAAATGCCTATTTTGCTTTCGCTTTTACGACATTTCCCTTTGGTAGTTTCCATGTAAAATATTTATTCATACCATGTGACTGACAGAAGTCTCTGACGGTTTACTCCATATCTTCATTAAACTAAGTTTTTTTAGTTTAGGTAGCCAGCCTAACTAGAAATATGATGTATTTTGTTATTAATAATAAAACATCCGCTTTGACACTAACTGCAAGCAACCCGTTTTTGATGATAAAATTAAATATATTTTATGAAAAAGTCTCCAAACACAAAATGAGGTAAAAAAAAAAATAAGTAGACCATAAGCATCTTTAAAATTGAGAAAAAATCTAGAAATGCCAGATGACTTGACCAGGCTAACTTGAGTAATATATTTCAGCTTTGTTCATTTAGTTGTCCATATTATTTCTATACATGTGTTGTGAGATATAGCTCATCTTAAATGCACTGTAGGTATTAAAGATTTATTTCTCTCCATGGCCTGAAGGTTTGAAATTACTGACACTGGACAGTAAGTTATGTAACAGAATGTGAATAGAAAATGGGTAGTATTTAACACTAGAGGTGTATAAACTGCCAGTGCAGACCAGAAATACTGATACTTGTTAGAAGGCACAGCCCTGATGATGTATATATCATTTTCAGATGAAGTCTGACTTCATGAGACTGTTGCGTGAAACTCCATCTATACACAGTCAGTCTACATGGCCAGAGGCTAGACAGGAGATAGACCTTGATCCCAGATTCCAGGCAGTCCCAGATGAGGCTCTAAGGGAACAGTGGTTTAATGAATATGTAAATGGCCTTGTAAGTGTTTTATTCTCATATATTTATGTAAGATTAAGTTTTTGCAAGAGTAACTGCTGGAAAACAATATTTAAACAATGAATCTGTTCCTATAGTTCATCTGTTTCTCCAGACCAGAAAGAAGCTTGTCCCAATCTGTCTGCTGGACATACATGAATTAAGTTTGTTTCTATATAAATAAAAGGTTAAACATTGTTTTCTTCTTGTATGACACTGCTAGAGAGCATACTGAAGTGTACAGCCTTCTGTTTTGTACTGTTTCCTTGCCAGAATAATGCTAATATAATCCAGTTTTGTTCTAGTGTGACTTTATGCATACCCTGTCCTGATCATGCTTGACTTGCTTTAAGTGTATATTAATTACAGATGTAGATTTGAAAGTTAATCTTTACAGTATGCAAATGAACCTAAACAACAGTGGTTACAAATTGCTATGCGGCACATTTTGGGACATTTTGAACCAACAAAAAATATCTTTGTAATGTTAAATGACTCTTGAGTTGATGATGTAGAGAAATAGTTCAGTTTTTTTTTTGTGTGTGACTTTTTATCAATATACCCAAGACTCTAGATCAGAAGTTGGCTTTTTTTCTTCTATTTTTTCCAAAGGTGTCCAATTTAATCCACTTTCTACTGGTTTAGATATATTATTTGTCATTGTTTTAATGCTTGATACAAACCTGATTGTTTATAAACCAGCTTCTGTTTGCCTGATGCATTATGTTCTGTAGAGCATATTCACAGATTGATATTCTCTAATTACTTCTGCATTCTACACTTCAGAGCCAGTACTGGTTTGAACCCAGGAATCAGTCATCTAACAAGTTTTAAATACAAGTTTTAAGATTTTGTTTCCAGTTGATATAGGTTTAAACTATGGAAAAAATGTTGATATAGGCTTAAACTATGGAAAAAAATGTTGATATAGGCTTAAACTGAGGAAAAAATGTTAATATAGGCTTAAACTATGGAAACAAATGTTGATACAGGTTAAAACTATGGAAACAAATGTTGATACATGTTAAAACTATGGAAACAAATGTTGATAAAGGATAAACCATGGAAACAAATGTTTATAAAGGTTTAAACCATGGAAACAAATGTTGATATAAGATTAAACTATGGAAACAAATGTTGATAGAGTTTTAAACTATGGAAACAAATGTTGATATGGGTTTAAACTATAGAAACAAATGTTGATATGGGTTTAAACTATAGAAACAAATGTTGATATGGGTTTAAACTATAGAAACAAATGTCTGCAAAAAACAATTGACTTAAAACAAAACTAATAATGAAAGTGATTTATCATCATTTAACTTTCTTGGGGGGTTGAGGGGGGAGGGGGAAGTATCTCTTATGTCTGATTAAATAGGAGAATTGTCTACATATTGTTTATACTTGTTAATGCTTCCTTTAATGTTTTTTATAATGAGCACTTTCTCTCGCCATTTATTTAAGGGTCAGATAGACTTTGAGGCGTACAAACTAAGTAACAGGTTACCTAAGGTATGAGATGAATACACTTTGCTTCTGGTATTTCCTAGAAGTTGCTAGACCACCAAATAACTGTTGTTCCAAGAACATATAAAGAGCTTATTGTTTTCCCGTAGTTCCTCTGCTTGGCTCCAGCCCTCTCCATGTTTGCTTTTTATGGTAGTCAGTAGTTTCACAATCAAATTTCAGCTTACCTCACTTTATAAGAACCAAGGTGTCATCTAATTATTCTAATTATTGTCCTATTCCTTGCATGAGTAAACTTTCCTGTCATTTAATTTACATGATTTCTCATTGTAATGTTTATTTTTAGTAAATGTTATTATTTACTTCCTCTCTATATGTCTAAGCTGTCCCAGTTCTGGAATGAAAAAAAAAGATAAATGTATGTTATTCTTGAAATGGTCAATTTTTTCGTTTGTTACTAATGTTTTCAGTTTGAGATTTGTTAATGTTTTCAGGTGAAGTCAGAATTTATGCAGTTATTGAAGGAGACACCATCTGTACATAGTCAGGCACGCTGGGATGCTGTCAAAGGTGACCTTGAGTATGACCCTCGTTACCAGGCTGTTCCAAATGATTCCCAGAGGGAAGACTGGTTTGATGAATATATACAAAACTTGGTAAGATTCTGTATTCATATATTTCTGTTGAGTATAAAAAGAAAATATTGCCAAAAATTCATGAGTGACATTTTCAAATTACAGTCTTGATTACTTGACAGTCAAGTATGATTTTTAAGCTGGTTTGATAGTGAAAGTTTTTTTTTAATTGGTGTTAGAACTAGAAACCCTGAAAATCAGAAAAATAAACTTTCAGCATTATTTGGACATTTGAAAAGGTCTTTATAATTTGATAAAAATAAAAAGCATTTAGTGTGTTTCAGAATCTTATAATAAAAGAAAAGATTTGGTTTATATTTGCCTGATATAATTAAGTGAAGTTTGATAAAAATTGATCCATGTTAAATGTTCTGATTTCAGAAAAAAGAAGAATTTAAAGATCTTTTGAGGGAAACACCTGATATAACTAGTTATTCACGATATGAAGACGCACGTGAGGAATTGTCACAGGACCCTAGATTCCAAAATGTAGATACTGAAGCACTGAGACAACAATATTTTAATGAATATATTCAAGATTTGGTAAGATTTCTGATGCAGTTGTTTATAAATTAATCAGTTGGTTATAGTAATATATAGTTATATGACTCAGGAATTTTTACTTAAGCACAGTCAAGCAAAATAACTATTATCTCTCTTGTTTTGCTTCACAAAATAGTTGATAATTGAATAACTTTCCTTATTTTTCTCTTTCAGAAAAAAGCGAATTATGTTCAGTTGTTACAAGACACCCCTGATATCACAGGCTTACTCAGAATGGCATCAGTCCAAGCATTTCATCGACACTGATCCACGATACCATGCTGTCGACACAGGACCTGCAGAGGGCAAAATGGTTTAATGAATATGTTAATATGATAGTATGTATCCTCTTCACCATATATAGGCCTAGTATTTTCTAGTTATGTTATTAGATTTGTTAGATTAATGGAAAAATTCTCAGAGGTTGAGTTTTACTTTACTCTGTTGTGTTAGAATTAAGTGTGCTATTATACTTGAATTTCAAATTGAATTCTACTGGTACCTTTCAGGCTGGTAGAAGTTATGGAGATGTTGATTTTGGACTGAAGATTGGAGGCTATAAGTCAATTGATAGAAGGCAGGAATTCCTTCCTATCACACCATCAACAACGGTAAGACTATCTGTAATTACATGAAGGCCTGCTCATTGTTTCAGGCCTATCTGTAATTACATGAAGGCCTGCTCATTGTTTCAGGCCTTTCTTTTTTTCAGGCTTTGGGAACTTGCACTTTATCTGGAGGTTGATAATGTATTTAAAGTTAATTCAGGATAGAGATGAAGAAATCGCGAGAAAAGGCTTACACAATAGCTGTCCTTAAATTATCTTGAGTTAAAGAATGTTCAGATATCTCTGTAGACAAGATCCTGCAATTACTATGTCTGAACCATAAATGCTCAGACAAGTGATACAATATAAGTTGGTTCAGGACAGAACCAGATTATAAGTATAGGTGAATTTATTGCCAATCCGTTGCTTGTTACATTGTATAAAAACTGTAATTTCTCCTAAGTGTTTCAGTTGTTTTTGTAACTTACAGGCAAAAATCGTGAATTAATCTCTTCTTATAACTATAATTTTCTTACACTCAGGCGACAAAGAAGTCTAGGGAGGAGCCTATGCCATTCTTTGAACCAGTCGGGGAGACAGATGTTGACTCTCTTGGTAGAAAGAAGGTTCCGCCTCCAGTTGCAAGGAAACCTCGAGGGTCCGGGGCTTACGAAACAGAAGATAGTCTGTTGAACAGTCAGACTGGGGTGGTATGTGTATATTATATATAAATTTATATACATAATACTTCTACTAATAATGAGAAAACACAAATGAAAAATTTGCAACTCCCGTACATGTGAATTTCCAGTTCTTTGTAATATTTGTTCAACCAGTGCAACATCTACAGAAAATTGAGGGCATGGATCTTTTGGCTGATCACTTCTGCTGTGCAATGTGCTCCTTATCTTGAACAACTTTGAGGGAAAAAAAGCATCATCAGTTTATTCTCTTTCTTGTACACTGTCGGTAGTTTCAGTATGCTTTTAACATTTTCGATGCCTGAAAAAAATGACAGATATGATATTGTTATGTTAGTTTTCACTGGCTGCGTTATTTCTAAAGTTGTTTTCTGAGAGTGCAGAGGAAAAGTTAATCAATGTTTGGTAACAGAACCTAAACTTAACTGTTGGTGAGGCATAAATAACCAGAATACGAATTTCTAACATAATTGTAAGTTTTGAAGAAATGATTATGTAGACTTTCAGCCTTAGTGAAAGTAAGTACACAAAGTAGGAACACTGCTCTCAAAACACTAATCAGAACTGGTGTCACTGTTTTTCACCCAGCCTATTACGGTGCAGACAGAATCATACAAGTACAACCCAGATATGAACGATGTGCCTCGATCAACTTCCAATATCCCTATAGTCGAAACAAAGACACATAAGGTAACATACGAAAAAGATGGGATACCCTATGAAACAGAAGACAGTATTTTAATCAGCGCTCATTCAGTGACCACTAAATCACAGACCATCGATACGACTACAGTAAGAGATATGGCATGGCTAGTGTAACACTGAAAATCCCTCTAAGCTAATCACCAATTCCTTTATTTTAATCCCTGTCTGTAGTTACTAGTTAAAAATAACTTTATTTTTTGCTTGCAAAATACATTTGTGTAGACGTACTGGTTTGAAGTTACTATGAATTGTGGATATTTTTTTTTGAAGAGATTTAAAATTGAAGACATTGAGGCAAAATGTTTTTAGATGTTATCTTGAAACATGGATTTTTTGGTTAGATTTATTCCAGAGTTGTTCTTTTTTTACTTAAGACATAGTTGGAATATTTTTTAGTTCATTTCTGGCTTGCAAGGTATCACTTGGCATACTTGTCAGGTCAGAAAGGAATGTACTAACAGTTTTTATTCCATATTTAAGCTAGCTTTGTTTTCTCCAATTATAGCTTATACTTCTCAACCTCTTTTGATATATTACTTCTTTTTTTCTGTTGAAAAATAATTATTCTTAAAGCTTTTGTATACATGTGGTACTCTGAGGTAGAATTATTTTTTTTGTACAATAAAGAAACCTAAAGTTGATTTTGTTTAGAGGGATAATGTTGTAGAGTTAAGCATGGCCTCAGGATCACCATGTTGTGCATGTTCTTTAATGCTTTGTTTTGCCGTTGTCATGGTTATTGCATGTTTACAGTGATATGCACCTCTGCTTTGTTAAATACATGTTACTACAAAATATGATAAAAATAACTATTTTTCATAGTTTTTTTTTTTTTCATTCAAAATTTTCAGTAGTACTCTGAATTTATCAAGTAAAACCCAGTGAAAGCTAACATACCTCTCTTGAATTACAAAGACATGTAGTTTATGTTTATTTTAGCTTTTTCCTTTGTCGAAATTATGATGTTATAATACTTGTCAGTGTCTGAATGTTTTGCTTTGTGTGAAGGCCTTACTCACACATTTAAAATGTTAAAATGCTACTGAGTATTTGCCTGGGTGTGTATACAGCCTGCTTAAAACTAGCATATTCTAAGGCATCTTGCAAAAATACAAACATGAAAGTTTCCTACAACTTTTCACTAAATCTATTCTTTGAAAAAGGCAAACATACGAATATCCTTTTGTGGTAAAGATGCACTGCGTGTTTGTATGTGTGTAAAGGGTGTAAAGTGATTTTAAGTTGATAAAAGTGATATTTCATACACATACTTTGCTTTTATTATTGGTAAGCAGAAAATATCTGAAATTTTACAAACTCATGTGAAATTTTATCTTCCAGCATTTAGCTGTTAGGTATATTAATTTGACAGTTTCTGTGGAATTCTGTTTTGATAATTGTTATTTTTTATGCACCTAGTATTTAATCATATTTACATTGTTGATAAATTAATGAATCACAAGATTGACATTCCTTTTTCAGTATAAGACAGAACGAGATGGTGTAATTGAAACAAGAGTTGAGAGAAAGGTCACAGTGACCAGTGACGAAAATGATGATTTGGACCACGATGCTGTAAGTCTATACCTACTAACTTTGAGCTCTATAAGAAGGTTAAAGCAAGAAAAAGAATAGGCTTTATAAAGGCTTCAGACCCTGAAGGGGGTTGTAGCTGGTGGATTCCTCGAGTTTGTGTTTGGAATTTTTATGTATAATTGCCAGTTTGCTAGACGTGTTTTGGAGGTAGGAATTTGGGATTAGGGACTTCTTGCAAAAGGTGTATTCAAAGCAGGAACCCTTACAGTTCAGGATGAGACTACAATAATTTCCATTTAGCACTTGTCTTTTATACAAAAATAATTTCCAGCTTAAAGAGTTTTCTATGTTAGCATTGCTGGTAGCTAGAATAACTAATGGTTCCCAACATTGTTTGAATTTGACAACTGCTCTGACAAATTTGTTTTAAAATGACATTTATTTTTGATAAAATAGAAAATTTTGCTTCAAATCTTTGTCAGCCTGGTTTTCACACAGCGTTGAAGCAAAAGTTAGTAAAATCTATTGCTTATTTGTTAGATTTTTAACAGTTAATATCTCAAGTTTTGGAAAAAAAAGAACTTACTTCACTGGTAACTGAAATGAAAATGTATCACTAAAAGCTTAATTATCTTTTCTACCTGTTGTTTAAGATTATGTATGATACAAAGAGTAATATAAGATATTCTTGATATGTAACAAGATATTACATTGGGTTTTGCAGTTGTTGCGGGCAGCTATAGAAGAAGTAACAAACATGAATCCAGATTTATCGGTAGAAAAGATAGAATGTATGAGACAAATAGAGGAAATTAATGGCAACTGAAATGGTATAGGTATGTATCACTTATTAAAGAAGTTACTGTGATTTCTTACCTCTTGCCTTTTTCCCAAGTGGAAAACCCATATTTATATTTAATAATAGATTTAATGTGACAAGCATGGTCTTATGTGTACTTAAGTGATACACAGCAAAATCATTCTTTGCTTACTGTTTGTTTGTCTGTGCATCAGTCCCCTTTAGATCACAAGAAAAGTGTAACGTTTTAGCAGGGATTAAATTACAGTTATATTAATGATGAAAGTGACTGAAAATTTCAAAGAATTCAAATATGTATCCTTAGAAAATAATAATCATTAACAACATACTCATTTAGGCTAAAGTTTTACTACCATTCACCAAAATTGAATATAATAAAATTCTCCTCTGACTGGCCCAGTCATGAATTTGATTAACCCTACAGGGATGTATGTTTTGCATTTATATACCTTATAGAATTGAAAGAAGTCCTAGACACTTAATTTGTAAGATTTCTGAACTTTAACCATGTTTTCAGTATATCTTGAGTGTCATACATCTTGGTCAATTTGAACACTGTCAAGATATAACACTCTAAAGTAAACATGTTCAAGAAAATTTGTAGATTCCAAATCAGAGTTTTGTAAAAGTGAGTCTCAAATTTTTATTTGTTTGAATTCTACTTTTTTTCTATCTCAGCACCCTGTGATATACAGTCTCTACTTCATTTGCAGAATGCAGCAAGCCTTCGGTGATACAGATGCAATAACTCAAGCTTTCTTGTGCTTTCGATCAGTGACGAAAATAGCCACCAATGAGTGCCTGTACATTTTCATATAACCATAGAGACAGCCAATCATTTTTTGCTTCATTATGACATTAAAATGACATCATTAAGAAACTTGTACATACAGAAAATATGATACAGTTTGTGAATATTGGATTGAAGACTGCAGGAATATGCTGAGAAGTGAATAAAGAAATGCTGTGTTTTTTCTGTGCGAAATTTTATTCTCTACCAGATGTATACAAGAGTGTGAGTCTGTCAAGTAATAAACAGTTGCTTGTTGAGCAATACTAAACATAACACAAGAAGTAACCATCATTTGGTGTTCATGTCAACAATTTTATACAAGAAAGGTAAAACAAACTGAGTAAATCAGAATTGATTTATCTTGGAGTGATTTGAATGAATGTTGCTTCTTAAATATGTTTCGAATGTTGTCATAAGACTGCAAAGGAAAGGTAAAGTTGCAGCAAGGAATTGCTTTGCATTTGTTGGGTGCCAGAGGTTTCGTCAATACTGGTTCGTCACACTTACTTTTCTGTACAAAACAGGTAGGGGTTTCATCCCAAGTAATTTATATAGTAGATAATAGAAAACTGCCGATGGTATGATCTGTTATAACTGATCTAGTTTTTAGAAAACATTATTAAAAGGGATAATTTTAACTAGCAATAATTGCACAAATTTTAGTCATCTCTAATGATCTTCTGTGCATCAAAAGAATAGATGCTTTCAAAGATGCTTTGAATTTAAATACAAAGGTTGTTAGTTGTTTGATTAACGTGAAGGCTGATCACAATAATTAACACTAATTACGTTAAATATGCGGCTGATAGTGTTTGTTTCATCATAATTCAATCACACCCGTACAATTAATGTTTGCTGACTATTTAGTATACAATAGGTGTGAATTACTCTATATCATTGTCCTGAAACCTCTTTTCTGTTGCTATTTAAAATGAGTGGGACGAACCGGTAGTTTGACAAAACCTCTGTAATTCCATTTGTTACCTGGCTAGAATGTAAGCAGCCCTTCTGTCTCAATCAGAATACCATAACAACCCATATAGTCTGGTTTTCGTAGAAGCAACATTCATGTGAAAATAACTGTCATAGTGTCTCACATTGACTTCACTTTAGCCCTTCTCCTCATTGTAAGAATGTTCTTGAGTAAGAAATACTGAAGTGACTAGGGGAAATGGTTGGCAGAATTATTTGCTGTCTTGTGTCATGACATACAAAAAGTTGAGTGTAAGTGCAGCCATTATCTATCAGCAATAAATAAGCATACATGTATACAGCGGTTGAATCTTGGGAGACAGAAATATCTTGAGATAGAAATTTTTTATTTATAAATGGGTAAGAAATTTTTGGTTTCAGATAATCTGTCCTGTGCCGTATATATGTGTTTTCAGAGTTTCCATTTTCAAGAAATGTTTCAAGTACTTAATGTTTATATTTTTATTTTCTTATTTTATGTTTTGATGTATTTTTATTCATATTCCTTGGTTGTGAGAGAGAGATAATTCCGCTTATTTGTTTAAAAATGCTTCATTGCAATATTATAGATGACTGTACTGTTAGCTTGATTTATCATAGTGCAAGTAGATAGCTCTGTGGTCTCTATTTTTTCAGAATGGATTATACCATTTTAGAGTCTAGCAGAAAAGCTAGTAGAATCCATTGAAGGCAGTTAGGGCAGAAAGGGTTGTAGTATGCAGAAATGTGGAAAAGTATGACTGCACCTGTAAGAATAAAATTTTTGCAGTTTTACAGTGTTTTTTTTTTTTTAATTTAGTTACATAGATATTTACTTTTTTATTATGATAATGCTTTTATTTTGGTCTTAAAACTCTCTGTGCTTTTAATTCTGTTGATTTGTTTTTAGCAAGCAAGAGTTTTCAGGGACAGCAGTTGTTGATCAATAACAGACTATTAATAAAAGCAAACAAAAGAATTAAGTGGTACTATAGAGTTAACAGGTAAAAGATGCTTTTCTGAGATAGTCACTATCTTCCTCTCAAATATGTAGCATAATGAAATAATGTTTTGATATGAAAATGAGCCAAGGTGTGTGAAAACCAGCCAGTTGAGTGTTTCTGAGATTTCCAAGTCGGGTCAGACAAAAGTATCACAAGGGTAGAATTTAAAGTTCCAGGGACCAAGCTCCTAAACTGACCATATCACTTCGGTCCTGTGGTTTGCAATATTATGTCATCACACCCTAGACCCTGTTACATGTAGAAGCCACTGACTGGATTTTGTATAGCATGGCTCATTTCATTTTTTACATGTTGAGTAGTTATTCTGTTGTTTTTGTTTATACATACATCCAATTCTACAGTTTAACTGTATCTATGTAAGAAATATTTAATAAGAGTGTATTTTATATCTTCTTTTTTTAAATTAACATGTTATTTCCCAGATTGTAATTTGTATATTGACTGTAGATCTACATGTATAAAGAAAGATCACTGGCCATTGACAAGTGCTACAGATAATGGCATATTGAAAGAACACATATGTTGTATTGAACTTAAAAAGCATTTTCAATTAATTCTGCATTGTGTGTTAATGTAAATGATGGACTACTTACAAAATGAATAAATCTGTACAATTCATGCAGTTTATTTAAAGACAAAATGTCACTTGATAGCATTATTAGTTCAACTTTCCAGATATCAGTTTGCTAGCTTATGCATATGTACAGTTTTGCCTGTTCATCATTGTTTCAGCTAATATAATTTTTACAGTGTATATTGTAAAATTTATAATCTGCTCTTCCAAAATTTACCGTTACAACAGAAAGTTTAAAGTCATGTCAGATTAGCAAACACCTGTTTTTTCTAGGCTCCAGTGAGATGGAATATAATTTATACTGATAAAGTGAAGTGAAGTATCTCAGCAGAATATTGTCAGGATTCACTCCTATAACTGAGACTTATACTTTATCACTGATGTCCCAACAGGCTGTTGTTTTTCTGTATCACAACATTAGATAAATATTGTTAAACGATTATGTTACATTTAAATGCAGTAATTTATGTATGGATTAATTTTCCTTGCTTAGATAAATCATAGCTATTATTTTAAATAAAACACACTGAAAGAAGTTTTTTGTTCATTTATTTTTATTTCTTATGCCCCCAGAGGACATAGATGAATTGTATTGGTCTGAATCTGTCTCTGTAGAGTTCTTGTTCGCTCTGTAGCTTTGCCATATTTAGGAGGTAGGATTTTGATATTGTTAACTAAAAAATGTCAATCACAGTGAGGTATTGCAGCATTATAAGATAGCTTGGCAAAGATGTTCACCAGTTTGAGTCTGTATGTCGTAAACGTTCTGTGTGTTGCCTGTGCCAGCACAGTATTGCCTACTTATTTGTGTTTATTCTGGTGCATATCGGCATTTTGAAATAACTTGCAAAACAAATGCTCACCAGACTGAGACTGAATGTCGCAATTTTGGTTTGTTGTCTATACCACTAGATAAAACTCTGTACTGCCTACTTGTCTGTGTTCATTCTGTAACTTAACTGGTACATAACAGCATTCTAAGATAACTTTGAACAAATGTTCACCAGACTGAGACATTCAAAACATCAGTCAATAAATAAAGGCTCTATGACAGAAAGAAGAAATATCTATTACTAGTATCAGCTATGGTGACCTTGACCCAGTGACTTCAAACCCCACCTACAGGTAGAGGTCCATGCAAGGAACCTATATACCAAATAACAAAGATATTGGTCTATAAATGAAGGCTCTATGAGGTAAAGTAGATAAATCTATTTTCAGCTTAGGTGACCTTTACCCTAATCAAATAATTTGAACAAGCTTGGTAAAGGTCCATTACTCAATGCTTCATGCCAAATTTAAAAACTCTAGGCCTTCTGGTTTCAGACAAAACGATTTTTAAAGACTTTCTTCTATATTGTATGTAAAACTTGTGATCCCTCAGGCGGGCCAATAGTGGCCCCATGGACATTATTTGAACGAACTTGGTCCACTAGACAATGCTTCACGCAAAATTTTAAAACTTAGCCTTGCGGTTCCAGACAGATTTTTTTATTCTATATTCGTACGTAAAACTTGTGACCCCTCTGTAGGTGCCAGTTGTGAACGCAGGGACATTATTTGAACAAACTTGTTAGAGGTATACTAGACAATGCTACATACCAAATTTCAGGCCTCTAGGCTTAGCAGTTTTAGACAAGATTTTTAAACTTTTTCATTCTTGTTGCCATAGCAACCAGATTTCTTCATAGAATGGAATTCTTTGAACAACTTTGGTAAAGCTTCATGCAAGGAACATTCCTGCAAAGTTTTAATTCATCTTTCACCATCTGGTTTAGGAGGAGATGCTGTTTAACCTAAGAAGTTGATGACGCACGATGGACACAGAGCGATCACAAAAGCTCACCTTGAGCACAAAGTGTTCAGGTCACAGTCAGGTGAGCTAAAAACACTTGTCTGAAACCACAAGCCCGAGAGTTCTGAAATTTGATTCACAGCATTGTACACTGAACTTCTACTAAGACTCTTCAAGTTTAGTCTTTGGTATTACTTTTGACCTCATCCTTTGAGGTCACATAGTAAATATGTGGAAAACATTTAAAACCTTTTCGTGGACTAAATAGCCTAGAACTTGATATTTTGCATGCAACACTGTCTAGTTGTTTCTGTTTTTATTGTTCATATATCAATGACATAGCACATGAGTAGTTTGAGAAGTTATATTAAGGTGGCAGATTTAGGGCCATCATAAACCTCTTGTTAAAGTTTGGAATCCATTTCTATTTATTGAGCCTTGTTACTTTTTTGTCAATTTATGTTTGAGCAGGAATTTAGTAAATGATGGGAAAAAGAACCACTAGACTGGATATACGAGGAGAAACATTACAATGCCTGAACGAACGATATATCAAAGAACAAACCTATCAAGCAAAGTAATGGCCGCATCGTTGTCGTACCATAAAGATACAATAATGACAAAGGACAGACACATCATCATCTTTTACTTTGATATTTTATTCATCACATTTTTAAGCCGTAACAATTGTTTAATTTTCATAGAATGTTGTCCTGACAGAGAAGCAAAATAAGTATGGCACTAAACTAACAAAACATTGTGTTTAATATTATCTTAGAAGATAGAAGGAATACCAGACTGTAGATTTTTTCAAAAATATTCTATATACATAATCGGATTGTACTTAGATTCCATATTACTAACTTGAAAACAATTAGTTGTTCTGTAAATATCTTTCTAGTTTCTGTAACGCTGGATGCACTAAGTACTTCAAAAGGAACGTTTTAAGTTTCCCAGGTTTTGTAAGACGTTCACTCAGCCATTCTTCCATTTCTTTTTTCTTCTCACTGTCACTCTTTATATTAGTAACTGTATCACTCCAGTCAATGACAGTAAACTGTGACACTGGATGAGCACCCATTGAACACTGGCTTGTTTTAACTATTAGTACATTGTCCCTGGGAATTGTTGACGATCCTATTAATGGCAGTATCGTATATTCAAACTCTAGACCCATACAAATATCATTATTCAGATAACTGTCGGATAACAAAATGATCAGTATCTTGCAATTAGTAATCAGACCTTCAAATCCGCATCGTCTGCTCTGTCCTGGAGGTATACTTTCACAGTCACAGACACTGTACTTTAGATTTTCCTGTAAGAATGGTTTAACCGTCGCTTCGGCAAGATACTTGTCATCTGCAGATTCGTCATCATAAGACAAATAGATATCGTAATCAAAATTATCACGACTCCTCATGAAAGAAAACTGGAAATACCTGTTTTTATAATTGCTGTGAAAGATTTGAAAAAGTATACTGTCAAAGAATTTATTGAATTCTGATACAACCTGAAAAACGAAAACAAAAGTTGCACTAATTAGAAGTAATTCGAAAACATGTGTACCAGAAAACATCTGGCGACTATGTTCCATAAAATTTGCCCAAGCAGTGTCAGTATAACTAAGACACAAAAAGAAGTTGTTCAGTCTGAATCCCCGTTTTTCACACTCGATAAAAGCTGTGGCATAAATCTCTTTAAAGAGAGACGTTGGAAAAGGTTCGACTGTTAAAAAATAAGGTGAAAATACTTTATAATCGTTAATGACGAAACATAATCTGTATTCTGACATGTATAAATCAGGACAAATGCAGAAAGATATGTTGAAGGTAACCTCGAACCATTTTTCAGCTATTTGACGTTTTTCTTCTGTCTGTACTTTGTTGTTAAACAATGAAACAAGTGGAGAACAATTACACTGATAGATACAATCTTCAGGTAGATATTGAACTTGTTTTGTCTAAATCCTTCTTCTTCATTCAGTAATAACTTAATATTACTTAGCTTAACCATTTCGCCAAGAGTTCCATAAATGTTTATACGTTCCTCAGTTTGTTGAAGGTATGTACATGATACTGTTTTTGTAAGACTTTTAATGTAACGTTCTGCTCTGAAGCCTTTTGAGTGTAATAGTGAGTGACTACAGAAACCCAACTCATAATATGCCGTCATTTTAAAAGCATAGATCCCAAAGTCATTTCTGTTTACATGTTTTACAATTAACATATGCTTTGTTTTTAAATTAGTTTCACTTTTGTAGCATATATAGTTATTGTCAATATTAATATCTCTTCCATTTAAACTCCAGGTGAATGAAATGTTTCTCTTTTTAAAATTACGTTTTATCGTTACAGATAAAAGAATGTTTTCAAAAGGAACAGCTTTTTTGACTTGACACCCTTGCAGCTGAAATGATGACCGCTTCTCCATTGTTAGACCAGTGAATGTTGAATTTTGATGAAATATTTGAAGTTTATTATCATGTGAGAACGAGTAAGAATTTTCGTTTATACCAGTTCCTTCTTTTAAAATATCATTAAAATGCAAACTCGAATTTGTATAATGAAGTAAACTGTTTTCCAGTCGTAATATGGTTAATGAAGCAGGTATGGCTGTAATGAAACAAGCGAGTTTCAAAATTAAGACAATCATGTATGTACATCTTTTCATTTTGCTGAACCGACTTAGAAAGTTATGCCTTAGAGCAACGTAAGTCCTTACAAACCAAAATTGCTCTACAATAATATTAGATAAAACTGGTATTACAATCATATGAACAAGGCTAATCATTATGTTTAAAATAATATTAAGAACGATACCATCAATATCGTTAAGTCTTAATACAATTTTAACTACAATATAGCCTAAAATAGGTGTTATATCTTGTTGTACATGCTCTTCACTTCTCTGTATTTTCTCTGCTCGATAAAAACATCCTTTTGGTAAAAATTCTAAAATACTTAAAACAACGTAAATAGAGACAGACAACATCAAGGGTATGCCGAAAAAAATAACAGCAGGCACATAAACTGTGCCAATAAATACATGAATAGTCAGCCTGAACAATGAATACCAAGATGCTTTTTCAAATGTCCCATTGTATGGTTTGTTTCCGACAATGTAAAGTAGCAAAAATAAGCAGACTCTATAATCTACTGGTATGTCAATAAGAAAAACTATCATCATTAGTAGACACTTGGAAACTTCGAGGAAAATTCCGAGAGTCCTTACAGCTACGGAACGCAATACCGGGATAACGGCGATTGGAAAAGTACACTGAAAATATATATTTAAAAAGTTTAGGTGCTGAAATGTCTACAAAACAAACAGTCAATGGCTATAAACACAATAACTCCCAGGAAACAATCTTTATTATGTCCTTTATATCTATTGTGTTAGTTCTGTAAGCGGTAAAACACATTCTTAAGTAACACATAATGCAGTCACCTACTGTTCATTGAAAACGAGGGCTGTTACTGACAATCTGCAAATAAGCATATATGTATTAGTAATGAATCCAAAACTATGGCTTTGACAGGTACTATTGGTCCTTCAATAAGAAACATACAGAAACACTAAAAAAAATGTTTGAACATTGTCAATATGTTTTTAATATTCTTAAGTTATGCAGATGAAACCCTTTTCGTCAAGGATTTTTTTTACTTTAAAATCTGTTTCTTTGCAAATGATAAGACAGACTTACGAACCATGTATAAAATGAATAATACATACACGATAATGTGCCATTTTTCCAATAAGACGCACCTCTCAACTGGTCTATATCACCTGAACAATTACCTTCAGATCTGTACCAGATTTTGAGATACAGCACATGAAAAGCCTTCAAGTAGAAAACAATAAGAAAAGGAGTTATAACCTTTAAAGTACAGATTTCTATTTATAGTATGTGTTTGATCCATGAATTGCCGCGCTATTATATTTACATGTAAATTAAGGGGACATGCCCTACAAGTAACCCATGATATATAATGTATATATGTATCTTATTTGCTCATTCTCTATAAAAATTAAAATGATATATAATTTAAAATATAATGATATATTGATATATAATTTAAAATATAATGATATATAATTTAAAAAATATAATGATATATAATTTAAAATATAATGATATATAATTTAAAATATATAAAAAGACATTAAACCATTAAGGAAGAGTTTATTCGAAGTAAATTGCTATCCACCCAAATCTGTATAACAACGACCAGTACCCATGCATTGTGCTTTGATTTTTTGACTATCACCTTGACATTGAGTAAATATTTGTCCATTATCGTTGCCTTTTTCTTTTTTGAAAGGGATGAATTTTTTTTAATTTTAGGGTATGCCTCTTTAAAGGGTTGTTAATTACTAGTATTTTATTTCGGTTCCTTCATAGATGTTTGGGGTCTGGTCCATACTGCACCCCCCCCCCCCCCCCCCCCCCCCCCGCCAAGACCCTCTTACGGGACGAATGTCAGTCATTTCACTCCCAAGACGTTTCACACTGAAGACGTTTCACTCCCAAGACGGTTCACACCAAGACGTTTCACTCCCAATTTATCAAAAGTATAGACGTTTCACTCCCTATATGTAATTTTAATCAGGTGTTCAAGAGAAAATTCATCAAATTTATATTTATTTTATTCATTAATGTTGGTCATAATTAAACACTTGTATCTTAAGTGGCAAAGTAATAAAATGTATAGTAAGTACTCTGTTTTTGAAATAAAAAAGTTATGTACCTCAACTACTTGCATTGATGATTAAGGCTGTTATATTATTTCATAGTTATTTCTAATAATTGGATTCATATGCCATTTCAAAATTAATGGTAACTTCAATACCATTACATCTTTTCACTTTTTTATGTCTTACCTTGTTCAAAATCCATCACAAAGTTCAATAACAACTTGGTCCAGAGACTGTTTCAGACTGTTAAGTACTTTAACATAATCTTCTTTTCGCCGTCTTGACATTAGGATAAATGCTAGAGGTATCTGCTTCTCAATGTTGACAACTTTCACAAACCCATGAATTGAAGAAAGTTGGTCTGATTATGTTTATGTTTCATAATAATTTTAGAATTTCATCTTATAATAAGAATTGTTTAAAAATATTATCTTTATGTTTCTACGTCAAGCAATATAAATTAGCTCATAAAGAGTAAAAAAAAATGAATATATATGGAATGATATACTGACTCCCCTGAAGTCTTTCATGTACTTTAAGAAGATAAAGATTTTACATTATACAAAAAAATGAGTATACCTAACTGTACTTAATAAGATGGATTATACTTTTAAAAGAACAATTTTATATATAGAAGAATCTACATGTACTGACACCCTTACATCTTTTATGTACTGTAAGAAGATAAAGTTTCCACATTATACATATATTTAGAATACATTACTTCTATATTTTACTGAAATGAAAAATATTTCATTAAATACAATATAATAAAACACACTTAATCAAAATATTCAATTTTTTAAAAAAAGACAAACAATAAATTTTTAAATGTCTTTCATTTTTCTATATTTTAAGTGATGAAAATATAAAAAATTATTTACATATTGATGAAATTATTTTTATTGACATTAATTCTATTTTTTATGTTAAATATTACATTTGAATTAATTTGCTATATTACATTAAAAACTACAATATAATATCAAGTTAAAAATTGTTTACTATAATGACAATGACCATTGTTGCCACACTTTAATCACCTTGTCATTAATATACACAGTATAACACCCTACATTCATTACCTAATCAGTTGTATACTGGACCATAAAATTGCATATGCCCAGGTAAGTACACAGATAAGTATTTGAAACAGGAAGGTATCCGGATACATGGGGAGAAGGTATTATAGTACCAATATACAAAGGGGGTGATATTGAAGATGTAAAAAATAATAGAGGAATCACTCTAATTAATATAATAGCGAAATTTTATTCTCAAGTATAATTAAATAGACTTACGAAATGGTCAGTTAAACATGAGAAAATAATTGACAATCAATATGGTTTTCAAAAAGGAAAGTCGACAATTGACTGTGTTTTTCTACTACATTCAATCATTGCAAAAACACTTACAGTTGGAAAGAAATTGTACTGTTGCTTCGTTGATTTTGAAAAATGCTTTGATACTCTAAATAGATCTTACATTTACCAAAAACTTATCAATGAAAATGTTAGTACGAAATATGTCAATGCCATAAGAAACATGTATAACTGTGTTCAAGCTGCTGTAAGATATAAAAATACTACATCTAGCTTTTTTGTGTCAAATATTGGTGCAAAGCAAGGGGATCCGAGTTCTAGCCTTTTATTTTTATTCTTTATAAACGATTTGTTACAAAATATAAATGATGATATAGATGGACTTTTTACTTTAAACGAGATAAAAATTTTCATCCTTTTATTTGCAGACGATGCAGCTTTGTTTGCACACTTCAATCTTTGGTAAATGACCTATATACATACTGTCAAACGTGGGGCTTAAAGGTTAATACAAATAAGACCAAAATAATAATTTTTGAACGAGGATGACACACTTCTTATGATTTTATATACAATAATACAGTTATAGAAAACGTTAAAATGTTTAAATATCTTGGTATAAATCTTTTCAAAAATGGTCATTGGCATCGTACTCAAAAGAAACTAGCACAACATTCATCATATGCGCTTCATAATCTCTTTATTGTTTTCAATCAACTTGAATTGAATATTTTTGAAAAATGTAAATTGTTTGATTGTCTAGTTGTTCAGTTTTGAATTATGGCGCGGAAGTATTAGGTTATAATGAGGGTAAAGATATAGAAATTGTACACTGTAAATTTCTACGTAAAATCTTACATGTAAGAAAGTCAACTAATCTTGATGGATTGTACGGGGAACTAGGAAGACATCCTATGAGAATCCAACGTAAATGTATTATAATCAAATATTGGCTTAAAATACTATCTTTAAAAGATAACTGTTTAATAAAACAAATGTATAACTTACTCAAACATGATTTAGACAACAATCTTACATACAATGATAAAAATTGGGCGTTTCAAGTCAAGAAAATTTTAGATGAAATAGGAATGACAAATGTTTGGTTGAATCAAAATAATAGAGACTATGTTCTTAACTTTCAAGCAATTAGATTAAGAATATTAGATATATATAAACAATCATGGTATACCAACATTAATAACTCTAGTAGACTTGAAACATATTGCTTATTTAAACATGAGTTTGAACTTGAAGAATATTTGAAACAAGTTAAATTAAATAAGTATAGAATTGCACTAACAAAATTCAGGCTTTCATCACATAATTTAGAAATAGAAATCGGAAGACATGTCAATATAGCTAGAGAAAATAGAAAATGTAGACAATGCAATATGAATCTGATAGAAAATGAATTTCATTTTTTGCTGGTTTGTCCAAAATATTATATGATTCGTAGACAGTTTTTGAAATCTTATTTTTGTCGTTGGCCC
Source organism: Cyclina sinensis (assembly GCA_012932295.1). NCBI lineage: Eukaryota > Metazoa > Mollusca > Bivalvia > Venerida > Veneridae > Cyclina > Cyclina sinensis. The sequence goes on along the minus strand of JAAONU010000012.1, from coordinate 12,308,061 downwards.
ACACTCCATAAATTAGAAATTTTATTGTCTTCAAGAAATCCAAAAACGTTGACTAACCTATCCAAATACTTATATTTTGCGTTCAGAGAGCGAGATAGGTAGTTAAAATATCGCTTATTCTATATTTCTCTGTTAACCCTTACACTGGTAGAGAGCTCCTCACACACTTACTCTATGTCTTTGAATGATTTATTGTCTTTGAATGATTTATTAGCTATGAATATGTATATGTATTCAATGCTAAATAAAAATTTGTTGTTGTTGTTGTTGTAATTAAATCACACTGTCATTTTCTTATGTTCTCATAACTCTCTTAGTCAATTTCAGATAACAGTTTTGATTCATCAAAGTGAAATAAAATTGATTTTTTTTTTCTTTAAAAATACAAATAAAATGATAATTACATATAATCAAAAGGAATTAAAGGAAAGTAAATTAAGCATGTCATATTTTATAAAACAATTTAAAAACTTCAAAGGAATAAAACCCTAAACTTCTAAAAATTATCAAAAGTTATGATTTACATAACTAATGTCAGTACAATATACGGTTTTTTAAGTTACCATTTTTCTTCAAAACAAATGGACATATTTTATATATAGTATTCTATTGGGGAGTGAAACGTCTACAGGACAGTTCACTCCCAAAATGGGAGTGAATCGTCTAGGTGTGAAACGTCTTGGTGTGAAACGTCTTGGGAGTGAAATGTCTGCTATCCGTCCCTTAACTCCTACCTCATCGCTACGCTCCCATGTGAATTCGACCGATGCGCAGGATAGTTCCTCAGTCCAACTACATTGTACGCAAGTCGAGATATTGTGTAATTTTTGTATGGGTCAATATCTCGCGTACGCAAGATTCTGACCCATAACAAAAATATCTCAGAATTTGCTCAAGACGTCACTTGAATTATTTTTACTAAAGCATGGTAACTGTATGTTTCCAAATATATCGTAATAGATGTTGCTTACGCAATGAAAATAATTAAATACCTAAGCTCCTTTAAAGTATTTGTGCTTTCACTAGGGTCTAAAGTATAAATAAAACGGCTCCAATTTCTGCACACATCTCTGTTGTAAATTAGTCCGGTTCCCAGCGTACTATCCTACGTAAAACGTAGTGGCAGGGGAAGGAACTCCAGACTATGTTGTAAATGTGCCCGGCTTCAGTCTTTATCGATCGTGTAACTGAGGTACCAGCGTAGTGTATTGCGAGACACAATTTATATGCGAATTTTGTGATGAAGGAATAGAACGACTGACCTGTTTTGCTCGAATTAGACCGCACTCTTTTATAAAATTGATAAATTAAACATGATCTTTATACTTTTTCTAAAATTGGAGCGATTCATTAAGAGAATACATGTGTTGTTACATTTTAATTCACTCTTTGGTGCACGTGTGTCCTAGCTGATTATATAAAGGAAACGTTCGTCCTGTGATTTTAACATTAGATTTTTCCTGCATTTACCATGAATTGCACCACATGGCTGTCAACATGATGAAGTATCCGTCGCTCAAGGTCCAGATGAGATCCCACCTAGGTTACTCAAAGAGCTACACACAGAGATAGCACCAGTCCTTAAAATCATATTCCAAAGGTCACTAGACACATGTACTGTTCCTAAGAATTGGAAACGTGGCATCATCACACCGGCATACAAAAAATGTCAAAATCGAAACCTAGCAATTACAGACCAATATCACTCACATGTATAGTATCAAAACTAATGGAACACATCACTGTTTCAAACATGATGGATTACTTTGACAAACACAACATACCTTGCCCCCAGCAAAATGGATTCAGGTCAAAACATAGCTGTGAGACACAGCTCATCGGCTTCACACAAGAAATAGCTGACAACTTAGATCAAGATAAACAAACTGATTTCATTGTCATGGACTTCAGTAAAGCTTTCGACAAAGTAGACCACCACAAACTCAAACACAAGCTGAACTCATGGAAGTTTGTACAACCTTGAAATATGGGAAAAAGAATGGTCAAAGGAATTCAACCCTGACAAGTGTGAAGTACTCAGCATACACAGGGAAAAGAAACCGGTCATCTTTCCCTACACCCTACATAACACTATACTAAAAACCGCAGAAAATGCAAAATACTTAGGGGTTACTATAAGTAGTAACCTAAACTGATCATCCCATATAAACAGTATCACTAAACAAAGCAAAAACAGCTTAAGATTCATCAGACGAAATGTCAAAACACAAAACAGACAACTCATACAAAACATTTGAAAGACCACAGGTTGAATACTGCTCAACCATATGGCATCCATGGCAAAAATAACTCACTCACAGGATAGAAATGGTCCAGAGGTCAGCTGCAAGGTACGTTCATAATGATTACAACTACACAAACAGTGTAACAAACATGATTAAGGAACTAAAATGGTCAGCTTTAGAACAAAGGTGAAACCATGCCAGCCTGATCATGCTACACAAAATGAAAAAACAAACAGGTCAACGTCGATCACAATCACCTTACAAACACAAGAAACAACAAATTCCTCATCCCACAATCAAAAACACAACATCACATGAACTCATTCTTCCCAAGGACTATACGACTCTGGAACGAATTACCGACCGAGATTAAGGCTACCCCAACTGTGCCAGCTTTCATCAGTGGACTTAACAAGTTTTATAGATTTTAAGTATTCAAGATAAATGTTTGAGTAAAATTTTCAGTTAAATTGTGTTTTCTTTGTTATTATCGTTTATAACTCAAATGTTCTTGACACGCGCCTGCTAGTCTAGTCAATATTGACTTTTGGCAGTAATAGTAGTTTCTGTACAATACTCATAAAAGATGATATCCGCACAATAGCAAAGTTCTTGGTACCCTGCGCGCAATAGTAATTAAAGCCTGACCTACCGATGTCAAGGTCGATTTCTATTTATAAAATAGTCGAACAGAGCCGGAAAGTTTTTTTTGCCAAATTATTCGTTCTCCCACCCTTTTCGATGGAACTTTAAGTTGGTATCTGTTGAAAAACAGATTCTACAACAGGGGAAACTGTAAATTTATCCAAAATTTATGTTTTTTTCCCGTGAGACCAGGATTCCGATTTTGGGCCGTTTCATTTGTATATTTATAGGATGCATATTCCTTTACGGAGAAAAAGCAGTCGAGACTCAAAGCATCTGTGGCAGAGATCTGTGCAATCGTAACAACTCAGCCTTTTCCGACAACTTCGTATAAAGACTTATTGAGGGAAGCATTAGTTTCCAAAGCGTTTAGGAGAATATAAACAAGAAAGAGGGCAGAGAGTTTTAGATGATCTGTCAATCATTACGTGTATGAATATTTATTTTCGGAATATAATAAATGTACGTCGTAAATGTCAAGAAAAATAGTTAAAAGTTACAAGAAAAGGTTATAATGTGGAAATGAATGACTAAAACCTAATGTTTATTTTTATTTAATATTAAAAATGCGGGATTATTTTTATCTGGATAAAAGAAAGTAAACGTGACGCTAGTGGTCCGGTGCCTAGATTAACGACAGATCCACGAGGCATTAGATCCGATGTAATAGTTGTGGCTTATTAAGATTTCTGACCAGAAATTTGGCAATAATCCTTAAAAACTGAGTATGACTCTATTTTCTGTTAAAATATAGGCAGAGTAAAGTCAAACTGTGTTTAAAAAGTCACAAAATGAAGTTATTTTACTTCTTTCTTTGTTATTTTTATAACTTTAAAGAAAAATGTTTTTCTTAGGTCCTATTGTCAATAACAACTATTTTAACAAGCTGTAACTAAAAATAACTTCGGTCCTAGGTGTTTAGCTATGTTTTTAATTTAATATCTGTAAAATAAGTTTCTGGCTTTATTATATTACTATATATAAGTAATTTTTCTTCAATAAAATATTTTAAAATTCATTTTACTGGTATCACTATTTTCTTAAATAGTTTAAATAAATATGTCACGTTTTTTAAATGGAAATTACATAATTCACGAAAAGATAAGTTTCCCTGGTAAAAATTTTGTATGCAATATGATATACAATCTACAATAGACCATGTATGAGTGTATAGGTGAATTCAATTCTTTCCAAGAGTCCTGGCCGCTGTACTTATCCTTTTGAAGACTTTTAAGAACCTGAAGAGAGACTGTCGTAAGGGTCTATGTTCCTTGTAGCGTTGCTGTTGTTTTCAATAAACATAGGGAGTAGTTTAACTTAATGTTGTCGTCTATACACATGCAGTTTTGGTTCTGAAAAAAAAGTCTGAGAAGACATAGGACTGAATAATTTTGTAATGGCTGTTTAATCATGTTAGTTCGGATATGCAGCATCATAGCCATTTCATCTGAAAAAAAAAATTGTTTAAGACAGAGCTTTAAGACAGATGTACTGGAGAGAGTCGCTTTTTTCTTGCCATGCAGTAAACAGCATTAAGTCTTGCTTTTTAAATCATCAATTGGGGTAACAATGATTTTTAAAATATTGTACGTTTAGTGTTTTAGTAAATGTCCTCAAAATCTTGATTTTACATGTTCTAGATTTCAGAGAGATTAATTCAAAAACTTTGCCGTTTGGTATTTAAAATTTGCTCCTTTTAAGGGTGTCAAGGCCTGGATTGAAAAAAGGAAGACTTAAAGGTTTATACACTTCTACATTTAATTTAGACGTTTAGTGTTCTGAAGAGTTAGAGCCGAAAGAGAACTTGCCATCTGGAATGTTGCACTTGCTGCCCGAAAATTTTTCTAGTATGAAAATGCAACATGACAGATTCCAAAATAATGAAGATTCCAAATAGTTCTTGTCAGTAACCCATAACCTTTATAAGATGATTTAGGTTCAAAATAAATGTAGTCGATATCCTTAAACTTAATTGCCTAAATTTCCTGCTTTGCATTATTTCTGGATCTAAAATAAGAACATTTTCTAAGCCTAAAAGGGGCATAACTTGTGTCATAATTCAACGGAATTGTAGAATTTTCGTCATCTGAGCTTGCTTGTAACCATTCATATAAATTTTAAGTTTCAAGTAAATATCTGTTCTGGTTTAAGAAATATTATAGTAAATAAATTTAAAGACATAAAAATGGACATAACTTTGTCAAAATACAATACAAAGTTATCCCCCCCCACTTTTTTTAGTTATGAAACTTGACCTGCATATCTTACTTGCAACACTTCGTATATATTTGAAGTTTCAAATGATTATCTGTTCTAGTTTTAGAAATATTCAAGTACATGTTAAAATTTCAGAACATTTTCTAAGTCAATTTTTGACCTTCAAGTGTGGCCTTGACCTTAAGCTGGCACAAGGGTAACACCAGTTGGGGTGAACATTTGAGTCAAGTTTGAAGAAAATCCTTCCATTAGTATAGAATTTATAGAGCGGACATGACATATTGTCTAGTATTGATTGTAAGTAAAGTAAGACTTAAAAAAGGGCATAACTTTGTCAAAATGCAATACAGAGTTATGAAACTTGACCTGCATATCTTACTTGTGATACCTCATATATCTTTTATGTTTCAAGCAAAAACCTATGCTAGTTTCAGAAATATTCAAGTACATGTTAGAATTTAAGAACATTTTCTAAGTCAATTTTGACCTTCAAGTGTGACCTTGACCTTAAGCCGGCACAAGGGTAACATGGGTTCTGCACATATCCTTGTTGAGTTGAACATTTGAGTAAAGTTTGAAGAAAATTCTTCCATTAGTATAGGATTTATAGAGCGGACAGGACATATTGTCTAATATTTGATTGTATGTAAATTTGAAGACTTAAAAAGGAGCATAACTTTGTCAAAATGCAATACAGAGTTATGAAACTTGACCTGCATATCCTAATTATGACACTTCATATATATTTTAAGTTTCAAGCAAATAGGTTTTCTAGTTTCAGAAATATTCAAATACATGTTAAAATTTAAGAATATTTTCTAAGTCAATTTTTGACCTTCAAGTGTGACCTTGACCTTAAGCCGGCAAAAGGGTAACATGGGTTCTGCACATCCCCTTGTTGAGGTGAACATTTGAGCCAAGATTAAAGAAAATCTTTCAATAAGTGTAGGACTTACAGAGCCGACACGACATAATGTCTAATATTTGATTGTTTGATATTTGACCTTCAATTGTGACGTTGACCTTGAGCTGACACATGGGCAACATGGGTTCTGCACATCCCCTTGTTGAGGTGAACATTTGAGCCAAGATTAAAGAAAATCTTTCAATTAGTGTATGACTTACAGAGAGGACACGACATAATGTCTAATATTTGATTGTTTGATATTTGACCTTCAATTGTGACCTTGACCTTACACATGGGCAACATGGGTTCTGCACATCCCCTTGTTGAGGTGAACATTTTAGCCAAGTTTGAAGAAAATCCTTCAGTTGGTATAGGATTTATAGAGCGGACATGATAATGGAGACGGACGGACGGACCGACGGACGGACGCGACAAAGCGAATCCATTATAGCCCCCCCCCCCCACATTTTGTGGTGGGGGTATAATGAAGACAGTGCAGCCATCATAATAGCTCGAATTTTTTATCGAAACAGACAAAACTAGAACTGTGTCCATAGGACACGGATGCCCCCACTATGCATAAATGCTCATAAACAAGAGCATGTATATCCTGTATGTAAGATTTTTTCTGTACATATACCTAAAATGATCCACAGGTAACCTTATGTACATGTTAAATTAAATTACAAATGTAAAATTTATATGTTCAATTATTTATATGGTATATAGTGAAAAAATCAACAAAGGGCCATAATTCTGTTAAATATGGTCACAGCAAAAATTCCTTCCTTTACTACCATCAACACATTAAAGCTATTCATCCCTGGAAGTTTAAGCAAAATCTGCCATCCGGTTTAAGAGGAGTTGCGTTCACAAAATTTCTATATGGTATATAGTGAAAAAATCAACAAAGGGCCATAATTCTGTTAAATTTGGTCGCAGCAAAATTCCTTCCTTTACTTCCATCTACACATTAAGGTTGTTCATCCCTGGAAGTTTAAGCAAAATCTGCCATCCGGTTTAAGAGGAGTTGCGTTCACAAAATTTCTATATGGTATATAGTGAAAAAATCAACAAAGGGCCATAATTCTGTTAAATTTGGTAGCAGCAAAAATTCCTTCCTTTACTACCATCTACACATTAAGGTTGTTCCTCCCTGGAAGTTTAAGCAAAATCTGCCATCCGGTTTAAGAGGAGTTGCGTTCACAAAATTTCTACATAGTATATAGTGAAAAAATCAACAAAGGGCCATAATTCTGTTAAATTTGGTCACAGCAAAAATTCCTTCCTTTACTACCATCTACTAATTAAGGTTGTTCATCCCTGGAAGTTTAAGCAAAATCTGCCATCCGGTTTAAGAGGAGTTGCGTTCACAAGATTTCGGGACGTACGGACGGACGGACTGACAAGTGCAACACTATATGCTCCCCACTTTGTGGGGGCATAATAAAAATTAAGGTTTTAAAACTAATTTTAACAATTTCAAACACTCAACTGTAGTTAGATTTTCATATTGGATCATGTTCTTTTGAGTATTTAATTATGCCCATGTTCAACATTTTTTCAGTGATATCAGTCGAGCAGTTACCTAACCATCTTTTTGGGGAAGAACCAGTACTTGACTACCATCCTTCTCATGTAACTGCCAACTTTTCTAACATACATGTACAGAGACATGGTCGTAGCAAGGGCTCCTCTATCAGTGAGGTTTTGTGATTACAAGTCAGCGACTGTAATCAGATTTCAACAGACATTTCAGCTGCAAAATATGTTAAAATGAAACCAACTTAATGTGGAAACCTGAAGAAACCCAGTGTCTTGATACCAATATGCATTCTTTGATGAACTCTGATGATCCTGAAAAATAGATATTCTGTAATAAAATTAAACAGGGATAAAACATAAAAATCAACTAAACAACTGTTAGTGCAAAGTCAATCAGAATTATGTATTTTAAAAACACAGATTTCAGAAATGGCATTTTCCAACTGGCAAAATTGATAAAGTTTTTAACGATAAATATACAGGTTTTTATTCAGTACCAGCTAAACCTGTTGTTATGCCAAATGGGCGCCATCTACAAGAGCCACCGCAAGCGGGGGCCACGCTTGACTTTTTCCTATTTCCAAAGGCAAACACATCAGCAGAAGCACATTGTGGTGAAGAGATTTCAAATGAAACATAATTTGGAAATATAATTATACATAACAAAGTTATGGCCGATTTTAGCAACATTCAGAAATTTGACCTTAAAGGTCAAGGTTAAGTTCAGTTTAACCTTCTTTGGAGGTACTGTCTAAAAGGTAGTTATGTCCAAGCATGAAGACACTACCTCCATTAACAACAAAGATATAGCTAAGTTAAGCAATGTCAAGGTCATTTAAAGGTCAAGGTAATACTTTTCAACACGTTTGTTTTATTCTCAGTGTTGTTTTGTCCCCGTATAGATCAAATATGTCCATAAATAACAAAAATTTGGCAATTTAAGCAAAATTAAATAATTTGAACTTGACTGTCAAGGTCATATAAAGGTTAAAGTCATACTTGAATAATTTAACATGTAGGTTTTTTCATGAGTGTTGTTTTGTCGAAGTATTAATAAAAAAGAACTAAATATAACAAAAAATCGGCTATTTCAAGCAAAATTCAATAACTTGACCTTAAATGTCAAGGACATCTAAAGGTCAAGGTCATACTTAAATAAATTAAAATGTTGGTTGTTGTTTTATCAAAGTATGAATCAAATCCATTAATATACAACAGTTATGACAATTAAAGCAAAATACAATAATGAGACCTTGACTGTCAAGGTTATTTTAGGTTCAAGGTCATACCTGAATTATTCAACATGTCAGTTTTGTCAAAAGTGTTGTTTTGTCCAAGTATGAATTAAGTGTAACCATAAATTACACAGTTATGACCAATTTTAGCAAAATTCAATAATTTAATCTTGCTAGTCTAGGTCATTTTTTAGGTCAAGGTCAAACTTGAATCAAAATGTAGGATTTGTCAAAAGTATTGGTTTGTCCAAGTATGAATCAAATCCATAAATAAATGACAAAGTTATGACAATTAAAGAAAATTCTATCATCTGACCTTGACGGTCATATGACAATGTTGTCATTTTAAAGTCATGGTCACACTTGAGTTATTCAACATGTCGGTTTTGTCATAAGTGTTGTTTTGTCCAAGTATGAATTAATTCCAACAATAAATAACAAAGTTATGGCAAATTGTAGCAAAATTCAATAATGTGACCTTGAAGGTCAAGGTCATCTTAAGGTAAAGTAGATACATGAAAGAATCATCGGATTTGTCATACATGAAAGAACCATAATGTCTGACTTGTCATAAGTGTACTTTTGTCCAAGTATGAATCAAATCCATAAATAAATACAAAAGTTACATGTATGACGATTTGAGCAAAATTCAATAATTTGACCTTGACGGTCATTGTCATTTTAAAATAGGTCACACTTGAATAATTTATCATGTCGGCTTTGTAATAAGTGTTGTTTTGTTCAAGTATTATTAATATCCAACCACAAATAACAAAGTTATGGCCAGGTTTAGCAAATTCGATAATTTGACCTTGACTGTAAATGTCATTTAAGCGTCAAGGTCATATCTGAAAGAATCAAAATGTCGGATTTGTCATAAGTGTTGTTTTGTCCAAGTATGAATCAAATCCATAAAGAAAGAAGAAAGGTATGACAATTTAAGCAAAATTCAATCATCTGAACTTGACAGTCAAGGTCATTTTAAGGTTATGGTCATACCTGAGTTATTTAATTTGTCAGTTTTTGTCATAATTGTTGTTTGTCCAAGTATGAATTAAATCTAACCATAAACAACAAAGTTATGACAATTTAATCAAAATTTAATCATTTGACATTGACGGTCATGGTAACTTAAGGTTAAGGTCAAACTTGAAGAATGTCGGCTTTGTCATAAGTGCTGTTTTGTCCAAGTCTGATTCAAATCCATCCACAAATTACAAAATTATGGCAAGTTTTATCAAAATTCAATGATTTGACCTTGACTGTCTAGGTCATTTAAAGGTCAAGGTCAAATTTGAAATAATCATAATATCAGATTTGTTATAAGTGTTGTTTAGTCCAAACATGAATCAAATCCATAAATGAACGAGAAAGTTATGACAATTTAAGCAAAATTCTATCATCTGACCTTGACGGTCAAGGTCGTTTTTAGGTCATGGTCATATCTGAGTTACTCAACATGCCGGCTTTGTCATAAGTGTTGTTTTGTCCAAGTATAAATTAAATCCAACCATAAATAACAAAGTTATACCCAATTTTAGCAATATTCAATAATTTGACCTTCAAGGTGAAGGTCATTTATGAGTCAAAGTCAAGCTGAGTCTTGTCCACTTGAAGATCTTGTCCAAAGGGTTGTTGTGTTCAAGTATGAAGACAATCCACCTATCAATGATTAGGTTATGGCCAATTTTAGCAAAATTCAATAATTTTACCTTGAAGGTGACAGTCGTTTGAGTCAAGGTCAAGTTCAGTCTGGTCTACTTGAAGGTCTTGTCCAAAGGGTTGTTGTGTTCAAGCATGAAGACAATCCACCTATTAATGATAAAGTTATGGCCAATTACGGCAAAATTCAATATTTTGACCTTGAAGGTGACTGTCATTTATGACTCAAGGTCAAGTTTAGTCTTGTCTACTTGAAGGTTTTGTCCAAAGGGTTGTTCTGTCCTAGCATGAAGAGAATTCACCTACTTATAATAAAGTTAAAGCCTATTTTAGCAAAATTAAATATTTTGACCTTTTAAATTTGAAAGTCATTTAAGAGTCAAGGTAAAGTTTAGTCTGGTCTACTTTAAGGTCTTGTCCAAAGGGTTGTTGTGTCCAAGTATGAAGATGATCCATCAAGGAATAAAAAGTTATGATCAATGTTAAAGTTTTCGGATGGGAACGGCAACGGCACCATGACTATAACAATAACTTGAATGTTTTTTTTTAAAGTCGAGCTAAAAATGTATATAGATACAGATAATTTTGATTAAATAATATCAAGATAATTACTATAAATATTGGTAAGGTTTTTATTCAGCACCAGCTTTGCTGGAAATAATGCCTAATGGGCACCTTCAAAAATGCAAAAAGATACACATATTTAGTGTCAACTCATGCCCCTATCAACCTGTCCCTGTTTTAGTTCTTTCATCCCAAATTATTTTTTTCAAACTGGTTATTTGTCCACCTTTACAGCCTACATTTTCCAATCAAATTTCAATGAGATGTACCAGAACAGTATTTAGTACCTGTGAAAATAGTTAAAAATTATAAATTCATTCCCGTTACTCACTAATTAAACATGGATTATTACTTCGACAAACTAAAACTTATTCAACACAAAATATAAGTTATAAAATTAAAAGGTAGATCTACAATGCAGATAAAAATAGCTCCCATTCCTCTGTTTACATCAACATATTTTGGTCTAACCAAAGAGATGCAATGATAAAATAAAAAAATAAAATAAATAAAGATCTTAACATTTCTAATTTTAATTGCTAAAACAAAATGAAAGCCCCTAAGGTTGAAATTACTGTTTTAATTTAGGCTACTTCAAACAGCATTGCTGTTGGGCTACCTCTTTAAATGACAGGGTTAGAGTAAGACTGTCACGAAAGTGGTCAGGGTTTTGGGTTTTTCTCACCAGAAGTACTTCAATGGCAACAAAGTAAACTAGTTTCTGGCTTGAGCTGTGTGGTTCAAATCCTTAAAAATGAAGGCGCGGGAGGAGTGTTTTGATTAAGGCCACTTAAATTACTTGTTTGGCTAGCTCTTTAAATAGTCAAAATAATTCAAGTGACGTCTGGAGCAAATTCTGTGATATTTTTGTTATGGGTCAGAATCTTGCTATAACGAGATATTGACCCATACAAAAAATTACACAGCATCTTGACTTGCCTAAAATTAGTTGAACTAGCTCTTTAAATAAAGACATGGTTAGATTGTCCCACTGTCACAAAGGCAGTCAGTGTCTGTTACCAGGGTTCTTTTTGGATAAATACCAAGTAACGCCTAAAAGACTTGATCACGTTTAATAATAGAAACTTCCATGGGTAGGTCTATTTTGCTGACCAAACCTAGCTGACCAGCTGACTGCTGACCAGTCAGCAAGCTGACCACATGGTCTATTTTGCTGACCAAATTCTGCTGACCAGGTATATATTGCCATGGAAACAGGCCTGAGGGTATATATGGACTACAGTTTTTTTTTCTTTATTTATAGCTATTTCTATTATTAATCACTATCATATATAAATATGATGTTGTTAATATGGCAGTTAATACCCTTTCTTCTGTTAATTATCTTATTACTTTATATTTATGTAGTTATTTGAAAAATGTAGGTGTGACTTTAACATTCATTTTAAGCTTAATACATAAAGTGTGATGGAAACTGTTAATATATTTAATATATTGTCAGTTTATTTATTTTTCATTTTGTATTTAGTGGCAATTTTATATCTATTAATTATTTTATTACCTTATATTTATGTAGTTATTTGAAAAAAGTAGGTGAGACTTAAACATTTATTTTAAGCTTGACACATAAAGTGTGATGGAAACTGATAATATATTTAATATATTGTCAGTTTATTTATTTTTCATTTTGTATTTAGTATTTTCAAATCCTATAGGTAAGAACAGTAATCAGTTATTGTTGTGATTCATTTTATTTATTTGAAAACTGTAGGCTCAACTTCAAGAATGTTCAAATCTCGATAAATGAAATGTAAAGGAAATTGATGTTTTAAATATACTGACGGAAAAATATAACTGTGCACACTAAAATACTTAATATCTTTTATTAGGTATAAAATTATTTTAGCAGATTTCTTTTGTGTAATTCACAAGGTAATCTTGTTTCAATAATACTGCTTTTCGCGAGTTGCACGTGCAAAATTTATAGCCCGTAACGGTCGCGCTTTTTACGTGTTTCTTTATGTTAACATCCTCGTACATGCTGTTTCGAGTTATTTTAACCGTCAAATTATAGTGAGCTACCCAGCAGTTCAGAAAAACACCTTCATTTGGATTTTAAGTCTTTGAAGACAATGCCACGCATCTCAGAAAATGATCGCCTACGTGCCGTCGGTATGCTCCAAGCAGGCATTGCTCAAAATGCGGTTGCGCAGCGTTTTGGTGTTCACCGAAACACCATATCAGCACTTTGGCGACGATTTCAGCAACGTGGCAACGTCCGTGATCTACCACGTCCAGGGCGTCCACGTGTGACGTCAATCCGTCAAGACAATTATATCCGGCTTACACACCTACGGAATCGATTTCAACCGGCCACATTAACAGCACGAACAATTCCTGGCTTGAGACCTATCAGTGGACGAACTGTTAGAAACCGATTAAGAGAGCACAGCATTACTCCACGACGTCCTGCGATACGTCCTACTCTTCTCTTACGTCATCGACAACGTCGACGTCAGTGGTGCAGACAGTATCTAAGGCTTCCAAGAGCATATTGGAATAATGTTCTGTTTACTGACGAGTCGCGGTTTCACTTAGAAAGTTCGGACGGACGAGTTCGTGTATACAGGCGTCGCGGAGAACGTTACTTGGATCCCTGTGTTTTTCAACGTCAACGTTTTGGTGGTGGTGGGTCGATAATGGTTTGGGGAGGTATCTCATCTCAAGGCAGGACCCAGCTTGTAATTGTCCGTGGCAATTTAACGGGTGTTCGTTACAGAGATGAGATTGTCATACCCCACGTGCTGCCATTTCTTCAACGTCAAGGGCGTAACATGACGTTTCAACAAGACAACGCTCGGCCACATGTAGCACGTGTAGTTACCGGGTTTCTGGCTCAGCAAAACGTGAGTGTCTTACCCTGGCCCGCTGTTTCACCAGATCTTTCACCAATTGAGCACGTTTGGGATGAGATGAAGAGACGCCTCCGTCAAAGACGTAACCAACCTCTCACGCTGGACCAACTAGCGCAGACATTGGTCAACATCTGGAACACCATTCCACAGGCAGTTATCGCCAACTTAGTTGCCTCTATGCCTCGTCGCTGCCGTGCTTGCTTGAACGCCAATGGAGGCCACACACGATACTGACCTTGTGAAATCAGATTTCATACCTGTCAACTTCTGCGCCTTGTTACTGTAAAAATTGTTTTACATGATGAAGTGTTTGTATTGATTGTTAGAAATAAAACGTTGATTGGCTAATTTGCAAAGTTTTATGTTACTATTCCTAATATTAAAAAAAATTCTATACCTTGAAGTATGCACAGTTATATTTTTCCGTTAGTATATATTCATTTTACATAATTTACTTTTGTATTTAGTATTTCCAAGTCCTGGATAAGAACAGTAATGTGTTATAGTTATTTTTCTCTTTTTCTCTGAGAACAGGTCTGTGGGTATACTGACCTTTTTTCAAATTATAGCTAATATTATTTAACTAGATTGATTCTGTACTGTGTATTTGGTAAATTTAATAATCTTAAAGATTTGAATTGCGTATCTCTGTGATTATTTGTATAGCAAGTGTTGATAAAAAGAATGCAATGTGACGTGAATACTTAACACATGCATTGTGCAGCAAAATAACAACAAATATGACTTACATATATACATTTATTGATCTTTTTTTCACATGGAAGTACAATCAATTTGGTTTGCATAAATGACACAGTTATGAATGATATAATACAAAAAATACTGAAAAATAAAATATATCTGTATTCAGTTTCTACATCATCAACAAGTCAGTTAAATGTATCAGATAACACGTTAAGAGACAAAATATCTCAAAAGATTTACAAAAGTATATTACCTAATCATGGTTTACATTACTGGTAATAAATTATATTGAAAACAGGCAATAGAATGATTTATTGATTTGGCTGAAGAATTATTTAGAAAATCAATATATTACTATTATTTGTAAACAACTTCAATCCAAACACTAAGGGCATCCAGGTAGGAAATAGGCCCTGGTCCAAATATTTCAGTAAAGATCAGCATATGATAAGAGGCTACAATACACAGGACAATTAACCTCCTGTGGTGACCCCTGTGGTGACTTAGAAATATACAGGCATAACCAGGCATAATTCACATGGGTGGTTAAATTCGTACATACCTGTATGCCTCTTCTCGAGGTTTTGTAGTTTAATATATTAGATTAGCCTTGTAATGTAAAATAATTGTGGCCATGTCGGAGGATGTGCATTGGATACAAGAAAAGTATTTTATAAAATTTTGTTTTAAAACATTCTTTCTCAATGAGCTGGGCTATAATGTAATGATAAATCAAGTTTCATTTTTGTGTAAATTAATATTAGACAAGTCAACATTTGTAACAAGCAGCAGTGAATGACCCCAGTGCTAGGAAACCTTTGACTTTAAAATAGACATTTTTATTAAAAAAAGAGGAACTTTGACATT
Source organism: Cyclina sinensis (assembly GCA_012932295.1). Lineage (NCBI taxonomy): Eukaryota > Metazoa > Mollusca > Bivalvia > Venerida > Veneridae > Cyclina > Cyclina sinensis. The sequence goes on along the minus strand of JAAONU010000012.1, from coordinate 12,292,592 downwards.
AGGGTTTTGACAGTTGATGACTTTAACTGATATGATGAATAATGACTAATGTTTACCATAAGACTAAAGTCAAAATTTGTTTGATAAAATGTCATGCATGTAGATGCATACAAACAGGATGCATGGTTAAAATTTGACCTAGTATAACTGTATTTCTATAAATGATTAATTTTAATTTTCTTGTCTTATTTTAAAAATGGAATGGTTATATCTTGCGCCATAGAGACAATTTATTAAAATAAAGTTCTTCCATTTAGTATATAATTGAATTGACATCCAATTTAAGCGACAGTTAGTTTAACAAACTGTTCAAGTATTGAGCAACTGGGCCTTTGCTGATGTTGAAATTGGTGAAAAAACAAATACAAAAAATAAGACATGACATAAGACATGACAGAATTACAGTTTTCTGTAAGATTTCAATAACACATGTCTAATGTACATACAACATATAATTATATATCTTTAAATCCTGTATACCATAAACATGCTTTACCAGTATAACAGGGTACTTATAATGATTATGAATTATATTTATTTGAATTCAGTTACCCTTTAGCCTTACTTGATTGTTACATGAATGAGAATCTATAAAGTAATATATTGAGCATTATGTTTTCTATAATTACACATTACATTTTTTTGTACTTCAGGAATATTTCTTAATACATTTTCAAAATAAAAAATAGAAAATAAATCATTCAGATAAACTGGAATTCCAAGAGAAAATAATGTGTTATAGAAGCAGTTTGTTAGATTGTATTTTTTAATAGTTTTGAACAAAATTTTAAAAAACAACATTTCGGTTTTGATTATATAATTTGTTGCTCAATTAACTTTCAGTATTATTTAATATGAGACAAGGAGACTCTGTCATTTATTTGTGTGAACAGGGAAGTATTGTGAGTCTGCTCTCATGTAGATCAAGGATGGTCCATGACAGCCAAGTGTTCTTCTAGTACTTAACAACTTTGCATTTATTTTTACACATTTTCAGACGGGTCAGATTTATGGAATAAGGCATTTGAAATTGAAAGTATTGTCTGATTTTTGTAACATTAGAACCACAGCATAGAATTTATCATTCTTCTACTGTTTCACATTCTTTCCTATTGTCAATGAAATAAGTTACAGAATTGGTCACCTAATTATATATATTATGATGTAGGTGTCTAAATGTTACTTCAGTGCAGGATTAAATTATATCCTCCGACAAACAGACAGACAGATGGAAAGTGTCAACATCTACATAGTTCCCTTTGCATATAATGCTTAAAAACTTCCATCTTCAGCACATACAAAAACAGTTAATGTAAATGAAAAATGTAAAATATTCTAACATCTAGAGCAACTACATATTCCTCAAGCTTCTCCCACAACTCACACACTTTGGCACCGGAAAATGACATTGTCACAATATCACAATTTTCAAGATAATGAGCTATATATTTGGTTTGACTATGACCTATAATAAGAGCCATGACTTTAACACAAAATATTATTTCAAGTATAAAATTTCCTTTTGGAAGTGAATTCCTTGTCTGGCATAAGACAAAATACAGGTATAACATCTATCTATCTATGTAAGCTTATTTATCGTCGGTACCAGTTGCCCATATGACCAATGCCCTAGATTAGTTATTTTATGTTGTGGGGGTAGTGCAAGATAGTCCAGAGACATCCCTGTTTCTTTTACATGCTCTGTGTATAGCACTGATACTTAAGCTCGGTTTAACGTCTCATCCGAAAGACTATTTGTTATGTTAGTGGAGGAGCGGGGTTTGAACTCGGGACCCCTAGTATACCAGTCCAGCGCGTTACCACTGGAACACATCCGCTCCTAGGTATAGCATTGTGTGTAGGGCTCTCTTTATAAAAGCTTACAAGGTAAGGTGTGAAAGAGTGACACTACAATGTTAAATGTCATTTTTTTGTTCTTGAGGACTTCTTCTCACCTGCCTACAGACAATAAACAAAATGACATTAAAGAATTACAAAACAATAACTCATTACTGTAGGATTTGAAAATACTAAAAACAAAATGAAAAATAAACTGACAATTGATATATTATATATATTATCAGTTTCCATCACACTTTATGTATCAAGCTTAAAATTAATGTTGTAGTCTCACCTATTTTTTTTTTTTCAAATAACTACATAAATATACGGTAATAAAATAATTAATAGTTATATAAATAGCTATATATAAAGAAAAAACTATAGCCCATATATACCCTCAGGCCTGTTTCCTTGGCAATATATACCTGGTCAGCAGAATTTGGTCAGCAAAATAGACCATGTGGTCAGCTTGCTGACTGGTCAGCAGTCAGCTAGGTTTGGTCAGCAAAATAGACCTTCCCAACTTCCATTATGCTGCAAGGTTTGTAAGTACTGTTGACAAATCTGGAGTAAACCAGATGTAGAAACATCATACCATGGCCTGTAATTAACAAATATCAACAGGCTTACTTAAACAATTAAATATATACCATCATGAATAATCAATGATAATATAATCAAGCAAAACAACATATTATAAAATAGAATAACCATAATAAGCTATTCGACGAACAATAATAAACCTGATACAGTTGGTACTAGTGACTCATCATGTTTTCACTGTAAAATAAGGCATCACAAGCTTATAAATACTAGTTTACATAAAAAACATATCCAATACAAATAACATAGCTTACCAGTGTATGGCACTGTCCACAACCTCAACCTCTGTATCAAACCACTCCACCCCTTGCACACTGTGATGATCAGTAGTAACTGTAAGAGTTTAAATGCATTGTACAACCTGAAGAGTACAAGAGATTTGTGACATCGTTATTGTTATAAAGTAGACCGTTACCGCCATTTTGGAATACTGGAATGTTACTTAAATTCTTAGAACATTACCGAATAGTCAAAACTACAATTAAATCACAAAAAAATGGTACTTGCTACAAATGTCACTTATAACAGAAGAACACATACCCTCCAGAAGAATATCACAAATTCCCAAAGTAAATGGAAAGATAAACCAAAATCCACTATCACAGAACATCGGACGACAACTCAAGGTGTAAAAGCGAGCAGCTAAGAAAGGGTAACACACATATTCAAAATAAACCAATCGAGCGAAACGATGCCTCTACCAATGAAATTCAAGTATAGATGAGAGCCATGGAAACAAGATAAAAACAACAAATACTGACGTGTCGGAATAACATGTCCAAGACCAAATGAAATCTTTTGAGTATTTCCTCCCCAGAAGTGTAGTGCAGGCTCATATTTCCAAATTACCCTTAATTTTGAGGTATACAAAACAATATAGTCCTACCCACAGGGAATCGCTGCGTAGGGGTTAAATGACTCTAAAGTAACTGATAAACCACACTTCTTCTAAATAATATATAAATACTTATATAGTATTTATATATAAACATGTATTCAAAGGATTTGGGAGAAATGTGGTTTTTAAGTATTTGTAGGGTCAGTTAACCCCTACGTACCGATTCCCTGTGGTCCTACCTAGACTTCAATCTCCTAGAAATTTTGCTGTAACTTTTGGCGTTATACTTTCACATTATTTTTATGTCTTTTATATAATATGAACATTTTCAATTCAATTTGATCATTTATACTTCGTTATGTGTACTTCTATACAAAGAGTAAGAAATGTGAGACACTTTATTACCTATACAGGGTCGAGCTTACAGGTGGGTGGGGCGGCGGGGGGTCGAGTTGACTGGGGGACGACTTGGACTATACAGAATGCTGCTAAATAAATGGTTTTTATACTAGTATACACAATAAATATTAAAAATGCGTCGATATATAGAGGATTTTATCACTGACTTTGCACAGGTCGATATGTTGGGGTAAAAACAGCAACGGCAAACATTACAGCAACATGCGGTTCAGTAATTTACCATTTAACTTCATAATTTTTGTTCGTGCAACATATTTACTACAAGTTTCCACTTCTTTTCATCGAATGAAGTTTTTGGCCGCTTCTAAATTGGTAATTTCCGCCATTTTAAGCGGGAATTGTTGTTGTTGTTCGTGGGTGGAGCAAAACCGCCGGACTACTTTTGACTAGAAGTCTTTGGACGCTTGAAATGTAAAGTATTTGGATTCTAATGATTTCGACTTATTGAAGTCGCCCGAGGTGTTCCGATTGAGATCTGTGCTGAAGTGGTGTGCGCATGCGTCGTGCGACTAACAGCTGATTTTTCTCCGCTTCTTCCAAACCTCTAAAAACATTGTTTTTTTTCAGCGGTCGGGTCTTCCTTGGTGTTTGTAAAGGGTTGTAAGCATTATTGTAGGTTGTTCCACAACCTGCAGCAGTATCTGGCCATTTTTGTGTGTGTTTACCCACTTTTTGGTGGTTTCAAACATGTACATTTTGACCTTGACACCGTATCACCCGCCATTTTTGTTTGTTTACATTTTTGTGCACAACATGTTAACAGGTATATTTTTCCAATTATTTATTACAGTGTTCTGTCTAGGAATGTTTACACAGGCAGACACTGGTGCTGCTCGTTATTCTTTTGTAAGCAAACACGTAAACAGTATACGTCCAACCAGAACGTATGCCTGTGCATGTCTTTTGAAAAGCATGCGGCGTTATTTCATTTTTTGCCCACCTGTCAAACCATCATGTAATACGTCACTGGCTTATTTATGCATTCTTCTCATGTCCATGTCTCCTGATGTTGAGAAGAACCCTGGTCCGAAATATCCATGTGGATCCTGCAGCTATGAGGTAAGAGATAGTGACCCAGCCCTTGAATGTGACTCCTGTACAAACTGGTTTTATATTGGCTGTCAGGACATTAGTCAAACTTCATACAATGATCTGGTTGCATGTGATGCGTCGTTCTCGTGGGTTTGCTCGATTTGCGATGCGGTGAATTTCTCCACCAACTCATCGTCCGTGGACTCCCTGGTATCGCAAAATAGCTTCTCCATTCTGGGTGACCTCTGGACAGACCAGACAGACTCGACAAAACAACAAACCGAACGGCCAGCCAAAGCAAACTACCCCAGCAAAAAGTACCCTAAGTTAAAAGTCATCTCGTTAAATTGTCAATCAATTGTTAATAAAAAACCTGAATTTTCAGCTCTTCTAGATCATCATAAACCAGATATTGTAATAGGTACCGAATCATGGTTTCATAAAGACCACAAAGATAGTGAAATTTTTCCATCAAATCTAGGTTATTCTTCTTTCAGACAAGACAGATCAAGTAAGGGAGGGGGAGTATTCATTCTTGTTAAAAATTCCATCATCGCCACTGAACAGAAACAACTGAAAACTGATTGTGAAATTATTTGGGTAAAATTAATTTTTTAATCATGCAAACCTTTATATATTGCAGCTTATTACAGACCAAAAGAAGCAGACATCAACAGCGCTCTTGAATTTAAAAAATCCTTAGAACTAGCAAGAAAACTAAAAGGAAATATGTGGATCCTAGGTGACTTCAACTATCCAAAGCTTTCCTGGAGTAAAGATCATGTGCCATCTATCAAATCAAATTGTAATTTTTTAAACTTATATGAAGATTTTATCGACTTACTTGCAGATTTCGGATTGACACAAATGGTAACTGACTGCACAAGAGGAGAAAATATCCTGGATCTCTTTCTTACTTCAAATCACACTTTAATAAATAATGTAACTTGTCTTCCAGGTATTGCAGACCACAACATTGTTTCTTTTTCAGCAAACAATAAACCAAAACAAATGCGACAAAGACCGAGAAATATTCATCTATATAAGAAAGCTGACTGGGATGGTTTTAAGGAGTACATGGAAGGTGTATCAAATGATATTTTATGTAATTTTTCAACAGCATCTGTGGAAGTTATATGGGAAAAATTTAGAAATGCTATATCTTCTGGAATTTCAAATTACGTCCCTACAAAAAGAATAGGTCCTAAAGTCTCTCTACCTTGGATTACTCAGTCTATTAAACGTCAGATCAGAAAAAGAGACAAGCTTTACATCAAGATGAAGAAAGATAAAACCAGCAGATTAAAGTCAACCTTTTTAAACCTGAAAAATGAAATAAACAAAAGAAAAACATAAAACTCTCTTATAACAATTATATTGAATATATTTTAGGTATAACAGATCAGGATGGTCAATCAGAAAACACTGGCTCTAATTTTGACAACAAAAAACTTTTCAGCCTTATAAAAAGTGCCAAACAAGACGCAACAGGTATCTCAACATTATTTGGCAAAATTTCAGGTACAACCAAATCAGATGACAAAGACAAAGCCAACATCTTGAACCAACAGTTTCAATCAGTTTTCACTCCCATGTCCCCCTTAACTCTATCTCAATCTTGTATTTCAGCTCTAAAAAATTCAAATGTACATTCTTCTTCCAGCAAATATCCAGTTATGCCAGAAATTCTGATATCTACCAATGGTGTACTGAAGCTGTTGTCAAATTTGAAACCTCACAAAGCCGCAGGCCCGGATAACATCAAGCCATTAGTCCTTCAAACTCTTCGTCATCAAATTTCACCTATATTATCTCTTCTTTTTCAGAAATCTCTGGATACGGGTATTTTACCAAATACTTGGACCACTGAAAATGTTGTACCTCTTTTCAAAAAGGGAAATAAAGAAGATCCAGCCAACTACAGGCCTATCTCATTAACTTGTATATTATGTAAAGTTTTAGAACACATCGTCGCTTCAAATCTAACTGCTCATTTTAACAAAAACAACATCTTATATGATTTACAGCATGGCTTTCAGGAACGCAGATCTTGTGAAACTCAACTTCTACAACTTATTGATGAACTGGCGAAAAACCTAATTACAGGCAGACAGACAGACCTTATTCTTTTAGATTTTAGTAAAGCTTTTGACAAAGTTAGTCATTTAAAATTACTCTTCAAATTACAGGAACATGGTGTAAATGAATTCACAATATCTTGGATTAAATCTTTTCTCATAGGTAGATCCCAAAAAGTTGTTCTGGAAGGGGAATGTTCATCGGAAGTCCCTGTCACACTCTTTCTTTTATACATTAATGATCTCCCTACTTCCATTTCTTCACAGGTTCGTTTGTTTGCAGATGACACTGCTGTATACTTGGCATTAAACAACTTGCAAGACTGTTATACCCTACAAGATGATCTAGACAAGTTAGTACACTGGGAAAAAATGTGGGATATGGAATTCAACCCAAATAAATGTGTTGTCTTAAATATATCTAAGAAAAAACAAAAAAATTGTTTCAATTACAGGTTACACGGACAAACCCTGGAAGTTGTAGATAGTGCTAAATATTTAGGCGTTTCTATTTCAGAAGATCTTTCCTGGAACAAACATATTGATAACATCACTACAACTGCAAATAAAACTCTTGGTTTCATTCGTAGAAATATACTAACAAAAAAAGAAAACATCAAAGAAGTTGCCTACAAGACGTTAGTAAGACCCCAACTTGAATATGCATCATCTGTGTGGAGCCCACATACTAAATCTAATATTGATAAAATAGAAAAAGTTCAACGTAGAGCTGTCCGTTGGGTAAAACAAGACTATTCGTACTACAGCAGTGTCACCAGCATGCAGTCCCAACTTGGCTGGCAGACCTTACAAGACAGACGTGACCTTTCAAGACTGATAATGTTTTATAAGATTATGTATGTCTTGGTGGCGATTTCATTGCCTCCGTTTCTTGAGAGGCCTACGAGGGTGTCGCGTCACATGCACCCCCTATCCCTCAGACAAGTCCACACCTCGTCTAACTATTTCAAATTTTCATTCTTTCCGTACACTGTAGTTTTGTGGAACAGCCTACCCGCTTCTGTTGTATTGCAGGCAGAACTAAAGGGGTTTAAGCGTTGCCTAAGCCCCTCTCTGCTCACCAGCCGTCCCTGATCGCGCGGAACAGTGTTTTTAAACCAACTTTTAACTTATAAATACATTTCACCTTATATTTTAACACTTTCGCACTTCTTACTTCACATCTCACTTTCTCGCTTTGAAGTCTTCCTTTCAATGCTTGTAAAAAACTTTTATCTTGCACAGACGCGCACCTGCCAGTAATACCCGTGAGGGGAGTCTAGGCAGTATCGAAAGATAGATAGATAGATAGTATGCAAGGGAGATCACTGCGAAGGACTACATCATACCGGTAATTATCTGCAATGAAGTTTTCCTGTCTGATGAATAATGAAGACAAAGACACTTTGTAGCAATATCTTGCAAAGGAATTACATATGTCATGTTTTAGATAATCGATTTCAAACCCAAACTTTATTCAATTGCACCAGTTGGTTTCATTCTGTTTTGTATCTAAACTATACGTTTGAAAATATAATGCTATATGATTAGATAATTTACTTGTCTAAGAATCAAATGATTACGCTAAGGTTCTATTGTGATACATACTGATATATACCAACAATGTTAAGCAATATTAATATTACGTAAATTTTTCAGGATACATTTTGCTTCAACGGAATTAAGATTAAATAGATATATGTCTTTTCAAGTACATGTATTACTCTATGAGACCGAAGCCGGGCGCGTTCTTAATCAAATAAACAATTTATCAACTGAAATAAGAGTTCTCATCCTCCATAATACTACATCCATATACCATTGTTAATGATAAAACAGTCATTCCAAATTGCAATTTAAACAGAATTAATGTATTCTTTGTTCATAGATCCATATATGTATTGTTCAGAATATTGTGTTCTGTTATGTGTGAATGTATTGGATGTATGTCAAGTTCTTGTGTAACATGCCCATATGGGCATTAACTTGCTCAATAAACTTAAACTTGAAACTTAAACTTGAAACTTAATGTATGCTAGGCAGCCTTGATCTTCAAACGCTTTAATCTAGTTTATGAATCTTGGATATACACGAATAAAGATTACACAGTTTTATTAATTAACTTTATAATATTGAACTAGATTCTGACCATGTTGTTGGCTTGATACAACCTAAGGCCTCGCCAATAAAGCTCGAAACTCGGCCAATACGAAAAAAACACCGCCAATAAGTAAAAAGTCGGCCAATACGAGATTTAGCCAATCAGGATTCAGTAAAAACTCGGCCTTATATGAGCCTAGGATTTTCACCATGTTGGACGCCATTTTTTTGAATATGCTTAGCCTAGCTTTTACATAAAAGTTTTTATCTCTTAAAAAGTTCAAAAAGTAGCAAAAAAAGTTCGCGGAGATCCTGCGCTATCGGATCACAGTAAATTTAGCAGTGTTCAACTTTTAATTTAGTGATTTTTATATTTACCAAATATTATGTTGCACGGAAGTGAAAAGCAGACGATCACAAGTTTTACCCTGTTATAAATTACGAGTTTTGGATTACTTAGTTTGATAATTGAACATAATATTATAAAGTTAATTAATAAAATTGTCATTAATTAGTCGAAGGCCAATATGACGTCTGAAGCCCAATAACAAAGCCAATATGAATTCGACTAATTAATAACATTATAATATTACCCGTTTTGAAAACAATGGCCAGACGATAAATTATTTGAGTCAATATTACACTAATTTAATTTAAACTCCAATGTATCCTGAACAAAAAAAACACACACACATTTAATGTTATTCCACTGAATTAGTTGTGGACGTCTCCAACACAATAGTGCATTAAGATCCGTATCAAAATATAAATTCAACCTTCAAATTTTAACGGGTAAAACACATGTACAATAATAAGAACACACACAATACAAATGCAGTTGAGCGTCTGCCAGATCGGACCAGACGCATGGTCTAAAGTATTACAGATTTGTTCTGTGGTATGTGTAACATTACTCAAGTATTTTTGTGATAATTTGTTTGCTAATACAAAAATGACAAGTATTGTAACTCCTATGTACGCACTTAAGTTATAGAGTCAGAGTTGTCTATCTTAACACACTCAAGATTTTGAAAATTTTATTGGCTCAAACCTTGACTTTTCTCGTCCACAAGGACCCATTGGTAAAAAGTTGAAAAACTAAATGAGTTATCCTGTGTAATAGATATGTCTCAAAATTTCATGGGATTAAATGTTAGAACTATAGTGTATCATGTGTAATTTGATATATTTGTAACTATGAGCATTGGTGCTATGATTCTGTGACTTTATGATATTCAATTTGTGACTAATTGTTTGTAATTATGACATATATATTCACGAATAAATCGTATCCGATCTTATCTTAATGTATAATTTTATCATACAAGCAGGCGACCAGACTTTGTGGTCGTATTGAATTATGGCTTAAGTCTGGTTATCTGCCCCTTGATTGTTAGAAGTAAGCAGAATACAAGTGGTTTTTTTTTTCAGTTCAACCAGCGGGAGTTTATATCTGTATGCGAAATCGGAAGATAATGTAGACGTAGCCCAGTCGACATAAACTTATTTGTTTGTACAACCGATGTCCCATAGACAACTGGAAAATGTAGATATCCTTCATATTTCTTATAAAAACAAATTCATTACATGACAACACACATGCATATCTTATTTTGAAGACCAGGTGACAAATGCAATAAAGCCCTTAAACAGTATGTTAAAAATAAATCAACATATCTTTCCATTATGCTAAACACCTGTGAGGTTAGAGGTCAAATATATCTATTTAGGCATTTTCAAATAAGTTTTATTCAATTTATATTACAAGTCTAAATTGAGCTTCTGAATTATAAGTTTGAAAATGACGTACTCTTCATAAGAAATGTACTCAAACAATACTAACCCGAAAAATGTAAATATCCTAGATATTCATGGAACAATAAATTCATTATATGACTAGTCTACATACATATACACTAAACAAATCTAACTGGCCAGCGAATAAAACTCTAATTTACTAAAACTAAAAATGGGAACGACATGAAATTTTGCATTATTTGGTTTTCCTATCTTCTCCATTGTTTACAACAGCTATGGCGTATGTATTGTTATCAAGAGTCCTCATCCGGAACGGGGTGAACATTGCCGCTTTTCGGCATGTGCAACTCGTGCGCGCTATTTTTAAACTTCAGGTGGCCTATTAGAAAAAAATATCACCCTTCCAGATTTTTTTCTCCTTTTTGATTGGATATTGATCCGCCGAAAGACATTGATATAGCCTGAGACAGACAGGTAATATACACATTGAATTTCCCCTTTGGTACATGCGCTGTGACAATAGCGCGTACGGTTCGATGTTGTAAAGTGTAATTCCGATATACAAGCACTTTTTAACTGTCAAATAAAAAATATTTACCAAAATAGAGTGATGATAAATGATATTCTCATCAGTATTTGAAACAAATATGACCTCGTCAAACCTTGATATTAATTACAAAAAAGTGTTTTCAACAGACTACTCCTTTTCTCTTGTTTACATTCGATAGGTACAAAAGCAAATACTTCATGTAGATCTACAGACGTCATTTTGCGGTGAAGGGGTACCCTAAAGGGAATCTTATTTCGACGTTTCATTTGAAACAGCAATGATTTATTTTGAAATCGTCTTACTCGGCAGGAGAAGGGTAATAAAATTATTATTTGGGTTTTTGAGTGATATATGTGGATATATTACCTGCAAAGATTTTATATCACCCGAGCCTACCTGCCATGATAAATATATAAAGTCTTTGCAGGTAATATATCCACATATATCACTCAAAACCAAGCGACAAGTGAAATGAAGCACTGCTACCCTAAATAAATCTAAAGTATAAAAAAATAAAAATTTGCCGATTTGTGGGGGAAAAATGCAGAGTTTTGAACAATTCTGTTGTATGTCACTGGAGCACCTATATATAGGCATATCTATTATCAAGTTGACAGTTTCTCTTAGGACAAAGCATCTTCATATTTACGAATTAAAAAAAAAATCAATAAACACAGAAAACTCGCGAACACTTAGTGTGTTTGATTCTAATGAAAATGTATTCAATTATTAGCATGTTAGGTCTCAGTCCAGTACAAGAAATTAATAAACTAACATTTGAAAAAATATACATAGGAGCTTTGCTGCTAGCTAATTAAAACGCAAATTCTGAAGCCGGGTAAAAGCTTATTTAGCAAGGATTTGTGAAAAAAATATTTACACGCATAAATTTGTTCAATTTTCACTACCTTTGAAAAATAAAGTTTTTGGACAGTGAGGTAAAAAAAGTGTTTTAAAATAATAATACATGTAAACTTCATAAACACTTTTTTCATTCAAACTAAATACCAAATGCCATTACAACCAGCTGTTGAGCATAAACTGTTCATTAATCTGTATATTTTCATATATATTAGGGTATGAACTGTAAACAAATATGTAACACACACACACACACACGCACACCTTGCTATGTTAACGTATTATGATATCCGTTCCACTGTACGTGCAATGTTTAAAATATTCAATCGATTGATTGTTTATTGAATGTGGAATATGTGAATTTCAGTTACTGTCATATTAATATATGGTAAACAGGAAGAAAACATTTTCCTGTGACAAAAACGCTTATACAGTAATTTTATTCGTAAGCGTCACAGAGTACATATTACTGGGTAGGGGACTGCGGCGGTAGTGAGATATCAAGTAGTCCACAGTTGAAAATACAGCTTGTGCGTTTGAGAGGTCTTTGAACAACGACACCTGCTCGTCCTGAAAAATTATCAGCTCAAATTATCATTTTTTGTCAAAGAAAACAGGTTGTTGCATGTAGAAAAAACATAAAATCCAGAACCAGTAACGAAAAATATTCTTTTAATGGTATTGGTTGCATTAAGTATTGTTCGTGTTTCCCTTTTCTCGCCTCACAAATTTATTGAAATGATATTCTTTAATTAAATACAGGCAGTAATTATATAAAGTCGTAATACATAATTTCCAGACATACTCTATCGAAATTACTTTAGTAGTTTAACTGATAATAGTAAGTCAAGAGTTTCAACAAGTTTAGAGCTTTCTACTCGATCTTTGGTGTCTTGTTTTCAACATATATCATAAATGCTTATTTCTTGAGTAAAATATTTTATATTTACACAAGGATAGCCTTAAAATGAGTTTCTGTTAAGGAGGACTTGATTTCTTCTTGTGTATATTTGCAGCTTATTATTCTCTGTACTGAAAAAGTGGCGGAATATTTTTGAACCCTGACGATGAAAATTATAGCTATAGTATTTTCGTATAAGGAAACGTTTCTGATATAGTCGTGTAAATGGGTGATAATTCTGAAAATATGGATGCTAGAGTTTTGAACCTTACCACATTTGATGCGGGTGCTGGTCAATAATTTTAAAAGGATACTCCATCACAGAGTGAAACTTAAAAGTTGACCGCAACAAGTGCATTGTTAGGTGAAGATTACTTGTCATTAAGTACTTATTAATGAGATTAAATGTACCAATCGATTGAATTAAAATATTTATATTTCATTTGTATCTGAATTGAATCAAAATAATCTTAAAATGAACTGAATTTAATATCTCATTTATATCTGATGTAAATACACATGATTTGTATATGTCAGGATTACTTAAAAAATTTGTAATGAGACAAATGAACGTCAACTGATTTTACTTTTCTTTTGATGCCTACCTTCTCATGTATACGAAAATGCTTCAGACCCTCCGGTGTCATGACGCTAAGTATCTGTAAAAAGGTTTATACATATGATAATTCATTTAAAATAACCAGCTTTTAATTTCTAGTGTGCTCATCCTTGTTTTCAAAAATTAGAAAGAAGAAAGTACAATGTACAATAAATGATATTGTGGACAACATTTTATTGAGAAATTCTTATATGTATTTAAACGGTTCAAGCAATTTAAAGAAAAATACATAAAAAGTAGGAGTTTACTCCCTTGTTTCCTAAATTAGAAGGTGAGTATATGAAATGACAATTTACCTGTTTTGTTTCGTCTCCGGGATGCACAACAAATGTTCCCTCTGGTGTAGCATTCATTATCCTGAAACATATATCCTCTTAATTAAAAGCAAAAACACAATTATACTAGATTTGTTTGTTACACATGCAGGTAAAAATGAAGACTTTAAAATCAAATTCATTTTTTTTTTCAAATTTGAAAGGAGGAAACGAGAACTGTTAAGAACAATAACATGATGGCAGGAACAATAAAATGATGACAGGAACAATAACATGATGACAGTCTTTGCAATTCTAACTTTAAAACAATTCTTACACAGAATACTTATTAATCACAAAACTGCATGGGGCGGGGGTAAGCCTTTTTAAGTTTTTTAAGGTTTTTTTTTTTCACACAAATAATAACAAGCAATACATTTATTCAAAGCAAAGCCAAACTCTAAAAGAACATGTCAAAAAGGAACATTTTCAACTTAATTTTTCTGTTGCTGCGTTAAGTGTTCTTAGCTTCTGGCAATGCTTATTGTTAGAGTAATTGATAATTGCACAAAAAGGTTTTACTTTTTTAAGCGTTTCTTTGTCTTCCGGTAATCCTCTATAGTGATCTTCTGTAAAGAAAATTAGTAATTAGAAAAATAAGAAGAAAGAAATTCTGAATATATATCACTTAAAAATATCTACTTAAGTTTGAAATACCAGGTGTTTTTGTTGTTGTTGTTGTCTTTTTTTGTGGGGAGGGGTTGTTTGATGTTGCTGTTGTATTTTCTATTTAAATAATAAGAAAATATAACTACACTGGTCTCTTAAAAACCCGTGCTTTAGTGAAAAATATGATTTTCGTCCTTTTCTGTTTATGAAAGAGACTCTTTAAGGTGTCTGATGACGGTAAAAGCAAATTTCCCTAATAAATCGCGGATTATCGGTATTTTCTTCTGAACTATATGATACATTTTGTCAGTTCTTACTATACACACGGAGATAAATTATTTTCTATCAAAAACTACAAAGCTACATTTTATATACTAAATGCCTAATAAGCTCACTTTCTGTCCCTAGAAGAATCTTACCTTCACGAGTGCCTCGGTATTTTCGTAAATTATTTCATCACTTGAACGGTTTGTGTCCGAGTCCATATCTTGGTCACCTCTAACAGACAGAAATGACGAAGACTGTAGTAGTGAACTATTTTGAATTCCTCCTTGAATTGAGAGAAAACCAGAGTCTGTTGTATTGATATAATGCACTGAACTGCTTTCAGGCTCATGTAATGTTTTAGGCCTGGTCTCGTCAGCTTGGTTGATTTCTTGAAACACTGAAATTTAATCCCAAAGATTGTTACTTAAAAGTATATTTGATGAAAATAAAAATAAAAATTCTGTCTGTTAAATCTCGAGTAGGTTTAGTAAATTGTTACCAAACAGCGACAGCAACAGAATAAACTGAACGTTATTTTTTAAAATGATTGAATAAATCTTTTTTTCTGAATCATATTTCCAGAGAGAGAAAGAGAGAGAGCGAGGGAGGGAGAAAACAATTACCGCTACATTTTTGCAATTGTAAGTCTTCTTTCATTTCCTTCTCTCTATCGTTTACGACATCATAGAAGTAGCTCCCTACTTGGTAGCTGCTTTTCTCTAAATGGAGACATAAACGTAATTAATACCTATAAATATGTATACTAGGTTCCAAAAAAAGGTGTGCACTTTGTTTTCGGCGATTTTCCATTGCCCATTATGCTTAATTTCCACGTATTTGGTACCAAAATTAAGATCAGAACATGTACTTTATAATCGTGACTTTAAACTTTAAATTCCGGTGTCATTTACGATTTTGTCTCGAGAATGGACTAGGTCCGAAAATGAAAGTTGCAAGACTACTCTGAAATTAGCAATTTCCACAATGCATCATTTCATTCTGCTGAAATTGGAAATTCGATGTTAACTGTAGTCAGTATCGAGTGTGGCCACCTCGACTATTAATGCAAGCAGCAAGGCGACCTCGCATTGACCTTACGTAACGTCTGATAAAGTCGTTGGGAATGTTATTCCATTCTTGAATTAAGGCGTTTTCCAGATCTCTAAGATTGTGTACGTTCCCTCTAGCTCGAACCTTTCTACCAAGATAATCCCAGATGTGCTCAGTCGGATTCATATCCGGTGACACGGCAGGCCAAGGTAGTACGTTAACGTTATTTCTGTTTAGAAACTGCCGACATATCCTTGCAACATGAGACCTTGCATTATCATGTATCAATATTGCAGGCCCATGCCTTTGAAGGAAAGGAACAGTTTCAGGCTGCAGAATCTGGTTAATGTAACCTTGAGCATTGAGGTTGCCTTGCACAACAATGCGATTTGTTTTCCCTCTGCTCATAATGCCACCCCATACCATAACACTCCCACCTCCAAATCGGCCCCTCTCAATGAGACAATTATCAGCAAAACGTTCCCCCCCCCTCTTCTTCTAAAAACTCGAATTCGACCGTCATGATGACTAAGGTTAAACCTAGACTCATCCGAGAATAGAACCCGAGCCCACTGCTGTCGCCCCCAACGGAAATGCCGTTGTGCCCACTGCAAACGGGCAACCCGATGACCTGCTCTAAGAACTTGTCCCACATAGGGCCTCCTTGGCCGAATGGGTTGCCGGGCTTGCCTGAGGCGGCGCAACACTGTTTGTTTGCTGATACCATACTGCCTTGCAGAACTTGTAGCCGTTTGAAAACGACGTCGAAGGTGCGTCAACGTAATGAACCTGTCCGTTCGAGGGTTTGTAACCCTCGGTCTTACCGGGTCTACGGCGATCTGCTACCCCACCTGTTTGCTGGAAACGCTGGCGCAACCGAAATTTTGTTTTTCTGTGACAACTGAACGCTCTTCTGCCTTGGAGACGTTGTCGCCACGAGAAAGCATGGTTAATGCTTGAATTCGCTGATTTTGATTCAGTCTAGGCATGTTCAGTGGCAAGCGCTGTGAAATCAAATGTGTTTTTCCCTATGTAGTGGGTATAAGGATTATGCCTATACACATTTCCTGTGACATGTACCTTCGCCTCGGAGTGCACGTGCAAATCATGCTATATTATGTATTGCCATATAAAGCGAAAATTCCGTGCCAGCACAGGATAGTTTTATATTGGATCGATGTATTGTGTACTTAGGACTTACATTGCCAAATTTGCAAAAGACCGTCTGCTAATTTTCTAAATATTCAACATTAAAAAGTGCACACTTTCTTTTGGAACCGAGTATATAAACACGATGATACCGTCTATATGTTTATTCACAATTTGTTTTCCACTTAATACAAACACAAAAGTTTAATCATAGGACAACTATGCAGGAACATGACAAATACCAAACCGAATCTACCTGTATATACAAAATGTGTAAATGCTGTTTTAAAGAGATTTAATAGCAAAAGTACAAAACGAAAGCAATCGTTTTATCGTTGATTTCGCATGTGGTAAAACTAATATCCTTACTATATTTATCTATTTTACTACTAACATCAAGATCCCGGGATCAGGGGCATTTAAAATCTGCAAATGTTCTCAACATGTCTTACCAAAGGCTGACCCAGGAACGGAAGATGCGCTGCCACCATAACCGCTGTCACTGCAATGGCACGGAAATATGAACTTTTTATATGTAACTTGTCATTCGAACAAAAAAACATGTTCGTGGAATGTCTAAAGTCACTTGTTCATTCTATTCCATTTTTGCAGCATTCTTAATCCTTTAATACCCTTAGGACTAACATCGAAAAAAATTTTCAACTCACAAAGGGCAGTGAAGCTTTACGTTAGAGATAAACTGTTTCTTTATTATGAATTAAAATGACTTACGCGGAAAGATTTGGGTGCACTTGATCAATTTCTTCTTGAATCTTCTCCAACCATTTCTGAAACAGAACACTAAGATATGATATAACCTGGTCAGGTATGCTGTACAAATTTCAAACTTTCTGTTTAATATCAGCATAATCTTCAAAGTTTGAAAAAAGCTGATCAAAACATATTCTAGCTGCAGCACAGCAAAAGAAAGGGCAGTTGAACAAAAAAAAACGGACCAAAAGCAAGACAAGACACTTTAAAGACAATATAGCAACAGGACAAGGCAAGGACAGAAGAGTCGGAAAGTTAAAGTAAGGCCGAAAAGACAGAACAGAACACGCTTCCAAAGAATGTTTTCAAGGATTCTTCCTAGAGGTGTGCTATATGTAAAAGACTGTAACATTATTATCATGATAGTTATGAAAAATGATCTATCTGTTTAGACACTGCACCTTTACATACCTTTCTATCTTCAGCAGTTTCACAAGCGAAGAGTAAAGGTTTATTCTCATCCACGAATATATGAAAACAGAAACCACCTTCCTCTCCGTTCTCCTGCTCACACGCCCTTGCACTGAAAAAAGACGCGTACAATGACTCACAACTTAAAACTCTGTATGATTACTCATACAAAAAATCTCTATGTTTACTCATACAAAAATCTCTGTATGATTACATATACTCATACAAAAAAATCTCTGTATAATTACTCATGCAAAAAATCTCTCTCATTACTCATACAAAAAATCTCTATGATTACTCATACAAATAATCTCTATATGATTACTCATACAAAATATCTCTTTATGATTACTCATACAAAAAATCTCTGTCTTATTACTCATTCAAAAATCTCTATATGAGTACTCATACAAAAACAAATCTCTGTATGATTACTCATACAAAAAATCTCTATGATTACTCATACAAAATATCTCTATATTATTACTCATACAAAATATCTCTTTATGATTACTCATAGAAAAAAATCTCTGTATTATTACTCATACAAAAAATCTCTATATGATTACTCATACAAAAAATCTCTTTATGATTACTCATACAAAAAATATATTATTATTTATACAAAAAATCTCTATATGATTACTCATACAAACCAAAAATCTCTATATGATTACTCATACAAAAAAAAATCTATTTGATATTTCATACAAACAAAAAGTCTCTTTACGATTACTCATACCAAAAATCTCTATATTATTATTCATACAAAAAATCTGTATATGATTATTCATTCAAAAAATGTCTAAATGAATACTCATACAAACAAAAATCTCTATACGATGACTCATACAATTGTATCTCTTACTAAAACTTCTGCAAGAACAATCTACTGTAAAAAACAACAACAACAACATTTTTTCCTATAAAACTTTCTTTTTCAAGGGGCAGATCTCGACCTGTTAAGATTAAATAGCATGCTAAATGCGTCTAGAAAACAGAACATTGAACTGTTAAGTCATGCCGTGTCAACAGGAAATTCACACTTATTGTTTGTAGTTGTTACATTTATAGAGGACTTTATATATATATCATTTACATTCTCGTTTAAGAATAAAGGAGCTATAATGGGTTTTATACAAATATCTTAGAGTTATAGTTTATTACCTTACGCATGCACCAAGTGAGTATGCCTTTTCCGGTTTCTTCGAATACATATCAGAGTAAATGTATAAACAGCCCTTCGATATAACCACATATTTCTGTTTCCCTAAATTAGAATGGAATTAAACATTTTAGATAATTATCTAATACGAACATCAGTAACATGACACTATTTTGCTACAGTCGCAAAGATGAAACTTTTAACATTTACGTGTATATGTTTCATCTGAAGAAAAACAATGACACGGTTTTCCTATGCGAGAGCAAATTTTATGCGTTGGTTTGTAATTGTCGTCTATTTCACGAAGAATATATGTACGGACAATAACCTATATTTATTTCAACTAAGGTAATGCTAGAAAAGCATTTGCTTTATTTTCAAGACGAGTAAAATCACAATCGAACCAAAAATCGTCTGACGGACTTTACTCCTCTGTGTTAAATATTTACGCCCGATGCGATTAGTACGACTAGAATTTTCGTGTACTGAATATAACATGATATCACCCAAAAGGATTACAGAAGACAAAAAGTAGACATTGTTTAAAGTTGTATTATTCAATGCGAAGATTAAATATGTACCTATTTTCTTCAATTATTTACCTGTTCAAGCAACTATACTATAAACATGAAAGTATCTAGATGATACGTAAGTACCAATTAAAAAAAACATTCCAGATCATTCGGCCGTTGTGGTTTTCTTCACATTTCTATATTCCTTGTTTTTGTTTTAACTATGGACTGTGTGTCAGTGAAGTATGAAGGTGAATGAACAGAAACTCGTAATTTTAACATTAGACAATTACATATAATCGTTAGTCATCTTAAATATTAACATATTTACTTACATTGTCTTCTAAAAAATGCTTCCGTTTTCATATGTAGAGAACCGCAGTGCGAGAACCCAACCACTCCTTTTAGATCCACTGCACCTGTTAATACAGGCAATTTTAATCTAAGTCACTTAATGTTATGATATTAATAACCGAAAAATGTAGGTTTTGTTGTAATTCAGACGTATTTGGCGCTTTAAATATACCTTTGTATCTTTTGCATAGTGTACTTCTATTTCCCAAAATACAATGTCATTTCTCATTTGTATATGTGTTTTATGATTAGAGAGTGTAATTGTTGTTAAAACACAAAAAAGTGTTTGGGGTCCAAATACAAAATACTTATACAACTGTCTTGGTTTCCAAGGTTTGCGTTCTCGACGACGTCTTAAATCATTATCCAAATTGTGATAATTTTAACAATCCTATTAAAAAATTGCATGTACATATCTTGCTTGAAAATTCAGCATAGTTGCTATATATTAACTCACCTATTTGAATAGGCTTTGTAAAAAACGGCATCGTTTATATAAATGTTTACTGCCCAAAACGGTTAAAGTTGATCAAATTGTAGCCAAAATACGGTCAGTTATTACAGGGAAATAATTTTTCAAGTGTCTGTGAGGATATCTCATAAAGTCACAAAACCATTCTCTCAAGACACAGATATCCTAGTGTTGTTGCTGCTTCCGTGATCAAGACCAAAGACTGTTATGTAAACTCCCAAGCCTTGGTCATAACGTGTTATTCATGGTATCGCAGTTTAACACTGTGTCACTTCTTGTACATACAAAATATTCTGTCAAGGCAAATAAGCTGAAATAATAAACGAACAAAGTAATTAAAACAATAATTAGAATCATAGCTATCTCTTAAAAATGACGACCAAAGATGTCTAGCACAGTGAAGATTTAACTAACTCTTTCTATAATGAAGGCTAAATTCTCTTTTCACATAATGAAGACCTAATTAACTTTAACAAGAAGAACTAACGGTCACTTGCATCATAAAAACATTATGGTCTCTTACATTACGAAGGTCTAACGATCTCATACATCAAGAAGACCTAACGATGTACATGTATTAGGTGATAAGCAAAACATTTTTGATGTATTTTGAAATAGAACAGGACATTATATTACCATACATTATGAAAGGTAAATTATCTCATATTAAAAAAAGAAAAGGGTCGAAGATCGCTTAGATCAAATACAAGCGTTAACAAAGATAATCGCCTATGACATCTTCAAAACGCCTAAATGGCTTAAATCTAATGTCTGAGAGAATCACCGTTTTCTAAACAACATGAACAGCTTATGAAATGCTTAATAATATAATGACAAAAAAATTAATTGTAAAACGTTCAAAGTTGTTATTGTTTTTGTTATTTTAGTATCCTATTAATATCACACAAACTTCACCACCACCTCATTTGCAAGGACAGACAGACAGAGAGAGAGAGAGAGAGAGAGAGAGAGAGAGTTAATTATTTGTTTGTTTGTCATAGACTGTGATTGGCATATATGTTCACTGCTGATATAAAGAAGGCGTAGCCTTTGTATCACATTCTTCCCTTTTTTACTTTAACGTATTCAGGATTTTGGGAGGCAAAAAAGAGGATCATATGTATAATTGTACATACGATCCTCTCATTTATTCTGCGTCACCAAAGTACTGGTATAAATATCTTTACAAGATATATACTCTGTACTTCCTTGTTGTGATGACTGGGGTTTATATTGGACAAATCTCCTTTAAAATGTTTCGCTTCGTCAGTTAACGTCCTTTATCTTGACATTATCAATGTTTTGGGTTGTTACGACAACAAAATTACATCTGTACGTTTATCAATGGTTGAATTTGGATCACAAAATGAAATATTGATTGTATTTTGGTAACAATAACAAAGCCATGAAAGCTGAAACAGAAAAAAACAGTCACAACAAAAATTGTGACTATCACTTCTATTATCTCCAAAACCATGTTCTGAAAATTATTTGACACTAGAGTACAGGGCTCCCAAAGTGACACTATGTGTGGCAAGTAGAGTACGGGTCTCCCAAAGAGACACTGTGTGTGACAAGTAGTGTACAGGGCTCCCAAAGTGACACTGTGTGGCAAGTAGAGTACAGGGCTTCCAAAGTGACACTATTTGTGGCAAATAGAGTACAGTGCTCCCAAATTGACACTGTGTGTGACAAGTAGAGTACAGGTCTCCCAAAAGTGACACAATGTGTGGCAAGTAGAGTACAGGTCTCCCAAAAGTGACACAATGTGTGGCAAGTAGAGTACAGGGTACATCTTTGTATAGGTTCAATGTTATGGCCAAAGGCAATGCTACATAAATCTCAGAAGTCAGAAGTCTGGGTCAAATGGTTTCAAACAAGATTTTAAAGGTTTGTCTATTGCCTAGCTTGACATAGTTATTTATGATGCATAGTACAATGTATATACTTTTGAAACACCGGTGATGTTATTGCAAAAATTAAGTTAGTACATGTTTGGACACCATTACTGTGAAATACCTGGTACATATAGTATACTAAAGGTCCTTCTGATGTGGCGGTGTTTGTATTTATTTCCAAATTGGAGAGATTGACTGACGCACTCTCATTGCCGAAATGGATGTTTCATATAGACAATATGCATCACGTTCGAGAAAGAGAGGCAGTCGTTCGAGTTCCACTTTGGAAAACATCTAAATCATTGGGTTAAGTCAACAATGACCCCAGCGGTAAAGTTTGAATAATGTTTGTAAAGGTCCACCAGCGAATGCTTCATTAAAAATTCACAACTCTTCCTCCTGTTTTTTCTCAAGAGAATAAAAGTTTTAAAAATTTCCTTACATATTCTTATGTGAAATATGCGACCCCAATGGGCGGAGCTAATAATGACCGCAGGAGCATTACTTCAACAGTACTTATTATGGGCCACATATACAGTGCAATTTCCAAACTCTTATGCTCTGAGTGTTATGCATTCTGAAAATAAGACTTACGAAACCTATATTTCTAATTAATTTAGTTTTGGCTCTTTTGGCCTACTTATTCTATTTTATACTCAATTTCTGTCTGTCTGGGGACGATTAGGAGCGGATCTGGTCCAGTGGTAACGCGCTAGACTGGTAAACCAGGGGTCCCGAGGTCGATCCCACGCTCCTCCACTAACATTACTAACAGTCTTTCGGATGAGACATTAGAACCGAGGTCCCATGTATCAGTGCAATACACTGAGCATGCAAAAGAACCAGGGGTGTCTCTAGAATGGGATGCTTTCTGTATCTTGCACTACCCCCAACATAAAATAACTAATCTCTTCAGGGGGCGTCGGTTATATGGGCAACCGGTACCGACAATAAATAAGGTGAAATAGATAGATGGGGACTATTCGGCAGCGGATCAAAGGTCCTATGATAACGCGCTGGATTGGTAATCAAGAGGTCCCCCATTTATCAAGTAACATTACTAATTGTCTTTCGGATGAGACGTTAAACCGATGTCCCATGTATCAGTGGTGTACACTGAGCATGCAATTGAACCAGGTTGTCTGACACTAAGGTATCACTAAAGCTTACCATGAGCACATCGAGATTAGATGAGCTTAAACACAGTAAGAAAGTATCCTTCATTTAAGATATAATTTATTTCTGTAATTTATGTGTTCGACGTGTTTAATATTCGATCGAATAGACCGTATTTGTATTCAACAATATCGAATTAGAAAACGAAAATACCCCGTGCAACTGTTACAAGATTCAGCATATGAATACAACAGTACATGAAACAGGAAGAGCTTAGTATTTTTTGTTGTTATTAGTAATACTTTCTAACAGGAAATGAGATCATTATACAAAATACTTAGTCAGCCAATGCGGACTGCCTTTATATGAAAAGCATTAAAGGATCTAGGAATATCACTCACCATTATTTTCAGGTTTGTTTATTTTAGAAATTATTTCGCTCGAACCTGACATGTTTATGTTTTAAATATATAAAGTTGTGTTACTCTCATATATTTCAGTATTTCAGAAATTATTTATGTGTGAAGCCAAAGCACTGCAGTCATTGAAAAAACCCACAAAATTCTTGTACAAGTCAGACAAACCCTTCATTATGAAGGTCTCTTTTGCTTTGGCTGAGGCTTAGATTGTGTCTATTAAAGTCCAGCCAGAATCCTTTATACGTATGAAGGTCTTCTTTGCTTTTGCTGTGGCCCGTCAGAGACTTAAATTGTGTCTAATAAAGTCCGGCACAGAAGCTAGTACTAATAAGTGTACCTCTGCGGATGGGTACGTTTCCTATTGACTACTGTTTCCGATCTCTTTACTGTATAAGTAAACTCACTAATTTTAACCAATATTTACAGATATCGAATCATCTGCGTGATATGACTTGTGAGAAAATTTCCAAATACTATGCCTAAGGCTTCATCAATCTTCGTCATTGCTTTTGCAAAATAAAAGTGTTGTCTGATTACATCTGCTATAAAAACCCCTTTGTTTTGGAATTATAAGCAGAAGTAAGGTTATTTTGATGATTATAATAGGTTATTCTCGGTCACAGACATTACTGAGTGTAAACAACAAGATCAACCAATATCAGAGAATAATTTACTTTATCTTCAAATTAAGCGATTTAAGCGATGTCGCCGTGTCAGCACCATACCACGGTAGGGTCTGCGGCATAAAATACCCTGCTCCCTCAAACGATTTCTAACCTAAATCGTCTTATAGGGCATCCAGCATTGCCTATCACTACAAGCGCTGTTGCTTCAGCTGTTACCAACCTATCATGGAGGTGACGTTGACGTATGAAGTTATCTTGCCCTAGAGACGTCACACGCGGTCTTTCTGAACGCGGTCTGTCGGCAGACGTTCCCGTGTCTCTAACGCGTCGAACAAGACGAACTTTAGTCTAGCTGGAGACGTTAAAACGTCTGGCCACTTCTGTTCGACCACATTCCAGCATTGCTAAAACTTGAGCCCTCTGTTTTGGATTTAGCCTTGGCATTGTCACTAAGTATGTAATAATCAAAAATCTCTGATAATGTGGTTGTTTATCGATTAACACATGTACGAGTGTTAAATTCACTCGAAAAAATAACGCGAGCGTTTCGGATGGACACCCAAGCAAAATCATCGGCATGCACGTGAATTTGCAAACAAGTGGACGATACCCGCACGAGATTTTGTTGGGTGGATATAACGTTCATAGTACATGTACATTTTGGACATTAAGCTATAAATTTACACTAAGGAACAAAACTAACGTCATTTTCCGACGAGGCGTTTCTTTATCTCGTCAGTATACCTTTTACTTCCGAAGACATGATCGACCACGCCCTAATAGTGATCATATTTACTACCTTCGATATCAAAATAAAGGAAAACGTTTGTTTCTGTCTCCACTTACAAAAATAATTGGCTGGAATTATTATAATGGCAGTATTTTAATTTCTTGATCTTTTACTTTGGTTACTCAGTGTCACTTGCGAACACGGTTTATCAATCAAGTTTAGCTGGTACACAAAATGTAATTTCAAGCAGTCCTTATTTATGGTCCGGTGCGGTACTTATAAACATTCACCTTTACTAAAATATGTTATTGTATACTCTTATTTCAATTTTGGTTCATTTTAGTTTAAGTTTCCTCTAACTTAAGAATACGATTTTAAAATGTGTCGTCTCTAAAAATAAGAAAGAAAAAACAAACATACCTTTAACAAGATTCTAAATTATTTTAAATAACAACACTTGAAACAATCCAGAAACATTATAACGTTATAACGATATTTAAATGCTGAAATTTCAGCTATCAGTAACTGTTAATATAAGAAGACCTTAGGTACACATATAACTAGTGCGTATATTTGGAAATAACCTTTTTTTTCTCTACTTCAACTTCCTTGTCATGAACGTTTAAGAAAGTAGCTTTACATCATTGTGATTTAAGAACTACGGTTTCTTTATTATTGCTTGTATTCTATTTTTATTTTATTGTAATTGTTATTATTTCTTTCTCTTTTTGTTTGCAAAATATTTACTTACTAAAGTTTATGGGATACCATTCTCAAAATGAGTCGATATATGATGTAAACTATTTACTTCATTTCTATTCATAAAATTGTCTGAAGTAAAAACTGTATGTATAAACTTGTATGATAACTAATGTGCTTATTGATTACTTGATTCGTTAATTGATGAATGAATGAATTAATCAATCAATCAGTCAACTAATTATTTATTTATTTTTCTATTTAGTTTTTATTATTCTTTCTTTCTTTTTTCTTTCTTTCTTTCTTTCTTATTTATCTATTATTCCGGATAAAACTTTCAATCGGGGCTAAATATGAGTATCATTATATATATCATTATATCATGTACTTCCACTAACAAAAAAAATGACTAAACTGTTCAAGGGTGTAGGTCACATGAGCAACGGGATGACTAAAACGATAAATAAATTCTAAAAGATATAATCTAATCATGTACGGGCTTATTAGCTCACCTGAGCACTTGTGTACTGACTTTTTGTGATCGCTCTGTGTCCGTCGTGCGTCGTCAACTTTTTACTTGAAACAACATCTCCTCCTTAACTACTAAGTAAAAAGTGATAAAACTATACAGGAATGCTCCTAGCATGAAGCTTTACCAAAGTTGTTAAAAGAATTCCATTCAATGAAGAACTCTGGTTGCTATGGCAACAAGAATGAAACACTTTTAAAATCTTCTGGTCTAAAACTGCTAAGCCCAGAGGTCTGAAATTTGGCATGCAGCATTTTCTAGTAGACCTCTACTAAGTTTGTTCAAATAATGTCCCTGGAGTCTCTATTGGCCTTCATTTTTAGACCAATGTCTTTGATATTCGGTATATAGGTTTCTTGCATGAACCTCTACCTATGGTTGGGATTGAGGTCACTGGGTCAAGGTCACTATAGCTTATAATAGATATTTCTACTTTCTGTCATACAGCCTTTATTTATTGACTGATATTTTACATATTTGGTTTGTAGGCACCTACATATGTTCAATTAGAAAATGAAATACTGCTTCTTATGTTTGCTTTACAGCAAACCCACAGCCAAAGTACTCAGGCCAATATGGCACTCTTGTATTTTAAAAAAGCATTCAGACTTATACTTAATCTTTTCTTGAATCTTAACCGCAATTTAACTGATATTCGGTTTCAATTATTTCTGTTAAGTAAGAGTAACTTCCCTGTTTGTTCGTCTTCTTCCGGGTAGCAACGTTTTTTTGTGTCTGGACTATATCCATAGGGTGAACATGTCGATACAAAACAAGACATTTGCCAATAATTGCATCAGCGGGAGACTACCTACCACTGACTGCTTGTCGGCTTATGCGGTAAAGCCACTAAACAGTCCTTTTTTATAAATTCATTGGGCTGTGAAACTTTCCTAGATCAATAAATCAAAGCACTGAAAGTACTGCAAAACCGGGTTTATGTTTTTAAGTAATGGATACATGCATGTAATGCAAAAAATTTATCTGAGAGAAGTTATCTCTGTACAACAAAGGTCCATTGGAGCTAATCTCATGAGTATGATAAAAATCTTTTCTTTTTTTGACATGCCTTGCTATAAATTACAGTCCAACTTCACTGGATTTTTTTTACACAATTACTGAACACTTTATTTAATAGTGACCATCACTGATCTTAATAATTTTCAAAACTTATTAATCAAATTTAGTATTGACTATTCCACTTGTTTTTCTAAAACCCTGTGGTGCTTAAACTATAATGTTCTAGGAAAGTACAAGAGTACTATTATACCAACCATGATTTATGCAGATTGACCAATATTGTAAGTTGAATTGGTAGTTTACTGGTAACATTTACGGTCTGGTACAGGTTCCCATAAACTTTGTATGTTTGATTCTAATGTAAATTTATTTAATCATTAGCATGTTGGGTCTCAGTCCAGTACAATAAATAATAAACTAACATTTGAAAAGATATACATTAGAGCTTTGCTGTTAGCTGTTAAAAAACAATTTCTGAAGCCGGGTACAAATCTTACTTAACAAGGATTTGAGACAAAAATATTTACACGCATAATCTGTTCAATTTTCATAACCTTTAAAGAATAAAACTTGGACAGTGAGGTAAAAAAGTGTTTTAAAATACAATACATGTACACACTTTTCATACACACTTTTCAATTCAAACTAAATCCTTGATGCCATTAAAGCCAGCTACTGAACACAAACTATTCATAAATCTGTAGATTTTCATATATATTCGGATCTGAACTGTAAACAAATGTGTTACACACACATCTTGCTATGTTGACATATTGTGATATCCGTTCCACTGTACGCGCAATGCTTAAAATATTCAATCGATTGCTTGTTTATTGAATGTGGAATATGTGAATTTCAGTAACTGTCATATTTTCTCTAATCAATCAAGTATTAAAGGGTAAACAGGAAGAAAAAAAAATCCTGTGATGTAAACGTTCATACACTATATTTTTTCTTAAGCGTCACAAAGTACCCATCCCCGGGTAGGTAATTGTGGCGGTAGTGAGATATTAAGTTGTCCACAGTTGAAAATACATCTTGCGCTTTTGAGAAGTCTTTGAACAATGACACCCGTTCATCCTGAAAAATCATCAGCTCAAATTATCATTTTTTTTCAAAGAAAACAAGTTGTTGCATGTAGAAAAAGCATGAAAACCAGATCCAGAAATGAAAAACATGCTTGTTAATGTTATTGGTCTCATAAGTATTGTTCGTGTTTCCATCTCGCCTCACAAATTTATTGAAATTATATTGTTAATTAAATACAGGCAGTAATTATATACAGTTGTAATACATAATTTCCAGACATACTCTGATATCAAAATTACTATAGTAGTTTAACTAATAATAGTAAGCCAAGAGTTCCAATGAGCTTAGAGCTTTCTACTCGATCTTTGCTGTCAACATATATTATAAATGCTTATTTCTTGAGTAAAATATTTTACATTTATATAAAGATAGCCTTAAAATAAGTTTCTATTAAAAAGGACTTGATTTCTTCTTGTGTATATTTGCAGCTTATTATTCTCTGTACTGAAAAAAGTGGCGGAATATTTTTGAACCCTGATAACGGTGATAATTATAGCTATAGTATTTTCGTATAAGGAAAAGTTTCTGATATAATCGTGTAAATGGTGATAATTCTGAAAATATGGATGCTAGAGTTTTGAACCTTACCACATTTGATGTGGGTGCTGGTCAAAAAATTTAAAAGGATATTCCATCACAGAGTGAAACTTAAAAGTTGACCGCAACAAGTGCATTGTTAGTAATAGATCAAGATTACTTGTCATTAAGCACTTATTAATAAGACTAAATGTACCAGTTGACTGAATTAAAATATTTATATTTCATTTATATCTGAATTGAATCAAAATAATCTTAAAATGAACTGAATTTAATATCTCATTTATATCTGATGTAAATACACATGATTTGTATATGTCAGGATTACTTAAAATTTTTCTAATGAGACAAATGAACGTCAACTGATTTTACTTCTTCTTTTGATGCCTACCTTCTCATGTATACGAAAATGCTTCAGATCCTTCGGTGTCATGACGCTAAGTGTCTGTAAAAATGTTTATACATATGATAATTCATTTAAAATAACTAGCCTTTAATTTCTACTGTGCTCATCCTTTTATTTAAAAAATTAGAAAGAAGAAAGTACAATGTACAATCAATGATATTTTTGACAACATTTTCTTCAGAAATTCTTATATGTATTTAATGGTTCAAGCAATTTAAAGAAAAAATACATAAAAAGTAGAGTTTTCTCCCTTGTTTTCTAAATAAGAAGGTCTGTATATTAAATGAGAATTTACCAGTTTTGTTTCGTCTCCGGGATACACAACAAATGTTCCTTCTGGTGTATCCTTCATTATCCTGAAACATTTTTTGTTAATTTAAAGCAAAAACACAATCATAACTAGATTTGTTTGTTACACATGCAAGTAAAACTGAAGACTTTAAAATCAAAGTCAGGCGGAAACCAGAAATGTCAATAACAATAACATGATGACAGGAACAATAACATGATGACAGTCTTTGCAATTTAAACTTTAAAACAATTCTTACACAGAATACCACATTTCTTAACCACAATACTGCAGGTGGAAAGGGGGCGGGGTAATTTTTACGCTTTTTTTAAAGTTTTTTTTTCACTTTGCTACTTAACAGCTGGGTCCGAAAATTATTGAAGAGCGTAGATAAATGAATATCAAGCAATACATTTATTCAAAGCAAAGCAAACTTTAAAAGAACATGTTAAAAAGAAACATGTTCAACTTAAATTTTCTGTTGCTGCGTTAAGTGGTCATAGATTCTGGTATTGCTTATTACTACAGTAGTTGATAATTGCACAAAAAGGTTTTACCTTTTTACACGTTTCCTTGTCTCCCGGTAATCCTCTGTAGTGACCTGCTGTAAAGAAAATTAGTAATTAGAAAATTAGAAGAAACAAATTCTGAATGTGTAAATGTAAACACTTAGATATATCAACTAAAGTTTGAATTACCAGTTTTTTGTTTGTTTGTTTGCTTTTTGTTGGGTTTTTTTGCGGGGGAGTGGCTGCTGTTTTTCTATCTAAATTAAGAAAATGTAATTATACTGGTCGCTTAAAAACCCGTGCTTTAGTGAAAATTTGAATTTCGTCCTATGAAAGACTCTTTAAGGTGACGGTAAACGCAAAATCCTTTCTGAGTCACGGATGGATTATCGGTATTTTCCTCTGAGCTATTTGATACATTTTGTCAGTTCCTACTATAGAACTTTATTTTTAATACACACGACGATAAATTATTTTCTATCAAAAACTACAAAGCTACCTCCTATCTACTATATTCCTAACAAGCTCACTTACTGTCCCAGAATAATCTTACCTTCAAAAGTGCCTCGGGATCTTCGTAATGTATTTCATCACTTGAACGGTTTGTGTCCGGGTCTCTTTCTAAACTCTCTTGGTCACATCTAACTGACAAAAATGACGCAGACTCTGGTAGTGAACTATTCTGAATTCCTCCTTGAATTGAGAGAAAACCATAGTCTGTTGTATTGCTATAATACACTGAACTGCTTTCAGACACATGTAATGTTTTTGCCCTGGTCTCGTCAGCTTGGTTGGTTTCTTGAAACGCTGAAATTTAATTCAAAAGATTGTTACTTAAAAGTATATTCCGATGAAAATAAAAATAAAAATACTGTCTGTTAAAACTGGAGAAGGTTAAGTAAATTGTTAAGTAAACAGCGACAGAATGAACTGAACGTTATTTTTAAAATGATTGAATGAATAAATCTTTTTTTCTGAATCATGATTTTATTTTCAGAGAGAGAGAGAGAGAGAGAGGGCGAGGGAGAAAACAATTACCGCTACATTTTTCCAATTGTAAGGCTTCTTTCATTTTCTTCTCTCTATCGTTCACGTCATCATAGAAGTAGCTCTCTACTTGGAAGCTGCTTTTCTCTAAATGGAGACATAAAAGTAATTAATATCTAAATATATATCTTAACACGATGATATCGTCTAAATGTTTATTCATAATTTGTTGTCCACTTAAAACAAACAAAGAACAACATTCCGTGTTACCAAATATTGTTGAAATTTAATCAATTTTGATAGTGAAGTGTATACCTTTGTTAGTCAAAGTAACAGCACTTCGTAAGGGCTATACAACAACACCGGATCTAGATACAAAAATGTGAAAGTGCTGTTTTAAGGAGATCTGATAGCAGAAGCACAAAATGAAATAACCTGAAAAAAGAGATTGCTTTATCGTTGATTTCGCATGTGATAAAACTAATATTCTTACTGTATCTATCTTTTTTATTATTTACATTAATCAAGATCCCGTGACCAGGGGCACTTAAAACCTGCAAATGTTCTCAACATGTCTTACCAAAGGCTGACCCGGGAACGGAAGATGCGCTGCCATCATAACCACTGTCACTGCAAAGACACGGCAATGTGAACTTTTCATATGTAACAAATGTCACTCGAACACAAAAGAGTTCGTGGAATGTCTAAAGTCACTTGTAAATTCTATTCATTTTTTTGCAGCATTCTTAATCCTTTAATACCCTTAGGACTAACATCGAAAACATATTTCAGCTCACACTGGGTACTGAAGCTTTACGTTAGAGATAAACTGTTTCTTTATTATGAATTAAAATGACTTACGCGGAAAGATTTGGGTGCACTTGATCAATTTCTTCTTGAATCTTCTCCAACCATTTCTGAAACAGAACACTAAGATATGAAATTATCTGGTCAGGTATGCTGTACAAATTTCAAACTTTCTGTTAAATATCGGCATAATCTTCAGGGTTTGAAAGAAAGCTGCTCAAAACATATTCTAGCTGCAGCACAGCCAAATAAAGGGCAGTTGAACAAAAAAAACGGGTTTATAGCCAGACAAGACACTTTAAAGGCAATATAGCAATAGG
This sequence comes from Cyclina sinensis, assembly GCA_012932295.1. Classification (NCBI taxonomy): domain Eukaryota; kingdom Metazoa; phylum Mollusca; class Bivalvia; order Venerida; family Veneridae; genus Cyclina; species Cyclina sinensis. The sequence continues at coordinate 12,259,935 of JAAONU010000012.1, read as the reverse complement.
ACAAGGCAAGGACAGAATAGTCGGAAAGTCAAAGTAAGGCCAAAAAGACAGAAAAGAACACATCACGATTCCAAAGAATGTTTTCAAGGAATGCTTCCTCGAGGTGTGCTGTGACATACATATCATGATAATTATGAACAATGGCCTATCTGCCATGGACACTGCGCCTTCACATACCTTTCTTGATTCAGCAGTATCACAAGAGAAGATTAATGGTTTATTCTCAGCCTCGAATATATGAAAACTGAAACCATCCTCCTCCCGATTCTCCTGCTCACACGCTCTTGCACTGAAAAAAGACGTGTAAAATGACTCACAATTTAACAGAAAAAAACTCATATATTATTCATACAAAAAATATCTCTATATGATTACTCTTACAATTAAATCTCTTACTTAACTTCTGCAAGTACAATCAACTGTGTTTATATATATATATATATATATATATATATATATATATATATATATATATATATATATATATATATGCGTCTAGAAAACAGAACACTGAACTTTTAAGACATGCTGTGTCAACAGGAAACTTAATATATATATCATTTAAATTCTCGTTTAAGACTGAATGACCTATAATGGGTTTTATGCACATGTCTTAGAGTTCTAGTTATTACCTTACGCATGGACCAAGTGAGTATGCCTTTTCAGATTTCTTCGAATACATATCAGCGTAAATGTATAAACACCCCTTTGATATAACCACATACTTCTGTTTCCCTGAATTAGAATGGAATTAAACATTTTAGATAATTATCTAATACGAACATCAGTAACATGACGCTATGTTGCTACTGTCGCAAAGAAGAAACTTTCAACATTTACGTGTATGTGTTTCAGTGAAGAAAAACTATTAAATGGTTTTCCTATACGAGAGCAAATTTTATCCGTTGGTCTGTAACTGTCCTCTATTTCACGAAGAATATATATACAAAGATAGTTGACAGTAACCTATATTTATTTCAACTAAGGTAATCCTATAAAAGCATTTGCTTTATTTTCAAGACGAGTAAAATCACGATCGAACCAAAAATCGTCTGACGGACTTTTCTCCTCTGTGTTAAATATTTACGCCCGATGCGATTAGTACGACTAGAATTTTCGTGTACTGATATCACCCTACAGGATTACATTAGACAAAAAGTAGACACTGTTTAAAGTTGTATTATTCAATGCGAAGATTAACGTGTACATATTTTCTTAAGTTATTTACCTGTTCAAGCACCACACTATAAAAATGAAAGTGTTTAGATGATACGTAAGTACCAATTCAAAAAACATCCCAGATCATTCGGCCGTTGTGGTTTTCTTCACATTTCTATATTCCTTGTTTTTGTTTCAACTATGGACTGTGTGTCAGTGAAGTATGAAGGTGACTAAACAGAAACTCCTAGTGTTAACATTAGACAATTATATATAATCATTAGTCATCTTAAATATTAACATATTTACTTACATTGTCTTCTAAAAATTGATTCCGTTTTCATGTGTAGAGAACCGCAGTGCGAGCACCCGACCACTCTTTTTAGATCCACTGCACCTGTTAATACAGGCAATTTTGATCTAAGTCACTTTATGTTGTGATATTAATAACCAAAAAAAACATGTGGGTTTTGTTGTAATTCAGACGTCTTTGGTGCTTCAATTATACCTTTGTATCTTTTGCACAGTGTACTTCTATTTCCCAAAATACAATGTCATTTCTCATTTGTATATGTGTTTTATACTTAATAGAGAGTGTAATTGTTGTTAAAACACAAAAAAGTTTGGGGGTCTAAATGCAAAATACTTATATAACTGTCTTAGTTTCAAAGGTTCGCGTTCTCGATAACGTCTTAAATCATTATCCAAATTGCGATAATTGTAACAATCCTATAAAAAATTGTATGTACATATCTTGCTTGAAATTTCAACAAAGTTGCTATATAATAACTCACCTATTTGAATAGGCTTTGTAAAAAACGACATCGTTTATATATATACTGCCCACAACGGTTAAAGTTGATCAAATTGTAGCCAAAATAAGGTCAGTTTTTACAGGGAAATAAATTTTCAAGTGTCTTTGAGGATATCTCATAACGTCACAAAATCATTCTCTCAAGACACAGATATCCTAGTGTTGTAGCTGCTTCCTTGATCAAGACCAAAGATTGTTATGAGAACTCCCAAGCCTTGGTCATAACGTATTATTCATGGTATCGCAGTTTAACACTGTGTCACTTCTTTTACATACAGAATATACTGTCAAGGCAAACAAGCTGAAATAATAACGAACAAGTAATTAAAACAATTATTAGAATCATAGCTATCTCTTAAAAATGACGACCAAAGATGTCTAGCACAGTGAAGATTTAACTATCTCTTTCTATAATGAAGACTAAACTCTATTTTTACATAATGAAGACCTAACTAACTTTAACACGATGAAGATTATTGTCTCTTACATTATTAAGGTCTAACGATCTCATACATTAAGAAGACCTAACAATGTACATGTATTAGGTAATAAGCAATACATTTTTGATGTATTTTTAAATAGAACAGGACATTATATTACCATAAATTATGAAAGGTAAATTATCTCATATTAAATAAAGAAAAGGGTCAAAGATCGCTTATATCAAATACAGGCGTTCACAAATCTATTTTAAAAACATACAAAAACTAGATAATCGCATATGACATCTTCAAAACGAATAAATGACTTAAATCTAATATCTGAGAGAATCACCGTTTTCTAAATAACATGAACAAAAAGAAATGCTTAAAAATATAATGAAAAAGAAAATTAATTTTAAAACGTTCAAAGTTGTTATTGTTTTACATTTTGTTATTCTGTTATCCCGTTGATATATCACAAACTTTACCACTACTTCAACTGCAAGTGGATAGAGAGAGAGAGAGAGAGAGAGAGAGAGAAGAGAGAGACGGAGTTAATTATTTGTTTGTTTGTCATAGACTGTAATTGGCATATATGTTCACTGCTAGAAGGCATAGCCTTTGTATGACATTCTTCCCTTTTTATACGCCCGTCGGGCGGGCGTCAGGGCGGCGTGCACAATGATGTCTACTCTCTAATTCAAACAGTTGTTGTCTGTTGTTCATGAAACTTGAGGAAAATGTTTATGGACTTAATATCCCGGCCACGTTTGATAATCAGTTAAATCGCTTTAGCCATCTCAGAGTTATGGCCCTTTATTTGTAAAAAAGGCAAATTTTCATTGTCCACTCTCTATTTCAAACAGTTGTTCTTCAATCTTCATGAAACTTAGAGAAAATGTTTATGGGTTTAATATCTCGGCTGAGTTTGATATTCAGCCAAATTGCTTTATCCACTTCAGAGTTATGGCCCTTTTTTGTACAAAAATGGCAAATTCGCCTTGTCCGCTTTCTTACTCAAACAGTTGTTGTCTGATCTTCATGAAACTAGAGAAAAATGGGCATAATATCTCAACCAAGTTCGATAACCAGCCATATCGCGCTTCACACTTCAGACTTATGGCTCTTAATCTTTTCCAAAAAGGCCAAATTTGTCTCTGCTCTTATTGAAACAGTTGTTCGTTGATCTTCATGAATGTTTGTGGGATCTTTGGTGTCTATAATATCTTTACCATGTTTGATAACCAGCCAAATCACCACAGACACTGTATTTATTTACATGTGTCTATGTATCTGCATTGTAGTATCCATGAACCTGTATAGTTGTACCCATATATCGGTATATTTGTAGCCATGCACATATTTAATCTCATCCATGCATCTGTAAACTCATATCATTACATGGGTACAGTGAAAGATAACTGTTATACTTTTCCTTATCGTGTGGTCCTATAGATAGATGACCCAGGGATTTTAATAGCTTTTGAAAACCAGGGGTCATCTGACCCCTGTTGAGAATTTTCAAGCAGTCATAATCAGATCGTCGCGAGTCATATCTTGTGTTCATTCAACTTTACTACTTACAAAATGCCTTTACTTCATTTTAATATATTTTCTAGGGTCAAATAAGTATTTACTTCATAATTAAAATGTAATAGACACAATATTAATCTTCATTCTTGCAAAATTTGGCCACTTTTCCTAAATTCTTGTGCATCAAGATAACCCCAAGCTAAGAATCAGGTGGAGGTCAAAAGTGGAAAAAATCAAATTTGCTTGCATGAAAATGCAAGAATCTGCATCTATTGAAATCCCTATGACCCACAGAATTACAAAAAGGAACAGTAAGCCATTGTTATTATCATATCAAAAATCCTATGATGCTTTGAATTCATATCATACTGCAGATCTTGGTCACTTTTGTAATGTGTATCAAGTGATGATAATCACAAAGCTATCTGGATTGGGATGTAAAAGTACAAGGTGAACCATGTCATTGAGTCAAACTGTGTAAATCATGTTTTAACATAAATATTTATAATAAAACAATTGTTGTTCACAAATGAACCCATCTGTTCTCTATGTATTCATTATATGTTTTAAACACTACTTCAAAGAACTTCCAAATATCATGCAAATGGTATAAGATTGGCTGGTTATCAAGTTCATTATGGTAACAACGGTTCCCATGCTTTAAATGCCCTGTAACTTACTATTAATGTTGCTGGTTATCAAATCCATTATAGTACTACATGGTTCCTGTGATATAATTGACACCTCTGCAAATACCCCATAATTCGTTGGTAGTAATTTGGCTGGTTATCAAATTAATTTGGGTTTTAACTTATAAGGATTCCTGCATGTACACATCTCTATGTCAAACTTTTCAACCATTTACCAAATTTTCGACGGACGTATTTTGTGGCAGTTTGGCACTCTTGTTTACTTTAACGTATACAGGATTTTTGTATGAGGATATGAGTAATTGAACATACGATCCTCTCATTTATTCTGCGTCACCAAAATACTGGTATAAATATCTTTACAAGATATATACTCTGTACTTCCTTGTTGTGATGACTGGGGTTTATATTGGACAAATCTCCTTTAAAATGTTTCGCTTCGTCAGTTAACGTCCTTTATCTTGACATAAGCAACGTTTTAGGTCGTTACGACAACAATTATGACATCTGTACAAAATGATAAGTGTGTTTATCAACGGGAAATATAACGTTGAATGTGGATCGCAAAGTAAAATATTGATTGTATGTAGGTAACAATACCAAAGCCAGGATAGCTGCCAGAAACAGACGTTGAATTTGGATCGCAAAGTGAAATATTGATTGTATGTAGGTAACAATACCAAAGCCAGGATAGCTGCCAGAAACAGAAAAAAAAGTCACAAGTTATATTCTCTTCAGGGGGCGTCAGTCATATTGGCAACCGGTACCGACTATAAATAAGCTGAAATAGATAGATGGGGACTATTCGGGAGCGGATCAAAGGTCCTGTGATAACGCGCTGGATTGTTAATCAAGAGGTCGCGAGATCGATCCCCCACTTATCAAGTATCATTACTAATTGTCTTTCGGATGAGACGTTAAACCGATGTCCCATGTATCAGTGGTGTACACTGAGCATGCAAAAACCAGAGTCGTCTCTTGAATAGGATGCTTTCTGTATCTTGCAGTATTCCCCACAAGATGAAATAACTAACCTCTGCAGGGGGCGTTTGTTGATCATGTGAGCAACGATACCGACGATGAATAGATTCAAATAGAGAGGGACCATTCATGTCAGATTTGATACAGACTAGTTAGCTGGAAAAGACATTTAAAAGAAAAATGTTGACTATGGTTGTCTGACACTAGAGAATCACGAAAGCTTTCCATGAGTATGTTGAGATTAGGTGAGCTTAAACACAAAAAGAACGTATCATTAATTTAAGATATGATTTTTTTCTGTAATTTATATTCGACGTGTTTAATATTCTATCGCATAGACCGTATTCGTATTCAACTATATCGAATTAGAAAACGAAAATACCTCCGTGCAACGGTTACAAAACTCAGTATATGAATACAACACTACATGAAACAGGAAGATTTTAGTATTTTTTTATCATTAGTAATAATTTTAGCAGGAAATGAGATCATTATTCAAAATACTTAGCCAGCCAATTCGTAATGCCTTCAAATGAAAAGCATCAAAAGATCTAGGAATATTATTTTTAAGTTTGTTTACTTTAGAAATTATTTCGCTCGAACCTAACATGTTTATGTTTTAACAATATAAAGTTGTGTTACTGTTATACATTTCAGTATTTCAGAAATTATTTATGTGTGAAGCCAAAGCTCTGCAGTCAACAAAAAAACCCTACAAAATTCATTCTCGTACAAATCAGACGAACCCTTTATACGTACTCTTGGTCATTTATTATGAATGTCTTGTTCTGCCTTGGCTGAGGCCCGTCAGAGGCTTAAATTGTGTCTATTAAAGTCCGGCACAGAACCCTTTATACGTATGAAGGTATTTTTTGTTTTGGCTGAGGCCCGTCAAAGGCTTAAATTATGTCTATTAAAGTCCGACACAGAACCCTTTATACGTATGAAGGTCTTTTTTGCTTTGGCTGAGGCCCGTCAGAGGCTTAAATTGTGTCTATTAAAGTCCGGCACAGAACCCTTTATACGTATGAAGGTCTTCTTTGCTTTGGCTGAGGCCCGTCAGAGGCTTAAATTGTGTCTAATAAAGTCCGACACAGAAGCTAGTACTAATAAGTGTACCTCTGCGGATGGGTACGTTTCCTGTTGACTTCTGTTCCTATATAAACCGATTTTTTACTGTATAAGTAAAGTCACTGATTATAACCAATGTTCACAGATGACTGAATCATCTGTGCCTACGGCTTCATCAATCTACGTCATTGCTGTTGCAAAAATAAAAGTGTTGTCTTGTTACATCTGCTATAAAAAAAACCCTTTGTTTTGGAATTATAAGCAGAAGTAAGGTTATTTTGTTGATTATAATAGGTTATTCTCGGTCATAGACATTATTGAGTGTAAACAACATGATCAACCAATATCAGAGAATAATTTAGTTTATCGTATCAAATTTTAAGATTTTAAGTACAGAACCAGTGCTGGTTCTAAAATCACAAAAAATCAATGTTCTTGATTCGAGTCTCTTTAATCGACATTATTTCACGGACGGGTAGCTTCATACTTTTACTTCCGAAGACATGATCGACCACGCCCTAACAGTGATCTTATTTACTACCTTTGATACCAAAATAAAGGAAAACGTTTGTTTCTGGCTTCACTTTCAAAAAGAATTGGTTGAAATTATATTGGCAGTATTTTAATTTCTTGATCTTTTACTTCGGTTCCTCAGTGTCATTTGCGAACACGGTTTATCAATCAAGTTTAGTTGGTACACAAAATGTAATTTCAAGCCGTCCTTATTTATGGGCTGGTGCGGCACTTATAAACATTCACCTTTACTAAAATATGTTGTTGTAAACTTGTATTTCAAGTTTGGTTCATTTTAGTTTAAGTTTTCTCTAACTTAAGAATACAATTTTTCAAAGTGTCGTCTTTAAAAAAAAGAAACAGAAAGAAAAAACAAACATACCTTTATCGCGATTCTAAATTATTTTAAATAACAACACTTGAAACAATCCAAAAACGTTATAGCGATATTTAAATGCTTAAATTTCAGCTATCAGTAATGTTAATATTAGAAGACCTTAAGTACACATATTACTAGTGCGTATATTTGGAAATAACCTTTTTTTTCTGTATTTCAACTTCCTTGTTATTAAAATTAAGAACTTTTAAGAAAGTAACTTTACAACATTGTGATTAAGGAAATATTATTTTTTTATTTTTGATTGTATTTTATTTTCATTTTATTGTAATTGTTTTTTTTCTTATTTTTTCGCAAATATTTACTTACTAAAGTTTATGGGATACCATTCTCAAAATGAGTCAATATAATTATGATGTAAACTATTTACTTCATTTCTGTTCATTAAATTTTCTGAAGTAAAAACTGTATGTATAAACTTGTTTGTTAACTAATCTGCTTATTGATTAACTGTTCAGGGGTGTAGGTCATATGAGCAACGGGATAACTAAAACGATAAATAAACTCTAACAGATATAATCTAATCATGTTTGTGCTTAGGGTGAGCTTTTGTGATCGCCCTGTGTCCGTCGTACGTTGTCCGTCGTGCGTCGTCAGCTTTTTACTTGAAACAACATCTCCTCCTTAACTTCCAAGTGAAAGGTGATAAAACTTTACAGGAATGTTCCTTGCATGAAGCTTAACCAAAGTTGTTAAAAGATTTCCATTCCAAGAATGGAACACTTTTAAAATCTTCTTGTCTAAAACTTCTAAGCCCAGGGGTCTGGAATTTGGCATGGAGCATTTTCTAGTGGACTTCTACCAAGTTTGTTCAAATAATGTCCCTGGGGTCACTATTGGCCCCGCTCGAGGGGGTCACAAGTTTTACATAGCAATATAGAAGAAAATATTTAGAAATCTTTATCCCTGAAACCACGAGGCCTAGAGTTTTAAAATTTGACATGAAGCATTTTCTAGTGGACCTCTACCAAGTTTGTTCAAATAATGTCCCTTAGGCCACTTTTGGCCCCGCGTGAGGGGTCACAAGTTTCATATAGCAATATATATAAAAAAAATCTTTTGTTTAAAAAATCATCTTGTCTGAAACTACAAGGCCTAGATTTTTATAATTTGGCACGAAGCATTGTCTAGTGGACGTCTACAAAGTTTGTTCAAAAATGTCCATGTGGTTACTATTTGCTCCGCCCGAGGCGTCAAAAGTTTCACATAGCAATATAGAATTAAATCTTTAAAAATCTTCTTGTTCAAATTATCAGATTAGGTTAAAGGTCACAGGGGCTAAAAATAGATTTATCTCATAGAGTTTTCATTTATAGACCTTTCATTTATATGAACCTCCACCAATTGTTTGGGCTTGAGGTCACTGGGTCAAAGTCAAGGTCACCATAGCTTATAATAGATATTTCTACTTTCTGTCATAGAGCCTTTATTTATTGACTTATATTTTACATATTTGGATTGTAGGCACCTAAATATTTTCAATTAGAAAATGAAATACTGCTTCTTATGTTTGCTTTACAGCAAACCCACAACCAAAGTACTCAGGTTAGCGATCCAGGGCCATCGTGGCTGCTTTGTATTTTAAAAAGCATTCAAACTTATATTTACTCTTTTCTTGAATTTTAACCGCAATTATACTGATATTCGGTTTCAATTATTTCTATTTGTTCGTCGTCTTCCGGGTAGCAACGTTTGTTTGTGTCCAGACTATATCCACAGGGTAAGCATGATATTTGCAAATAATTACATCAGGGGAGACTACCTACCACTGACTGCTGGTCGGCTTAAGTTGTTAAAGCAATAAAAAGTCCTATATTTTATAAAAAACATTAATTGGGCTGTGAAACATTCCCAGACCATTCAATAAATAAATTGCAGTAACTTACTTATTCTTGCAATTCTGCATCTGTAATCCTGAAAAAAAGCAACAAAAATGTGAGTCATTTTTCAAACCAGGCAGATGTTTCTATGTTTCTGCTCATGTGAACATACCCATAAAACTACCAAAGTAACTCAGCATTTCTTGGATTAGAGAATATGAAACAACTTCCTTGTATGAATTGACTGAGATAACCACGCCTCTCTAAATCAGAGTGAATGTCACTCTTAGTAACGTTATCTCCGACATTTATTAACAAATGCAACGAAAGACGTTGATATTCCTGACAATTTTGGGAGGCAAGATAGGAGGGGGTCCCCTGGGGGGGGGGATTCAAGTACCTACATACTTTAAAAAAGAAAATAATTAGTGAGAGGTCCCCATGCAGAGGGGACAGGGTGGGATTACTGATCCATCCAATGTAAATAAAATGTTTATTTCAAAGCTTAAGAATATTTTTTTCCTATACAGCAGATAAAATTTCTTTTTGAGATGGGGGGTTGGGGGTCTGATGATGGGTGAGCCAAGTACTTACATACCTACATATATACAAAAAATGAAAAAATGTTTGGGCTGGGGTTGGGGGAAGGGAAGTCACGTTCCTACATATTAAACAAAAGTTAATAATGAATAAAATAATTTGGTGGTTGTGGGTGACGCGAGTTGAAAATTGAGCATAACTTTGCAAAACAAAATTGAGGGTTATCTGCCTTTGAGAAATGGTGCCACATTTTGATGGTGAACATGTATTCTAATACCATTAAAATATGTCCTCAGTCACTAAAGTCAATATCTATTGAACCGAAAGACATTATAGATGTAATAAGGAATCTCGTTATAGGAAAGGCTTCAGGACCTGATAGCATTGACAATCGAATACTTGGTGAATCTGTTAATCAAGTAGCTCTCTATAACTATAGTCTACAGTTATGTATAATACCGACTTCTTGGTAATTATCTGATGTGTGCGCGGTTTATAAAAAAGGAGACAAATCACTTCTGGCAAATTATCGTCCGATTTCATCATTGAATAGAATGGAAAAGGTATTCGAACGAATAATTTTTAAACATGTTTTTTTCCGTGACAATAACTATTTTACTCCATACCAATCGGGATTTATGCCAGGGGACTCAGCAATAAATCAGCTAACGTATCTGTATAATACTTTCTGTAAAGCATTGGACGATGGCTTAGAAGTTCGCGTTGTATTTTTCGACATAAGTAAAACATTTGAAAAAGTTTGGCATCGTGGACTTTTATATAAACTTGAAAAAGCAGGTATTCGTGATCAGCTTCTCCTAAACCACGCGTAGTTGACCCTTGAGCAACTTCTTCAGAATCCGTTATTTTATCTTGGATCCCCCAAGGTTCTTTGTTAGGCCCCATTCTATTTTTAGTATATATAAACGATATTGTTATTGATATTGAATCATCAGTTAATCTTTTTGCTAATGATACAAGCCTATATGTGGTTGTTTATTCTCCTGACGAATCTGCTATGCAGTTACAGTGTGATATTGATAAGGTTTCAACTTGGGCTAAGATTTGGCTAGTTACTTTTAACCCGTACAAATCAGAGTGCATGATAATTACAAGAAAAATTCATAAACCTTTTCAATCCACCACTGTCTATATCAAATATTCCAATTAATACAGTAACATCTCATAAGCATCTAGGTTTATTCTTTCAAAACGATGGTCATTGGACATCTCATGTAAAACATATTAAAGAAAAAGCTTGGGATAGAGTCAATATAATGCGTCGTCTTAAATACTCGCTTGATAGAAGGCATTTGAAGTTATATACATTTCGTTCATACGACCAATATTAGAATATGGGGATGTAATTTGGGACAACTTTTACGAATATGAAAAGCTCGATCTTGAAAAAATCCAAAATGAGGCAGCCAAGTTTCGGGATGCACTAAGCTCGTATCTATGGAAGACTTATTAGTTATTACACTAGGTAGGATGGAAAACCCTAGGTAGGACGCAGAAAACACAATTTATAAATTGATTAATGGTCTTACTCCGCGTTATCTTTCTAATTTCGTTCCATTTACAGTTAGTCAAGTCTCGTCCTACACATTAAGAAATTCTAAACAGTTCCAACAGCCTTTTTGTTGAACATCATTGTATTCAAATTCATTTCTTCCCTCGGTAACAAACGAATGGAATATACTTTCCGAAGACTGTAAAAATGCAAACACGTTTCCTACTTTAAGGAACCACATAAATACTGTATAATTGTATAATCACGGCGATCGACAACTACAAATCATACACATGCGTATACGTACCCGTTGTAGCTTACTGAACCAGTAAATTTTTGTAAAGAAATTAACAGATTCCCCAAACTGTCGATGTGGTCTTGTTGAAACAACACATCATTACCTATCTATTTGAGCTTATTTAACGTCGGTACCGGTAACCCATATGACCGACGCCCCCTGAAGAGATTAGTTATTTTATGTTGTGGGGGTAGTGCAGGATACAGAAAGCATCCCATTCCAGAGACACCCCTGGTTCTTTTTCATGCTCAGTGTATAGTACTGATACATTGGACCTTGGTTTAAAGTCTCATCCGAAAGACTATTGGTAATGTTAGTGGAGGAGCGGGGGATCGAACTCGGGACCCCTGCTTTACAGGTCCAGCGCGTTACCACTAGACCACATCCGCTCCTAACACATCATTATTTACCCGAATGTAACTTTTATAAAAAGTTGAGCGAAAGAACTGTTAGAAGCTGTCTCTGCTGTTTCTGTACCGCCACTTAATGTTTTGTTAATGCGGTGATGATAGTAAAGAGCTCCAACTGAATACCATTATTTTCGATGCTGTACATCGGTACATTAATTAATCAGTCGTTTGAAGATATAGGATATCTTATTAAATCTAAGTTAATTACATATTCATATCCACGTGCAGTCTGTCTGTCTGTCTGTCTCCTTCTCTCTCTCTCAAGATCTGTCTACTGGAATTCCTTTTATCTAAAATACATCCATTATTTGTTAAGGAGATGAACTTAATAAGATTTTAATTCTTTCGTTCCAATCCTATTTATCAATGTGTTATTGTTGTAGAGATGTAAACATTATAATTACGAAATATTGATAAATAAACTATGTTTTAACTATTCTGAATTTGAAGTAAATAGCTTTGATAGTTTCTGAGAAATGGACCTTAACAAAAAGGTTAACCAATGCCGACGCCGACGAGAGGGTCATGACAATAGCTCCACTATTTTTCTTTGAAAAGTGGAGCTAAAAAGGAAAAACATACTATAAACTAATCACAATTCTACCGAGCTGTATAGTTGAGTTCACTCAGGACATATAGTTACATCAAAATATTTGTAAATGTGTATATAAACACATTCAATATCATAATGAATTGTTTATTTACACAATCATTGGTGACCATTTTAAGTATGTTCAAATTAGTTAGGCTATGAGTAACAACAAAACGATATTTTTGTGTTAATGTAGACTCGCTAATGAGAAAAGGGGTGAGGGGGCGGTTTCCAGGTAATAAGTTATGATTTATATTTTAACTAGGTAGTAATTCATATAATTTGACAAATAAACTTAGGTTCGTTCTCCATATATATAACAAAAATGATATTTTTTGTAATTGCCGAATCAGCAAGTTGTATTTTTTTTCTATCATATTGGTATCACAACCTTTTTCCATGTATTCAGCTTTGTCACATGTATGTGTATTGTAAGATATTATGTAATGATGCACTATATGTACTAGTTACAAAAAATAAACTTCTTCTTAATTGGTGGTTTCATACCTTACGGTTCGGTGATACCAGGTGGCATAAGGCCTTACAGCCTGGAGCTGTAGTGTTGTCAATCCTTACAATCTCAACAGAGAAATATAATATCAGAATTTGTCTAGTCAAATTTTAATTTGAACGATAGTCATTGAGGTTGTGTCTATACATTCCTGAATGAAATTTAAAATGACGTTTTCTTTAAATAGGAAAATATTATTCTTTTAAAGAATGAAAGAATGATTGTCTGACTTTTAACCATACAAAAGACTTGATCAGGGCTCAAAAGACTGATGTTAATTATTTTAAAAAATGTGATTCTCCTCAGTAAAAGGTCCGAACTTTATTGGTGATATTGATTATCCATAAGTACTTTTTTAGGCATAGCTGTACTTGAAATCGATTTTGACCAACATTTGTATCAAATAGAATTGATTAGATACAAAATCTTCAGCTGACTGAATAAGGAAGTTTGCCTTTGGTTAATGCTGTTGCTGTTATGAAATTTTAGGACAGAATCCGTAATTGTTGGTTTAATTGCTCCTGAAAATAATGCAGTGATAATAACAGTAATACATCCGTAAATTAAATGTCAACAACGAAAAAAATAACTGAATAGGAACAAATATGTAATAAATATTACTAATTATTTAATTTATTAATTGATACTCTTAACATTAAACTCAACATTTTTTTTTGTTTTAGCCTAAACTGAAATAGCGCCGTCAATATTTCTCAATGTCCGAAAACTAAAAGGCGTCCATAACTATCAATGCAATTCTCGTCCGAGGTACTTTTAATTCACTAATAACAGAGAAATACGTTTCAACCAATTCCTGTCGATTTTATATTTATTCTCAAAAAGCTGAGCTCTGAATAGTTCAAGTATAATGAGTAAGAGTAGAACTTATTTTTTCAGATGGGGAATTTATAGCTTATGTCATCCTAGCTTTTACGAATGATAAAGGAAATAAGTCAGAAACTACTGCAAATAATAACTGTATATTTAACTTTAAGAATAATGTTTCAGGCGTATTATCAAACGTTAGCATTTCACATCCCCTATCTTCCCCGACCCCCACATACACAACCCAAAAATAGTTTAAAATAATTATTGCACATAGACTGACTTTTTAAAACTATAAAATTAATATTATCTCTTTATCTAGAATATATTTTCCGGCCAATTGGAAACATGCCATCATCACTCCAGCATATTAAAAGTCAAAATCAAAACCTAGCAACTATAGACCAATATCATTCACATGTGTATCGTCAAAGCTAATGGAACACATCATTGTTTCAAAGATGATGGATTACTTCGAAACCAGCAACATGGATTCAGGTCAAAACACAGCTGTGAGACCCAGTTCATCGGCTTTACACAAGAAATAGCTGACAATCTAGATCAAGGTCAACAAACTGACGTCATTGTCATAGACTTCAGTAAAGCGTTCGATAAAGTCGACTACCACAAACTCATACAAAAGCTAAATCACATGGGAGTTCACCCACATATCACTTCATTGATACAAAACTTTCTCAAAAACAGATCACAACAAATATAATTGAAAACAAGGTCTCCGACAGACTCCCTGTACTTTCTGGTGTCCCTCGGGGATCAGTCTTAGGTCTTTGTCTCATTCTGGCATACATCAATGACCTACCAGGAAGTTTTAGGAGCCGAATGCGTCTATTTGCGGACGACACCATAGTTCATTTAACAATAAAATCACAAGCATCTGCACAAAGCTTACAAACTGATTTACACAACCTTGAAATGTAAAAAATGGAAAAGAATGCTCAAAGGAATTCAACCCAGACAAGTGTGAAGTATTCGGAATACACAGGAAAAAGAAACCAGTCATTTTCCCTACACCCTACAATGCACTATCTGAAAACCACAGAAATGCAAAATGTTTAGGAGTTAATATATGTAGTTAACTGAACTGGTCATCACACATTAACAACATCACAAAGAATAAAACAGCTTAAAATTCATCAGACAAAACGTCAAAACAAAAAAAAACAAACTACTCAAAGAAGCAGCATATAAAACAAATGTAAAAACACAGGTCGAATACTGCTCATCCATATCGCACCCATGGCAGAAATATCGCACAGAATAGAAATGGACCAGAGGTCAGCTTGAAGGTATGTTCATAATGACTACCACTATACAATCAGTGTTACAAACATGATTAAGTAATTAAAATGGTCAACACTAAGTCGAAATCAAGCCACCCTGTTCATGCTATAATTCCTATAATAATATATTCCTATTTCTTATAACGCATTATTTCCATATTGCTATCTTTTAACATACTTATTTTCAGTAACCTAGCTCGTATACGTTTTGAGTGATAAAACGATCATTTTGTTAAAGCCGTATTTGTAGTGTTTCTATTACCATATATCAATTTTCATCAATTTAAGTTATACGGTTTTTATGTTATCACGGGATGCAGATTACCTGACAGTCGGACGGACAGGCGGAAAGACGGACAGACTGACGGAGGGCAAACTTCGATTGATATCTATAAAACCTAATTAGACATTTTGCCTTTTTGAAAGTTGTTCAACTATTCTGCCATTCTGCTATTCCGCTGGAGTTGTCATAGACTTCAGTAAAGCGTTCGATAAAGTCGACTACCACAAACTCATACAAAAGCTAAATCACATGGGAGTTCACCCACATATCACTTCATTGATACAAAACTTTCTCAAAAACAGATCACAACAAATATAATTGAAAACAAGGTCTCCGACGGAAAGACGGAAAGACTGACGGAGGGCAAACTTCGATTGATATCTATAAAACCTAATTAGACATTTTGCCTTTTTGAAAGTTGTTCAACTATTCTGCCATTCTGCTATTCCGCTGGAGTTGTCATAGACTTCAGTAAAGCGTTCGATAAAGTCGACTACCACAAACTCATACAAAAGCTAAATCACATGGGAGTTCACCCACATATCACTTCATTGATACAAAACTTTCTCAAAAACAGATCACAACAAATATAATTGAAAACAAGGTCTCCGACAGACTCCCTGTACTTTCTGGTGTCCCTCGGGGATCAGTCTTAGGTCTTTGTCTCATTCTGGCATACATCAATGACCTACCAGGAAGTTTTAGGAGCCGAATGCGTCTATTTGCGGACGACACCATAGTTCATTTAACAATAAAATCACAAGCATCTGCACAAAGCTTACAAACTGATTTACACAACCTTGAAATGTAAAAAATGGAAAAGAATGCTCAAAGGAATTCAACCCAGACAAGTGTGAAGTATTCGGAATACACAGGAAAAAGAAACCAGTCATTTTCCCTACACCCTACAATGCACTATCTGAAAACCACAGAAATGCAAAATGTTTAGGAGTTAATATATGTAGTTAACTGAACTGGTCATCACACATTAACAACATCACAAAGAATAAAACAGCTTAAGATTCATCAGACAAAACGTCAAAACAAAAAAAACAAACTACTCAAAGAAGCAGCATATAATACAAATGTAAAAACACAGGTCGAATACTGCTCATCCATATCGCACCCATGGCAGAAATATCGCACAGAATAGAAATGGACCAGAGGTCAGCTTGAAGGTATGTTCATAATGACTACCACTATACAATCAGTGTTACAAACATGATTAAGTAATTAAAATGGTCAACACTAAGTCGAAATCAAGCCACCCTGTTCATGCTATAATTCCTATAATAATATATTCCTATTTCTTATAACGCATTATTTCCATATTGCTATCTTTTAACATACTTATTTTCAGTAACCTAGCTCGTATACGTTTTGAGTGATAAAACGATCATTTTGTTAAAGCCGTATTTGTAGTGTTTCTATTACCATATATCAATTTTCATCAATTTAAGTTATACGGTTTTTATGTTATCACGGGATGCAGATTACCTGACAGTCGGACGGACAGACGGAGGGCAAACTTCGATTGATATCTATAAAACCTAATTAGACATTTTGCCTTTTTGAAAGTTGTTCAACTATTCTGCCATTCTGCTATTCCGCTGGAGTTGTTCTGCTATTCTGCGATTCTGCTGGAGCTGTTCTGCTATTCTACTAACTTCAAACAGACGGATTTTGTAAGTACTTTTGCAAATTCAGACAAAAGTGGCTATCTTAAGGCTGTTAGCGGCCCAGCGGCCTAAGATATACATAGTGTATCACAGTTATAAAAGTACTTGTGAACAAAGATCAGACAAACCACATAAACAAAAAGTGTTTTAGATGTTCTTTTGCAAATTAAAAGAAAAAAAAGGTTATTTATTAACATAACTTTTTGCTTTTTAGGCTGCTGGCGGCCTAGCGGCCTAAGATATACGTAGAGTGTTACAGCAAATATTATACTTAGCGCGCGCGCGCACACACATACACACACACACACTCACTCACTCACTTAAATTTCTTTCTTCCTCCCCTTTCTGTTTTTTCTTTCTGCCTATTTGTTGTTTTCTTTTAAAGATTATGAGAGATAGATAAATTATGTTATTTGTTGAAACTGAGTTAAGAAATAATTCTGTTACTGTGAAACACAACATATATCTAACCAAAAGGTGGCAAATACTTTTACAAATATTCTATTATAAAAATATCGTTATTTTTTTAGTTTCAAATAAACACCCTAAAGCCCTTTTTGTTTGAACTTTGTTTTTTATTTGAACTTAGTTCAACTATTTCAACTGTGAACTCTATGTAAATCATAGGCCGCTGGGCCACTAGTAGCTTAAAAATAAAAGCTAAAACTTCTCTTCATGACAAAATTTGACTTTGAAGAAAAACAACCCTAACCCCTTTCGTTTATGTTGTTTATTGGCACCGACTTCAAAAATACTATATTTACTCTAGCACTCGATACATATCTTAGGCTGCTAGGCCGCAAGCAGATTAAAAAGCTACAACTGCTTCTCATGGAAAACCTTTTATTTTGAATTTGCGAATATACAACAAAGTTTTTTTGTTTGTGTTCTTTGTTTGAACAAAGTTCAGAATAATATTTCAACTCTGACACTCTGGGCCGCTACCAGCCTAAAAACAATAGCTTTTTTCAAGAACCCCCCTTTTTCAGTTTTAAAAGGATTCCCCAATCCCCATTTGTTTAGGTTGTTTGTTTGATCTAAATTCAGAAATACTTTTTTTACTGTGATACAATTTTTATAACTTAGATCGCTAAGCCGCTGGGCCACTAGCAGCATAACGATAAAATAAATTCTACTTTTCCTTAAAAAAGAACATCTTTTTAACTTGCAAAAGTTCACCCAAACCCTTTTTGTTTGTGTTGTTTGTTTGAACTGAGCTCTAAAATACCAGTTTGACTGTGATACATTATGTAAAATAGGCAGCGGCCAGCGGCCTTAAGATAGCATATTTTTCTTTCATGAAAAAACTTCTTTTGAATTTTAAAAAATACATCTAAAACCCCTTTATTTGTTGTTGTTTATAGACATTAAGTTTAAAGATCTTATTTCTATTGTGATACACAATATATATTTTAGGCCGCTGGGCCGCCAGGCCGCTACAGTTAGACCGTTAGGCCGCGAGGCCGCTGAAGTTAGGCATCAAAGCCGACGGGCCGCCAACTTTACGAACATGTTAAACGTTACAAGTCTAAACAGATTAGTGCAACTAAGGCGACTATAATCACCAATACATCCCATGTCCGAGGTACATAAATGCCGATCCGGAGGTCCCTGGTTCAAGTCCCACCAGGTGTTAGAGTCCACAGTGACTTTTCGCATTCCTCACTTTCGGTGCCAGTACTGGTTTGAATTCAGTAAGCAGTCATCAAGAGGGATTAATATCAGTTGAAAGAACTTGCTTCCGAATCGATATACGCCAATATTGCAGCCTGTATCTAGAAATGTGGTTCCAGGATGTCGTAATAGAAATACCGCAGTTTGGTTAAGGAGATATTCCTTCCACGTTCTAAAACCTCTTAAGCAGATATCATGTTTTATGAATGTACGAAAATTAGTCTTGTTCTTTTGGTGTCTTTATTGCATATGTGTCAGAGGAATGTCGATAGTGAAAAAAATGAGTACCTAGGGGATATCCAGCCGAACACCAACTTTACAAATATAAAAATGATGTATATATGAAGAAGTTTAAAATAACATGTCATTTTATATATTCATCTTTTACATAAAACCGTCTCTCATCCGACTTACAAAAATCAGGAATTCGGCCAGATTTTTAGCTATTGTTTAGAATATTAAAGGAAAGTAAGATTGTTTTCTCAATTAGAGGATGTTTGTTCTATTATTTCTATTTCATTAGGATTTATTTATTTATTCATTTATTTATTTATTCATTCATTTATTTACCGTTTATTATTTTTTCTTTCTTTTTTATTTATTTCATTGTTTTCATTTTCTGCACGCCAAGTTTGTTTTTAACATTTCAAAGCTATCTTTGTAGAGATACACCCTAAATATTCGAGTTTTGAGAATCCTGAATTCAGTTGTTCTGGAGTTATTGTTTGAACACTTATTTCTGTAGTCGGGCACCTGTAAGCATGACCTTATATACTGTTGGCAAGAAACAAAAAAGTCATCTTCTTGTCTTACTTGACCATTTTTCAAATTTTTCTGAGTTTTGCGTTAATTTTTAGTTGACTTATTTTTGCAGAGACGGTTTTAAAATCACAAACTCCAAATACCTTCGTATTTGAATTTGATATTAACAACCATTATTGAATGAATTTTCTAACTGCAAAGGTAACAACAAGTTGTACATTTTAAATCATATTCCGACATTGTCTTAGGTAAGTTTTCTTATAATTTCCAATTAGTTGTGCACTTTAAATGATATATTTTTCATAACAGCTGCTTTCTTACAACATTTTGTAGATAAAGATTTATTTACAGCGGATTCTCTATTTGAAAGACTTGAACTATTCATCTAACATACATCTAACCTTTGTAATATATTTGAAAAAAAATCAAAGGTTAAAAGGTGAGGTCCTTAAATCTTACTGTTAAATTCAGTGAAGGTATATATTATACATATTTTTTTCATTACAGAAATATGTCTGTCAGCCACAGCGTTTGTCTAATTTTACTTCTTATATCTAGAGTATACAGTGGAACGTTGTTATACAATGAGGAACACTGTGTGTTCCACGGGGCTGTAGCTATCTGTAAAAACGCCCTGCCGACGGTTCTACCTGATCAAATGACTGACGTTATAGTTGAAGATTACACACTCGACAAAATCAACAATAAGACTTTCAATGATAAGAGCTGGAATTCATTGCGCCTATCGGATTTTACTGTTAACATTCATGCAGAACTGAAACTCTATGAGTCTAAATTCTCCACTCTAAAAGGTTCACAAACACTTGCCATGAACACTCCTAATATGATTTTTCGAGGCAGGAACAGAATTTTATCCGATTTTAAGAAGCTAAAAACATTAAATCTTTCGTCATGTTACCACGTTTAATAATCACGTAATTGTGGACTCCCTTATGCTTGACCAATGCTGCATGGACAAAGGTCGCCGATTGAATTGCGGACAAATTCTTAGCAAATCAAATATCGTCAAGTTGAGCTTAAGTGGGTGTGACTTACTTCACAATGGTCCTCTGGATTTAAGAGGGCTTACATTGTCTTTGAAAAGTTTAGATATTTCAAACACCTCCAACAAGAGACCAGCTGTTTATGATAAATGGCCATTTGACGTTTGAAACGTTTGATTCTAAACACTATTTAAAATTGGTATGTGCCCAAGTCATTATCTGGAAAATATCACTTTGAATCAATACATGCCATTATTTTTGTCCATAAACAACGAAAATTTCGATTTGTCAACGTATTAAATAAAACCTAAATATTTCCATAGGTTTAGGTCTAATTATATCCATTATAACAACGTCACGACGATATGGCCTATAGATGTTCAGTTAATTGAAGCTGATCTTTCTTCAAATGATATGGAATATTTGTCGCCTTCGTAAATGGTGGTGCTATAACCCTAGAAGTGTTTCTTCTTTCTCATGACAAACTTCATCTCATGGAACATTTTCAAGAATTCAAAAACTTCTTTATGACATTTAAAACACTGCGAAATGTAGGTCTATCAGACAACGGTTGTCAGTCGATTCCTGGTGACATGTTTGCTAATAACGTCAATCTTAAAGCAACAGACTTGTCTTTAAACAAACTTACCTCTATCTCGAAATTCGTCATTTTGTTGATCTACGCCAGTTGAATTTGCTGAATATCTTAATCCTTTACTTCGGAGCTGCGACAGTTGCAAAGCGTACCATGTTATCGCAGAATTTATCTGCTCAATTTACAATAGATCTTGCAGGTAATCCATTTATGTGTGTCCTTTGTCAAATGGCTGGCTTCACTTCCGAACACAACTTTCAATTGTACTTTGGATTATCACCACTTACTCATTGATAATGACGCTGTAGTGGATTCAGAATTTTCATGCACTCGTTCAAAAATTATCGTGCCGTCAGTGCTGGTGTAAGGTTGTAAACCGACCCCCAAGTCGACGATCAAGTTCTTGTTCACAACACCAGAAAATGAACGAGAAAAGGCGGGAAACTTGGTCTTCAATGAAGAGGACCACACAAATAACAAAAGTAACTGGAAAGGATACTTACTTCCTCGAAGGAATGAAAACCAGCGTAAGTGGGAACAGACTGACTAGCTATAGTTAGAGAAAGGACGATGCTACTTTTGAGAGTCGTACAAATAACACAGAAAATAGGGCTACTGATAGTCAGTCAAATAAAAACATAGACACGCGAGCTACTGAAAGCTCTACAAGTGATCACATAAACAAAGAAACAGAAACCGAAGCAGACAACAAAGCATTTGAAAGTTTGGTATGCAGCATTGCCGTGTGGTCTTGTACCAATTTTGTTCAAATGATGACCCGCTGTGTCAAAACTGGCCCGCCACATGGGTCACTTGATTTTACATAGGCATCTACAGGATAATATTTAAAACTCTTCTTATCGCCCGAAACCCCCGATAATCGGAAGTAGCAATAAAAAAATACTTTAATTTTCAACGATAATGCTTTATGTAGGTGATACAAGCAAGTTGTATTTTTTATTTGCATTTGTGTAACAATTATACTAAGAAAAGTATGGTCATTTTAGTCATTATTCTATATCAAAAGATCATGTCATGGTTAAACTGAACGCTTTTTCTTGGACAAAGATAAACCGGTACAAACTTCACAACAGTATACACACATTTCATTAAATATAAATGGATTATTTTTGTGAGTACAGATATTTGGTGTGTTGAAAGACCAAGAAAATATCAGATAAAAACAAGGGTCAGTATTAAAAAAAACAGTTCTATAGGATAGCAATTCTTCATTTTGTCTTTGGAGTCATGATAATATTAGGTTGGATATTATTACATTTGACTGGTTATAGTATTATTGTTATGATATTAACTTGATAACTTGTTTAAGCAATAGCGACCGAGAGTCGTAATTCTGTGTGTTAGATCACTTCTGTTAGGATGAAGAGTAACCTTGATAGAAAAATGATCTCGGGGTCATCTTTCTAAGAAAAAATACCCATTTTCTATGAAAAACTGATTTGGTTTGATTTGGTTTATTGTGTTTTTACGCCCGTTTTCAACAATTTTTTTCAGTTATATCAGGAAGGCAGTTACCTAACGATCGTTTCTTGGAAGAACCAGTACTAAACACCCATCCTCCGCAAGTAACTGTCAACTTTTCTCACATAAAGAGACGTGGTCGTAACTGGGGCTCGAACCCATATAGCTCTACCAGTGACTGTTACCACTCGACCACGGCGGCGGGTCACTGACGTAGTAAAAATAGTTATCCCGATTATAATCCCATTGCCTAATGGATCACTAACTATTAACGGCGGTAACCTAAGAAATCATTCTATATACTTGTTTGTTAGTTGTTGCTCTTGTTCCTGTCGCCTCATTATTACTAGACTATATAGACTCTACATGAACAAGTTTTAAACTTATCTAGATATCAAGAAAAAAATCGCGTGACTCAAGTTTGGTGAAGATCGCGTCAAAATGTGATTTCTAAAGCAATCACATTTTTTCTAAAATTTGACCTCGTGACATAGTTTAGACCCAACATGACTTATTTTCAAACGTGACCTTACCATCATTAGAATATTCATTCTGACCAACTTTCATGAGTATCAGGGAAACATTTGATCTCGTTTTTGACCCCACCCAGACTTGACCTAGATTTGATATTGTGACCAAGTTTGGTGATGATCGAGCTTAAAATGTGGTCTGTAGCTAAACTGGCTTGCCAGGCTTCTCTGATGTCGGGCGACGCTATAATGGTCGAAAATCAAAGGTAGTGATAAGTAGATAATTATAATACTTTAAAAGGAGAGAAATTAAAGCCAAGCAGACACAGCGACAGACACGGCGACAGCGCCTAGCCACTCATGAAAATGACAGACTTAGAATGTACCATCCACATCCCCAAAATAAGAACGCTTCTGGTACGCTTACATACTGTCCTACACAATGAATGACACCCTGTCTGGTATGAAAGCCACAAACAAATTACCTATTATGCATTGAGGTAACCCTAAATGATAATTACAGTGAAGTGTTTGTTATTGATAGTTCAATTCGTTTCAGTGTGTGGGGCGTTTAAACGAACAAAACGCGCAAACTTGGGGATGCAAAAGCATCACCACATAAGGACTGGTTAGAAAGAAGGATTGAACGCCACGTCCCATTTGCTCTCCCAGATCTGTAGCCTATCAAGATCTTGTTGCAGAGTATTTTGTTAGTCAGTGTTATTAACTGTGATGTAAACCGCAGTGTCATCTGCAAATAAACGGACCTGTGAAACTATACTTCCAGGCAGGTCATTCATGTAAAGAAAGAAAAGTAAGGGGCCTAGCAATGAGCCTAGAGGTACCTCAGAAGTTACTGGGACCTCATCTGAAGTTTCCCCATCTAGCAGGACCGACTGGTGTCGATCTATCAAGAACGATTTGACCAATTGAAACGTATTGCCGTGACAACAAAAGTGTTGATAAAGTTTGAAAAGGAGGATGGTTAACTTTATCAAAAGCATTCAAAAAATCTAGAAGAATAAAGTCTGTTTGTTGACCTTGAATCAAGTTTCTTGACAGGTCTTCAATTAGTTCAAGAAGCTGTGTTTTGCATGACCTTTTTCCCTGAAACCGTATTGTAGATCGTACAGAATGTTATTGAACTGAAAATGTTTTGTGATGTTGGATGCTACAATGTGTTAAAGCATTTTGCAAAGAACGCATAAAAGAGAGATAGGCCTGTAATTTGCAGGGTTATTTTATCCCTCTTTTTAAACAAGGGGGTGACGTTAGCCTTAGTCTAGTCGACAGGGATGTTGCAAGTGTCAAGGGATTTGTTAAATTATTTGGTGATAATGGGTGCTATCTGGACACTGAGGTTTTTTAGTATGATAGGTTTAAGGTTGTCTGGGCCGCAAGCATTGTCAGTTTTTATAGTTGACAACAACTCTGTCGATTGAGTACATTTGCCTTATCCCTTGAATGTGTATGGAGCTTCCCGTTCTCTTGCAAGAGCGAGATACTTTGTGAATCCTGTTTGGAATTTTTGGATAGTTATTTTTTACGGGAAAATGTTTGACTTAAATCAGATTCTAATATATAACCTATGTAATTTTCATATGCTTGTTTAATATTTCTACGGGCAAGGTTCCTATATTTCTTATAGTGTTGTTTGACCTTTGGACTGTTGTCCTTTTTGAGCTTCTGAAATAACCTATTTCTTTTCCTTCTTCGGTGTTTTATACTTTGGGCAATCCAGAGTAGGGTGGGCTTTGGACCTATTTTTTTATCGAAATGAATTGCCTCATTCCCTCATGTAGCA
The DNA here is from genome assembly GCA_012932295.1 of Cyclina sinensis. NCBI lineage: Eukaryota > Metazoa > Mollusca > Bivalvia > Venerida > Veneridae > Cyclina > Cyclina sinensis. Next base: position 12,234,833 of record JAAONU010000012.1, on the reverse strand, counting down.
ATGACTTAAGGTCTGACCATAGGTCTTCCACTGACTTAGTCTTGTAACCAGTGAGGAAAGAAGATGACTTGGACTGTTGAAACGAAATCCAGTCAGCTTTTCTATATAAGGGAATAGACCGGGGAATTTGACGATTAAGCTTGGGCTTCACATGAGAAAATACTTGTATAATCTCATGATCAGATATACCAGCTATAGTATTAACACTTTTAACCAATGTTGGGTTTAACGTAAGGAAAAGGTCCAATGTTTTATTTAACCTTGTTGGTATGCTTACCATTTGTCGCAGTGAGAATTCATTTATTATAGAAAGGAATTCATCATAAATTTTGGGATGTGGACAGCCTGGTTTTAGAGTAGGGGTGCCATATGTGTCCCACGAGATTTTGGGAAAGTTGAAATCACCGGAGAGCCAGATTTTACCCTTGAGTTTGTAAGCCATATCTAATGATTGAAGTTGAAGTAAGCTTTCTTTATCACATTCATGGGGCCTGTGATAAGAGGCTAAATATAGGGGTTGTGAACCAAATATCTCTATCTTTTACCAGATAATTTCACAATTTGTTTTTAATCTTTTCATTTCCGAGACAACAATTGAGTTTTTAACTATGATGAACACACCACCACTAGATTTTCATGTGTTTCTATCCTGTCTGAAAGGTGTATTATCTAGGGACTGGGGTTTTTTTTCATTGTCAGTGTGATTTTGCGCTAACCAGGACTCTGTACCAAAAACATATCTGTTTTTTTCTGTTTCAAGTAAGGCCTGAAATTTTAGCTTCTTATTTATTAAGAACTGGATATTGACTGTTCGGGTTTTTAGGTTTGAAATAAAATTTGAGGGATTTTTTTAAATTGGGTTCATTTACGTGGGCTGTGAGTGTTTATCAGATTCTGAGTCTGAATCAGATAGTAGTTTGAAACTGTTATTGGAAGCCAAGATAGACAAGGTCACATTAGTGGCAGAAAAGATTGTTTGTAGAGTTGCAGTTTCTTCAACACCATGCAAAGGACTGGTTGCCACTTGCCAATTCATTGTAAAGGTTCTGGTTCATATTTTCACAGTGAATATGAAGCCAGAGATTACAGTAATCACACAATATGTCCGGGTCATTGTCTAATACATTGATTCCACACGAGCCGCAAGGAAAATCCGGGCCTGGGTTTGTCTCTTTATCTGCAGCGATTAATAAAAATAAAAAAGGAGTACGAACAGGTAACTTTTAGTAACTTTCGATTTGATATGGCCCCTACAATTTTTTGACAAGTAGTTTACATGTATGTTTGCAGCAAGAAAATAGTTGGGTCTCCAACAGGGCCTCGGGATGCAGTTATCTGGCTTATTAGATTGACATTCATTGCGCAGAACTGTGCTGTATGTTTGGAAAAATGTACAATACAACAAAAAACCTGTAAACATGCTTACTTTCATTTCATATCTTAACTTCGAAATTTTATTAAACAACACCAATTTGTTTCATTCTACTTTGTATCTAAACTATACATTTGAGTTTAGATCATTTACTTGTCTAAGAACCAAATCGGAAGATAATGTCGACGTAGCCCAGTCGGCATAAACTTATTTGCTTGTACAGTTGTGTCAACCGATGCCAAAGAGAACTGGAAATGTAGATATCCTTTATATTTATATAAGAAATATTCATTACATGACTACACACATGTATGTTTAGATTTGATGACCAGGTGACAAGTGCAAAGAAGCCATTAAACAATGTGCTAATAAAAATAAATCAACATATCTTTCTATTATGATAGAACACCTGTGAGGTTAGAGGTCAAATATATCTATTCAGGCTATTTCAAATACAATAAACAATAAGAAGTTTTCTTCAATTAATATTACAAGTCTAAACTGAGATTGCGTTATTAGTATGACAGTGACGTACTCTTCATAAGTAATGGACTAAACAATACTGACCCGAAAAATGTAAATATCCTAGATATTCATTAAAGAAGAAAATATTCATTATATGACTACATACATGTACACTAAACCAATGTTCTATCTGGCCAGTCAATAAAAGACTAATTTACCAAAACTAAAAATGGGAAGACATGAAATTTGCAGTATTTTGTTTCTCTGTCTTCTCCATTGTTTACAACAGCTATAGCTTATGTATCGCTATCAAGTGTCCTCATCCGGAACGGGGTGAACATTGCCGCCTTTCCGCACGTGAAACTCGTGCACGCTGTTATCAGACTAGAAAAATTTGTCAAGTGTATATTTAGCGACAAGTAAAATGAAGCCTAGCACCCGGTGTCCTCATCCACAACGGGATTAACATTGCCGCCTTTCCGCACGTGAAACTCGTGCGCGCTGTTATCAGACTAGAAAGAAATTGTCAAGTGTATATCTAGCGACAAGTAAAATAAAGCCTAGCACCCAGTTTCAAAGCACTGGAGTAGTCATGGATGACAGGGTAATTATTATTCTCATGAATAATGAGTGGCTTAAATATAGGCCAGATACAGGATTTTTACTGTTACGTATTGGATTTCTTAATTGGTTTTGCATTTGTATGTATATTCTTCATGACCTTAAAAGTATAGAATATATAAGCTACGTTGGGTGCTAGCATACTGAAAATAACTAGTTTTAGTTACTCAGTCTGACCATAATCGCCATTATATGTACACGTAATAAATCTAAGTATCAAAAAATAAAAATTTGCCGATTTGTGGGAAAAAATGCAGAGTTTTGAACAATTCTGTTGTATGTCACTGAAGCACCTCGTATAGGCTTATCTATTATCAAGTTGACATTTTTCTTAGGACAAAGCGTCTTGATATTTACGAGAAAAAACAATAAACACAGAAAACTCCCGAAATCTTTGTGAATTTGATTCTAATGTGAAATTATTCAATTATTAGCATGCTGGGTCTTAGTCCAGTACAAGAAATTAATAGACTAACATTTGAAAAATTGTACATAGGAGCTTCGCTGCTACTCATTAAAACGCAAATTCTGAAGCCGGATAAAAATCTTATTTAGCAAGGATTTGTGATAAAATATTGACATGCATAATTTGTTAAATTTTCACTACCTTTGAAAAATAACGTTTTTGGAAAGTGAGGTAAAACAAGTGTTTCAAAATTATAATACATGTACACTTCATACACACTTTTTTAGTTCAAACTAAATACCAAATCCCATTACAGCCAGCTGTTGAGCATAATTATTCATTAATCTGTAGATTTTCATATATATATTCGGGTTTGAACTGTAAACACATATGTCACACACACACACACACACACACATACGCACACACACACACTCCTTGCTATGTTAACATATTGTGATATCCGTTCCACTGTACGTGCAATGCTTAAAATATTCAATCGGTTGATTGTTTATTGAATGTGGAATATGTGAATTTCAGTTACTGCCATATCAAAATATGGTAAACAGGAAGAAAACATTTTCCTGTGACATAAACGCTTGTACAGTATATTTATTCGTAAGCGTCACAAAGTACCCATCACCGGGTAGGTAACTGCGGCAGTAGTGAGATATCAAGTTGTCCACAGTTGAAAATACATCTTGCGTTTTTGAGAAGTCTTTGAACAATGACACCCGTTCATCCTGAAAAATCATCAGCCAAAAAAAAACAAGTTGCTGCATGAAGAAAAAGGCATTAAAACCAGACCCACTAATGAAAACCATTCCTGTTATTGGTACTGGTCTCATAAGTATTGTTCGTGTTTCCATTTTCTCGACTCACAGATTTATTGAAATGATTTCAATAATTAAATACAGGCAGTAATTATAATCAGTTGTAATACATAATTTCCAGACATACTCTGATATCAAAAGTACTTCAGTAGTTTAACTCATAATAGTATGCCAAGAGTTCCAATAGGCTTCGAGCTTTCTACTCGATCTTTGCTGTCAACATATATTATAAATGCTTATTTCTTGAGTAAAATATTTTAAATCTATATTAGGATAGCCTTAAAATAAGTTTCTGTTAAAGAGGACCTGATTTCTTCTTGTGTACATTTGCAGCTTATTATTCTCTGTACTGAAAAAGTGGCGGAATATTTTTAACCCTGACGGTGATAATTATAGCTATAGTATTTTCGTATAAGGAAAGGTTTCTGATATAATCGTGTAAAAGGGGACAATTCTGAAAATGCGGATGCTAGACTTTTGAACCTTACCACATTTTATGCGGGTGCTGGTCAAAAATATTAAAAGGATACTCCATCACAGAGTGAAACTTAAAAGGTGACCGCAACAAGTGCATTGTTAGGTGAAGATTACTTGTCATTAAGTACTTATTAATGAGACTAAATGTACCAGTCGATTGAATTAAAATATGTATATTTCATTTATATCTGAATTGAATTAAAATAATCTTAAAATGAACTGAATTTAATATCGCATTTATATCTGATATAAATACACATGATTTGTATATGTCAGGATTACTTAAAAATTTTCTAATGAGACAAATGAACGTCAACTGATTTTACTTTTTCTTTTGATGCCTACCTTCTCATGTATACGAAAAAGCTTCAGACCCTTCGGTGTCATGACGCTAAGTGTCTGTAAAAATGTTTATACATATGATAATTCATTTAAAATAACTAGCCTTTAATTTCTAGTGTGCTCATCCTTTTATTTAAAAAATTAGAAAGAAGAAAGTACAATGTACAATAAATGATATTTTTGACAACATTTTCTTCAGAAGTTCTTATATGTATTTAAACGGTTCAAGAATTTAAAGAAAATTACATAAAAAGTGGAGTTTTCTTCCTTGTTTCCTAAATTAGAAGGTCTGTATATTAAATGAGAATTTACCTGTTTTGTTTCGTCTCCGGGATACACAACAAATGTTCCTTCTGGTGTATCCTTCATTATCCTGAAACATTGATTCTCTTAATTTAAAGCAAAAACACAATCATAACAAGATTTGTTTGTTACACATGCAAGTAAAAATGAAGACTTTAAAATCAAGTTCAATTTTTTAAGTTTGAAAGGCGGAAACCAGAAAGGTCAATAGCAATAACATGATGACAGGAACAATAACATGATGTCAGTCTTTGCAATTTAAACTTTAAAACAATTCTTTATAGTAAACTCATTTACCACAGAACTGCAGGGGAAAGGGGGCGGGGTAACTTTTATGCTTTTTTAAAAGTCTTTTAAGGTTTTTTCACTTTGCTACAAAACAGCTGGGTCTGAAAATTATTTAACAGCTTAGAGAAATAAATATCAAGCAATACATTTATTCAAAGCAAAGCAAACTTTAAAAGAACATGTCAAAAAGACACATTCAACTTAAATTTTCTGTTGCTGCGTTAAGTGGTCATACATTCTGGTATTGCTTATTACTAGAGTATTTGATAATTGCACAAAAAGGTTTTACCTTTTTACACGTTTCCTTGTCTCCCGGTAATCCTCTGTAGTGACCTGCTGTAAAGAAAATTAGTAATTAGAAAATTAGAAGAAACAAATTCTGAATGTGTAAATGTAAACACTTAGATATATCTAATAAAGTTTGAATTACCAGATTTAGTTTGTTCGTTTTTTTTTTGTTTTTTTTTTGTTTTTTTGTTTTTTTTTTTGTTTGTTTTTTTTGCGGGGGGAGTTGCTGTTGTTTTTCAATCTAAATTAAAAATATGTAACTATACTGGTCGCTTAAAAACTCGTGCTTTAGTGAAAATTTGAATTTCGTCCTTTTTTGTCTGTGAAAGACTCTTTAAGGTGACGTAAACGCAAAAATCCTTCCTGAATAACGAATGGATTATGGGTATTTTTTCTGAGCTATTTGATACATTCTGTCAGTTCCTACTATAGAACTTTATTTTTAATACACACGACGATGTATTATTTTCTATCAATAACTAAAAAGCTTCTTCCTATCTACTATATTCTTAACAAGCTCACTTACTGTCCCAGAATAATCTTACCTTCAAAAGTGCCTCGGGATCTTCGTAATCTATTTCATCACTTAAACGGTTTGTGTCCGGGTCTCTTTCTAAACTCTCTTGGTCACATCTAACTGACAACACTAAAATGACGCAGACTCTGGTAGTGAATTATTTTGAATTCCTCTTTGAATTGAGAGAAAACCAGAGTCTGTTGTATTGCTATAATGCACTGAACTGCTTTCAGACACACGTAATGTTTTTGGCCTGGTCTCGTCAGCTTGGTTGGTTTCTTGAAACGCTGAAATTTAATCTAAAAGATTGTTACTTAAAAGTATATTCCGATGAAAATAAAAATGAGGTCTGTTAAAACTGGAGTAGGTTAAGTAAATTGTTACCAAACAGGGACAGATTCAACAGTACGTTATTTTTGAAATGATTGAATAAATAAATCTTTTTTTCTGAATCATATTTCCAGAGAGAGAGAGGGGGGGAGAAAACAATTACCGCTATATTTTGCAATTGTAAGGCTTTTTTCATTTTCTTTTCTCTATCGTTTACGCCATCATAGAAGTAGCTATCTACATGGAAGCTGCTTTTCTCGAAATGGAGACATAAACGTATTTAATATCTGAATATATATAAAAACGATGATATCGTCTAAATGTTTATTCATAATTTGTTGTCCACTTAAAACAAACACAGAACATCATTCCGTGTTACCAAATATTGTTGAAATTTAATCAATTTTGATAGAGAAGCGTATACCTTTGCTAGTCAAAGTAACAGCACTTCGTAAGGACTATACAACAACATCGGATCTAGATACAAAATTGTGTAAGTGCTGTTTCAATGAGATTTGATAGCAGAAGCACAAAATGAAATAACCTGGTAAAAAAAGATTGCGTTATCGTTGATTTCGCATGTGATAAAACTAATATTCTTACTGTTTCTATCTGTTTTACTATTTACATCAATCAAGATCCCTTGACCAGGGGCACTTAAAACCTGCAAATGCTCTCAACATGTCTTACCAAAGGCTGACCCGGGAACGGAAGATGCGCTGCCATCATAACCACTGTCACTGCAAAGACACGGAAATGTGAACTTTTCATACGTAACAAATGTCAGTCGATCACAAAAGAGTTCGTGGAACGTCTAAAGTGACTTGTAAATTCTATTCAATTTTTTTGCAGCATTCTTAATCCTTTAATACCCTTAGGACTAACATCGAAAACATATTTCAGCTCACACTGGGTACTGAAGCTTTACGTTAGAGATAAATTGTTTCTTTATTATGAATTAAAATGACTTACTTGGAAAGATTTGGGTGCACTTGATCAATTTCTTCTGGAATCTTCTCCAACCATTTCTAAAACAGAACACTAAGATACGAAATAACCTGGTCAGGTATGCTCTACAAAAAATTTCAAACTTTCTGTTAAATATCGGCGTAATCTTCAGAGTTTGAAAAAAAGCTGCTCAAAACATGTTCTAGCTGCAGCACAGCCAAATAAAGGGCAGTTGAACAAAAAAAAACGGATTTATAGCAAGACAGGACACTTTAAAGGCAATATAGCGATAGGACAAGGCAAGGACAGAAGAGTCGGAAAGTCAAAGTAAAGCGAAAAAACTAGGGATGCCTAATAATCGGTTAACCGGTAACAATTTTCCGGTGAGGTTAACCGAAACAAAAGGAAGAGAGAATGTTAAAAATATAAACATTAAAAGTAAAAACTACAAAACAAGCGCGCGCACTGACAACGGTATTTATCGATCGTCGTGGTGATAAACCCCGGATGCGCGTAGATCAATACACGTGTCATACTTATACACAGGATGACTCGTTTATTTGTCACTTTTGCCATTGTAATGATTAACAATTATATAAACATTGCGCCTCCTGTTTGCCGCTGCCAATTAAGAGTTTAACTGGCACTATTGTTTGTTTTCTACTCGCTAAATAAAAACTTAACTTGAGATTAAAGGAAAATCGCCGTTGATGATTTCTTAATAATTAACACGTCAAATCAAGTTTGTTTTTCGAAGCAGTGGGAATTTATGTAATGTCGTATTGTACTAATTTGATTTTCACCAGTAAGACTTGACTGTGTAATTAAATTAAAGATAAAACTCTTCAGTGTTTTTTTATTTATTCTATGTACGTAATGCATTACATTTCATTATACGAAATGAAAGATAAAAACAAAAACAGACTGAAAACGTTAACATTACCAACAAGGATTGCATACATTTATAAAATGAATTTAAAGCAGTAAGAAATTACACACGAGGGGAATGCATATGTATCTTTTAAGCGATCACAATACTCTTTCGGCCCGAATAAAGATCCGAATAGTAAACACTATCCCGTCAACTTCCTGTTTCACCTTAAAAGTGTACATACCATAAACTGTGACTAGTCGGCACGAAAACAGGGGCGTAGCAAGGGTTTTTGAAGGTGTACGCAGAATGGTAGGGGGGTCCGGGGGCATGCTCCCCCGGAATTTTTTTTCTGTAGATCGACTCAGGAGCGTTTTGGCGGGTTTTTGGCATAAAATAAGTCATACTTTTTCACCAATTTTACTCTATTCTTGTTTTACTTTTTCTAATGGAACATCTACTAACAACTATTCAAAAAGATTTTCTGGACCAATGTGTACGCAACTGCGTATTCTGCGTATTGGTAGCTAAGCGCCTGGAAAATATTTTATTGTTTATCGGTTAACCGGTAAATTTACCGGTAACAGCGTCAGGTTAACCGGTAAATTGAAAAGTTACCGTTTGCATCCCTAGAAAAAACAGAAAAGAACACATCACGATTCCAAAGAATGTTTTCAAAGAATGCTTCCTGGAGGTGTACTGTAACATAGATATCATGATAATTATGAACAATGGCCTATCTGTCATGGACAATGCGCCTTTACATACCTCTCTTGATTCAGCAGTATCACAGGAGAAGAGTAATGTTTATTCTCAGTCTTCGTTTTCTCTATTTTTTCCGATAAAGCGTTCCTTATTAAGGGGCACACCTCGACCTGTTAAGATGAAATAACATGCTAAATGCGTCTAGAAAACAGAACACTGAACTGTTAAGACATGCTTTGTCAACAGGACATTCAAACTTAATTGTTTGTAGTTGTTACGTTTTACTTTATAGAGGTCTTAATATATATCATTTACATTCTCGTTTAAGATTGAATGACCTATAATGGGTTTTATACACATGTCTTAGAGTTCAAGTTATTACCTTACGCATGGACCAAGTGAGTATGCCTTTTCAGATTTCTTCGAATACATATCAGCATAAATGTATAAAAACCCCTTTGATATAACCACATACTTCTGTTTCCCTGAATTAGAATGGAATTAAACATTTTAGATAATTATCTAATACGAACATCAGTAACATGACGCTATGTTGCTACTGTTGCCAAGAAGAAACTTTTAAAATTTACATGTATATGTTTCACTGTTGTACAAAGATAGCTGACAGTAACCTATATTTATTTCAACTAAGGTAATCCTAGAAAAGCATTTGCTTTATTTTCAAGACGAGTAAAATCACAATCGAACCAAAAATCCTCTGACGGACTTTTCTCCTCTGTGTTAAATATTTTCGCCCGATGCAATTAGTACGACTAGAATTTTCGTGTACTGAATATAATATGATATCACCCTACAGGATTAGAGTAGACAAAAAGTGGACACTGTTTAAAGTTGTGTTATTCAATGCGAAGATTAAACATGTACATATTTTCTTCAATTATTTACCTGTTCAAGCACCATACTGTAAACATGAAAGTGTATAGATGATACCTAAGTACCAATTTAAAAAACATCCCAGATCATTCGGCCGTTGTGGTTTGCTTCACATTTCTATATTCCTTTTTTTGTTTCAACTTGGGACTGTGTGTCAGTGAAGCATGAAGGTGACTAAACAGAAACTCTTAGTGTTAACATTAGACAATTACATATAATCATTAGTCATCTTAAATATTAACATATTTACTTACATTGTCTTCTAAAAAGAGATTTCGTTTTCATGTGTAGAGAACCGCATTGCGAGAATCCAACCGCTCTTTTTAGATCCACTCTACCTGTTAATACCGGCAATTTTAATCTAAGTCACTTAATGTTATGATATTAATAACCAAAAAATGTGAGTTTTTGTTGTAATTAAGACGTATTTGGCGCTTCAATTATACCTTTGTATCTTTTACATAATGAACTTCTATTTCCCAAAATACAATGTCATTTCTCATTTGTATATGTGTTTGATAATTAGAGAGTGTACTTACGTATCATCTAGACACTTTCATGCTTATAGTGTGGTGCTTGAACAGGTAAGTAATTGAAGAAAATAGGTACATGTTTCATTTTCGCATTTGTCTCCTGTAATCCTATACGGTGATATCATATTATATTCAGTACACGAAAATTCTAGTCGTACTAATCGAATCGGGCGTAAATATTTAACACAGAGGAGAAAAGTCCGTCAGACGATTTTTGGTTCGATTGTGATTTTACTCGTCTTGAAAATAAAGTAAAAGCTTTTCTAGGATTACCTTAGTTGAAATAAAGATAGGTTACTGTCAACTATCTATGTGCATATATTCTTCGTGAAAAAGACGACAGTTACAGACCAACAGATAAAATTTGCTCTCGCATAGAAAAACCGTTTCATCATTTTTCTTCAGATTTAATTGTATGAGTAATCATATAGAGATATTTTTGTATGAATAACATATGAGTTTTTTTCTGTTAAATTGTGAGTCATTTTACACGTCTTTTTCAGTGCAAGAGCGTGTGAGCAGGAGAATGGAGAGGAGGATGGTTTCAGTTTACAAATATTCGAGGCTGAGAATAAACCATTACTCTTCTCTTGTGATACTGCTGAATCAAGAAAGGTATGTGAAGGCGCAGTGTCCATGACAGATAGCCCATTGTTCATAATTATCATGATATATATGTTACAGCACATCTCCAGGAAGCATTCCTTGAAAACATTTTTTTTTTTGGAATCGTAATGTGTTCTTTTCTGTCTTCTGTCTTTTTGGCTTTACTTTGACTTTCCGACTCTTCTGTCCTTGCCTTCTCCTATTGCTATATTGCCTTTAAAGTGTCCTGTCTTGCTATAGATGCTTTTTCTTGTTCAACTGCCCTTTATTATACCCCCACCACAAAATGTGGGGGGGGGGGGCTATAATGGATTCGCTTTGTCGCGTCCGTCCGTCCGTCCGTCCGTCTCCATTATCGTGTCCGCTCTATAAATCCTATACCAACTGAAGGATTTTCTTCAAACTTGGCTGAAATGTTCACCTCAACAAAGGGGTGTGCAGAACACATGTTGCCCATGTGTCAGCTCAAGGTCAAGGTCACACTTGAAGGTCAAATATCAAACAATCAAATATTAGACATTATGTCGTGTCCGCTCTGTAAGTCCTACACGAATTGAAAGATTTTCTTTAATCCTGGCTCGATTGTTCACCTCAACAAGGGGATGTGCAGAACCCATGTTACCCTTTTGCCGGCTTAAGGTCAAGGTCACACTTGAAGGTCAAAAATTGACTTAGAAAATATTCTTAAATTTTAACATGTATTTGAATATTTCTGAAACTAGCACAGGTATTTGCTTGAAACTTAAAATATATATGAAGTGTCATAATTAGGATATGCAGGTCAAGTTTCATAACTCTGTATTGCATTTTGACAAAGTTATGCCCCTTTTTAAGTCTTCAAATTTACATACAATCAAATATTAGACAATATGTCATGTCCGCTCTATAAATCCCATACCAATGGAAGAATTTTCTTCAAACTTTACTCAAATGTTCAACTCAACAAGGTTATGTGCAGAACCCATGTTACCTTTATGCCGGCTTAAGGTCAAGGTCACACTTGAAGGTTAAAATTGACTTAGAAAATGTTTTTAAATTTTAACATGTACTTGAATATTTCTGAAACTAGCACAGGTATTTGCATGAAACTTAGAAATATATGAAGTGTCACAATCAGGATATGCAGGTCAAGTTTCATAACTCTGTATTGCATTTTGACAAAGTTATTCCCCTTTTTAAGTCTTCAAATTTACATACAATCAAATATTAGACAATATGTCGTGTCCGCTCTATAAATCCCATACTAATGGAAGAATTTTCTTCAAACTTTACTCAAATGTTCAACTCAACAAGGTTATGTGCAGAACCCATGTTACCGTTGTGCCGGCTTAAGGTCAAGGTCACACTTGAAGGTTAAAATTGACTTAGAAAATGTTTTTAAATTTTAACATGTACTTTTAATATTTCTGAAACTAGCACAGGTATTTGCATGAAACTTAGAAATATATGAAGTGTCACAATCAGGATATGCAGGTCAAGTTTCATAACTCTGTATTGCATTTTGACAAAGTTATTTCCCTTTTTAAGTCTTCAAATTTACATACAATCATATATTAGACAATATGTCGTGTCCGCTCTATAAATCCTATACTAATGGAAGAATTTTCTTCAAACTTTTCTCAAATGTTCAACTCAACAAGGTTATGTGCAGAACCCATGTTACCGTTGTGCCGGCTTAAGGTCAAGGTCACACTTGAAGGTCAAAAATTGACTTAGAAAATGTTATTAAATTTTAACATGTACTTGAATATTTCTGAAACTAGCATAGGTATTTGCTTGAAACTTAAAATATATATGAAGTGTCACAATTAGGATATGCAGGTCAAGTTTCATAACTCTGTATTGCATTTTGACAAAGTTATGCCCCTTTTTAAGTCTTCAAATTTACATACAATCAAATATTAGACAATATGTCATGTCCGCTCTATAAATCCTATACTAATGGAAGAATTTTCTTCAAACTTTACTCAAATGTTCAACTCAAGAAGGTTATGTGCAGAACCCATGTTACCTTTATGCCGGCTTAAGGTCAAGGTCACACTTGAAGGTCAAAATTGACTTAGAAAATGTTCTTAAATTTTAACATGTACTTGAATATTTCTGAAACTAGCACAGGTATTTGCTTGAAACTTAAAATATATATGAGGTATCACAAGTAAGATATGCAGGTCAAGTTTCATAACTCTGTATTGCATTTTGACAAAGTTATGCCCCTTTTTAAGTCTTTTAATTTACTTACAATCAATACTAGACAATATGTTGTGTCTGCTCTATAAATTCTATTCTTATAAGGATTTTCTTTAAACTTGACTCAAATGTTCACCCCAACTGGGCAATGTGCAGAACCCATCTTACGCTTGTGCCAGCTTAAGGTCAAGGCCACACTTGAAGGTCAAAAATTGACTTAGAAAATGTTCTGAAATTTTAACATGTACTTGAATATTTCTAAAACTAGAACAGATAATCATTTGAAACTTCAAATATATACGAAGTGTCCCAAGTAAGATATGCAGGTCAAGTTTCATAACTAAAAAAAGTGGGGGGGATAACTTTGTATTGTATTTTGACAAAGTTAAGTCCATTTTTATGTCTTTAAAATTATTTACTATAATATTTCTTAAACCAGAACAGATAATTACTTGAAACTTAAAATTACATGAATAGTTACAAGCAAGTTATGCCCCTTTTAGGCTTAGAAAATGTTCTGATATAACCATTAATACTTAAATGTTTCTGAAACTAGAACAGATATTCACAAAAATGAAAGGTTATTTGTAACTGTTTCGAACATGATTTGACAATATATATTTATACTATTACCTGTACAATGTGTTTTTTTTTCACCAGAGATAATTTCTTTTTATGTATATGTATTTGTGCCACTAAAGTTATTCCCTTAACCACCTTTCCATGTCGTCTTCTGTCAAGGACATTGGTATAGGTATGAATCGCATTCAGCGATAGTTCTAGTTTTGCTGTGCTGCAGCTGAATATGTTTTGAGCAGCTTTTTTTTCAAACCCTGAAGATTATGCCGATATTTAACAGAAAGTTTGAAATTTGTACATCACACCTGACCAGGTTATTTCATATCTTAGTGTTCTGTTTTAGAAATGGTTGGAGAAGATTCAAGAAGAAATTGATCAAGTGCACCCAAATCTTTCCAAGTAAGTCATTTTAATTCATAATAAAGAAACAATTTATCTCTAACGTAAAGCTTCAGTATCCAGTGTGAGCTGAAATATGTTTTCGATGTTAGTCCTAAGGGTATTAAAGGATTAAGAATGCTGCAAAATAATTGAATAGCATTTAAAAGTGACTTTAGACATCCCACGAACTCTTTTGTGTTCGAGTGACATTTGTTACATATGAAAAGTTCACATTTCTGTGTCTTTGCAGTGACAGTGGTTATAAAAGCAGCGCATCTTCCTTTCCTGGTTCAGCCTTTGGTAATACATTTAGTGAGGCATTTTACACGTCTTTTTCAGTGCAAGAGCGTGTGAGCAGGAGAATGGAGAGGAGGATGGTTTCAGTTTTCAAATATTCGAGGCTGAGAATAAATCATTACTCTTCTCTTGTGATACTGCTGAATCAAGAAAGGTATGTGAAGGCGCAGTGTCCATGACAGATAGCCCATTGTTCATAATTATCATGATATATATGTTACAGCACACCTCCAGGAAGCATTCCTTGAAAACATTTTTTTTTGGAATCGTAATGTGTTCTTTTCTGTCTTCTGTCTTTTTGGCTTTACTTTGACTTTCCGACTCTTCTGTCCTTGCCTTCTCCTATTGCTATATTGCCTTTAAAGTGTCCTGTCTTGCTATAGATGCTTTTTTTTGTTCAACTGCCCTATATTATACCCCCACCACAAAATGTGGGGGGGGGGCTATAATGGATTCGCTTTGTCGCGTCCGTCCGTCCGTCGGTCCGTCCGTCCGTCCGTCTCCATTATCGTGTCCGCTCTATAAATCCTATACCAACTGAAGGATTTTCTTCAAACTTGGCTGAAATGTTCACCTCAACAAAGGGGTGTGCAGAACACATGTTGCCCATGTGTCAGCTCAAGGTCAAGGTCACACTTGAAGGTCAAATATCAAACAATCAAATATTAGACATTATGTCGTGTCCGCTCTGTAAGTCCTACACTAATTGAAAGATTTTCTTTAATCCTGGCTCAATTGTTCACCTCAACAAGGGGATGTGCAGAACCCATGTTACCCTTTTGCCGGCTTAAGGTCAAGGTCACACTTGAAGGTCAAAAATTGACTTAGAAAATATTCTTAAATTTTAACATGTATTTGAATATTTCTGAAACTAGCACAAGTATTTGCTTGAAACTTAAAATATATATGAAGTGTCATAATTAGGATATGCAGGTCAAGTTTCATAACTCTGTATTGTATTTTGACAAAGTTATGCCCCTTTTTAAGTCTTCAAATTTACATACAATCAAATATTAGAAAATATGTCGTGTCCGCTCTATAAATCCCATACTAATGGAAGAATTTTCTTCAAACTGTACTCAAATGTTCAACTCAACAAGATTATGTGCAGAACCCATGTTACCTTTGTGCCGGCTTCAGGTCAAGGTCACACTTGAAGGTCAAAATTGACTTAGAAAATGTTCTTAAATTTTAACATGTACTTGAATATTTCTGAAACTAGCACAGGTATTTGCTTGAAACTTAAAAATATATGAAGTGTCACAATCAGGATATGCAGGTCAAGTTTCATAACTCTGTATTGCATTTTGACAAAGTTATTCCCCTTTTTAAGTCTTCAAATTTACATACAATCAAATATTAGACAATATGTCGTGTCCGCTCTATAAATCCCATACTAATGGAAGAATTTTCTTCAAACTTTACTCAAATGTTCAACTCAACAAGGTTATGTGCAGAACCCATGTTACCTTTATGCTGGCTTAAGGTCAAGGTCACACTTGAAGGTCAAAATTGACTTAGAAAATGTTCTTAAATTTTAACATGTACTTGAATATTTCTGAAACTAGCACAGGTATTAGCTTGAAACTTAAAATATATATGAGGTATTACAAGTAAGATATGCAGGTCAAGTTTCATAACTCTGTATTGCATTTTGACAAAGTTATGCCCCTTTTTAAGTCTTTTAATTTATTTACAATCAATACTAGACAATATGTTGTGTCTGCTCTATAAATTCTATTCTTATAAGGATTTTCTTTAAACTTGACTCAAATGTTCACCCCAACTGGGCAATGTGCAGAACCCATCTTACGCTTGTGCCAGCTTAAGGTCAAGGCCACACTTGAAGGTCAAAAATTGACTTAGAAAATGTTCTGAAATTTTAACATGTACTTGAATATTTCTAAAACTAGAACAGATAATCATTTGAAACTTCAAATATATACGAAGTGTCCCAAGTAAGATATGCAGGTCAAGTTTCATAACTAAAAAAAGTGGGGGGATAACTTTGTATTGTATTTTGACAAAGTTAAGTCCATTTTTATGTCTTTAAAATTATTTACTATAATATTTCTTAAACCAGAACAGATAATTACTTGAAACTTAAAATTATATGAATAGTTACAAGCAAGTTATGCCCCTTTTAGGCTTAGAAAATGTTCTGATATAACCATTAATACTTAAATGTTTCTGAAACTAGAACAGATATTCACAAAAATAAAAGGTTATTTGTAACTGTTTCGAACATGATTTGACAATATATATTTATACTATTACCTGTACAATGTGTTTTTTTTCACCAGAGATAATTTCTTTTCATGTATATGTATTTGTGCCACTAAAGTTATTCCCTTAACCACCTTTCCATGTCGTCTTCTGTCAAGGACATTGGTATGGGTATGAATCGCATTCAGCGATAGTTCTAGTTTTGCTGTGCTGCAGCTGAATATGTTTTGAGCAGCTTTTTTTTCAGACCCTGAAGATTATGCCGATATTTAACAGAAAGTTTGAAATTTGTACATCACACCTGACCAGGTTATTTCATATCTTAGTGTTCTGTTTTAGAAATGGTTGGAGAAGATTCAAGAAGAAATTGATCAAGTGCACCCAAATCTTTCCAAGTAAGTCATTTTAATTCATAATAAAGAAACAATTTATCTCTAACGTAAAGCTTCAGTATCCAGTGTGAGCTGAAATATGTTTTCGATGTTAGTCCTAAGGGTATTAAAGGATTAAGAATGCTGCAAAATAATTGAATAGCATTTAAAAGTGACTTTAGACATCCCACGAACTCTTTTGTGTTCGAGTGACATTTGTTACATATGAAAAGTTCACATTTCTGTGTCTTTGCAGTGACAGTGGTTATAAAAGCAGCGCATCTTCCTTTCCTGGGTCAGCCTTTGGTAATACATGTTGAGAACATTTGCAGGTTTTTAGTGAGGCATTTTACACGTCTTTTTCAGTGCAAGAGCGTGTGAGCAGGAGAATGGAGAGGAGGATGGTTTCAGTTTTCAAATATTCGAGGCTGATAATAAATCATTACTCTTCTCTTTTGATACTGCTGAATCAAGAAAGGTATGTGAAGGCGCAGTGTCCATGACAGATAGCCCATTGTTCATAATTATCATGATATATATGTTACAGCACACCTCCAGGAAGCATTCCTTGAAAACATTTTGTTTTTTGGAATCGTAATGTGTTCTTTTCTGTCTTCTGTCTTTTTGGCTTTACTTTGACTTTCCGACTCTTCTGTCCTTGCCTTCTCCTATTGCTATATTGCCTTTAAAGTGTCCTGTCTTGCTATAGATGCTTTTTTTTGTTCAACTGCCCTTTATTATACCCCCACCACAAAATGTGGGGGGAGGGGCTATAATGGATTCGCTTTGTCGCGTCCGTCCGTCCGTCGGTCCGTCCGTCCGTCCGTCCGTCTCCATTATCGTGTCCGCTTTATAAATCCTATACCTGTCTTATTGGCTTTATTTTGACTTTCCGACTCTTCTGTCCTTGCCTCGTCCTATTGCTATATTGCCTTTAAAGTGTCTTGTCTTGCTATAAATGCGTTTTTTTTGTTCAACTGCCCTTTATTTTGCTGTGCTGCAGCTATGTTTTGAGCAGCTTATTTACAAACCCTGAAGATTACGCCGATATTTAACAGAAAGTTTGAAATTTGTACATCATACCTGACCAGATTATATAATATCTTAGCGTTCTGTTTTAGAAATGGTTGGAGAAGATTCAAGAAGAAATTGATCAAGTGCACCCAAATCTTTCCAAGTAAGTCATTTTAATTCATAATAAAGAAACAATTTATCTCTAACGTAAAGTTTCAGTACCCAGTGTGAGCTGAAATATGTTTTCGATGTTAGTCCTAAGGGTATTAAAGGATTAAGAATGCTGCAAAAAAATGAATACAATTTAAAAGTGACTTTAGACATTCCACGAACTCTTTTGTGTTCGACTGACATTTGTTACATATAAAAAGTTCACATTTCTGTGTCTTTGCAGTGACAGTGGTTATGATGGCAGTGCATCTTCCGTTCCCGGGTCAGCCTTTGGTAAGACATGTTGAGAACATTTGCAGGTTTTAAGTGCCCCTGATCACGGTATCTTGATTGATGTTAATAGTAAAACAGATAGATACAGTAAGAATATTAGTTTTATCACATGCGAAATCAACGATAAAGCAATCTTTTTTTCAGGTTATTTCATTTTGTGCTTCTGCTAGTAAATCTCCTTAAAACAGCACTTACACAATTTTGTATCTAGATCCGGTGTTGTTATATAGCCCTTACGCAGTGCAGTTACTTTCACTATCAAAGGTATACACTTTTCTATCAAAATTGATTAATTTTCAAACAATATTTGGTAACACGAAATAATGTTCTGTGTTTGTTTTAAGTGGACAACAAATTATGAAACAACATTAGACGATATCATCGTGTTTATATATATTCAGATATTAATTACGTTTATGTCTCCATTTCGAGAAAAGCGGCTTCCAAGTAGAGCGCTACTTCTATGATGACGTAAACGATAGAGAGAAGAAAATAAAAGAAGCCTTACAATTGCAAAAATGTAGCGGTAATTGTTTTCTCCCTCGCGCTCTCTCTCTCTCTCTCTCTCTCTCTCTCTCTCTCTCTCTGGAAATATGATTCAGAAAAAAATGATTCATTTATTCAATCATTTTAAAAATAACGTTCAGTTCATTCTGTCGCTGCTTGGTAACAATTTACTTGACCTTCTCCAGTTTTAACAGACAGCATTTTTATTTTTGTTTTCACCGGAATATACTTTTAAGTAAGAATTTTTTGGATTAAGTTTCAGCGTTTCAAGAAAACAACCAAGCTGACGAGACCAGGCTAAAGGCATTACATGTGCCTGAAAGCAGTTCAGTGCATTATAACAAAACAGACTCTGGTTTTCACTCAATTCAAAAAGGAATTCAAAATAATTCACTACTACAGTCTTCGTCATTTTTGTCTGTTAGAGGTGACCAACAGAGTTTAGAAAGAGACCCGGACACAAACCGTTGAAGTGATGAAATAGATTACGAAAGTTCTGAGGCACCTTTGAAGGTAAGATTATTCTGGGACAGTAAGTGTGCTTTTTAGGAATATTGGAGATAGGAGGTAGCTTTGTAGTTTTTGATAGAAAATAATTTATCGCCGTGTGTATTAAAAATAAAGTTCTATAGTAGGAACTAAAAAATTGTATCAAATACCTAAGAAGAAAATACCGATAATCCATCAGTGACTCAGGAGGGATTTTAGCGTTAACCGTCACCATAAAGAGTCTTTCATAGACAAAAAAGGATGAAATTCAAATTTTCACTAAAGCACGGGTTTTTAAGCGACCAGTATAGTTACATTTTCTTTAGGTAAATAGAAAAAAACAACAGCAACCCCCCCCCCCTAAAAAAACACAAAAAAACAACAACAAACAAACAAAAAAACAGGGAATTCAAACTTAAGTCGATATCTAAGTGTTTACACTTACACATTCAGAATTTGTTCCTTCTAATTTTCTAATTACTAATTTTCTTTACAGCAGGTCACTACAGAGGATTACCGGGAGACAAGGAAACGTGTGACAAAGTAAAACCTTTTGGTGCCATTATCAACTACTCTAGTAATAAGCAATACCAGAATGTATGACCACTTAACGCAGCAACAGAAAATTTAAGTTGAACATGTTTCTTTTTAACATGTTCTTTTAAAGTTTGCCTTGCTTTGAATAAATGTATTGCTTGATATTTATTTATGTAAGCTGTTTAATAATTTTTGGACCCAGCTGTTTAGTGCAAAGTAAGAAAAACCCTTAAAAGCTTTTTAAAAAGTGTAAAGATTACCCCGTCCCCTTTCCCCCTGCAGTTTTGTGGTTAATAAGTATACTATGTAAGAATTGTTTTAAAGTTTAAATTGCAAAGACTGTCATCAAGTTATTGTTCCTGTCATCATGTTATTGTTATTGCGATTTCTGTTTTCCACCTTTCAAACTTAAAAAATTGAATTTGATTTTAAAGTCTTCATTTTTACTTGCATGTGTAACAAACAAATCTAGTTATGATGATTTGTTTTTGCTTTTTGCTTTAAATTAAGAGAATAAATGTTTCAGGATAATGAAGGATACACCGGAAGGAACATTTGTTGTGTATCCCGGAGACGAAACAAAACAGGTAAATTCTCATTTAATATACAGACCTTCTAATTTAGGAAACAAGGGAGAAAACTTCACTTTTTATGTATTTTTCTTTAAATTGCTTGAACCGTTTAAATACATATAAGAATTTCTGAAGAAAATGTTGTAAAAAAATATCATTTACTGTACATTGTACTTTCTTCTTTCTAATTTTTGAAATAAAAAGATGAGCAAACTCGAAATTAAAGGCTAGTTATATTAAATGAATTATCATATGTATAAACATTTTTACAGACACTTAGCGTCATGACACCGAAGGGTCTGAAGCATTTTCGTATACATAAAATGGTAGGCATCAAAAGAAAAAGTAAAATCAGTTGACGTTCATTTGTCTCATTAGAAAATTTTTAAGTAATCCTGATATATACAAATCATGTGTATTTGCATCAGATATAACTGAGATATTAAATTCAATTTATTTTAAGATTATTTTAATTCAACTCAGATATAAATGAAATATAAATATTTTAATTCAATCGACTGGTACATTTAGTCTCATTAATACGTACTTAATGACAAGTAATATTGACCTATTACTAACAATGCACTTGTTGCAGTCACCTTTTAAGTTTCACTCTGTGATGGAGTATCCTTTTAAAATTTTTGACCAGCACCCGCATCAAATGTGATACGGTTTAAAACGTTAGTATTCATATTTTCAGAATTATTACTATTTACACGATTATATCAGTAACATTTCCTCATACGAAAATAATATAGCCATAAATTTCATCGTCAGGGTTCAAAAATATTCCGCCACTTTTTCAGTACAGAGAATAATAAGCTGCAAATATAAACAAGAAGAAATCACGTCCTCTTTAACAGAAACTCATTTTAAGGCTATCCTTATATAAATGTAAAATATTATACTCAAGAAATAAGCATTAATAATATATGTTGACACCAAAAATTGAATAGAAAGCTCTAATCCTATTGGAACTCTTGGCTTACTGTTATTAGTTAAACTACTAAAGTAATTTCGATATCAGAGTATGTCTGGAAATTATGTATTACAACTGTATATAATTACTGCCTGTATTTAATTAAAGAATATCATTTCAATAAATTTGTGAGGCGAGATGGAAACACGAACAATACTTGTGAGACCAATATCATTAACAAGCATGTTTTTCATTACTGGGTCTAGTTTTCATGCTTTTTTACATGAGGCAACTTGTTTTCTTGACAAAAAATGACAATTTGAGCTAATGATTTGTCAGGATGAACGGTTGTCATTGTTCAAAGACTTCTCAAAAGCGCAAGATGATGTATTTTCAACTGTGGACCACTTGATATCTGACTACTGCCACAATTACCTACCCGGTGATGGGCACCTTGTGACGCTTAAGCGAAGATATAGTGTATGAACGTTTTTGTCACAGGAACATTACTTTCTTCCTGTTTACCCTTTAATACTTGATTGATTTGAGAAAATATGACAGTCACTGAAATTCACATATTCCACATTCAATAAACAAGCAATCGATTGAATATTTTAAGCATTGCACGTACAGTGGAACGGATATCAAAATATGTTAACATAGCAAGATGTGTGTGTAACATATTTGTTTACAGTTCATATCCGAATATATATGAAAATCTACAGATTTATGAATAGTTTGTGTTCAGTACCTGCCTTTAAACACGTTTTTTTCCTCACTGTCCAAGTTTTACTCTTTAAAAAATTGAAAATTGAACAGATTATGCGTGTAAATATTGTTTTCTCAAATCTTTGATAAGTAAGATTTGTACCAGGCTTCAGAATTTGTTTTTTAACAGCTAACAGCAAAGCTCTAATTTATATCTTTTCAAATGTTAGTTTATTATTTATTGTTTTGTACTGAGACCCAACATGCTAATGATTAAATAACTTTAGATTAGAATCAAACACACAAAGTTTACAGGAGTTTTCTGTGTTTATTGTTGATTGTTGCTTATTCTCGTAAAGAATAAGACGCTTTGTCCTTAAAAAAAGGTCAACTTGATATTCTTATATATATAGGTGCTTCAGTGACATACAACATTATTGTTCAAAACGCATTTTTTCCTCACAAATCGGCAAATTTGTTGTTTAATACTTTTGATTTATTGCGTGTACATAGCATGGCGATTTCGTTCAGTCTGAGTACACACTAAAACTAGTTATTGTCATAGCACACCAATTTTCTGGCACCCCACATAGCATAAATACTCTCTCTCTCTCTCTCTCTCTCTCTCTCTCTCTCTCTCTCTCTCTATCTATCTATCTATCTGTCTATATATATAGATATATATATCTGACTTTGCACTTGGTATGTTGAGTGATTAGGTGGTTACATTAGAAAAGGAGAGAGATATTTTAGGTAGGAAGTTACTAATTTACATCACAGTCAATAAGGAGTAATTTGTTGTTTTCAAATATACCAGAGGTTCCGGCTGGGATACAGGAGGATGCTGAGGCGACTGTTAGGGAGTTTATCTCAGACAAGATGAGGGTACGAAAGATAGGGTGGACAGAATGGTGCTAGAAAGGGTGCACATAATAGGTGCTAAACAAGATGATAAGTACAGAAAAATAGTGGTTAAATTCCTTAAATACAAAGACAAAGAGTTTGTGAGAAAACAAAGGAAGACTTTGGAAGGCATTTCTTACTATGTAAGTGAACAGTTCCCGCGAGAGGTGGTCGAGAAGAGAAAGAAGCTCGTTCCCAGGACGAAAGCTGCGAGGAAGGAAGGCAAGAAAGCTTGGATCGCGTAAGACACTTTGTATAAAGATTGAAAAGCGGTACAAGACTAGATGGTTGCGGGGGTGGAAGTAAAGGTCATGGAACGTAAATGGTCTTTTGAGGGCTAAAATGGAATGCAGTGAGTTTGTAAATATTATAGCTGAAATCGACATTGTATTATTATTCGAGTCATGGACGTGTTCCAATTGGTGGGTTATTCATGTCACAACTTTTACAGAAACTTTCAACATAGGCAGGCAAAGAAATGTAGTGGTGGTGTAGTACTATACTATAAGGACTCGATTAAAGATGGCATTGAAATAGTGAAGAATCATTCATAATTCAAAGGACTTTGTTAAAGCTTAATCTTACGGGGTTTTTTAAATAATAATGACATGTACATTTGTGGAATTTATTTATGGAATAAAGATTCGCCAGAATATAATATTGTAAATGTAGATTTTTTTTAACTTTTGGAGTCTGATATAAGTTATTATTGTGAGATTGGCGATGTATATGTGTGCGGCGATTTAAATAGTAGAGTGGGTCTAAACCCAGATTTTATTAGTAATGATAATGTGAATACACTTTCTGATGATCAAGATTATATTCCAGATGTTTACAGTGGCAGGATCTCCTTTGATACAAAGTGTAACAGTTTTGGGTTAAGACTACTCGATGTATGTAAATCCTTCTGCGTCCAAATAGATAAAGATGATAATGTTCTATTGACCAAACAATCGCCAGAGCTTCTCTTTCTGTTTGCGTGTTGCGTTTTTCCACGTCAGTGAGAGATTTGCTTACGTAAGCAACTACTTCTTCTTCTTGCAACATAACTGAGCCAAGACCAACTGGTGATGCATCTACGACAAGTTGCGTTTTCTTGTGTGGATCGATGTATGTCATAACAACGTCGCTTTGTAAGCTGTCTAAGCGGTTCTGCAGTTGTGGAGTAATCAGGTATAAATTTTGATGCGTAATAGGTCATTGCAAGAAAGATTCTTATTTCCAAAATATTTGTCGGTGGTGGTGTGTTTTTAATGGTTTCACATTTCTTTGGGTCAGCTGAGAGACCTTCTTCACTAATTCACTAAAAATATATCCAAAAAAGCTTTGTCTTGTTGCATTCATATTTGGACTTGTTCAGCGTTAAGTTTTTATCCTGGAGCCGTTTTAGAGTTGCTTCTAGCCGAATGTCATGTTCCTGTTGTGTTTTGCCAAACACTAAAATATCATTACTGATGTTCCGTACACCTTCTAGACCGTCTAGAGCTGTTTGCAATGCATTTAAAAAGATTTCAGCACTACAATAAATTCCGAAACGTGTGTTGCGAAGGTTGTTAAATTCCGCGAACTTTCGGATAATTCAAGTTGATGGTACCCTTGATTTAAGTCTAGTTTCGAAAACACTGTTGAGTCGTTAAGATCAACAATCATTTCATCAACCGTGGGAATAATATGCCGTGTGCGTTTTATGGATTGATTTGGCAACCTCATATCAACACATATGCGAATGTCATTCGTTTTGCTTTTTGGTTTTGGCACAACAACTATTAGTGACACCCAGTCCGTAGGTCCATTTACCTTTTCAACTTTTTCACGTATGTGAAACGGAATTCTTTTGTGTGCCTGTGTTACTGGTTGTACATATGTGTCCAGCTACAAATCTATTTTGGTTTCCTTCAATTTCCAAATACCTGTAAATACTGATTTACAGGTTCTGCAGAGTTCATCAGCCTTGCTGTGTTTCAGTGAATTAATTTCAGGTATTATTTGCAAATCAACTGATGTTTTGTAAGACAATAAGTTTCCACTGTTTCCTTTTGAAACATACATTGTTGCAGTTGTTATTTTATCTTTGGTTTCAGTGACTGCTTCAAATATTTATAACAAACTGACTGAAGATGATACGCCATATGCATACACTTTTGTGTCAGATTTGCTTAGTTTTGGTTTCATTTTCATTTGACAGTATGTGTTTTCATCCAAAACATTTATAGATGAACCAGTGTCGATGAGAATGTTCATGGGATGTCCTTTTTATCTGTACTTTGATTCTTGGTTTATTCGCCACTGAATTTACTGAGTTTGAATTGATTCTATCACTGGTTAATCCAAAAGAGTATGATAATTTTGAGTCATGGTCATCTGAATTGCTGTCACTGAAATAATCCTCTTTGTTATTTACTGGCTTTAGTTGTCTTTTCTTTGCACGACATACAGCTTCAAAGTGCTTTTGTTTATAACAGAAGTTACATGTCTTTCCTTCTGCGGGACACTTAGATCCATTTGAATGCGGATATTCGTAGCCACAATTTCTGCACGTGCTTAAGTTTTGTTTGTGCTTTTTTGTCAGTCTTTTTTTCCACTTGTATTTGTTTTGCGCCGTTTTTCTTCTGTGTCTGATTGCATTTGTGTCAGATGTTGAGTGTTCGATTTCGGACGCATGTTTGTCTGACAACTCAAGAGATCAAGCTTCTTTAACGAGTTCGTCGAAAGACATTTCTTGCCGAAGAGCTTTTCGTCTAAGCCTTGTTGAGTTGCAGCTTTGGATAATTTGTGACTTGATTTCTCTGTCATTGTCAGCAAATTCACAATTTTCTGACAGCGTACGTAGCCTAGTATGAAAAGTGTCAATGTTTTCACCATGTTCCTGTCTTGCTTGGCGAAACTTGTACACTTCATATTCCGTGCATTTTTTTGGAGCAAAGTACTTTGTTAACTTTGCGATGGCTGTGTCGTAGTCATCTCCGGTTTCCCGTAGGGTGTCAAATATGTCATTGACTTCTTCACCCGCATAATGTAGCAACAAAGTACGTTTTCTTTTTTGGTCTTTTATGTCCATACCTACAGGTATGTTTTCTAATCTGTTTGACCACTTTTCCATCGTGTGTCAACTGCTGTTCATGAATACTAAAGCTATGGAAAACTTGAAGTCCTGTAGCAATTTTGATAAACAGCGAATAATCAATGTTATTAATTAGTCACTCACAAAATGTCACAATTATTCCAAAAAAATATTCAGTTTTTAAATTTCCTATTCACTTGTTTGTATTCCATTCTTTTTTCTTTTGTTAAGTTCTCTTTAGATCCTCGTCGCCATTGTAAAGTTTTGTATGTATATTATAATAAAGAGTCAACGAGCTCTGTGAATATGGGTGTTTATTGAACTACTGCTGCACGTAAACTATATCTGCCAGATACTGTCGCATCAGTTAATGATTGAAAAAGGACGGTATATGAATATACCTAAAGAGTCTAGATATTGTAAATTCTGTGATAAATTAAACTTATGACGGCTACTTTATTGAACATTTTTGAAGTTTTCAATTACTGTTCTGCAGATAAATATCAACATTAAAAAATTGGGGCTTTTTTGAATGTTGTACATCTTCATGAAGTTTGGCCATATTCAACTTTTTCCACTGTGATTTTGGGTGGGTGGGGGAAATATAAATTGCTATCAGATTTTATTATCAGAAGCAATGAATGGAAACTGTTTTTTCTTCAATGAATGTTACATATCCTTGAATAATGCAAAGTGACAGGTTTGTTGCTTGTGTAGAATGTTTCGAAATAATTAGAAAGGTGTTCACGGCCACTCGGACCTTAAAAATTGCTCATTTTTATGTCCCCGCCCCTTAAAATAGGGAGGGTATTTTCCAGGATTTCCAGATAGCCGCGAAAGGCAAATTGTAACGAGTAATTTCACTGGCTGAGCTTGCACAATGGAAATCTTACGGAAATCAATGAAAGTAGATAAATTATTCATGAGTACGAAATTTTACCGACCAATTTTCCCACATAGAACGTGGGTTTCCGACGATGGGTCCAATGTAATAGACGATCAAATTCAAGTTTATTGTGTGTGCTTATTATTGTACAACATATGTTTTACCCATTAGAAATTATTAAGTATTTTTATTAAAGAATATCATTTCAATAAATCTGTGTGTCGAGAAAATGGAAACACGAACAATACTTATGAGACCAGTTCCATTAACAGGAATGGTTTTCATTAGTGGGTCTGGTTTTTATGCTTTTTCTACATGCGGCAATTTGTTTTTTTTTTTGACAAAAATGACAATTTGAGCTGATGATTTTTCAGGATGAACGGATGTCATTGTTCAAAGACTTCTCAAAAGCGCAAGATGTATTTTCAACTGTGGACAACTTGATATCTCACTACCGCTGCAATTACCTACCCGGTGACGCTTAAGAATAAATATACTGTATAAGGGTTTATGTCACAGGAAAATGTTTTCTACCTGTTTACCATATTTTAATATGACAGTTACTGAAATTCACATATTCGACATTCAATAAACAATCAATCGATTGAATATTTTAAGCATTGCGCGTACAGTGGAACGGATATCACAATATGTTTACATAGCAAGGTGTGTGTGTGCGTGTGTGTTACATATATGTTTACAGTTCATACCCGAATATATATGAAAATCTTCAGATTAATGAATAATTTATGTGTCAACAGCTGGCTGTAATGGGATTTGGTATTTAGTGTGAACTGAAAAAGTGTGTATGAAGTGTACATGTATTATTATTTTAAAACACTATTTTACCTCATTGTCCAAACACGTTATTTTTCAAAGGAAGTGAAAATTGAACAAATTATACGTGTAAATATTTTTTCACAAATCCTTGCTTAATAAGATTTTTAACTTTATTTCGTTTCCAGCTTTGTATAGAGGTATGAACTTTTGTTTTAAAGAAATATTTGTATATTTTCGATGTAAGACCTGCATCGATCTAAAATGTCTGGAAGTTATAAAATTGAAATAGGAAAGTCCAAAACAGCTTGAAAATTTTGTTTATTAATTTTTGACCATCATACATTGCGCTGATTCTATGCTCAGCTTTCCTATTACGGAATTTCGTGCCACCAATTTTGTACAGATGAGAAGCAAATTTTAAAGAAGTACCGCTGAAACACGAAGCAGGAAGGAACCGAAATAACCCTAACATTAAAAAAGTTCATTTCTTTCAAAATCATAGAAAACGGAATGATAATGGACAAATATTCACACAGTGTCAAAGTAAAACATTTGGTATATGGTCTTTTCACCTCCTAGACGTTTCGGCCTTGGTCCTTTCGGCAAGTTTTTTTTGTTATAGGATGGTATACTGTACGGATTAATCAGTATACTTGTTTGACATGACCTATATTGTTACAGCTTAATTGGTCAAGTGATTGAAATATCTTAAGTGATAATTGAGATCGCTCAAAATAATCCAATCTGTTGACCAGTTAAGCTGTATTATCCTGTGCCAAGTCATTCTAAATTTAATTTCATTTATACTTATAAATGATGGCCTTTGAAAGAATATTTTTTGAAAACAAAAATGAGTATCATAATTTTGTATTACCAATAATAAAATATGACATTTTTGTTCTTATAAAAAATGCCAAATAAGCACAAATGTATGATTTTTTTATTAAATTGAATTCTTTTTATTAATAGTTAAATCAGAGACTTATTTCATAGATTGTAAATATGGCTATGTGATTAAATGTACCTAATTTTTTGAAAATTATGAAAATAATTTAATAGTACGTTGGTAATATGTAGATTGTAAATACAGCTCTGTAATTAAATATACCTAAAGTTTGAAAATTATGAAATAAATTTAATAGTTCACTGGTAATATGTAATAAAAAAAAGAAATGTTCATTTTTAAAATCTAAAATATATCCCAAAGTACTTAAATTGATATCAATTTCCACAAAAAAAGAACATTCTGCATTAGGTGCAAAATCATAAATGTGGACTATCCTTGAGCCTATAGAGGGATGTGAAGTCTAACTAGTGGAATATGATTGACACATTCCTTTGAATACCTTGTAAATTCCATGTTAAACAACTTTACTGTTATTTCATATTTGACACATTCCAGGAATTTCTGAGTGTCCCTTTGATTAGTGATATTGTTGTTAAAGCAAAAAGCAAAGAAACAGAAAAAAACATATCAGATTTTACTAAATTTCATACTATATCTATACAATAACATAACATTTAAATAAACACTGTAATTATCATCAAATAATTTTATTTACTATCTTCAAATAAATAATAAGAATATTTTATTCTTAATAATCAACAGTTATTCAATCATCTTCATTCCTTTTTTTACATTACAACATTCTTTTCTTTTACATTACAAAAATGAAATATGGTAATAGTTATAAAAATTGCATTGAAAAAAGTTCATTTTTAGTCTAACTAAAATTTAAATTTTATAAAGAAATTGTTTGTGTCTTATTTACTCATTAAAATCAGGCTACCTACTACAAAAACTTCCTAAAATAGATATTGAAAAATAAATACCCTCTTGAATTTAAAAATATGTAAATTCTTTATATTTTTTATAACATAACAAAAACAATAACACTTTACAAAAGCACATTGATTAAGAACACTAATTCAATCATCTTTATTATTTTGTTTTCTGATTGTAAAAACAATATAGAAAAAAAATGAAAATTGCTTTGAAAAAAAAAGAAAATCAAGCTAGAATTAATTACCAATTCAAATAAATAATAAGTAAATAAAAATGAATAGTATCATATTTTTATCTTAATGTTCAACCGTTATTCAGTCATAATATACAATATAGAAGGAAATCACTAGTGAGACCTTACAATAAATCAGTTTTCATTTGTCTGTTTAATTCGTTAATATTTTCAGATTGTTTCCACTGAAGGGACTATTTGTGAATGTTATATCTTTTCAGGGAAAATCACTTTAAACGGAATACTCGGCAATTCCATACGAATGTGAAATAGCACGCAAAAGTTTCGTAGCACTGTCAATTTCACCATTGGCATATCATTCCCAGTCATTTTGAATGCATTTCTCAACAACTCGGTATTTCTTTCGCTGCAACCGACCTACTCCATGATCTAAAAGTTCATCAAGATCAAGTTCTCTCTCCCTGGCCTGTTTCCTTAGAGCTGGGACCAGTTTATAGAAAGACAACGACTGGAAACCTACGTCCCCATTGAGCCGACAGTGAAACCCTTCAACGTCATTGTTGGTTTGGATCGAGTGTTGGTAGATGAACCAGTTCTGAATGGGGAATGTGTTAGACTCGATCCAAGTTGATCTGATGTAGTTAACCAGTTGACGAAGTTTGTCCGTGGGGGCCTTGGCTGCTAGAGACCCGAACACCGGATGGATATGGTTTGCTGGCAGGAATGGAAGAACAAGTAGCTTCTTTATATACTCCCAGATGGACTTTGTTTGTATATGTATATCTTTACCCGTGCTGTATATGTTTGTATACCTGGGGTAAATAAAAGAAATGTTCTGTTCTGTTCTGTTCTGATATCAGCATTGGGAAAACCACTATAATTGCACCCCAGGCGGCTGAAAATTCGGAACTTTGGCCTTTGATTTTCTTTAATCTGTTTAATAAAAAGGTTCTTTGATCTGAGAAATCAGTCAAATTTTCACTACTCTGTGAAGTATAAGTAACACCTTTATAAAGGTGCTAATTAACAAATAAAATGCATTATACAACTTTCACAACTTCCACACTTTTTTAACTAATGATCCCTAATCTGTTCTTACCTGTTATATAACAACATATAATCAATGTCCTTTTAAGCTCTTTTAAACATTTTATAATAATAATAATAATACAATTTTATAACAAAAAATATATATAAATACACATGTAGATTTATAGCTGATACTTCTATCACAATTCATATAAACCATCCTATAAATAATTATTTACCAAGGGAAATATTCAAAATATTTATGACAAAAAAATCTTCTTTATATCATACATGTAATGTGTTTGCAAGTATGAATTATATTATATATAATATTATAATTCATAATTGTATTTATTTTACATCTTCATCCAATTTGCAAAAGATGCCGAAAAGACCAGGGTTTTGAGGCCGAAACTTCCAGGAGGTGAAAAGTCCTGAAATCAAACATTCGAAGCAGAGTGCATGGGTACCGATCGTTGTTATTCAGATTTGGGTGGATAGCGATTTACTACGAATGAACACTTCCTTAATATCTATATGCCCTTTTACATATTTTAAATTATATATCATTTTATAGAGAATGGGCAAATAAAATACATATGCATTATATTTTGGGTTACTAGAAGGGCATGTCCCTTTAATTTACATGTAAATATAATACCGGCGCAATTATAATACAGATCAAACACAAACTATAAATAGAAATTTGTACGTAAAAGGTTATAAAGCTTATGTGTCTTTTTCTACATGCAGTCTTTTCATGTGCTGTATCTCAAAATTTCGAACAGATCTGAAGATTGTTGTTAAGGTGACTTGGAACAGTTGAGAGGTGCGTCTCCTTGGGAAAATGTTATAAACCCTTGTTATGGTGACTTAGGAACAGTTGAGAGGTGCGTCTTCGTGGTAAAAATTATTAAAGTTTTCCCACCCACCATCCCTTCCTCACCGTGCATATAATCATTGGTATAATGTGTAAGGGCTGAATTAGTAGCCCACTTTTTCGATGTTTTCAATTTAAATTTTTGGTTCATAAAAGTTTTAGAAATTTGATATGTTGTTAATGCAATATTTACTTTCTAGTCATTAATAAAATGACATTTTCATCCGTCTTGTGTTTATGGTATTTTCACATCTCAAACTAGCAAGACCTAACTTGTTGTGCAGTAGATATTTACTTGTTGATTGTTTTGGAGAAAATATCTGGTTCTCGTAAAATCTGTTAACAGTATGAGTAACATGTTCGAGGTGGCACAAATGGCTCATTATCTCGTATGTATTCTTTATTTTTATACGTGGTTAGTAAGCCTGTTTTATCATTTTCAGAGAAACAGATTCTATAGAAAAAAATTATAAACTCCTCGATAAAAAAAAGGTTCTATATTCATAAGAATATTGAAAACGTACTGACAATGTTCAAACGACATTTTTAGTGTATCTGTATGTTTCTTATTAAAGGACCAACAGTACCTGTCAAAGCCATAGTTTTGGATCCAGTAATAATAGATATATGCTTATTTGCAGATTGTCAGTAACAGCCTTTGTTCTCAATGAACGAGTGTGTTTATACCGCTTATAGAACTAACAAACACAATAGATATATAGGACATAATAAAGCCTAACCATTTTTGAGGTTAAAGATTCAAGGAGTTGGTATATTACAGATAAGATGGGGGGTTATTTATTAATCGGTATGAAAGGAACAAACTAACCTGTTATATTTGAATCTGTTTCCAGAGAGGTTCCTCCAATAGATTACCGTTATCAATAATAAAGTGTCATGGTATTATAGATATTTTATGTGATTCCTGGAAGTTAGTGTGTTTGTAGCCATTTTGTATACATTTCAGCACCTAAACTTTATTTGATATATATTTTCAGTGTACTTTTCAAATTGCCGTTATCCCAGTATTGCGTTCCGTAGCTGTAAGGACTCTCGGAATTTTCCTTGAAGTTTCCAAGTGCCTACTTATGATGATAGTTTTTCTTATTGACATACCAGTAGATTATGGAGTCTGCTTGTTTTTGCTCCTTTACATTGTCTAATGACACATCATACAATGGGACATTTGACAAAGCATCTTAGTTTTCATTGTTCAGGGCTGGCAATTCATGTATTTATTGGCACAAGTTTATCTGCCTGCCATTGAGTTTTTTAGGAGTACCCTTGATGTTGTCTGTCCCTATTTATGTAGTTTTAAGTATTTTAGAATTTTTACCAAAAGGATGTTTTTATCTAGTAAAGAAAATACAGAAAAGTGAAAAGCATGTCCAACAAGATATAACACCTATTTTAGGCTATATTGTAGTTAAAATTGTATTAAATCTTAACGATATTGATGGTATCCTTTTCAATATTACTTTAAACATAATGACTAGCCTTTTTCATATGTTTCTTATACCAGTTTTATCTAACGTTATTGTGGATGCATTTTGGTTTGTAAAGACTTATGTTGCTCTAAGGTATAGCTTTCTAAGTCGGTTCAGCAAAAAGAAAATATGTACATTCATTGTTGTCTTAATTCTGAAACTCACTTATTTCATTACAGCCATACCTGCTTTATTAACCATATTATGACTGGAAACCAGTTTACTTTATTATACAAATTCGAGTTGGCATTTTAATGATATTTTAAAAGAAGGAACAGATATAAACGAAAATTCTTACTTGTTACCACATGATAATAAACTTCAAATATTTCATCAAAATGCAACATTTACTGGTCTAACAATGGAAGAAGTGGTCATCATTTCAGCTGCCAGGGTGTCAAGTCAAAAAAGCTGTTCCTTTTGAAAACATTCTTTTAACTGTAACGATAAAACGTAATTTAAAAAGACAAACATTTCATTCACCTCGAGTTTAAATGGAAGAGATATTAATATTGACAATAAATATATATGCTACAAAAGTGAAACTTATTTAAAAACAAAGCATATGTTAATTGTAAAACATGTAAACAGAAATGACTTTGGGATCTATGCTTTTAAAATGACGGCATATTATGAGTTGGGTTTCTGTAGTCACTCACTAACACACTCAAAAGGATCCAGAGCAGAACGTTACATTAAAATTCTTAAAAAAAAACAGTATGATGTACATACCTTCAACAAACGGAGGAACGTATAAACATTTATGGAACTCTTGGCTAAATGGTTAAGCTAAGTAATATTAAGTTAGTACTGAATGAAGAAGAAGGATTTAGCCAGAACAAGTTTAATAATCTACTTAAAGATGGTATCTATCAGTGTAATTGTTCTCCACTTGTTTTATTGTTTAACAACAAAGGACAGACAGAAGAAAAACGTCTAATAGCTGCAAAATCGTTCGAGGTTACCTTCAACATATCTTTCTGCATTTGTCCTGATTTATACATGTCGAAATACAGATTATGTTTCGTCCTTGATGATTTTGATGTATTTTCACCTTATTTTTTAACAGTCGAACCTTTTCCAACGTCTCTCTTTAAAGAGATTTATGCTACAGCTTTTATCGAGTGTGAAAAACGGGGATTCAGTCTGAACAACTTCTTTTTGTGTCTTAGTTATACTGACACTTCTTGGGCAAATATTTTGGAACATAGTCGCCAGATGTTTTCTGGTACAAGTGTTTTCGAATTACTTCTAATTAGTGCATCTTTTGTTTTCGTTTTTCATGTTCTTTAACAGTACACATTTTCAAATCTTTCACAGCAATTATAGAAACAGATATTTCCATTTTTTTCATGAGGGGTCGTGATAATTTTGATTATGATATCTATTTGTCTTATGATGACGAATCTGCAGATGACAAGTATCTTGCCGAAGCGACGGTTAAACCATTCTTAAAGGAAAATCTAAAGTACAGTGTCTGTGACTGTGAAAGTATACCTCCAGGACAGAGGAGACGATGCGGATTTCAAGGTCTGATTACTAATTGCAAAATACTTATCATTTTGTTATCCGACAGTTATCTGAATAATGATATTTGTATGGGTCTACAGTTTGAATACATAATACTGCCATTAATAGGATTGTCAAAAATCTCCAAGGACAACGTACTAATAGTTAAAACAAGACAGTGTTCAATGGGTGCTCATCCAGTGTCACAGTTTACTGTCATTGACTGGAGTGATACAATTACTAATATAAAAAGTGACAGTGAGAAGAAAAAAGAAATGGAAGAATGGCTGAGTGAACGTCTTACAAAACCTGGAAAACTTAAAACTTTCCTTTTGAAGTACTTACTGCATCCAGCGTTACAGAAACTAGAAAGATATTTACAGCTAATTGTTTTCAAGTTAGTAATATGGAATCTAAGTACAATCCGATTATGTATATAGAATATTTTTGAAAAATTCTACAGTCTGGTATTCCATCTATCTTCTAAGATAATATTAAACACAATGTTTTGTTAGTTTAGTGCCATACTTATTTTGCTTCTCCGTCAGGATAACATTCTATGAAATTTAAACAATTGTTACGACTTAAAAAATGTGATTAATAAAATATCAAAATAAATGATGATGATGTGTCTGTCCTTTGTCATTATTGTATCTTTATGGAAAGACAACGATGCGTAAGCTTGTTCTTTGATAATCGTTCGTTCAGGCATTGTATAATTCTCAACATATATCAAGTCTAGTGGTTCTTTCAATTTCCATTTCTATTTACTAAATTCCTGCTCAAACATAAATTGACAAAAAGTAACAAGACTCAATAAACAGAAATGGATTCCAAACTTTAACAAGTCAATGTGAGACACTATGACAGTTATTTCCAAATGAATGTTGCTTCTACGAAAACGAGACTATAGGGGTTGTTATGGTATTTTTATTGAGACAGAAGGGCTGCTTACATTCCGGCCTGGTAACAAATGATATTTCAGAGGTTTTGTCAAACTACCGGTTCGTCACATTTATTTTATATAGCAACAGAAAAGAGGTTTCGGGACAATGATATAGAGTAATTCACACCTATTGTATATTAAATAGTCAGCAAACATTGACTGTACGGGTGTGATTGAATTATAATGAAACAAACACTATCAGCAGCATATTTAACGTAATTAAGTGTTAATTAATGTTAATTGTGCAAGCTCAGCCAATGAAAATTAGTCATTACAATTTGCCTTTCGCGGCTATCTTGAAATCCTGGAAAATATCCTCCCTATTTAAAGGGGGCAGGGGACATAACAATGAGCAATTTCTAAGGTCCGAGTGGCCGTGAACACCATTCTAATTATTTTGAAACATTATACACAAGCGACAAACATGTCACTTTGCATTATTCAAGGATATATAACATACATTTAAGAAAATAACAGTTTCCATTCATTGCTTCTGATAATAAAATCTGATAGCAATTTATATTTCCCCCACCCACCCAAAATCACAGCGGAAAAATTTAAGATATGGCCAAACTTCATGAAGATGTACAACATTCAAAATAGCTCCAATTTTTTAATGTTGATATTTATCTGCAGTACAGTTATTGAAAACTTCAAAAATGCTCAATAAAGTAGCCGTCATACGTTTAGATTTTTCGCAAAATAAAATCAAAGTCCCTCACCGGTTTTGTAGCAGCAGTCAATGTTTACAATATTTTAAGCACAAACTGATTAAAGTAACTTAAAGTATTTTTAATTTAATTTAACAAAACAAAAACATACAAAAGACACGTAGACAATACTTACCAAACACAAAACAAATGTAGCACATATTAAATAAAGATAATAAAATTTTCATGAAACATCATGAGAAAATACATTACAGATTACAGATAATTACATCATAATACACTATGTACCAATCTTATAATATTATCACTGTTCTTCACGAACTCCCGTTGGTCCTAATCCTCCAATGGCACTGCACGTCTTCAGAAGTTTTGTTGTTGTCAGTTCTCCGTCTTCGTATTTGTCCCACGCGTTTTGTTTTTTTTTGCACACATTAAAATTAAAAAGTCAGTTGATTGATTAATATGAACTTTGCAATTGGTCGCTTTATCTAAATCTAATTTTTCGTTAATTACATATAATTACCTGTTTGACCACCTAGCAATCGGGCAATTATATTCTATTTATCAAGTTGACGAAACTATTACCTGTTTTACTATATAAAATAAGGTTGACGAACCGGTAAGTTGACGAAACTACCCTCAACCCATTTTCAGTTTCCATACCTCATTTTGAAGAGTCACAAATACATGCAAAGCTACAAAATGTTTAGTTTCGTACACAAATCCAGAAATATTGTTCATTTCCTACACACAAATGACAAAGAATTACATTAACAAAACATTCTCAATAATTTTAAATACCTTAAAAACACCAAGTCAGTTTTATTAAGAAATTTCACAGGGCCAAATTTCGAATATGTCCCCTGCCCCCTTAAGTATTTTAATGTGGTCCCTATATCATATTTGCTGTAAATTTATTAAAATATAGAGATAAAACGGTAACTTTGAGAATTAAATCGTGTGTTTCCTTTGTATATCACAGTTGTAGAAAAAGACCATTTCTGTAGAATCACTTATTCCTTTCTACGTGCCAGGAAATTAAATAAATATATGTTTTCTTGCTTCCAGCACAATGTCAAGAATTAAAGCAATTCTGTAGATATTTTAAGCATTATCGAAAGAAATCATAATCAAACAGTAAGCATGAAACTCTTATTTTCTGCACAAATTAATTCTACCTCAAATTAGACTTTAATAATGCGGATATATCACACTAGCTGCATTGCACACACCCATAGCATGGATATATCTATCATGATATTAAGACACATTTCTTTGTGAATATTTAATTAGCAAGCCCTTTAGGTCTCTAGGATAGTATCTGGCAGATATAGTTTACATGCAGCAGTAGTTCAATAACCATCCATATTCACAGAGCTCGTTGACTTGACTCTTTATTATAATATACATACAAAACTTTACAATGGCGACGAGGATCTAAAAAGAACTTAACAAAAGAAAAAAAATGGAATACAAACAAGTGAATAGGAAATTTAAAAACTGAATAAATTTTTTGAATAATTGTGACATTTTGTGAGTGACTAATTAATAACATTGATTATTCGTTGTTTATCAAAATGGCTACAGGACTTTAGTATTCATGAACCAGCAGTTGACACACGATGGAAAAAGTGGTCAAACAGATTAGAAAACATACCTGTAGGTATGGACATAAAAGACCAAAAAAGAAAACGTACTTTGTTGCTACATTATGCGGGTGAAGAAGTCAATGACATATTATACACCCTACGGGAAACCGGAGATGACTACGACACAGCCATCGCAAAGTTAACAAAGAACTCCGCTCCAGAAAATACACGGAATATGAAGTGTACAAGTTTCGCCAAGCAAGACAGGAACATGATGAAAAGATGACTAATAAAATCTGGTTTTAGACCCACTCTACTATTTAAATCGCCGCACACATATACGTCGCCCATCTCTCAATAATAACTTATATCAGACTCCAAAAGTTTAAAAAATCTACATTTACAATCTTATATGCTGGCGAATCTTTATTCCATAAATAAATTCCACAAATGTACATGTCATTATTATTTTTTTTAAAAACCGTATGATTAAGCTTTAACAAAACCATTGAATTATGATTATTCTTCACTATTTCAATGCCATCTTTAAGCGAGTCCTTATAGTATAGTACTACACCACCACTACATTTCTTAGCCTGCCTATGATAAAAGTTTCTGTCAGAGTTGTGACATGAATAACCCGCCAATTGGAACACGTCCATGACTTAAATAAAAATACAATGTCGTTTTCAGCTATAATATTTACAAACTCACTGCATTCCATTTTAGCCCTCGAAAGACCATTTACGTTCCATGACAATACCTTTACTTCCACCCCCGCAATCCCCTTGTCTTTTACCTCTTTTCCATCTTTATGCAAAGTGTCTTACGCGACCCAAGCTTTCTTGCCTTCCTTCCTCGCAGCTTTCGTCCTGGAAACGAGCTTCTTTCTCTTCTCGACCACCTCTCGCGGGAACTGTTCACTTACATAGTAAAAAGTGCCTTCCAAAGTCTTCCATTGTTTTCTCACAAACTCTTTGTCTTTGTATTTAAGGAATTTAACCACTATTTTTCTGCACTTATCATCTTGTTTAGCACCTATTCTGTGCACCCTTTCTAGCACCATTCTGTCCACCCTATCTTTCGTACCCTCATCTTGCCTGAGATAAACTCCCTAACAGTCGCCTCAGCATCCTCCTGTATCCCAGCCGGAACCTCTGGTATATTTGAAAACAACAACTTACTCCTCATTGACTGTGATGTAAATAAGTAACTTCCTACCTCAAAATATCTGTCTCCTTTTCTAATGTAACCACCTTATCACTCAACATACCAAGTGCAAACTCAGAGCTCTCTACCTTCTTTTCTACCACTGTGACTCTATCAAACACTTTCTTATTCTTGTCTTCTAATGAAACCCACAGTTTCTTAATTTCAGTGTCAAATTTATCAACCTTTTGCTTTACCACTTCCAAAGCATCAGGTGTCTTGTCCGTGTTACATAATTTACTTTCCATGTTTCTCAATGAAGGCCTCATCACTCCCTGTCGCTATATATATACATATAGAATATTTATGCTATATGGGGTGCCAGGAAATTGGTGTGCTATGACAATAACTAGTTTTAGTGTGTACTCAGTCTGAACGCAATCGCCATGCTATGTACACGCAATAAATCAAAAGTATTAAAAAACAAATTTGCCGATTTGTGGGGAAAAATGTAGAATTTTTAACAATTCTGTTGTATGTCACTTAAGCACCTATATATAGGAATATCAAATTGACCTTTCTTTAAGGACAAAGCGTCTTAATCTTTAC
The DNA here is from genome assembly GCA_012932295.1 of Cyclina sinensis. Taxonomy (NCBI): domain Eukaryota; kingdom Metazoa; phylum Mollusca; class Bivalvia; order Venerida; family Veneridae; genus Cyclina; species Cyclina sinensis. The sequence goes on along the minus strand of JAAONU010000012.1, from coordinate 12,195,325 downwards.
GAGAATAAGCAAAAATCAACAGTAAACACAGAAAACTCCCGTAAACTTTGTGTGTTTGATTCTAATCTAAAGTTATTAATCATAAGCATGTTGGGTCTCAGTCCAGTACAATAAATAATAAACTAACATTTGAAAAGATATACATTAGAGCTTTGCTGTTAGCTGTTAAAAAACAATTTCTGAAGCCGGGTACAAATCTTACTTAACAAGGATTTGAGAAAAAATATTTACACGCATAATCTGTTCAATTTTCACTACCTTTAAAAAATAAAATTTTGACAGTGAGGTAAAAAAGTGTTTTAAAATACCAATAAATGTACACACTTTTCATACACACTTTTCAATTCAAACTACATACCAAATGCCATTAAAGGCAGCTACTGAACACAAACTATTCATAAATCTATAGATTTTCATATATATTAATCTTGCTCTGTTAACATATTGTGATATCCGTTCCACTGTACGTGCAATGCTTAAAATATTCAATCGATTGCTTGTTTATTGAATGTGGAATATGTGAATTTCAGTAACTGTCATATTTTCTCAAATCAATCAAGTATTAAAGGGTAAACAGGAAGAAAAAAAAGTTCCTGTGACATAAACGTTCATACACTATATTTTTTCCTAAGCGTAACAAAGTACCCATCACCGGGTAGGTAATTGTGGCGGTAGTGAGATATCAAAAGGTCCACAGTTGAAAATACATCATCTTGTGCTTTTGAGAAGTCTTTGAACAATGACACATGTTCATCCTGAAAAATCATCAGCTCAAATTGTCATTTTTATTTGGTCAAAGAAAACAAGTTGCTGCATGTAGAAAAAGCATGAAAACCAGACCCAGTAATGAAAAACATGCTTGTTAATGTTATTGGTCTCACAAGTATTGTTCCTGTTTTCATCTCGACTCACAAATTTATTGAAATGATATTCTTTAATTAAATACAGGCAGTAGTTGTATACAGTTGTAATACATAATTTCCAGACATACTCTGATATCGAAATTACTTTAGTAGTTAAACTAATAATAGTAAGCCAAGAGTTCCAATAAGCTTAGAGCTTTCTACTCGATTTTTGGTGTCAACATATATTATTAATGCTTCTTTCTTGAGTAAAATATTTCACATTTATATAAGGATAGCCTTAAAATAAGTTTCTGTTAAAGAGGACTTGATTTCTTCTTGTGTATATTTGCAGCTTATTATTCTCTGTACTGAAAAAGTGGCGGAATATTTTTGAACCCTGACGATGAAATTTATGGCTATAGTATTTTCGTATAAGGAAAAGTTTCTGATATAATCGTGTAAATTGGTGATAATTCTAAAAATGCGGATGCTAGAGTTTTGAACCTTACCACATTTGATGTGGGTGCTGGTCAAAAATTTTAAAACGATACTCCATCACAGAGTGAAACTTAAAAGGTGACCGCAACAAGTGCATTGTTAGTCATAGATCAAGATTACTTGTCATTAAGTACTTATTAATAAGACTTAATGTACCAGTCGATTGAATTAAAATATTTATATTTCATTGATATCTGAATAGAATTAAAATAATCTTAAGATGAATTGAATTTAATATCACATTTATATCTGATGTAAATACACATGATTTGTATATATCAGGATTACTTATACATTTTGTAATGAAACAAATGAAAGTCAACTGATTTTACTTTTTCTTTGATGCCTACCTTCTCATGTATACGAAAATGCATCAGACCCTTCGGTGTCATGACGCCAAGTGTCTGTAAAAATGTTTATATATATGATAATTCATTTAAAATAACTAGCCTTTAATTTCGAGTTTGCTCATCCTTTTATTTCAAAAATTAAAAAGAAGAAAGTACAATGTACAATAAATGATATTTTTGACAACATTTTCATGAGAAATTCTTGTATGTATTTAAACGGTTCAATGCAATTTAAAGAAAAATACATAAAAAGTAGAGTTTTCTCCCTTGTTTCCTAAATAAGAAGGTCTGTATATTAAATGAGAATTTACCTGTTTTGCTTCGTCTCCAGGATATACAACAAATGTTCCTACTGGTGTATCCTTCATTATCCTGAAACATTTATTCTCTTAATTTAGAGCAAAAAGCAAAAAAACAATCATCATAACACGATTTGTTTGTTACACATGCAAGTAAAAATGAATACTTTAAAATCAAATTAAATTTTTTAAGTTTGAAAGGCGGAAAACAGAAATCTCAATAACAATAACATGATGACAGGAACAATAACATGATGACAGTCTTTGCAATTTAAACTTTAAAACAATTCTTAAATAGTATACTTATTAACCACAAAACTGCAGGGGGAAAAGGGGCGGGGTTATCTTTAAGCTTTTTTAAAAGCTTTTTTAGGTTGTTTTTTTCGCTTTGCACTAAAACGCTGGGTCCGAAAAATTTTTCAACAGCTTAGATATATAAATATCAAGCAATACATTTATTCAAAGCAAAGCAAACTGTAAAAGAACATGTTAAAAGGAAACATGTTAAACTTAAATTTTCTGTTGCTGCGTTAAGTGGTCATAGCTTCTGGTATTGTTTATAACTAGGGTAGTTGATAATTGCACAAAAAGGTTTTACTTTGTCACACGTTTCCTTGTCTCCCGGTGATCCTCTGTAGTGACCTGCTGTAAGAAAATTAGTAATTAGAAATTAGAAGGAACAAATTCTGAATGTGTAAGTGTAAACACTTAGATATAGCTACTTAAGTTTGAATTCCCAGTTTTTTGTTTGTTTGTTGTTGTTGTTTTTTGTTTGTTTTTTTTTGTTTGTTTTTTTTTTGGGGTGGGGGGGTTTGGGGGGAGGGGCTGTTGTTTTTTCTATTTTAATTAAGAAAATGTTTCTATACTGGTCGCTTAAAAACCCGCGCTTAAGTGAAAATTTGAATTAAGTCCTTTTTTTGTCTATGAAAGACTCTTTAAGGTGGCGGTAAACGCAAAAATCCTTCCTGAGTCACGGATGGATTATTGGTATTTTCTTCTGAGCTTTTTGATACAATTTGTCAGTTCCTACTATAGAACTTTATTTTAATACACACGGCGATAAATTATTTTCTATCAAAACTACAAAGCTTCCTCCTATCTATTATATTCCTAACATGCTCACTTACTGTCCCAGAATAATCTTACCTTCAAAGGTGCCTCGGAACTTTCGTAATCTATTTCATCAGTTGAATAGTTTGTGTCCGGGTCTCTTTCTAAACTCTCTTGGTAACCTCTAACAGACAAAAATGACGAAGACTCTGGTAGTGAACTATTTTGAATTCCTCCTTGAATTGAGGAATGCACTGAACTGCTGTCAGGCACATGTAATGTTTTTAGCCTGGTCTCGTCAGCTTGGTTGTTTTCTTGAAACGCTGAAACTTAATCCCAAAAATTCTTACTTAAAAGTATATTCCGATGAAAACAATAATAAAAATGCTGTCTGTTAAAACTGGAGTAGGTTAAGTAAATTGTTACCAAACAGCGACAGAATAAACTGAACGTTATTTTTAAAATGATTGAAGGAATAAATCTTTTTTTCTGAATCATACTTTTATTTCCAGAGAGAGAGAGAGAGAGAGGGAGGTAGAAAACAATTACCGCTACATTTTTGCAATTGTAAGGCTTCTTTTATTTTCTTCTCTCTATCGTTTACGTCATCATAGAAGTAGCTCTCTACTTGGAAGCTGCTGTTCTCTAAATGGAGATATAAACGTAATTAATATCTAAATATATATAAACACGATGATATCGTCTAAATGTTTATTCATAATTTGTTGTCCACTTAAAACAAACAAAGAACAACTTGTTACCAAGTATTGTTGAAATTTAATCAATTTTGATAGAAAAGTGTATACCTTTGCTAGCCAAAGTAACTGCACTACTTAAGGGCTATACAACAACACCGGATCTAGATACAAAATTGTGTAAGTGCTGTTTTAAGAAGATTTAATAGAAGCACAAAATGAAATAACCTGAAAAAAGATTGCTTTATCGTTGATTTCGCATGTGATAAAAGGAATATTCTTACAGTATCTATCTAATTTACTATTAACATCAATAACGATCCCGTGATCAGGGGCACTTAAAACCTATAAATGTTCTCAACATGTCTTACCATAGGCTGACTCGAGAACGGAAGATGCGCTGCCATTATAACCACTGTCACTGCAAAGACACGGAAATGTGAACTTTTCATACGTAACAAATGTCACACGAACACAAAAGATTTCGTGGAATGTCTAAAGTCACTTGTAAATTTTATTCATTTTTGCAGCATTCTTAATCCTTTAATACCCTTAGGACTAACATCGAAAACATATTTCAGCTCACAGTGGGTACTGAATCTTTACGTCAGAGATAAATTGTTTCTTTATTATGAATTAAAATGACTTACCTGGAAAGATTTGGGTGCTGTTGATCAATTCCTTCTTGAATCTTCTCCAACCATTTCTAAAACAGAACACTAAGATATGATATAACCAGGTCAGGTATGATGTACAAATTTCAAACTTTCTGTTAAATATCGGCATAATCTTCAGGGTTTGAAAAAAGCTGCTCAAAACATATTTTAGCTGCAGCACAGCAAAATAAAGGGAATTTGAACAAAAAACGCATTTATAGCAAGATAAGACACTTTAAAGGCAATATAGCAATAGGACAAGGCAAGGACAGAAGTGTAAAAAGTCAAAGTAAAGCCAAAAAGACAGAAAAGAACACATCACGATTCCATAGAATGTTTTCATGGAATGCTTCCTGGAGGTGTGCTATATGCGAGAGACTGTAACATAGTTATCAAAACAAAAATCATGATAATTATGAAAAATGGCCTACTGTTATGGCCTCATTCGCCTTCACATACCTTTCTTGATTCAGCAGTATCACAAGAGAAGAGTAATGGTTTATTCTCAGCCTCGAATATATGAAAATTGAAACCATCCTCCTCCCCATTCTCCTGCTCACACGCTTTTGCACTCAAAAAAGACGTGTAAAATGTCTCACAATTTAACAGAAAAAAACTCATACATTACTCATACAAAAAATATCGCTATATGATTACTCATACAATTAAATCTCTTACTAAACTTCTGCAAGTACAATCAACTGTGTTTATATATATATAAGACATTTTTTCTCTATTTTTTTCCGATAAAGTTTTCCTTATTAAAGGGCAAACCTCGCCCTGTTAAGATAAAATACATGCTAAATGCGTCTAGAAAACAGAATATTGAACTGCTAAGACATGCTGTGTCAACAGGAAATTCACACTGAGTTGTTTGTAGTTATTACATTTAATGTTATAGAGGACTTAATATATATCATTTACATTCTCGTTTAAGATTAAATGACCTATAATGGGTTTTATACCAATGTCTTAGAGTTCTAGTTATTACCTTTCGCATCGACCAAGTGAGTATGCCTTTTCCGGTTTCTTCGAATACATACTAGCGTAAATGTATAAACACCCCTTTGATATAACCACATACTTCGGTGTCCCTGAATTAAAATGGAAAGAAACATTTTAGATAATTATCTAATACGAACATCAGTAACATGACGCTATGTTGCTACTGTCGCAAAGAAGAAACTTTCAACATTTACGTGTATATGTTTCACTGAAGAAAAACGAGGAAACGGTTTTCCTATGCGAGAGCAAATTTTATCCGTTGGTCTGTAACTGTCGTCTATTTCACGAAGAATATATGCACATAGATAGCTGACAGTAACCTTTATTTATTTCAACTAAGGTTATCCTAGAAAAGCAATTGCTTTATTTTCAAGACGAGTAAAATCACAATCGTACTAAAAATAGTCTGACGGACTTTTCTCCTCTATGTTAAATATTCACGCCCGATGCGATAAGTACGACTAGAATTTTCGTGTGCTGAATATTATACAATTATTGACTAGTGTGCCATTGAATATGATGTGATATTCACCGGCCAAGTGTTATATTGACCGAGGCGAAGCAGACACTGTTTAAAGTTGTATTACTCAATGCGAAGATTAAACATGTACCTATTTTCTTCAATTATTTACCTGTTCAAGCACCATACTATAAACATGAAAGTGTCTAGATAATACGTAAGTACCAATTTAAAGAACATCCCAGATCATCCGGCCGTTGTGGTTTTCTTCACATTTCTATATTCCTTGTTTTTGTTTTAACTAGGGCCTGTGTGTCAGTGAGGCATGAAGATGACAACACAGAAACTCAGACAATTACATAAAATCATTAGTCATCTTTGATATTAACATATTTACTTACATCGTCTTCTAAATTTGTTTTCCGTTTTCATGTGTAGAAAACCGCAGTGCGAGCACCCAACCACTCTTTTTAGATCCACTGCACCTGTTTATACAGGCAATTTTAATCTAAGTCATTTAATGTTAAGATATTAATACCAAAAATAAAACATGTGGTTTTTGTTGTAATTCAGACGTCTTTGGCGCTTCAATTATACCTTTGTATCTTTTGCATAGTGTACTTCTATTTCCCAAAATACAATGTCATTTCTCATTTGTATATGTGTTTTATAATTAGAGAGTGTAATTGTTGTTAAAACACAAAAAAGTATGGGGTTCCAAATGCAAAATACTTTATAACTGTCTTGGTTTCCGAAGTTTGCGTTCTCGATAACGTCTTTAATTAAATAATTATCAAAATAATAATAGTAACAATCCTCTTAAAAAATTGCATGTTCATATCTTGCTTGAAATTTCAGCATAGTTGCTATATAATAACTCACCTATTTGAATAGGCTTTGTAAAAAACGACATCGTTTATATATATGTTTACTTCCCAAAACGGTTAAAGTTGATCAAATTGTAGGCAAACTAAGGTCAGTTATTACAGTGAAATAAATTTTCAAGTGTCTGTGTCACAAAACCATTCTCTCAAGATACAGATATGCTAGTGTTGTAGCTGCTTCCGTGATCAAGACCAAAGACGGTTATGTAAACTCCCAAGCCTTGGTCATAACGTATTATTCATTGTATCGCAGTTTAACACTGTGTCACTTCTTGTACAAACAGAATATTCTGTCAAGGCAAATAAGCTGAAATAATGAAAGAACAAAGTAATTAAAACAATTATAAGAATCATGACGGTCTCTTAAAAATGAAGATTAAGGATGTCAAAAACAGTGCAAATTTCACGAACACTAACATAACGAAGACTACACTCTCTTTAACATAATGTAGACCTAACTAACTATAACACCATGAAGATCTAACTTACTCTTGCATCATGAAAACATTATGGTCTCTTACATCATGAAGGTCTAACGATCTCAAACATCATGAAGGTCTAACGATCTCTTACATCATGAAAGTCTCACGGTCTCTTACATCATGAAGATCTAACCGTCTCTTTCATCACGAAGGTCTAACGGTCTTTTACATCATGAAGGTCTAACGTTCCCTTACATCATGAAGGTCTAACGGTCTCTAACATCATGAAGATCTAACGTTCCCTTACATCATGAAGGTCTAACAGTCTCTTACACCACGAAGGTCTAACGGTCTCTTACACCAGGAAGGTCTAACGGCCTCTTACATCACGAAGGTCTAACGGTCACTTACATCACGAGGATCTAACGGTCTCTTACATCACGAATGTCTAACAGTCTTCTACATCACGAAGGTCTAACGGTCTCTTACATCATCAAGGTCTAACAGTCTTTGACATCATAAAGGTCAAACGGTATCTGACATTATGAAGGTCTAACGGTCTTTTAAGTCATGAAGGCCTAACGGTCTCTAACATAATGAAAATCTAACGGTCTCTTACATAATGAAAATCTAACAGTCTCTAACATAATGAGGATCTTACGGTCTCTTACATCATAAAGGTTTAACGAGCACCCATATCATGAAGTTCTAACGGTCCCTTACATCACGAAGGTCTATCGGTCTCTGACATCATGAAGGTTTAACGGTCTCTTACATCATGAAGGTCAAATAAGTCCTTACATCATGAATGTCTAACGGTCTCTTACATCACAAAAGCCTAATGGTCATCATGATGGTCTAACGGTCCCTTACATCACAAAAAGTCTAATGGTCTCTTACATCATGAAGGTCTAACAATCTCTTACATCACGAAAGTCTAATGGTCTCTTACATCATAAATGTCTAACGGTCTCTCACATCATTTAGGTCCAATGGTCTCTAACATCATAAAGGTCTAATGGTCTCTTACGTCATGAAATCATGACTGTCTCTTACATCGTGAAGGTCTAACGGTCTCTTACCTCACGAAGGTCTAACATTCTCTTACATCATGAATGTCTAACGGTCTCTTACATCACGAAGGTCTAACGGTCTCTAACATCACGAAGATTTAACGGTCTCTTATATCACGAAGGTCTAACGGTCTCTTAAGTCATGAAGGTCTAATGGTCTCTTACACCACGAAGGTCTAACGGCTCTCTTACATCATAAAGGTCTAATGCCCTCTAACATCACGATGGTCTTACCGTCTCTTATATCACGAAGGTCTAACTATCTCTTACATCACGAAAGTCTTACAATCTCTCACATCATGAAGGTCCAATGGTCTCTGACATCATAAAGGTTTAATGTTCACTTACATCATGAAGGTCTAACGGTCTCTTTCATCATGGAAACATTACGATCTCTTACATCACGAAGGTCTTTCGTACTCTTACATCATGAAGGTCTCACGGTCTCCCACATCATAAAGGGCTAATGGTCTCTTATATCATAAATGTCTTACGATGTCTTTCATCATGAAGGTCTAATGGTCTCTTACACCACGAAGGTCTTACGGTCTCTTACATCATAAAGGTCTAATGGTCTCTTACATCATGATGGTCGTACCGTCTCTTATATCACGAAGGTCTAACGGTCTCTTACATCACGAAGTCTTACAATCTCTCACATCATGAAGGTCCAATGGTCTCTGACATCATAAAGGTCTAATGGTCACTTACATCATAAAGGTCTAACGGTCTCTTTCATCATGAAAACATTACGATCTCTTACATCACGAAGGTCTTTCGTACTCTTACATCATGAAGGTCTAACGGTCTCCCACATCACGAAGGTCTAACGGTCTCTTACATCATGAAGGTCTCACGTCTCCCAAATCATGAAGGGCTAATGGTCTCTTATATCATAAATGTCTTATGGTATCTTTCATCATGAAGGTCTAACGGTCTCTTACATCACAAAGGTTTAACGGATCTCTTACATCACTAAAGTTTAACAGTCTCTTACATTACAAAGGTCTAACGGCTTCTTACATCACGAAGGTTTAATGGTCTCTTACACCATGAAGGTCTTATGGTCTCTTACATCATGAAGATCTAACAGTCTCTTGCATCATAAAGGTCTAACGGTCCGTAATATCATGAAAACATTACGGTTTCTTACATCACGAAGGTCTAATGGTATCTTACATCACGAAGGTGACAATTAGAGTAAAGAGCACCCCAAATGACACTATCTGTGACAAATAGAGTACAGACACTCAAAAATGCTAAGGGATATCACACACACTTAACTTTTGGTTGACATATTTATCTTATTTTTGTAATTCTATCTACGTTCCTGTTTGCATTAGATTAATAAGGCAGATCTTATTTATTTAAATTGAAGCTATTTCATTGTAAAATTATATGCATTTTTAATGTATCCCACCTTTACAAAACTATAATCCGGACTGGAGCAAATAAAGACTCTATGGTATAATTTGAACAATCTTTGTACAGGTCCATAAGACATTGCTGTACATCTAACTCAGAAGTCTAGTCAAATCGTTTCAAACAAGATTTTAAGAGTGTGTCTATTGCCTTGCCTGACATTTGAAACACCGGTGATGTTAACGCACATGTTATGTTAGTGCATGCTGATTCATTACTGTAAAATACCAGGTACATATAGTATACTAAAAGTCCTGTGTTGCACCTTCTGATGTGTATGTCACCGTATTGATTTCCAAACTGGAAAGATTCAGTGTAACTGACGCACCATCATAGCCGAAACGGGTGTTTCATATAGACAATATGCCTCAGGTTGGAAAAATCGAGGCAGTCGTTTCAGTACCACTTTGGTAAACATCTAAACCCTTGGGTAAAGCCAACAATGACCCCAGTGGTAAAGTTTGAATAATAATTAAAAAGGTCCACCAGCCAATGCTTCATTAAAATACATAACTCTGAGGCCTGTTTTTTTTTTCTCAAACCAATGAGAGTTTTAAAGATTTCCTTGATTATTCCTATGTGAAATATGTGACCCCTATGGGCGGAGCCAATAATGACTGCAGGAGCATTATTTCAACAGTCCATATTGAGGACCATATATTATATGTTATTTGGGTTTTTGAGTGATATATGTGGATATATTACCTGCCAAGATTTTATATCACCCGAGCTGTTCCACATATATCACTCAAAAACCAAAATAATAATTTTATTACCCTTCCCCTGCCGAGTAAGACGATTTTAAAATAAATTATTGCTGTTTCAAATGAAACGTCGAAATAAGATTCCCTTAAGGGTACCCCTTCACCTGGAAAATGACGTCACCGGAACTCTGCATTAATGTAGGCCATGTTGAAGACACTTTTTTGTAATTAATATCAAGGTTTGACGAGGTCATATTTGTTTCAAATACTGATGAGAATATTTATCATTACTCTATTTTGGTAAATATTTTTTATTTGACAGTTAAAAAGTGCTGATATATCGGATTTTACACTTTACAACATCGAACCGTACGCGCATCGTCACAGCGCATGTTGTTTACAACGTGGGTACTCAAAGGGGAAATTTAATGTGTATATTACCTGTCTGGCTCGGTTACATCAATTTCTTTCGGCCTGATCAATATCCATACAAAAAGGAGAAAAAATCTGGAAGGGTAATAAACATTACTATTACCAAAGTCTCGTGCTCTGATTGTTATGCATTCTGAAAATATGACTTACAAAGTTTACATTTTAATTAATCTATTTTCGGATCTTGTGGCCTACTTATTCAATGGACCGGAACACTTAGAATAAAAAGAAAGAGGGACACCTGGGGACCATTCGGGAGTGGATCAATGGTCCTGTGGTAACCCGCTTGATTAGTAATCCAGGGGTCGCGAAATCGACCCCCCCCCCGCTAATCAACTAACATTAATAATTTTCTTTCGGATGGGACGTTAAACCGATGTCCCATGTATCAGTGATGTACACTGAGCATACAAAAGAAAGGGTTGTCTCTTGAATAGGATGATTTCTGTATCTTGCAGTATTCTTTACAACATAAATAACTAACCTCTCCAGAGGCCGTCGGTCATATGGACAACCGGTATCGACGATAAGTAAATTCCAATAGAAAGGGACCATTCATGTCAGATTTGATACTGTCTGGTTAGTTGGAAAAGTCATTAAAAAGAAAAATGTTGACTATGGTGGTCTGACACTAAGGTATCACTAAAGCTTACCCTGAACATGTTGGGATTGGGTGAGCTTAAACACAAAAGAACGTATCCTTCATTTAATGATGTAATTTATTTCTGTAATATATGTATTCTACGTGTTTAATATTCGATCGAATAGACCGTATATGTATTCAACAATATCGAATTAGAAAACGAAAATGCCCCAATGCAACTGTTACAAGATTAAGTATATGAATACAACAGTACATGAAACAGGAAGATTTTAGCATTTTTTGTTATTCTTAGTAATAATTTCTAACAGGAAATGAGATCATTGTTCAAAATGGTCAGCCAATGCAGAATGCCTTCATATGAAAAACATCAAAAGATATAGGAATATCACTCACGATCATTTTTTTAGATTTTTGAGTTAAGAAATTATTTCTCTCGAACCTAACATGCTTATTATTTAACTGTTATACTGTTCAATATTTCATATATTATTTATGTGTGAAGCCAAAGCTCTGCAGTCAATGAAAAAAAAACACAAAATGCATTCTCGTACAAATCAGACGAACCCTTTATACGTACTTTTGGCCATTTATTATGAAGGTCTTCTTTGCTTGGCTGAGGCCCGTCAGAGGCTTAGATTGTGTCTATTAAATCCGGCACAGAAGCTGGTATTTATAAGTGTACCTCTGCGGAGGGATACGTTTCCTGTTGACGTCTGTTCCTATATAAACCGATCTCTTTACTTTAAAGTCACTGATTATAACTAATGTTTACAGAAGACTCAATCATCTGTGACTATGATTTGTGAGAGGATTTCCAAATACTATGCCTAAGGCTTCACCAATCTTCGTCATTGCTGTTGCAATAATAAAAGTGATGTCGGGTTACATCTGCTATAAAAAAAAACCTTTTATTTTGGAATTAAAAAGCAGAAGTAAGGTCATTTTGATGATTATATTATGCTATGCTCGGTCAAAGACATTACTGGATATAAACAACCAAGATCAACCAATAGCAGAGAATAAAGTAGTTTAACGTATCAAATTTTAAGATTTTAACTCCTAATTCATTACCTCCACCTTGAAGAGTATTTAAGTAGGATAGGATTGCTGTCAAGTGCATGGAAACTGAGGGCTTGTGGGTACAAACCACACTAGGTTCAACTTTTTTCTTTCTTCTTTTTTTCTTTTATCATTATTTATGTATCTCTCAGGTCCTATTTAAAAAGAAAAAAATGTTTAATTCCTATAATATAATTTTTATAGGTATTTATTGGCTAAATAATTATAAATTTAATAAGAAATATGGTATCTGATATTATCAAGGTCTATGAAATAAAAACTACATGGTTAAAGTCTCTTATATTTGACAAGATCAACCAATATACCTACTTAGAAAATTTGGGCAAAGTTTGAACAAAGCCCCTCAAGTAGATTTTAGCGATATTTTGTATTGGGTACTCTAAGCAGGAAAATGGTAAAACCAGTGTTTAAAATTGGTGGGGTAGGGTAACATTTTAATACATATTTCTAACATTAAGAGTAGAAACAATCATTTAGCTTGTGTCGTTCATAATCTGAATGCTATTATTTGTATCTTAACAAAAAACAATAGGAAAACATTTATCATAAGGATGATATTACAAATTATTAATAGTTTTTTCTTTTTCTGAAAAAGAGCCCTTCTATTATCCAAGCTTTACTAGTAGTTCAGAAAAGTGTCAACAAGTCCAAAATCGTACAATAAATTTTGTTTAAATTTCGCATACTGGTGTCAATTTAGGCATTCAACTTAACTGTACCTGTCAATTTTTCAGTTCCTTATAGTGCTGATTAGGGGTGTACTACCTTAAGTACAGAACCAGTGCTGGTTCTAAAATCGCACACAAAAAAAATCAATGTTCTCGATTCGAGTCTCTTTAATCGTCATTCTTTATACGGGTAGCTTCATACTTTTTTTTCCGAAGACATGATCGACCACGCCCTAATAGTGATCATATTTACTACCTTCGATATCAAAATAAAAGAAAACGTTTGTTTCTGGCTCCACTTCCAAAAAGAATTGGTTGGAATTATATTGGAAGTATTTTAATTTCTTAAACTTTTACTTCGGTTACTCAGTGTCACCTGCGAACACGGTTTATCAATCAAGTTTAGTTGGTACACAAAAAGTAATTTCAAGTAGTTTAACAAACAGTCCTTACTTATATTAAAACTAAACTGGTCCGGCGCGGTACTAATAATCATTCACCTTTACTAAAATATGTTGTTGTATACTTGTATTTCAATTTCGGTTCATTTTAGTTTGTTACCTCTAACTTAAGAATACGATTTTCAAATGTGTCGTCTCTAAAAAGACGAAACAAAAAGAAAAAACATACCTTTAACGTGATTCTAACTTATTTTAAATAACAACACTTGAAACAATCCAGAAACGTTATAACGATATTTAAATGCTTAAATTTCAGCTATCAGTAATTGGTAATATCTGAAGTCCTGGGTACACATATAACCAGTGCGTATATTTGGAAATAACCCTTTTTTCTGTATTTCAACTTTCTTTCATGAAAATTAAAAAACTTTTAAGAAGGTAATTTTACAACATTGTGATTTAGAAGATACCATTGTTTGTATTCTATTTTTATGTTATTCTATTGTTATTATTTATTTCCTTATTTTTATGGCAAATATTTACTTACTAAACTTTTTGGGATAGCATTCTGAAAATAAGTCAATATATGATGTAAACTATGTACTTCCTTTCTAATCATAAAATTCTCTGAAGTAAAAACTTTATGTATAAACTTGTATGTTACTTAATGTGCTTATTGATTAATTGATTCGTTAATTGATGAATGAATGAATGAATCAATCAATCAATCAAGCAAGCAAGCAAGCAATCAATCAATCAAGCAAGCAAGCAATTAATTAATCAATCAGTCAATTAATCAATCAATCAATCGACTAATTATTTATTTATTTATCTATTTAGTTTTATTTATTCTTACTTTCTTTCGTTCTTTCTTTCTTTATTTCTTTACCTATTTATCTATTTATTCCGGATAAAACTTTCAATCGGGGCTAAATATGAGTATCATTATTGATCATGTACTTTCCCTAACAACAACAAGAGCTGTCACTGGAAATTGACATATGCCCCCGAAACGAGCTTTGAATTGAAACTGGTGTAAATATATAATTGAATATGCCTGTGGAAAAGACATCAGACAAAAAATAGAGCATGAACTGAAGGTAAATAATAAAGTAATGTTTTTCTGCTGTGAGTTTGGTCTTGAATATGAACAATATTGTTTTATTCACAACCCCTACTGGTGTTTTATATATAACAAGGCTTGGTGACAAACATTCTGGTTTCAGTAAAATCCCCCAAGCAGTTTTGGAGAGAAGCTTGGACAAGATTTTAATACAGAGGTTATAGTAAACAAGACCTGTCCGCAGAGAGCACGCTCCACTTTTCTCAGTGCTGGATAATAAATTATAAGCCAAGGCAAACAAGAGGCTCAAGTTAAAAAAATATTTGAGTGGGGGAGGGCAAGTACCTTGTCATATAAGATGAAAAACATTGGGGGGAGGGGGCATGGAGGGAGTGTAACGTGGTGGGGAGGTAAGGGAGGGGGTCCCAACGCATTTGGGAGTAAAGTACCTATGTATTTAATAAAATGGAAACAATTAGTTTATAAAAAAAGTTTATTTCAAAGCTTAAGAAGGTCTTTTCCAGTATAGGAGAAAAAAGATTTATTGCCGGGCAGGGGAGGTGGGGGATGGGTAAAGTAACTTCATACTTACATATTTATTTTTTTGGAGGGGGGAGGTAATGCCTGGGGGGAGTCAAGTCACTTCATACCTACATATTTTTTAAAAAATTCTTTTGGAGGGGGGGGGTAATTTCCCGTGCGAGGGGTGCTCAAGTCACTTTATACCTACATATTTTAAAGTGAAGTACCTACATTTTTTATAAGAAAAAGATAATTATAACTGAAAAAAATTATTGGGGGGGGGGGCAATACCATGGCTGGGGGGTCCCCAAGCAGAGGGGAGGTTGGAGGAGGGAGGGTGGAGAGGAAGTACTTACCCATCCTATGTAAGTTAAAGTTTATTTCTAGGCTTAAGAAGTTTTTTCCTTATATATGAGTATAAGCAAACTCAAGTGACCCCTGGGGTGGAGCTAATTTTGACCCCCAGGGACATGGGTACAAACAATCTTTGCAGGATTCTTGCTGATGATCAAGTATTCTAAGTTTGAATGGAATATCTTTGACACTTTTTGAGAAATGGACATTAACAAAAAGGTTAAGCAAGAAATTTTAAGTTGAAAAAAGGGGCATAACTTTGCAAAAATAAATCTGAGGGTTATCCGCTCTTGGAAATGGTGTCGCATTTTGAAAGTGAACATGTATTCCTAATTTGAAGTAAATGGCTTTGATAGTTTCTGAGAAATGGACCTTAACAGAAAGGTTAACTGACACCAACGAGGGGGTGTTTTTCTTCGAAAAAGTGGAGCTAAAAATGACTAGGGCCCCATAACACTGCCAAAAATAATCCGACCAGAAACTCCTGACGATATGCACAGCTAGGTTTGGTGACAAACCTTTCGGTAAAGTTTCAACGAAATCCTCCAGTGGTTTTGGAGATGAAGTGTGGACAAGATTTTAATATAGAAGTTAGAGTAAAAAATGACTAAGTGCCCATTACTCTGCCAAAAATAATCCGAGCAGAAACCCCTGAAAATATGCACAACTTGGCTTGGTGACAAACATTCCTGTGAAGTTTCAATAAAATTCTCCAAGCGGTTTTGGAGATGAAGTGTGGACAAGACTTTAATACAGAAGTTAGAGTAAAGAATGACTAAGTGCCAATAACTCTGCCAAAAACAATCCGAGCGGAATCTCCTGATGACTATGCACAACTAGGCTTGGTGAGAAACACTCCTGTTAAGTTTCAATGAAATCCCTCAAGCGGTTTTGGAGATGAAGTGTGGAAAAGACTTTAATATAGAAGTTAGAGTAAAAAAATGACTAAGTGCCAATAACTCTGAGAAAAAAATCCGAGCGGAATCTCCTGCTGATATGCACAACTAGGCTTGGTGACAAACACTCCAGTTAAGTTTCAATGAAATCCCTCAAGCAGCTTTGGAGATGAAGCGAGGACAAGATTTTAGAGTAAAAAAAATTACTAAGTGCCCATAACTCTGCCAAAAATAAATCGAGCGGAATCTCCTAATGATATGCACAACTAAACTTGGTGACAAACAATCCTGTAAAGTTTCAATGAAATCCCTCAAGAGGTTTTAGAGATGAAGCGAGGAAAAGATTTTACAGGACAGATGGACGGACGGACAGATGGACGGACGGAAAGACAGTGCGATTACTATATGTCTCCCTTCGGGAGCATAAAAATGACTAAACTGTTCAGGGGTGTAGGTCATATTAGCAACGGGATAACTAAAACAATAAATAAAACTCTTACAGATATAATCTAACCATGTTCGAGCTTATTAGCTCACCTGAGCACTTTGTGTGGTGAGCTTTTGTGATCGCTCTATGTCCGTCGTCCGTCGTCAACTTTTTACTTTGAACAACATCTCCTCCATAGTGTGCAACCTACATTTTGGACCAATCACAAACTGCGCATTTTCAAAAAGTTGAGCAATTAATTCCCTGAAGTGAGTCATTTTTGAACATTTATCCCTGAAGAGTTCATTAATTACCGAAGACCGTTACTGTTCTTCAGGAGAGCCCGCCCATTAATGTTGTTCTTCAGGAGATCCCGCCCATCAATCAATATTCTCTACATTTCATGATGATGTCATTTTATCAAAGAAAACTACACCGCATGACCTTAGGCTGAAGTTTATGGAAAGTGTAAACAAGAGAACCCTTGGGGCCCATGCAGTTCACCTGAGACATTATTTCATATCTAAAAAAAACATAGCAATTATCTTCTGTTGCTCATCCGGGACATGACAAATCAGGAACAAGAGAATAATAAGAAAGATAAAATAACTATTTTGTATGTTTTATATTGTGCATTCAAAATACTAGAACCAAATTGAAACTCTGACTTGGTAATGCATTTAAAGAAAACAACAACACGGAATGGTTCAACTAATTAAACAAGTTAGATCTATAATGACAGCTTATACTCTTTAATGATGAAATATAGATTGTTCATTTAGAGAGTTCAGTTCCCATCAGCCATCTATTCAACTAAGTAGGCAGATTTGCACCGTTTCTAGATTTCCATAATAAACTTCTTACCATCTTTCAATAATGTCACTTTTTTAATACATGAGGGTACAAATATTGTAAGTGAATCATCTGTGTTTTTAATGTTACTTACATTTTCCTTTAGGTCAATACGATCAACATTAGACGTATGCAATTCATTACTACTTATTTTATCACACTTCTCAGCATTTTGAATATTCATTACCTTGTCATTTCCATTCTGCTGATTAAATGGGGTATCTAAAACACTACTGATTTCATTTAATGTGTTTTAAGTTTTCACGATGGTAATGTTCGAACTGCCATTGCTCTTATGCTTACTTCTGGTAGTAACTGCCTTATCAGGTAAATTTTTCGGTGTAAAGAGATGTGCAGCAAGTAACTCGTGCAGAGTGATTAGTAATTTTTCTGCCATCAGATGCAATATCTGCCTCTTGGAAAAATCTTTTTATCATGTCTTTAATTTCACGTTGTGGAATTAATCCTGCTGAAAACCTGGGATTTTCGTTTTCATCAACACCCCAAGTGGTTTTCTGTAGAATGCACCTATTCTGGGGATCAAACTCAGGTATTTTGCATACAATTTGAACACACTTTTGGGTTCTCTGACTGGTCATAATGAGTAATTGGGTCCATATTGATATTTTTATGTTTTAAGCCTCCTTGTGCATTCTTCCTTACTCTCGGTGTAAATCTCACATAGTTACGTTTATTTTCATGATCAAATCCAAGATCAAACTGGTCAGCTTTACAATCTATATGCTCTTGATAACCACGAAAACCAAAGGTTTTTTTTTCACTTATTCATATTTTTTTTTTATTGTTAAATATCATGCATAGAAACATACATATACATATTTACATAAAATGTGATCCGATCTATAACATGTACATTTGTAAGTCTCTACATAAGATTTTTTAATACAAAAAATAAAACTGGTAAAAATAAAAATAAAAAATTGAGAAAAAATCCCTTTAAGAAAAGGACATGTTGGGTGTCGATGTGCTACTATTGAATTGTTATCATTAAGGCTTATACTAAAACGATGTTAAAAGACAAAATTAGTCATAGTATATATTTTATCATGTGCCAAATGTAAGGATATAAGTTAAAAAATATCAACTTCCTATTGTGTTGCTCGCTTTTGTTCTGAATTAAGGCAATTTATTTTTCTATTTCTATTTTTTTAAGATATGTCTTAAAGTTTTCAAAGATTCAAAGATAAAACCAAAAAAATTTCCGTTATAGAAAAAAAACTGCATTGCTAAGTCCATCAGAGCTATCGAAATTGAACACATTTATTTCCCATAACTTAATTTCATCTTCAGGCGTTACCGGGTCAGCCGATTGTGTAGCTTACTCCAATCCCCATAGCTGTTAGCTGCTTCATTTTCGCATTTTTACGAAATTCGGCAAAAGTACAGTCATCCTCTTAGTAGAAGTTTAAGTTTTTAAAATGGCAATCGTTTTTAAGGAACCTTTGTACAATTAACAATCTGGGTCAAAGTGCTAGGCGGATACGGTTTACCATTCTTTCTTCTTATTTCTAACACGAATTTCTGCATCCAGTAATCCAGTAAAGAGTAATCAGTAATTAATCCCACATTAAGAGGAAATGGGAAACCAGGCTCGCTTTTTGTTGCAGGACACTCATTACGGTTTGCAGCCCACTCTTTCCATAATTATAGATACTGACCAGTTGTTGTTCTGTTTAGTTTTCTTTAGCACTGAATCAGACTGTTTTTGCAGAACTTGAGTTGCAGACACAGGTGCTTCAAATCTCTGGTTCCCTGTCGTAACCCCTGAAATATAGATAGAAAAATTTAAAAGGCATTAAAAAGAGAAAGAATACAAGAATTCAGTTAAAAGACTGGGCGTTTGGTTTCGACTCCCATTTGCGCCACATTTTTTTCACCAAAAACATTCACGATGAACAATGGAACATGCGATTTTAAACACACCAACTGCAGACGTCTAGGTCCCCACTAGGGTTTGACATAAATGGAAGATAGATGGAAGTAAGATAGAGATGGAGAATGGGATTTATTGTCATTGGTTAAATTTGTTAAAAATGCATCTTACGTTTGAAAAGTTTCTTACACGCTGGTCAAAAAAACATTAGCCTACACACAGGATCAATAACTCACGGGGTACAAACAAGTCTACTTCCTGAAGTAGTAGGTGATTCTAATAGCAAGAAAGCTACATATTTAATTGAATAGGCTTGCAAGACTGGTACAGTGATTTCATTTATACCCCGTGAATAACTGATTGCTTGAATGTGGTTATTGTTGATAAAAAGAAGAGTCGAAATAAATTGAATTAAGGCGAACTACATAACAATGCATTATCGTGTAAATACAGTGCAAACTCGATAAGTCGAACTCGCTTAAGTTGAATTTCTGCTTATGTCGAACATTTCTGCTAATGTCCCAGTTTGAATTTGTTTAAATCGATGTTGTTTAAGTCGAACTTTGACTAAGTCGAAGTGTTTACATTTGCCCCATCGTCTTCGAGTTAACGAGTTTAAACATTATATTCCAATCAATGAAAAAAGAAACTCACCAGAATCAAATTTAAATCCGGAATCTGATGTTCCAGTACTCGTACTGGCATTATTTATGGTCACTTCCGACACAACCACATCAAGATAAGCAAAGTTTTGTAAATCCTGAGAATTTGTGTTCAACAGTTGTGTAAAACTGGTATCTTCTTTGCTGATTAATGAAACCTCCTCAAGCATTTTTTGTAAATGTTATCATCCTCCTCGAAATTATCCGGAAGTAAATCATGCACACTCATGAGCCATGTGCACTAGTCATTTTTGTCAATGCACTGAGGCAATACAGGTGAATGGGGCTTTTTTTCCAGTGATAAACGCCTACTTGTCAACCTTATACATGTTTGCATAACTCTCACGCTTAATGAGGTGCTCTTGGTTGTCAATCAAATAAAGATAAGGATTCGTAAGCAGTGATTGGTCAAAATGTAGGTTTTACACTATGTCAGATAGAGTTCATGAGTGAACTCTTCAGGAAATAAAAGCTGCAGTCGGTCGCTTTGCTCCCTCCTTTGCAGGTTTATTTCCTGAAAAATTCACTTCATAAACTCTATCTATTACTTAAACACCAAGTGAAAGGTGATGGAACTTTACAAGAATGTTCCTTGCATGAAGCTTTACCAAAGTTGTTAAAAGCTTTCCATTCCATGAAGAACTCTGGTGGCAACAAGAATGAAGCACTTATAAAATCTTCTTGTCTAAAACTGCTAAGCCCAGAGGTCTGAAATTTGGCATGGAGCATTTTCTAGTAGACCTCTGCCAAGTTTGTATAAATAATGTCCCTGGGGTCACTATTGGTCCCGCTCGAGGGGTAAAAAGTTTTATATAGCAGTATATATATATATATATATATATATATATATATATATATATATATATATATGTAAAAATCTTTAAAAATCTTCTTGACTGGAAGCATTGTGTGAGGCGTCAAAAGTTTTACGCAGCAAAATAGAATTAAATCTTTAAAAATCTTCTGGTCTAAAACCACAATGCCTAGAGTTTTAAAATTTGGCATGAAGCATTTTCTAGTGAACCTCTGCCAAGTTTATTCAATTAATGTTCCTGGGGTCACTTTTTGCCCCGCCCTAGAGGTCACAAGTTTAACGTAGCAATATAGAATTAAATCTTTAATAATCTTCTTGTTCAAATTTTTTGATTAGGTTTAAGGTCACAGAGGCTAAAAATAGATTTATCTACTTAACCTCGTAGAGCCTTCGTTTATAGACCAATGTCTTTGATATTCGGTATATAGGTTTCTTGCATGAACCTTTAACCATGAGGTCACTGGGTCAAGGTCACCATAGCTTATAATTGATATTTATACTTTCTGTCATAGAGCCTTTATTTATTGACTGATATTTTACATATTTAGTTTGTAGGCATCTACATATCTTCAGTTAGAAAATGAAATACTGCTTCTTATGTTTGCTTTACAGCAAACCCACAGCCAAAGTACTCAGGTGAACGATTCAGGGCAATCATGTTCCTCTTTTATTTTAAAAAAGCAGTCAAACTTATATTTACTCTTTTCTTGAATCTTAACCGCAATTTAACTGATATTCGGTTTCAATTATTTCTGTTAAGTAAGAGTAACTTCTCTGTTTGTTCATCTTCTTCCGGGTAGCAACGTTTGTTTGTGTCTAGACTATATCCATAGGGTGGGAATGTCGCTACAAAACAAGACATTTGCCATAAATGCATCAGCGGGAGACTACCTACCACTAACTGCTGGTCGGCTTATAGTGTAAAACCACTAAACAACCCTTTATTTTATATAAATTCATTGGACTGTGAAACATTCCTAGACCAATAAATAAATGGCTGTAACTTACTATCTCTTTCAATTCTGCATCTGTAATCTCGAAAAATAGCAACAAAAATGTGCGTCATTTTTCAAATCAGGCAGATGTTTTTAAGTTTCTGCTCGTGAACATACCCATAAAACTACAAAAGTAACTCAGCATTTCTTGGATTGGAGAATGTGAAACAACGTCCTTGTTTGAATTGACCGAGATAAAAACGCCTCTGTAAATCATGGAGAAGTCATCTCCAACATTTGTTAACAAATGCAAAGAAAGACTTTGATATTCTTGACAATTTCGGGTTTGATATCACAAAAGTACTTAAATAACAAAATAAAAAAAAATTATATCTGCTTAGACTTCTTATCTTGATAATTTATTAATTTTAGCATTACAACGGGACTCACTTTCGATAAGTTCAAAACTCACATCGTGACTATTACAGAGTAGCAATTCCTGCAAAATGCCGCTTTATCAAGCTTTTACTTCTGGTATTCTGAGCAGAGGTTTGGTTTTCAAAACTGAGACCTATTTATGAACTCTGATAGACTTGATTTTCAAAAAGCAAATACCTCGAAAGAATACATCTAAGATATTTTAAGTTTATTCTTATTCTTATTTATTGAAACTTTGGAACTATTTTTGTGTATATGTACACCTGGCGGATAACCTTGACATTAGCTTAATTTGAAACTTTTAAAGATAGGTTTTCAATATCTTTAGTAAATTATTTCCAAGTGCCAGATGTGACATGATAAATAGAATAATAGGTTAGTGTCTTAAGTTTATCTGGCTTGGCTGCGGAATTTATCGGGCTCACCCGATTTTTAACGTGATTCTGCTAAGTAAAGGGTCCGAATTTTTATTGGTGATAATGATTATCCATAACTTCCTTTTTCGGCGTAGCTGTATTAAAATCGATTTTGACCTACATTTGTAACGAATGAAATTAGATACAAATCTTCAGCTGAATAAGGACGTTTGTCATTGGTTTAAGTTGTAGCTGTTATGAAATGTTAGGGCAAAGTTCGTAGTTGTTAGTTTAATTGCCTCTGAAAATAATGCAATGATAATAATATTAACATAGCGGTAAATTAAATGTCAATCACGAAAAAATATACTAAATGGAACAAATAATAAATATTGCTAAATATTTAATTTATTTCATTAAAAATGATATTCACACTCTTAGCATTTAACTCAACATTTCTTTTTGTTTTTAACCTAAACTGTTATGGAAATTGGATATTCAATTCACAGGAAACTGATATTCAAAAAAAAACACTAAATGAAAAAAAAAATACCTTCTATATATAAAAAACACCAGGAATGCAATGCGCTCTGTACCCCACCCACTTCTTTTATACAAGACATTTCGTTCAAACTGATTGACAACGGAAATTTCTGGTCCAGACAGTCAACAGGAGTAAAAAGCAAACATAATCTACATTCAGCAGTTTCCGAAATACGTACTTACTGTCGTTATTTCAATTGTTTCGCGTCGGTTTCCAACTCCGGCTAGCCATTGCGTGACGTCACTACAAAAATGCCACGGGGAGAATGCAGTCGATGTAGCCTGTGTAATCGCCAGTACTTGGTGTAAGAGTAACTTCCCCTGTATTGGTTTTTCCAAAACGATTTTGAAATTTTTTTTTATTGAAACAAATTATTAATTGAAATGAATTGTACAGATTTATTATTGGAAAAATCATTAAAGAACATTGCAAACATAAAACAAATTTTAAAAAGAATAAATAACATATATACCTTCTCCCCGTGACAGCTTTGTAGTGACGTCACGCAATGGCTAGCCGGAGTTGGAAACCGACGCGAAACAATTGAAATAACGACAGTAAGTACGTATTTCGGAAACTGCTGAATATAGATTATGTTTGCTTTTTACTCCTGTTGACTGTCTGGACCAGAAATTTCCGTTGTCAATCAGTTTGAACGAAATGACTTGTATAAAAGAAGGGGGTGGGGTACAGAGCGCATTGCATTCCTGGTGTTTTTTTATATATAGAAAGTATGATTTTTTTTTCATGAAACTTTTTTTTTTGAATATCAGTTTCCTGTGATTCAATTACTAAGCGCCTTCAATATGTGTCAATGTCTGAAAACTATACACCTAGGGGCATTAATTTTGTACTGAATCTACGCCGATCATCTTTTATATGAAGACATTTCTTGTTTATCATGCCTTTGCTGATATTATCTATTATCGATGTCAAACGTTCTAAATTGAAACTAAGGCGACTACAACTATCAATGCAATCCACGTCCGAGGTACTTTTAATTGACTAATGACAGAAATACGTATCAACCAATTCCTGTCGATTTTATATTTATTGTCAAAAAGCTGAGCTCTGAATAGTTCAAGTATAATAAGTAAGAGCAGGACTTATTTTTTCAGATGGGTAAGTTATAGCTTATGTCATCCAAGCTTTTACGAATGACAAAGGAATTAAGTCAGAAATGAAAACGACTGCAAATAATTACTGTATATTTTACTTTAAGAATAATGTTTCAGCGTATTATCAAAAGTTAGCATTTTAAATCCCCCACCCCTTACAAAATCGTTTAAAATAATTTATTGCACATAGACTGACTTTTTAAAACTATAAAATCAATATCATCTTTTTATCCAGAATATATTTTCCGGCCAAGTGTAGTAGCTGGCAGGGTCTAAAATCCGTTTCATTGACACATCTGTGTACGGTAACAGACCGTTCTTTATCAGATACTCTACAATATATTTTCCATTCTGTTGGTGGCGATAGTGAACCCATTCCATCAAAATTGCCTTTACGTTCTTATTCTGAAACAAGTTGTGGCTACCTCTGAGAATATTCCATTCGTGTCCCTCTGCATCCATTTTTATAAATACTTCACCGCTTTTAATGTAAGGAATTATATCATCTAATAATATTGTCTCGGCTGCAACAACGTTAAAACTAGAGTCTCGTTTTATTTCACTAACTATATGCGCACCACCTATGTTATCTCTCGGTATATCTAAAGAAACAGTTTTGTATTCATCAGACAAGGCGTTTAGAACTAAAGTTACATTTGGGTAAAATTAGCAGCGACTGACGACAATGACAATAATTTTAGATTGCTCACTACAGGGTCCACTGATATAACCTTTACACCAAGTTTTGCCACAAAAAGACTATACACCCCAATATTGCAGCCTATATCTAGAAAGGTAGTTCCAGGGTTTCGTAATATAAATTCCGCAGTTTGATTAAGGAGGTCTTCCTCCCACGTTCCAAAATCTCTTACATAAGCAGATATCATGTTGTCGTCTTTTCGTGAATGTACGAAAATTGGCGTTTTACCTTTTAAGGTTTTCAGGTACACTTTCTGTACATGTCTTTTAAAGTATCCATCTGCTGTCGGCTTGTAAACATTTACTTTATTCCGGCGAGTATTTATGATATTTCTTTGAGTGTATACTTCCTTTCTACTCTCTTCAAGAAATACGTAATCTCTCGTTAAATAGTTGAAGTGAGCACTTTCAGCGCTTTGATTATCATTATTCTTAAACAGATATACTATAAATAGAAGTATTAACAATATCAAGAGTACTTTCGTTGGTTTTCTGAACAATTTGAACATAGTATCCTTAATCAATAATGAATCAACATTTAAGTCTTGCTTGCTGTATTCATGTTGAAAACAAATACCATACAGGCTCATGGCAAAACCTGAAATGAAAACAGACCAATACAATTGTATCTTCAATGGGTTTCTGCAGTGTAAATAGGATGTCAAAACTCATAAGTACGACAATTTATACATGTTAACATAAACAATATTATGCATACGTACTGAACAAGGATTTCTATCGGAATGTTCATATACACTCCAGACAAACATCGATGGTTGTTTTAATTTCTTCTTCATGATTAACGTACCTTTAACAAAGTTGGCATACTTACGAGTATTCCAACATAATTGTAGCATTTCCGGTGACAACGAATAAAACGCTACTGGTTTAAGTGTTAAGTTTATGACACGCGTATAGTTCATACCTGTTCGCGGTCTATATTTAGACATGTAAACAACCGCGTTCTAATTATCACTCAATAATCAAGTGACAGATAACCGCTCCAGGTGTATTTGAAGAAGTGTTGACAGGTTTATCTTTCTTTCCAAAAGTGTCAGCACTACTTTTTTTTAATTTACTATTAAAATATGACGTTTAAGTTGTATAAGAGTAAACATTTTCAAGTATTTTAAATGTCCTTTTTATAAAAAGACATTTATATCATATCGAAAAGATATGTGATAATCCTTTTAAATCATACGTTAAACGAGAGAAGCCGTGAGTGTCAGGTACAGAAAAATAAAACTCTATATACACCAAATATTTCAAGTATGCAGGTTTTTTTCAAATTTGAAAGACCCCGAAGTATGCTAGAAAATTGCAAACCGGAAAAAACTTAGATCTAAAATTAGCATATGCCATAATTGGGTGTTTCTGTTTTATTTTTACTCGTGTAGCAGAGATAAAACACAGCACTTCTACTCCCTTGCCTTACAGCTAGATTTTATGGCGACATGGTAGAGAGTTCGCATAGTAAGTGAAGATAAATGAGTTCAAACCTAGCTAAAGGCAAGTGGATTTTTCCGGATGGCACCCTATCATATGGGAAATCTCTTAACCGCCTTATTTCAATTCTTTACTTCTATCTTTTTTATTAGATCTAAGTATTTTCTAATTTGAAAATTTGTTTTAAAATTTACTATGGTTATGAACAATCTGTTCAATTTTTTTCATATTGAAATATCAGACAGACAGACAATTTTATTTTCGTCAATTAGGCTAACAAGTGCATGATGACATACTTATAGCATAATCCTCGCACAGTGCAATCATATATATATATATATATATATATATATATATATATATATATATATATATATATATATATATATATATACTCTTTCACAAAATATACAGTATTCTTTATTTTAAGTACAAAAAATAAATACATCTAAATGTCCGTGTAAATTCATAAACAATTACGACAGAACATTGACCGAGGGAGAAGATCAAGTCATTCTGGGAAAACTTTTCTCTCTCTTTTTTCTTCTTTACTTTTGAGATACTGCATAATCCTGTTTATGTTATTTAACTAAACTTTTAATAAATTCATCAGCTTTGAATAAATATTTAGGCTACCTCGCCAACAGTAGGATACTACGTCATCGCACATGTTTTATGCTCTCAGGTGGGCTTTTTTTGTCAACAACCCTGTAGAGTTACAAAAAATCATGTTGTGCTCAAAGAATAAACTGGTGTGCTTTGTATTTACGTAAAAAAAATTTAAAATGTTAAATTCTATTTTAGGCCTTAAAACGGGTGAAAGTTTTATGGTCACGTGGTAAAGGCTATGGAGAGACGTGTTTTAGTGAGCTCCGAGAAAAATTAGAAAAAAAGTTATTATAACGCGGACGAAATATGACATTAAATGATAAGCGGATATATTGTTCTTCAAATGTCGGAGAAACAAAATGGTTCAAAAACCAACAGAGAAGTAAGAAAAAAAAGAAAAACCGAAAGGCTCTTGCGCCATTGTGTAATAGTGACACGTCATTCATCTTACCTGTGGCTAGTGATGGTCAGGGATTAGAAAGAGTAAAAAAAACACAGACAGGATTACACTCAGGATTACACACAACAACAGGTATACTCAAACTTTATTACACAAAGTGATTTAATTTTGTCATATATGGCTTTTCAACAGTCACAACAGCCAGTACACAATACACCACAGCCGGGTTATGTACAGAGCCCACCGCCGGGGCAGTACAGTAGTGGTGGAATGTTTGAATATATGCCGGCCCCTTCGCAGTCCCTCCCTCATGGGCTACGGAAATACTTGATGAAAGTAAAAACAAACTGCTAACAGTTGACAAGCTAGAAAAAAACTTTGAAGTCAATCAACATGAAAGTGTGCGATATTGAAAGCCAATTGAAATCACTAGATGTCAGAGTACGTAAAACAGAAAAGTCGTGTGATTTTCAAACATCTGAAAATGAAGTAATCGAAAACGAATTACGCTCCACTAAGGAAGAAGTTAAACAGGTGGAAAAAACAGCTCAGGTTATCCACATAAATACCAAAAGTCCGAGTGAACAAAAGAAACTGAAAGACTTGGAGACACGCTCAATGAGGGACAACTTATTGTTTTACAGTTTCCCGGAAAACAGAGTTGTAGAAAATTGTGACACAGAAGTAAAACACTTCTGTAAAGAACTGCTGAAAATACCATCTGCTGAAAACTTCACTTTAGATAGAGTCCATCGATTAGGGCAGAGGAAGGGTTCGAAGCCCAGGCACATCATTGACAAGTTTCACTACCTAGCTGAAAGAGAAAAGGTTAAAGAGGCATCCTTTGATCAGGGAATTGCCGACGCTTTGAAAAGGCCAACGAACGAGTACAACTACCTAGAAGTGTGCAATGTAAAAAACTTTACATTGACGCCGAAGAGTATGAACCGGAAATGGAACAGAGTTAGGCAGGTCACGAAGAGTCCTCTTTAAACATTGTACGTTGGAACATAAATGGACTGAAACGCAAAATAAATGATCCAGGCTTCATACAGCTATTACAGGCATACGATTTAGTGTTTTTAAATGAGACATGGCTTTCAGACAGAGAGGCAATTAATTATGATCAAATAACTATTTTTATGAACATTTTTCAGAAACAAATCTAATAACACAAAGCGAGGATGCTTTAGCGGAGGTATAACTTTTTATTGTAGAAACTATCTAAAACCTTTTCTTAATATTGTTGAAACAAATCAGCAAGGTCTAATATGGGTAAAAATCACTGCAAAGGGTATCACCCCCTTCCGTACCTTCCCCCAAACCCTCCTCCCCCCAGTCAGAAATTTCTGGATCCGGCCCTGTATATCATTTTTGACAGATGTATCTATTTAGATCCTTTCATGTACATCAATATTGATATGCCGACAAATGTAAATAAAGACCACGTGGTAGACAATAATGGGTACCGCCTACTCGACTTGTGTCAATCAACAGGGCTTGTAATAGGCAATGGCCGCTTGTCTCATGACCAAGGGATAGGGGAATTTACATTCTGTTCGCATTATGGGCAAAGTACCTTGGACTCTTTCTTATTAAATGCGTGCGACTTTGATACAGTTACCTCGTTTAAAATTTTACCATTTAACGAACACTTCTCGTGAACACCATATGTTTATATTTTCACTCGTGGCTGCGCCACTCGTGAAAATATCACATATGGTGTTCACTCGATGAAATAAATTCCCATCTTCCACTAAAAAAACAAACAAATTTTCTTTTTATTTTATGCCAACACGGCAAAAATGGGTATTTTATGACATTTTTACTCAGGGCCTTCAATAAATTCCCCATGGTGAGCCCCAAATCAGTTAATGCGTACTTTGGTTACTCCGCACAAAAAAAGTGCAGACAATCTCCAATACATATGATAACTTTACTTCTGCTGAAATAAACTGAATACACTTTCATCAAAAAACATTTATTTTTCGCTACACAGTATATCAATATTTATTGAATTTTAGCCATACATACTTTAATTATAAAAACGGATTAATATCGAATAATATTCAATCAATTGAATTGAAAGTCGGCCATATTGGATATTGTCCATGTGAGTTATGTTAACAAATCAGACATTTTAAATAATTTATGGCGAATTTCATCATTGTTCACAACTAGTTAGGCTCAGGAATTCAATATTGTAACTGGATTTAACAAGGTAAATAAATTTCACTCGCTGTCACTGTCTGAAATACAGCGGATTCTCTTGTATTTACGTGGTGGGGAAAAGTAGTTCTGGCACAAATAGTGGATTATCAAAATGGTAATTTCACTGATTCAAAACAGTGGATTATCACTTTTATCTCACTGATATTGCCGTATATTTCATTGGTAGGCATAAAATAAAATAGCTGAACGTGAATCATCACTGTTGAAGAAAGTTTATTTATAGAACATGGTAATTCATACAATGGTAATAACTGGCCATTTTCAAATCAAATATATTTTACAAGAACATGGTTATAACTATACATGGAATCAGCAGCATGAGCTTTGGTCTATATCTTTCGAATCTATAAAACAGAGAATAATTGATGTTTATCTACAATGATGGTACTCAAATATTAACAATTCAAGTCGATAAAATACATATTGTACTTGAATTTGAAATGGAAAAATATTTAAAAATACCTAAAGATAGTGAATAAAGATTTGCCCTAGCGAGATTCAGAACCTCACCACACGATCTTTTCATAGAAACTGGACGTTATGCTAACATTCCACGTAAACAAAGGATATGTCTGTCATGTAATATGAATTTACCAAAAACAGAATACCGCTTTTTACTTGTATGTCCAAAATATCGTGATTTAAGAGGGAAATACTTTAAAAATTATTATTGTCACTGGCCAAGCATGCAGAAATTCGAACAGCTTATGTCATCAAAATCTTGTAGAATCATTTCTAATCTGTCAAAATATATCTATTATGCTATGAAATTACGAGTATCGTAATAATTATAAAAGTTTTGTTGTAGTAACTGCATATATTTTTGTATTACTATGTAACTGGATACTGCACGAATGAAATCTTGTACTTCAAACTACGTACAACTTAAACTGGCTTTAATACGTACACTATTTTATACTCTTCTGTTAAATTTCTTGCATAGATCTATACACCAATCTAATTACTTTTGTTAATAGGTTAAAAGCATTGTAATTTTGCTTTATACCAAATAAACTTTTGAACATTTCAGAATGCATGTCGTCGATATCGATTGTTCAGCTACACCAGGGAGATCACAAACCTATAATGTCATCAGCAGAACTGTCGTACACAGAAATAGAAGCTTCACAGAGAGTGCACTTTTGACGTATTTTGTGATTCAGTGAAAATGGAATTAATTTATTTTGTCTTTACATGCACTTTTATATGAAAAAAAAGACATAAAGAATATCGTCTTTGCGGTCACATGCGTTATGTTTTAACCGTTTTCTTTGTCAGTGACCTACTTAACTTTTGCTTCTATCGGACTTGACCTATTTAGCTAGCTCTCCTACTCTATCATGATTAGTTTGGTTCAGTATTTTGTCCTAAACCTATCACAATGATCAGACCATAGAATGTTTACATGGTTGATTAGTAGATGAGTTAGTTAAAACTAGACTGCCCTTGTGGTAATAAGACGAAGTCTATCTAACCTGATTTTATTTGTAAGGAAATTCCTATGATTATTACAGAATAGAAGACAGTTCTATTAAAACCTAAGTTCGGTACGTTTTTCATTTTGATCTTTTTTTTCAGAGGCATTTCCCTGGGGAATTTAAGTCGAAAATAAACTTTATGACTTATGAGGTATCTAATAACAAACCAATTTGACATATTTACACTGTTCCTTGTTTACATATAAACCGTCTGTCTCCAAATATTCAACAATCAGGAACTCGGCTAGTGTAGGATATTAAAGAAACGTAAGATTTTTTGCTTACTTAGGGAAGCACTATCTTTTTTATTTCACTAAGATTTTTTTTGTGTGTTTATTTATTTATTTGTTTATTTATTTATTTATTTACCGTTTATTCTTTCTTTCCTTTTTTCTGACTTTCTTCCTTGTATTTTGTTTTTATTTCACTTTAGCTTGTAGAATTTTCAAGTTGTCTTTATAGAGGCATACCCTGATTTTCGAGTATTCCACTTTCTTCAAAATCAAGCAAATAAGAATGGTATTAATGAATTATAACATAGTGTCAAGATGTCAGATGAAAATCTTAAGCTTTAGGCCAATTGATTAATCGAATGCGCTAATATTAGTCGTTGTATTGTATTGTATTGTATTGTATTGTATTGTATTGTATTGTATTGTATTGTATTGTATTAGAACTGTTGTTATACCAGTTTTGGGTGGATAGACATTTATAACAAATGCACATTTACTTGGATGCTATATACCTTAAGGAAACATTTGTAAACTTAAGGTCTTCTTTAAATGATCAATTATTTTTTTCTATTTTAAAGAGTATGAGCAAATAGAACACATAAACTTTATATAATTGATAAATTTTAGGGAACGTCCCTTAAGGCTTGAAGAATTTGCTTTTATTTTTTTACGAAAAAAATGACAAGGATGCAGCTGTTCCTACAGTATTTATGCCCAACTATCCTGTAAAGGTTGAGAACAGTTAAACCCCTCCCACCCCCACCCCCCGCTTAGCTCACTGGATTAGTAATCCATCGGTCGTTGGTTCGACCCCTGGGCAGAGCAAAATTTCTCCGTGACAATTGATCTCAGACATTGTGTCTAATGTTAATTTTTCTCTCACCGCTGATTCAGAGTAGATCATGTGGGAACAGTTGTCAGTCACTTGCGGTGAAATTGGCAATTACTGGTTTGTTATCCAGGGAAACCGGTTACGTGGACTGACCGCCAAGGTATAAGCTATATGTTGAAATCGGCGTTAAACCCCAAAACAAACAAACAAAGGTTGAGACATCTGGATTTACTTGTCCTTGTTTCATTGATTAGAAACTGTTTTCGAAGTGCAGAACCATGTGAGCTTTGCAGTTGACACAGTAGCCCCCCCCCCCCCCCACCCACCCCCCACGAAAATAAAAGTGTTCAACTAGTCATCCTGTTGAAATATTTCGAAAGTTTTTGAGAATCCTGAGTTCATTTGTTCTCGAGTTATTGTTCGGAAGACTTATTTCTGAAGTGTTACATTAGCAAAACAGTACAGTTTTCACAAGTTTGAATTTTTTCAAATAATTGCTATTAATAATGGTTAATATTTGAAGATTTTTATTTTCGTCTTATTCGTCCACCTCCTGAGTACACATTTAGTGCGTAGATCTGGAAATAACATGTGTCTATATTTCAAATACCTTGTCATGAAAATTAAGAAACCTTATTGTTATTTAAGGTTTACACCCTCCATCACCAAGGCAAAAAAGGAATTAAGTTTGTTAAACTGATATTGCAATGATCTAATGATTGTACATAAAATGTTTTTTGGGGGAAAATGACCGATAGTGTGATTTATTTTACATCGATTTGAAAGCAAGTTCTTGCAACTTATATTAATCCCTGTCGATGACTCCTTCCTGGGTTCAAACGGGGACAAACCCTTACGACCAAAAATTACAAAACTCTTCAGCGGCGTCGATCATATGGGCAACGGGCAAAGCGATAATTAAAACGATGACATTACTCAAATATACCCCTTTTATTTCAATATATATTCTTATCCTGTTTAGCCTTTACCTTTTAAAAGCATTAAAACTAATATTTACCATTTTCTAAAAGTCCCTGGATCACTATTACGAGTAGTTCTGATTTTACCAAGAAAAGATGTCTTACCGGGGAAAATGATCTTAATTTGAACCAAAATCGTGAACATGTTAGAAATATTATTAATTTTGCCAGTGATATTGTAAAAAATAAGAAAGGCTTTTTCTAACGAAGAAAAAGAAAAACTTATGCCAACATTGATCAGAGTGAATAGAACATGGTTCGATCATTATCATATTATATAACTTCTTTTTAAATATCAGTTTGAAACGTTAAACCTTAACCTAAACTGACACTCGGGTTTCAAGCATTTCTATTTATCCCTGTTGCTTCGTCTTCTTCCGGGTAGCAACGTTATATCCATGGGATACAAATGTCGCTACAAAACAAGACATAACAAACTTTGCTAATTATTACATCAGAGAGACTACCTACCACTAACTGCTTGTACTTAAATTTAACGGGGTTTATACTGTAAAAAATCCTCTTTATTCTATAAAAAATTCATAGACCTATAAAATATACCAAGACAATGTCAAATGGCTTTAACTTACATATTTTTATTTACTCTGCTTATCAGGAAGATGTTTCTGCTCATGTGAACATACTCATTCAACTACCAAACCATCTCTTGGAGAATATGAAACAACTTCCTTTCATAAATTCTTCACTGAGTATTCCACTAGCGGATCCGAGGGGGTGGCAAATTCCCGGACCATAGGTGTTATTGTAGGTCTTTTTAAATAATGTATAATTTATTGTTCAACATTGAATTGAATAATCAGAGGCCCTTGTGATATTGCCAAATCAGTATACTCTAGCATAAACACAACCATTGAAATGAGGTAGAAAACGGACACAAATTTGGCCGAACATTTTGCGCCCCCCTCCCCACCCAACCTGAAATCTTGGATCCGTGTATTCTGAGCACAGGTTCGGGACGGAGAACTATTTATGATCTCTGATAGACTAAATCGGGCGTTTTCTTACCATATGGCTCAGTGATAACCGCTGGAGCTGTAGTTTTGTCAATCTATACACGCTTAAAAAAGATTAGATATAACAACGTAATTGTCCAGTCAACCTGTAACTTGAACAATTGTCATTGTATAATAGAAATTCGGAAGGACGTTTTCCTTTAAATAGAAAACTGTGATTTTTAAAGAAAATTTGATTTTATGTACTTTAAAAAATAGACCTGTTTCTGTTCGGTAAAAGGTCCCAAAATATTTACGGTTATATCTATTATTCATTGCTACTTCTTTATCAATGCTTGGCTGATTTTACCATCCCTCGCCGTAGGCGGAGGGATATTGATTTCACGTTGTTCGTCTTTCCGTCCCGTCCGTCCGGTCTCATAACTAAGTAACCAATGGATGTAATTTAAAAAGACTCGACTCAAATATCTATCACGGGTACAGGACAGTGCCGGCACAGATATTGTTCTGATCAGATAAAGCTATTGATAAATTGTCTATAAAGCATAAACTCTTTTATAGAGAAAAATTAATCCTGTCATTCAATACAACTGTGTTTTATCAGTACGGGACCTTTCCGGCACGAAGTTTGTTCCGATCAAATCAGTAACACCAGAATTATGGCCCTTTGATAAATTTACTTTACAAAAAAACACTTAAGATGGATTTTTAAAAAATCTCTTTGCTTTTTACAAAGCATTAGAACTTCCCAGGAATGTTTCTCCCTGGATCGAAGTAACTGAAACTTTGTATGAATATTTCTGCATAAGTGTTTATCTAAACTCATTCAAAGAATTGAATTCCATGCAGAATACTGGTTGCTTAACAAAAGTTAACAACTTGAAAAATATTCTTGTCTACAACTACCAGGCCCAGAGCTTAGATATGTGGTATGTAGTATTCTCAAATGACCCTCCCTCAAAGTTGTCAAAATTCTGTCACTGGTATAAAAATTGACAGAGTCACTTGATTTACATAAACTTATAAAGGTAAAACTTTAAAAATCTTCTCTGAAACCGCATAGCCTTGATTCTACAAATTTGGTGTGTAGCACTGTAAAGTTGGTCTGTACGAAAATAGTTCAAATTATGTCCCAGGGCTCAAGGCCCTGCGCTATCTGTCCTATATGTGAAAAATAACTTTGGAAATCCAGAAAGCATAAGCCCTAGACCCTAGATGTTTGATATTTAACATTCCATAGCTGACCTCTACGAAGGTTGTAAAAATTACCTCCCTAGGTTCCAAATTTTACCTGTCGGGTGTGTGGGGGGGTCACTTGACTGGCATTAAGTTACGTAAGAAAAACTTTGAAAATCTTCTTCCCTGAAACCATAAGATCCAGAGCTTTAAGCTTTGGTTTGTACCATTGTCTAGGAAACCTCTACCAAAGTTATTCAACTTATGTCCCTTGGGTCAAAATTGGCCCCGCCCTAGGGGTCCTATATGTGAAAAATATGAAATCTTGGAAAATCTTCTTGTCAGAATCCATAACCACTAGGCCTTAGATATTTGGTAAGTAATATTGTATAGCTGACGGGGTGCGACTTTTATCTTGACCTACTAACCTACTTGCTGGTTTTTGCAGCTACAGTTTGGAACTATACTTATAATTTGACGTGCAGGTTACACTTCGACCTTAGCCGACATTGACCTTGACCTACTAACGTACTAAAACTTTTTGCAGCTATAACATGAAAATTTGAACTATACTTTAAAAATTTCAAGTAGATTTCATCTTCGGTTTTAGCCAACATTTACCTTGACCAAAGGAACTACCGTTACAGTATGGAAATTTAAATATTACTAACATTTTAGCATGCAGATTTCAACTTTGACCTCAATTCCACCTCAGCTGACACTGACCATGACCAGCTCACCTAATCCGGGTGGTTACTTAATTTCCATAGATAACTACAGAAAAACAAAATATTCCTTGAATAAATTTTGAGGAATCTTCATGTACACATATTTAAGTTAGTCTTTTTTTTCACATTTTTGTGGCCTCAGCTTTTATTTTGACCTACTGACATACCGTCTTTCTTATTTTTGCTGCAAGAATATGGTTATTTAAACAACACAAAAGGTTGTATACGGCTTTCAACTTTGACCTAAGCTGACCTCAAACTATTGAACTACTTACTTTTTTTGAAGCAGTGTCTATGAAATTTGGAAAAAACGTACCCTTGTGCATGTAAATTCAACATTACTTAACTTACCTTGATTCTTCAATTGGCCTTGCTGTTTAACTTGTGGTACTGGGGTGAGCCATATAGGGCCATTATGTTCCTCTTTTTTAAAGATTTATATAAGAAAAATAGTAAAAACTAGACATGTGACCAAATCATGGGCATTAAGTTGACAAAAACCTGGCAACCTCTACTTATGGTGGTCAAGTGTGACAATTGATATTGAAATACCATCATACATGCAAAAGTTACGGACCAGAGAAGTAAACTAAGTTTAATACCCTGCTGTAACCTTGACTTTTGATCTATGCATCTCGTTCTTGCACGGGACACGTCGTCTACTTACGGTGGTCATGTCCACCAGTTTTATTTTGAAATCTCGTCATGCATGCAGAAGTTAAAGACAGGACACGAAGTCCAACTGAACTTAAGCCTATATGACAAATGCACTAAGTTCAATGCCCTATGGTGACCTTTACCTTTGACTTAGGCTCCTGAGTCTTGCAAGCGACACATTGCCTCCTGATGGTGGTCATGTGTACCAATTTATTTTGAAATGTCATCATGTATGCAGAAGTTATGGACCGGACACGAAGTATATACTTTTTCGAACGCACACACACACACACACACACACACGCACAGGGGTAACACTATATCCCCCATTTTACGGCGGGGCATACAAAAATCAACCAACAGGGCCTAGATAATGCTTAGACTCTATGTTTGTGACATCTTATAGTAGTAATCAGTTTTAGTTGGAGGGATTTAGATACATACAATGTAATATAAAATATTTCATGATCAAACTTTCATTCTCATCTATTTAGCTTGGAGTTTTCTTTCCATACCAAGCATTTATATTTAAAAAAAGAGTTTATCTTTAAAGCAACATATCCCACTAGTAATGAACATTTTCCGGCGGGGATATAAAAATTCAACGAACTTGCTCGTCTATTATTGATGTTAAACATTACAGGACTAGACAGATTTAGTGGAACTAAGGCGACTACACACATCAATACATGTCATGTCAGAGATACATAAAAAATCACCGACTGAAATACGTTTCAGCCAGGTCTTGTCGATTATAATCTTATTTTCACAAAGCTGTGTTCTGAATAGTTCCAGTTTTCTTCAACAGAAATAAGTAAGAGTAAAATTTAAATTTGTAGTTGGGAGATTTATAGCTTGTGACATTCAAGCTTCCATGGC
This sequence comes from Cyclina sinensis, assembly GCA_012932295.1. NCBI lineage: Eukaryota > Metazoa > Mollusca > Bivalvia > Venerida > Veneridae > Cyclina > Cyclina sinensis. Next base: position 12,157,579 of record JAAONU010000012.1, on the reverse strand, counting down.
GTGAACATATTTAAAATCTGATGGTCACGAGTATCATGAATATCCTCTATGTCGTCTTTTCATTAATGTACGAAAATAGTCTTTTTCGTATTTCTCTGGTAAAAAAAAGATTACCTTGGGAATTTCCGGCCGAACACCAACTTTGTAAACATATTTATGAGGTATATATATGAGGAAGTGTAAAATAGCATGTTCATTTTATTCACCCGTTGTTTCATTTTTTTTTACGTAAAACCGTCTCTCATCCGACTTACGAGTATCAGGAATTCGGCCAGTTTTTTTAGCTATTGTGTAGAATATAAAAGAAAAGTAAGATTGTTTTCTCAATTAGACAAGGGTTGTTCTATTTTTTTATTTCACTAAAATTCATTCATTCATTCATTCATTTATTTATTTATTTATTTATTTATTTATTTATTTATTCATTCATTCATTCATTCATTCATTCATTCATTCATTTATCCTTATTATTTTTTTCTTTTTTTTTTACTTACTTCATTGATTCATTTTCTTTCCGCCAGTTTTGTTTTTAACATTTCAAAAGCTATCTTTGTAGAGGTACACCCTAAATATTCTAAGAATCCTGAATTCAGTTGATGTCGAGTTATTGTTCGAAAACATTTATGAAGTCGGGCCCCTGTGCACATGACCATTTACACTGTTGTCACGAAAAAAAAAAGAGTCATCTTCTCATCTTGCCTCTCCATTTTTCAAAATTGCTTTTTTCTATTTTTCTTAGTTATGCGTTATTTTTTTGCAGAGACTGTTTTCAAATCACAAACTCTTATTCTCTTGATATTTGACATTTGTTATTACCAAACATATTTGACATTTGTTATTACCAAACATTTTTGACATTTGTTATTACCAAACATTTTTGAATGAACTTACTAACTGCAAAACTAACAACCAGTTGTCATTTTAAATTATATTCTGACATTAGCCTGAAATGAATTTTCTTAATTTCCAACTAGTTGTGCATTTTAAATGATATATTTTTCATAACAGCTGCTTTCGTACAACATTTTGTAGATATCGATTTACTTACAATGGATTCTCTATTTGGAAAGACGTAAACTAATCATCTAGCATACATCTAACCTTTGTAATATATTTGAAAAAAATCAGATGTTAAGGTCCTCAAACTTACCTTTGAGTTCAGTGCAGGTATATTATACTAGTAGCCTATTCTTTTCATTACAGAAATATGTCTGTCAGTCACAGCGTCTGTCTAAGTTTACTTTTTATGTCTGGAGTATACAGTGGGACGTTGTTTTACAATGAGGAACACTGTCTGTTCAAAGGGGCTGTAGCTATCTGTAAAAACGCCCTGCCGACGGTTCTACCTGATCAAGTGACTGACGTTATAGTTGAAGATTACACACTCGACAAAATCAACAATAAGACTTTCGATGACAAGAGCTGGAAGTCAGTGCGCCTATTGGATATCACTGTAAACATTCTTGTAGAACTGAAACTCCAAGAGTGTAACTTCTGCTCCCTAAAAGGTTTACAAACACTTGGCATACACGCTCCTAATATGATTTTTCGAGGCGGGAGTAGAATTTTGTCCGATTTTAAGCAGCTAGAAACATTAAATCTTTCGTCATGTTACCATCTGCAAACTGCTGATCTTGTTACAATGCTAAATCATCACGTAAGTGTGGACTCCCTTATACTTGACCAGTGCTGCATGTACGAAGGTCGACAGTTGATCGCGGACAACGATTTCTATAAGGTTCTTAGCAATTCAAATATTGTCAAGTTGAGCTTAAGTGGGTGTAACTTACATCTCAATGGTCCCCTGGCTTTAAGAGAGTTTACATTTTCTTTGATAAGTTTAGATATCTCAAACACCACCATCACTGTCAATCGATATGATAAAGATACGGGAAAACAGCTGTTTATGATATATGAAAATTTGAAAAGTATTGACGCCTCATACATAAGCGCTCGATTCTGGGATGTAAACACTACTACATTTGGTACCTGCCCCAGTCATAATCTGGAAAATATCACTATGAATCATTGCATGCCATTCCCTTGGACCATAAACAACACAAGTTATGATTGGTCAATGTGTAAAATAAAACTTAAATATTTCCAACTCAGGGTCGAATCATATTCATTATTACAACGCCACGATGATATGGCCTATAGATGTTCAGTTAATTGAAGTTGATCTTTCTTCAAATGAAATGGAATATTTGTCGCCGTTCGTATACGGTGGTGCTATAACCTTAGAAGTGTTTCTTCTTTCTCATAACAAACTTCATCTCATGGAACATTTTCAAGAATTCAAATTCCTCTTTGCGACATTTAAAAAATTGCGAAAAGTAGATCTATCTGACAACGGTTTTCAATCGATTCCCGGTGACATGTTTGGTTATAACGTCAACCTCAAAGTAATAGACTTGTCTTCAAACAAACTTACCTCTATCTCTTTCGAAATTCGTCATGTTGTTAATTTACACCAGTTAAATTTGCAGAATAACAGAATTCTTTTCTTTAGAGCTGTGACAGTTGCAAAGCTGACCATGTTTTCTCAGAATTTATCTGCACAATTTACAATACATCTTGCTGGTAATCCTTTAATGTGTGGTTGCAAATCAGTGTCCTTTGTCAAATGGCTGGCTTCACTTCCGAAAACAACTTTCAATTGTACTTTGGCTGGTCGTCACTTACCCATCAATAATGACACTGTAGTGAAATCAGAATTCTCATGCATTCGTTCAAAAATCATCGTGGCGTCTGTGTCGGCAGGTATCGCAGTGCTCGGCACAGTTTCTCTAGTGATCGCTTATAAAATGTACACGAAGCGACTGAGGAAGAAGAGGCAATCTCGAAGAAACTTTTTAGATGACTTCAGGAATGGATTATTAAACGAACAGTTCTTGTGTTACATGTCATTTTCAAGCGAGGGCGAATGTGACTTCGTTCAGGAAATTTACCGTCACCTTGAGGAGTTACTAAGGGAGCTAACCGGACTAGACCAAGACCTTATCTGCATAGGTGACAAACATTTTAATCCTGGACTTCCGATCGTTGATGAAATTTTACGATGCGTGTCGAAAAGTTGTGTTGTCGCTTTCATTGTTACCCACGCTTTCTGTGAAAGCCACTGGTGTCAGACGGAAGTCAGAGAATCGTACGAATTGAACAAACCAATTATTCTTATCTGTAGAGAGAACATGGACGTGAACAGGATGCCCGCTCTGCTGTTAAACATTTTCAATAATTATACGCGCGCAAAAGTTGTTGTGAATGACAATCGTCTGGTTGATATTATACCGAATTATGAACAATTGTCGAGATCAGTTTTGAAACTAGCTGTTTCTCGTTATGAGCAGGGGCACATATGAAGTCTTACATTTGGAATCTTAACTTTACATCCAATTGTAAATATGTTAATTAGGTTATAAATTGCTAAAAGATAATGTATTCATGTTCAAAATACATTTAAACGTTCAATGAACACGCATGTCTGTTGCAGAACGCAAGGTGTTGGTACATTGTACAACATAAAACAAAATCTCTCCGTAGAGCGGTTTCTGGGCGATTCAAATCCATGATTATCTTAAAGACATGGTTAATGGATTACATGTAAACTTAGAGACACGGTTAATGAATTACATGCTAACTTATAGACATGATTAATTGAGCATATTAACTTAGAGACATGGTGAATGGATCACACTAGATGCTGAGGACGAGTACCATTTTGTCTGTATCTGTAACTGTTATACTACTATTCTGATATAAGGAAAACATATTTAAATGTTATATACTATCGTCGTCCTTCAGTATATAAATTCTTGCAATACTATAAACAAAGCCGAACTCATTAATCTTTGTAGAGGCTCTTGCTGTTAGAAATGCAATGACAACTGTTGTATACTTTGTTCATCCTCCTAGTGTATCAAATTGTCTTTTGTTTTTTTGTCTACTTAGATTGTAACTGAAATGTTTTGTGTCTGTTTGTTTGTCTTTTTCACGTTGATTATATTGCTGTGAACAACATGCTATATAGACGATGTACTATGTACAAGTCTTAAATAAATATTCTGTTCTGTTCTGTTCTGTTCTGATTACATGCTCTTTTATATTGCCCCTACTTCCGAAGAGATAGAGAAAAATACCTAAACAACGAAATATTTAATACTTCCTTGTACATTGACCCATTCAAAATTCTGATGTAATCCAAAAATAATAAAATATATATTAAAACGGGTCAGCAAATTCAGCTATGCTATCATGAATACATACAAACGCTAAGAACTCTTATTTATGTTAATTAATTTTATTCAAGTAACCGAGATACCTGATTTATGTTTGTCAACTGTCATCTCAGAGACATGCAGCACTTCCTTCTCAACAAAATGGTATCACATATTGTTTTTCTTTTTAGCTGTAATAAATATCTATAAAACAATATTATTATTTATATCAGAGACACGTAACATGTTCATACATGTCAATGATAATTGATTTTTCCAAATATAGTCTTTTGCTTTTATATTACCCCATTAATTAATCAAGGTCCTTTATATGGAATTATATTGCAAAACTGTGTATTGTACTATATAACTATTCAGAATTTTATGTATAATGTATGTATAATGTACAGTATTCTTGGCAATCTTGTCTAAATAGTCGAAAGACTCAATTGTATCTTAATATGATAATGGAGGAAACAAACTTATTATGCATATACTATAAATAATATTTACATTTTTACTAAATCAGGGAGTTTCCTCTCGACGAGAAAACACCTGTTACAACAAGCAAGGAAAGCCCTCCATTTACTTTATAAAAGAACATGCAATTTAAATATACCGGTAGACCTTGTTTTTAAATTATATGATAACACGATTTTACCAATTCTTACTTACTCATCAGAAATATGGGGTTATGAAAATACAGACATGTTAAAAAAATTACATCGTGCATTTTTAAGAAAAACCCTTTATCTTAAGAAGAGTACCCCACTTTATATGGTATATAGGGAATCGGGTAGATATCCCATCGATATAGAAATTAAAAGTAGAATGACAAGTTTTTGGATAAGACTTATAACAGGTAATCAAAATCTACATATAAAGTATATCAGTATATGTGCAATCTTCCAAACTTTAGTTCTAAATGGATTGAAAAAATAAAATCTATACGAATGAAACGGGTAACTACGAACTATGGTTTAATCAAAATAACGCCCTCGATAAAAGCTAAAGTAAAAATTAAGCAAAATCTCATAGATCAAAATAAACAACATTGGCATGTTTTTTTAAGAGAGTCTTATAAAGGTAAAAATTACTCTGTGTTAAAACGGAATTAGAATTGGAAAAGTATATATTATTACTAAGAAAAAAAGACTATATCAGTTTAATAAAATTCAGAACTTGTAACCATCACTTACCTGTCGAGACAGGTAGATGGCTCTGTATAATTTATTCAAACAGAAAATGTTTAAAATGTAATTTAAATGAAGTTGGTGATGAACTACATTATTTATTGAAATGTCCTTTTTTGATATTGCCAGAAAAAAATATATAAAAAATATTATTATACAAGACCAAATAAATTTAAGTTTAAAGAGTTAATATGCAGTACCAATATGAAACAATATCAAAGACTAAGCAAATTTGTTAAAATATTGCTTAACAACATCAAGTAACCACATTTAGTTTTCTTTTATGTTGTTTGTTTGCAACTATTTGAAACACTCCTGTTTTTGGTTACACGTTTTTCCCTCTAAGACACACTGACCTAGATTATCTTTTAATCTGCACGTGATACTCAGTGAATTGTGAAATCTTACTGCCCCCGCTCTTATTTTATATTGTCTGTCAGATAGAAATCGAGACATAGAAAATAAGTTTGTTTAGCCCTTGAATAAAATAAAAACAAACAAACAAACAAAAAACAATAGTTTGTCTTGTGCAATTATAAATTCGTTATGTACAGAGTTTAGTTTGTTATGTAGATAAAATAGTTTGTCTTGTGCAATTATAAGTTCGTGATGTACAAAGTTTAGTTTGTTGTGTAGATAAAATAGTTTGTCTTGTGCAACAATAAGTTCGTGATGTACAAAGTTGAGTTCGTCATGTAGATAAAATAGTTTGTCTTGTGCATTTATAAGTTTGTTATGTACAAGTTGAATAAAATAGTATGTCTTGTGCATTAATTAATTCGTTATGTAGATACAATAGTTTGTCTTGTGCATGAATAAGTTTGTTATTTAGATAAAACAGTTTGTCCTGTGCATTCATTAGTTTGTTATGTAGATAGAATAGTTTGTCCTGTGCATTTATCAGTTCGTTATGTAGATAAAATAGTTTGTCTTGTGCATTTATTAGTTTGTTATGTAGATAAAATAGTTTGTCCTGTGCATTTACCAGTTCGTTATGTAGATGAAATAGTTTGTCTTGTGCAATTATAAGTTTGTTATGTACACAGTTTAGTTTGTTATATAGATAAAATAGTTTGTCTTGTGCAATTATTAGTTTGTTATGTAGATAAAACAGTTTGTCATGTGCATTTATTAGTTTGTTATGTAGATAAAATAGTTTGTCTTGTGCAATAATTAGTTTGTTATGTAGATAAAATAGTTTGTCTTGTGCAATTGTTAGTTCGTTATGTAGATAAAACAGTTTGTCATGTGCATTTATTAGTTTGTTATGTAGATAAAATAGTTTGTCTTGTGCAATTATTAGTTCGTTATGTAGATAAAAAAGTTTGTCTTGTGCAATTATTAGTTCGTTGTGTAGATAAAACAGTTTGTCGTGTGCAATGTTTGGTTTGTTATGTAGATAAAATAGTTTGTCTTGTGCAATTATTAGTTCGTGATGTACAAAGTTTAGTTCGTTATGTAGATAAAATAGTTTGTCTTGTGCAATTATTAGTTCGTTATGTACAGAGTTAAGTTTGTTATGTAGATAAAATAGTTTGTCTTGTGCAATTATTAGTTCGTTATGTACAGAGTTTAGTTGTATGTAGATAAAATAGTTTGTCTTGTGCAATAATTAGTTTGTGTTGTACATAGTTTAGTTCGTTATGTAGATACAACAGTTTGTCGTGTGCATTTATAAGTTCGTGTTGTACAAAATTTAGTTCGTTATGTACATTCATTAGTTTGTGCTGTGCATATTTCATTATGATGATGATGATATTAAAGGGAGAAAACTATAACTAATTAGTATGAATTTGACGTCACGTTTTCGTGCTACATTAGCGCCTAAAATATTGGCGAAATTGGTGGAGACTCTGAAAACTTGATATGTAGGCTGGTCATGACAAATAGATGACCTCTGTTTTTTTATCAGGTCACCAGATCAAAGGCCAAGATCACAGTAACCTTGAAAAGCTAAACGGTTTCCGATAAATAACCATAGAACGTTTGGGCACAGGTTCCTCAGACTTGGTATGTAGGTTGGTCATGACCAATTTCGCTTTACAGGTCACCGTGCAAAGGTCACAGTGACTCTGAATAGCAAAAAGTTTCCAATCAAGTTTTATAGAAGGCTTAGGCAAAGCTCCCCAGGACTTTAAAGACAGGTTAGTTATGACCAGTAGATGACCCCTGTAGTTTTTCAGGTCATTAAGTCAAAGTTCAAGGTCACTGTGACCTTGAAAAGCAATACAGTTTCCGATCAATAACTATAGAATGCTTGGGTTCAGATTCCTCAAACTTGGTACGCCGGTTGGTCATGGCCACTAGATGAATCCCATAGCTTTTCAGGTCTCCAGTACAAAGGCAAAGGTCACTGTGTCCTTGAACAGCAAAATAATTTCCGATCAATAACTATAGAACGCTTTGGCCAAGCTCCCTAAAACTTCAGGGACAGGTTTGTCATGGCCGGTAGATGACCCCTGTAGATTTTAGGATCATTCTGTCAAAAGCCTAGGTCGTAGTGACCTTAAAATCATAACAGTTTCCGATCAAAAATTATAGAACGCTTGGGTTCAGGTCCCTCAAACTTGGTCATGACCAATAGATGACCTGTATAATTTTAAAGATCACCAGGTCAAGGGCCAAGGTGACACTGACCTTGAACAGCAAAACGGTTTCTGATCAATAACTGTATAATTCTTTGACTCATGCTTAACTTACTTTTATTGCTGCCTCTAGGGATTACTTTTAGAAATACTCAGATTCTAGGGATAAGATTCAACTGTACAACACGAACTAATCATTGCATAAGACAGACTATTTTACCTACATAACAAACTAAACTTTGTACATCACGAACTTATGATTGCACATGACAAACTGTCGTTTCTACATAACAAACTACACTTTGTACATCACGAACTAATAATTATACAAGACAAACTATTTTATCTATATAACATACAAAACTTTGTACATCACGAACTAATAATTGCACAAGATAAACTTTTTTATCTACATAACGAACTAAACTTTTTACATCACGAAAACAAATGCACAAGACAAACTATTTTATCTACATAACAAACTACACTTTGTACATCACAAACCTGTAATTGTACAAGACAAACTATTCTTTATGTAAAACGAACTAAATTTTGTATATCACGAACTAATGATTGCACAAGACGAACTATTTTATCTACATAACGAACTACACTTTGTACATCACGAACTATTAATTGCAAAAGACAAATTATTTTATCTACATAAAGAACCAAATTTTGTACATCACGAACTAATGATTGCACATGACAAACTATTTTATCTACATAACGAACTAAACTTTGTACATCACGAACTAATAAATGCACAAGACAAACTTATTTATCTACATAACAAACTACACTTTGTACATCACAAACTTATAATTGTACAAGACAAACTATTTTATCTACATAACGACCCAAAGTTTGTACATCAGGAAGTAATAATTGCACAAGACAAACTATTTTATCTACATAACGAACTAAACATTGTACATCACCAATGAATAATTGCACAAGACAACTTTATTTATCTACATCCCAGCAAACATACCCATATCGGACTGATATCGGGTAAATGATGGAATATCGGCACCGCTTTTTGATATCGGACCGACATCGGCCCGATATTGACTTTATTCGGGGTCTTTCAAATTTCTTTAAGAAAGACCCTGATTTATTTTTTTAATCTTGATTTTTTGCCATGTAGACTTTAATGAAAACAACGCCACATAAAATGCCAAATTTTGAGGACTACGGCCTATTTCTGACTTGTAGAAATACTACTAGAATCATTTTACGTGTCTTAATTCTACATGTACACCGGCTACATCCGGAGACTTGAATTTGGAAACATTCGCGGCTAATAAGCCAAACAAGTAAGCAAGTTATAAAAACAGCAGTTTGTGTAATTAATTTGTTAAGTAATAGATGCATGTCAATGTCTATTTTATTTTGTATTAGTATTGACATTTTTTAATTTTACTCGATGCAGGAAAAGTACGAACTATTGTTATAGTAATGTAATTCCGCGACTGTTTTAGTTTTGTTAGTTTTAGATGGGTTACATAAAATTATTTTTTAAATACTGCTCTAGTCTGGAAGAGATTGTGTCAAATTTAATGATTTTTATATAAATTTGTTAATATTGAATCATTACAACTAGATTTCTTTATACCCTATAATAAGATGTTCTATATATGTCTTTTTCAGATGCTTAAATGAAAAGCAAAAAATTCTGGGGGTGGTTTCGTCTTGCCAGCAATCAAGATGGTAGCTACAAGACACATCAAAAGGCTTCTCCATTAGAAACCAGTGGGAATGACGTGTCTAACATTCAGTCGGATTTGTATATGGCAGTTCTGTTGGACAATCAATTTAGAATGTGTTAGAAACTTGATTAATTCTTGCCAGGATGAGACCCTCAGATAAACTTCAGTTTGTTGAAACAACTCATTTCTTGCAACTTGCAACTAGTTCAATTACTCAATTGACTTTGGTTACTCTGATCTATATTTTGAAGTGTGCAAATACACAGTTTTTGACATTGACATTTGTATATATACATGTATTTATCTTTTGCTTATTACTGATTATTTTATAATAGTAAGAATTTATTCATTTCAAGGTTTCTTAATTTTCTGTTTCACTTTGTTTTAAAAACAAGTGTTATACAGAGATTTGTATTGCATTTTATGGTAAATGTTTTAGGAATCTTAACATTCTCTCATTCAAACTTATTTATCTACATAACAAACTAAAATTTGTTCATCACGAACTAATAATTGCACAAGACAAACTTATTTATCTACATGACAAATTCATCATATAGAGGCAGCTCAGGCGTTCCATAGTAATCCGAATCATATAAACATCTATAGAGTAAATTCCTTTCTTTTGTGACCCAGTTACTGAGTTCATGTACATGGTTAATTGAACATATTAACTTAGAGACATGTTTAATTGAACATATTAACTTAGAGATATGGTTAATGGATTACATATCAACTTAGAGACATGGATAATGAATTACATGTTGATTAAGAAACAGGGTTAAATGATTAAACACTTAGAGACATGGTTAATTGATTACATGTTCACATAGAGACATAGTTAATTGATTACATGTTCACTTTGAGACATTGTTAATTGATTACGTGTTCAATTAGAACTACCGTTAATTGATTACAAAAAGAGCTATACCCAAATTAATAATTTTGGAAATAGATATTTTATATTCTTAAAACACGTGTTTGTTGGTTTAATTTTTGAAAATTAAATATGATGCTTGTTTTCTTCTTGAAATATTTCATAACAATTGTGCTTTTCACCTTGTACGTTAATTCAATGTCATTTCATCTTGATGGTGGCTGTGATTTGTAATACATCATCTTAATAATTGTCATATTCCGATAAAGCCGCCACCGCCGTTTTATAACTAAATTAAAAGTATCTCGTTCAAATCAAGCAAGTTTACATAGGTAAGTTTAAATTCTAAATCGATTGCACTTCAGGCACTTGAAATTAGAAGTTTTATCGAAGGTCGAAATTTAGTCTTTAGCTTGGTAACGAACCATACTTTGTAAATTTCGACTTTATGCGAATAGTCGTTAGCTCTGATTTCGGTATTCTAGCAATTCGACACTGTGAATTTCGACTTAGTACTTACTTCAAGTCACTTCTCTGGTGGATATTTGTACCGATCTTAGGAATTGTTATAGTATCACCGTAAATTTCATGCTTGCGTGAATATCAAACAAAAATTGAGAACTATATTCAATATTCAGTTTAAGTAAAATCCAGGCTAATATAAATATCAACTCAGCTTAGCGATCAATGTTCGATCGAGACATTGTGAATTTAAGCATTTGCAAATATCAAACCAGCTCTGCAATCAAATACGAAATAGTTTCTACGTGATCGCTTTACATTTTCAAAACTTAGCAACACTAAGAAGGTTAGTTTTTAGGAGACCTTAACATATCAAACTCCTCGCACTGGTTACGTCACGCTTTGCTACTTTAACCACTGCCACCACTATAACCCACGTGACGATAGAACATTAATGTGACTGAAACAAAATGGATGCAAAAATCTTTCGTTATTTTTACGCAATATTTTTTTACGCATGTTTTTACCTTTTTTGTACATAAAGCATGACATTTAAATGCAAGAAAAGTAAAGTAATAAACGTTTTTAAAATTTAAATTTAAAAGTGAAAAAAGATTACTCGGCTCCTCTGTGACGGCCGAATTTGCTTGTGGTGGCAGTGGTTTCTGTATTGATCAAGGGAAGTAACCGCTGCGGGGAGTTTGTTAACATATATAAACATTACGTCGTGTTTGTTGTTTTTCCGTGTACATCAAATGTTACAACTTTTAAAAGTGTGATATTAAGCAACAATTACAGGTATTAAACTGTTCCAGAATGATCTCAATTGTACTGGCAGCAAGGGTTATGTATAAAACTTTTAACCTATCATCCCCTTTCAATCGTTCTGGCCTGGGTATGATTCCTGGTCTTGGTCATATGATACCCGATCGAAACAGCACTAGGCTGTTGTGAGTGGTAGGAGAGCATTTCTCGAAACGTTCATACTTGTCTGACATCCAGACTGATGATGTACAGATGTAAAACGTATTCACATTGCTGAATCTTAACTCAGAGAAGTCTTAAATAACAAACTATTTTATTTGTAACTGATATTTTTAATATGAGATGTAGATGGCAGTTTTGAGAAATAAGTTTGCATGTTAGTTAGTAAAGAAAAGATATGACCGGTAGGATAAAACACTTCGAAAGGAAGTTGTTGTTGTTGATGATGTTGTTGTTGGTGGTGGTGGTGGTGGTATACAAAGATGGCTACCAAAAAATCCATGCTTAACCTCTATCGCTCGGAATAAAATTGAAAGTAATTAATCTCAAGATTGAACAGAAAGTTATTATAAAAGTATTGTTTTAATTTTAAAGCGACTGTCTCACAGAATTTTGCTGAACATTTTTTTCTTTAAAATTTAAGAGAATTCAATATACTATGAAAAAAAACGTAATATTATGCTTCTATACACCGTGAAAACTGAAAAAAAAATGTTTTCACTTAACCAGGATTCGAACCCAAAACCTTTCGATCAGTAAAAGCGACGATCTAGTCCACTGAGCCACAGCGCCTACTTGTTAGGATACGTCAAAATTAATGTTACAACTAAAGTATCTACCCCGTGACTAACGGGGTAAATTTTTTACCGATAAAAGTGTGTAAAACTTTATATTTTGAGGTTTTTCTGTATCAAAAAATGAGTCAGTACCTTAGTTTAAATATGTTTTTAACAATTACAGCAAAAATTTCAAGATGTAAGAACATTTTCTTTTTTTTTCATCGTCGGCCCATCTGTGAGTCAGTCGCTTTAAAAAAAAGAGAGAGAAAAAATGAAGATCCTTTCGCAAATCAGGTATCAAAAAAAAACCTTTCAGGTATCAGTTGGTAATTTGTCACCTTAAAAAGTGTGAAGGTCTGTGTGTCATGGAAGTAATGTAGAGATCATATTATAATGTCAGGTTAGTAACATTTACGTAAAATATTCGTATGTGTTTTGAACATATATATGATGGTTGCAGTTTTCAGTAATAACATCTGTGAATTGTATGGGAGTAAAAATTCAACACCTGCTCTCTCAGCCAGATTTGTATATATGATACGTAATGAACCCGATAAAGAAAACCCCTAAAATTTTATACGAATTGTGTGAAAATTTGTACACCGTAAATAAAATGTAAATGGTTCGTGTAAAAAACTTTTATTGCATATAATTTAAACGGTAAATGGTAAAATGGATTGCTTCTTTCGACCTGTTTAACTCTCCTCTTTATGTTTGAATTAAAATTGTTCCAAAGATATTTAAAACACATTACCTCAATACGTTATTCTGAGCTGTGGTAACGGCTTGACCATTTTGCACTCGCTGAAACGCAAGAATAGAGTTAACACATATTTGATGACTTGGCTCATTTCTGCCATTTCGTTCTGGTTGTCAGCACCGTTCACAGACTGCCAACAAGCCAGAACGACAAATATCATTTTTATCCTGTCGATCTGGCATATCAGAACGACGAATTTAAAGGCGAAAAACACGGCATTTTCATACGCGCAAAAACGGCAACACGACACTAACATTTGTCGTTCCGTCGCCATTTTATTGGCGTGTTGACGACTGGTATGAATTGTTACATGTATTCTGGTCAAAACTATGTATAAATGTAGGAAATGTTAATAAACTGTGTTTTACTAGTTTATAAAAATACTTTACAGTCAACAATTGGACTAACTGATGATACCATCAAAAAGAAATATCCGTGGATTTTCAATGTTAAAAATATTCTGATAAAATGTGGTCTTATGCATGTTTGGGTCGACAATACTTAATAAATTCTGATTGGCTTAAAGTTGTTGTGAAACAAAATTTGAAAGATCTCTTCCTAAATTAGTGGTATACCAAGGTCGAAAACTCAAGTAATAGCATGTCTTATAGAGTTTTTAAAAGAACATTTGAGATTTGATATTTATCAAATTTAGATAGTTCACTTTTATACTTTAATATTAAATTTAGAACTAGAAACCATCAATTACCAATAGAAACGGGAAATTGGTTTTAAACGCCTATTAATCAAAGATTCTGTAACACTTATCAAAATAAAATTGGTGATGAATTTCATTATTTATTTGAATGTCCACAATTTGATGACAAATTTGAGGAAACATTTTTTGAAACCTGTTTACAATCGTCGACCGAACATGTATAAACTAGAAAATCTTATGTGTACGAAAAGCAAGACAGAATTCTTTAAATTGTGTAAATTTATTAAATGTATTATTCAAAACGTCAGAATGTAATATTATCTCTACTAAATTGTGTTTTTGAAATGTAGAAATTCTGTAATGTATGTTCTTTCCACTATATCTATTTAGCCACGTTTGCATGTATTATTTATTGTTAACTCCTCATATTTGCATATTTTACATGCATTGAGTAAATAAAAGGAAAGTATTGTGACTTTTAATTACTAAATAGGCTGTGGAAAACTTGTGTCGAGCCGTTGTCACGTCATTGTACAAACATTCAGACGTGTATAGTCGACGATTACATTTTAGTAAACACAGGGGAGAACACTTCAGACAACTTGAATATTTGGACACGAGAGTAGTTCCCCTTTGAACTCAATATTTAACAGTGGAAGGTATAGTGACAAAGTGCAAGATACTTAACTGATTACTCAGATTCTGAATTTAATTTTGATTTTAATTTTATTTGAGTTTCTATCATTCTTCGATTTCATGTTGATAACGATAACATTAAGAATAAGTAAGAAAATATTATCTACTTATCCATTGAATACAGGCATAATGTTTATAATGCAACTGTGTTGTTTCGTCACATGAAATTTCATTGAATTATTTAGTATGTTTTCGTTAGTTTTTACAGACATGAATTATTGAGGTAAATACTGTTTAAATACACCGGCCAAATCAAATTAGTATTAGCAAATGTTATAATTGGCCAGTCAATAAAACTACAATTAACCATAACGAAAAAAATTTTGCAGTATTTTGTTTTCCTATCTTCTCCACTGTTTACAACATCTATGGTGTAATATTCACTATCAAGAGTCCTCACCCGGAACGGGATGAACATTTAATTTTAATTTGCTTTCGTAATTGTTAACCTGTTGAAATAAACACCAAGTAGAAAATGCGTTAAGTGTAGTCTCCCTTGTTAAAAAACATGACTAGTTAGGTCTGTTTAAAACAAATACAAGTTGGCTTCCTTTAAAAAGTAAGCCAAAGAGAGGTCAGCAGCTGTCGTCACTGAAAGAATGAATCTACTTGTTTCCAAGATCATTTTGAATTATTTAAACGTTCTGTGACTTAAATAATTATAAAAACTAGTAACCTAACTATTATTAATAGTTAATACCTTATAAGGCAAAATGACCGAAACTGACTATAATTTAGTTATTTCAAATGTTTTATAGTGGCGTATCTGTCATTTAAATAAATGAAACAGATTAAGATAACCTCATGTATTTCATACCTTGTAGAATCTTGGGGATTTTCTTATAAGCCCCTAAGGCTTTACTCCCCCCTCTTTTACAACAATGCATGTAGTTGTTGAAGTCAGAACTCCCATGTTAAGTTGCTGCTTTTTTAGCCTCATTAAGTTTTGTTTTCCCTTTCAAGCTTTTAGTACACCTTTCTTAGTCCAAATGTTTTACAAAATAATCAGCAATAGTATCGGTTAAGCTGGACTAAATATTAAAAGGGCGTAAATTTGATCCAATTCGAGGAAATGGACTAGTCAAAAATGCTCTGAAATTCGTAACAAAAATATTTACCATATTTTCATGACCATGTCTAAATATTAATTTGTTCAATAGGCTGATGAGTATCTCAGAAAAAAAAATGCATTTTAGAATTTGTAGTTTTTTTAAAGTAGCATGCATTATAAGAAATGCATCCCTGTAATTGTATTTTTTGTGTTTAGTTAAGGGAATACAAAATTATTCTGTACGTTCTGTTCATAATGGGCCGTTTTAACCATGGACCGTTTTGACCCGATGTTAAATTTTGGTTTCGTTTAAATAAATTCGTATTTTGATTCGGAGCATGCGCATAACTATCTTTGTAGACTGGTTTTCATGATTTTAGGCTTAATATGAGATCATTAACTAAAATTTGATACGCAAAAATGGATGCCGCCAGCAATTAAAGCCAACACTGTGGAGAGGTCTGATGACCTCTCCAATAAGTACAAGCAATATGTCAGATTTTACCCCTTAATCTCTAGTTGTAAGGTCCATTTTCAATGTAAGGGGACTGACATAACTTTATGAGAGGGTCAAAAAAATTATATTGATATACATTTAAAACACTGTGAATTACATGCGTAATAAATGCCTTCCATTGATATGTTGTTCCGTGATTGTCCTTATTTCTAAAGTCGTAATCAACATTATATCTAAACGAGAATCTATTTTTGTTCTGAATTCATTTTATAAATATTGACGCATAGATGTCTTCTTAAAAATTGTGAAACTCTAAATACGTCACTAATTTGCAGAGATAATAACTTACCCTAAAAATGTAATGAAAAACTTATGACCTATGAGCAATGCATTTAATATCAAGTCTTCTGTATGCAATGTATTGACGTCACCATGATTTTTCTGTAACCTGAAATTAAAATGGTGACATTGGTTCTCAGTAATACATTTTGCACATCTTAACATCTATAGATCTCTCTAAAGTTCATGTCCATTTGTCAATGCTTTTCTATGCTCAGTGTACAACACTGATACATGACCTCGGTTTAACATCTCATCAAGAAAATTCGTAATGTTAGTGGAGGAGCGGGGGGTTGATCTCGGGAACCCTAGGTTACCAGTCCAGCGCGTAACCACTGGACCACTGATCCACTCCCGTTGAACATACCAACTCAGACCTAACTATTCATAGCTTGTCACTAATGACAAATGACGTCACTTATCTTTCGCAAATCAAACTTTTTGTTGTTGTTGTTTTTTTTTATGATCGAAAGAAGCTCACTATCAAATTGAAAAATAAAGGTAAACTAGAAACTTTCTTGATGTAATTTCAGGAAGTATTAAAAAAGAAATGATAATGATGAAAAAGACAAAACATTTTTCCTGCCAATATTCTATCTCCTTTATCGAATAACCCAAACACGTTTTAACAAAACCAAAAGCAAACTTTCCAGCACATATATCACTGTCTTTAGTAACGGCTGATACATTTTTAAATCTGAACTATATTCAACTGTATAGTATCTTATTCTATAACAACATGGACTAAATATTGGACATAACGACGTGTACTTACAACAGAAAACGCACGGCAAAAACAATTTCGTCGTTTTTTAATCTAATCTTTCATCTTTTACATCTTCAATTAATTGCTTTTTAAGTAAATCCCTCTAAGGGACGGTTCCATGACGCTGCAAACAAATGAAATTTTATTTCAGGCTATGTCAATAGCGAGTCCTATGACAGGGAGATGAAATTTTATCGAGAAATAATTATTTTATCAAAAAGTAAATAGACTTCAATTAGAACTCCAAGAACAAACTAAAAATCAATTAAGTAAATCTACAAGATAAATGGGCGACTTAAAACGTGAAGGTGCCTCGATCTTGATTGTTTTCCTTCGAATATGATTTTTACTATGGTATTTTCAGAAAAAAAAACAGAATGGTCAGGTTGCAATTATGGTGAACTTATTTTCTCCATTATAAGTCAACAGATATAAAATCCCACGATGAGTCTTTTCAATGTAAAAGTAATTCAATAGTACACATGGGGCATCGGTTCAGAATATTTCTGATTTTTAAGGAAATTGTCTATCAAATCTATTTGCTTGAAGTTCATTGGAAGCAATACTCTGATTTTAAGTTTGACGACAAAAAACGATGCCTCATTTAGGAGCAATTCAAAACTAAAATGGACCCATATTTAGAACAAATAAATCCGAGCTGAGTTAGGTTTCCTTAACCTATCAGCAGAAACCCATTAGGGAAAAGCAAATTTCGAAAACTTGAATAACCACTTAAAACGATTTGGCCATTGTTTGGGAACTGATTCGATGAGTGGATGAAAAATATCCATCGTTTTAGGGAACAATGCAGGACGTCGCTTGCAATAATTTTGAAGGCACGGTTTAATGTATTAATATCTTTAAATTCTATCAAGTGTTTACTGACCTCTCAATGCGGAATAGTCCTGTCTTCGTATGTCTCCGACATATATTTTACTGTCTTATGCAATATATATTTAACGTCGTTCCACAGACTGGCAAAATTACCGTGGATTGTTAGCAAATTTTCACCCTACATTAGGCACTGAATAAGAAGAGATATTGTTCAGTTGTTTTAGTTGATATATATTGTTTTACAAAGAATACATTGGCACCAGGAGAAAAATTCGAACAAAGGGTATAAAACAGCCTTAAGAAAATTGAATGGTCACTTTCAGCACAACAAGCTTCCAGGCAGGACTACAGCAAGAAAGGATAGACATCTGTTACAGAAATGGACAGATTGTTTCTAATAAGTAAACGCTGATTTAAAATAAACAAAAGCGTAGCCAGGAAAGAATGTTGGATTTAGCTTCTAGCTTTTAAGTATAATAAACATGTACGCTACACAATTTCTACAGTGGACTTTCACGTTATTCAGTTTGGTCGAAACCATTTATCATTTCCAGGGGTATTTACTAATCAGTTGTTGACTGAATAGAGAACAGTGTAGATAGATGCAGACTGTCCATGGTCTACACTGCTCGCATAAGCAAAAGTAATACATTTGACTGCAGCTGGCTAAGACATTTTCGAAATTCGAAAAGTTATTTCTTACAAAAATAAAGGATAAGTACTTAGTGGTTTAATGATTAATTCCTTTCACAGTTCTGACTTTTCTACTTGAAGTCGACTTTTACTGCCCCAAAAACTACGGAATCATGTAAGCAGCAAAACAAAATGCCGTCGAAAAGTTTAGAACAAAAATGTTCACTTATTGTACTAAAATCTATGATGTGACTAAAGTTTAACCCTGAACCTGCTGAATTTTTGTAATGGATTTGTCCAGCTTTGAATCTGGAACAGTCCATTCGAAGTTTAAGGGATTTCAATATCAAAATACAAAAATTGAGCTACCAACAGTATAGAGCCTGCTCAGACTGCACGGATGTGCAGGCTGGCCTGGTTCTATTCTGGTGGCAAAGGCTAATCAATTTCGGTTCCAGCAGGTTAAGGGTTAACTAGACAACATGTGAATACAAGTACAGCACAGATTTGCAAATGCTTCTTTATAATTTTGAGCTGTAATACATTAAAAGAAGTTGTGCATATCGAGTTTTATTGGTGACCTCTATATAAAAAAAATATCTGAATTTTATATTTCTTCTTGTTTAAATGTGACGTCACGCGGCCATTATTTTTGTATGAAGCCCAAAGTAAACTGTATATTGACGAATATGACTGGTTCGATCGTCTTAACTCTGTGAGTTATGGCTCTTAGCTTTGAATCGGATAAGGATAAAACTCGGGTAGCCCCATGGCCCCATCCGATAATTTTATTGATGTTAGAGCTATGTTTTTATTAATAAACTCTCAGACTTTTATTCTTTTTTACCTTGAAACAGGGACTGTATATTAAGTTAATAGTAAGTCCCAGCTTGAATCATTGGCATTTTTTGGAATCGTTGACCAAGAATCTCTATAGAACATTTTGTTTCTACTACAGGCATGATCCTCTAATTCGCCATTGTTATAGCTTCATTAAACAATGCTTATAACTTCTTAAATCTTTTATTGTTTTCTCCAGCCAAAATCAATATAGATCGCATGTGAATTTCAACTTGGCACATTGCCAGTTCCACTGACCAGCGTTATGTCTAATGCTTAATTATGCATCTTCTTTGAAACTGGACATTAGCAAGTTTGATTAGCCCGATTTAAGTCGGGAAAATTGACGATTTCGTCAACAAAAATCTATAGATCTGGCCACCATTGTCGTCATTAGGAAGTAATTACAAGCGAAAATATACCATCTCATAAATAGACTTCATTATGTTTGACTAATCGCGTATGGAAATTGAAAATCTACGAAATAAGTGCCATCAGACATTTTAAAATTGACAAGGACAGAAAAGTCATATTTCGATGCTTCGGACGTTGAGTTCTTTTCTGAACTTTTACATCTTGATGATTTTTAACACGAAGGTTTATAGAATTATTAATTATGATTTAAAATCGTTATCTACATACTTGAGATAATTTACGTATAAATATGTGGATAATTTTAAGTCATCCTGCTATATGATGATAATGTGTGATTTTTACACATTGAGAAGACCCGTCTTTACACTGAATAGTCAGTAAGTATTTAACAGGAGAGAACATCAACTGTGTTACAAACATAAACTCATATGGTGTCTTCTGATGGATATAAGGATTTTCTTTCAATACTCATTTCTTTCACTCATTTCCATTTACTTGTGTATGACGATTGATTTTTTTTGTTTAAATATATTTTAATTGTTATAAAGCCTTAAAGACTCGTGTTCGTGACCTGGGGACACAAAGCCTATGGGCTAAGGACTTATCTTATATCAATTATCCAATCTTACGAATGAGCGAGTTTTGTTATAGTTTTGTTGCTTAAGCACTGCGATGTTCTGCCAACAGCGGTTATGCAACACTTTTGCGTAGTTGTCTCCCTTTGACCTGAACTTTTAGTATATTAGCTATTTTATCTAATCCTAGACATATAATCGCCCACGCAACTTTAAGATAGAAAAATTACATTAAAAATCCGTTAGGGATGGTTTGATAATGATCTATAGCAAATATCATATTTATAAAAAAAGATGAAAGTTAATTTACACAAACAAAAGATATTGACAAATATGATAACACGATTCATATTACAGCTGGAATTAGGATAAAACATTTATAACATCAGTATTTTAAAGATAAAAAAATTGAATCACAGACTATGAAAGAAAAATTATTTATAGATATACACTATTTACAAGGAACTTCCACTCATTTGTAGTTGGCTTGCTTCTGCGACGGTGATCCAATATACCTTTTATTGTGAGTTAAGTTAACCTCGACTCATTACTTTGAAATTAAGATTTGAAAAAATACAAAGATGGCCATGACTAAGTTTATGATTAATTATGACTCGTATGACTTCGATTCGCCATAATCATCTGGAAAAAGTCTGATTTTCGGAAGTAATAATCTCCTCAAACATAAAGATCGGTCTAAAGAAAACATAATTTTCTCGAATTCCAGAAAATTTAACGTCCTGGAATGGCCGGGTCAGTGACATGGCCACTCTGTATTGATCAAAAATATTGATTTTAAGCGCTTTCTTGAGACTTTTATAGTGCGCACGATTTCATTATATTTAATGTTCAATTACCATGGTTGCCTAGACAACCGTTATGATGGATTTTCTTACATGAAACATATTAATTCCCGTTTCAAACGTCCGGAGCTGCGCGCTGGTCAGTGGAAATTATTGGCTCTTATCTGACCGCATTAAAAGAAATTGAAGATGATATTTCGCGTGATTTTGTTTTCTTGAGTCAGGTCTTAGAATTCCATACAACTAGCGTTGCCAAATAAATAGATTAAATTCTGTGGAATTAGGAAATTGTATGCGCTCGGTCAAGCAACGCTTCCGTGACTAAAATTCTTGAGATATATTAAACAAGGGTCTGGTAGATTGGAAGCCTTCATTAAGTAATGTTATCATAAGATGCAATTTCCTCCTTGTATTTTTCATTTTCACAACAGAGAATTAGATTTTAAGTCGACCACTACCTAAGGGATAGGTTTGATGTATTAGATAGAAATTGGAGTTTATATAAATAAAATATGTTTTGTCCGTAACATAACCGGGGGACTGCTGGCCTTGGGATGCAATTAGATAGTGGCTATCTATCAAATTTTGACTGTCAGAAACATTATTCTGTTGTCTCTATAATCGAGCACATAATGGCATTTTCAATATTCTGAAAATGATAACCGGAAAATGAAGACTAAATGCAGTCTAATCACTTTTCCAAAACTTTGTTTGGTCTAAGATGGGGTTTTTTCATCACTGTTTACCTTTCTTCCTATTCTTCATTAAGATCAAAATCTCGACATTCAACAGAGGCAAAATAATATTTTGTTAAGAAACAGTACGCTTTATAATACATCTTGACAAGACTGGCTGCTTATCGAAGAATGAAATATGCAATTTTTTTGCTTGAATTTTAATTCAATGGAATACTAAGTCAATACGATTTCAGATTTTTAAATACTAACTAGGTCTGTGCAATCTTCACATACTTACGAATGTTTCACACATCGTGAATCTTACGTACACGGACAAGTCATGCTGAGCTTTGTAGATGTACCTGTAACTATCGTGATTTTAATATGCATGCTTTCATGCGGAGTAGGGATTACGGCGGACTATGATTCTGGTTAACCAGATCCTTTATTTCATTTGGCTCGTCTGATTGTCTTACAAATATACATCACAGTCATAATTAAACAGTCAGTTTTATTTCAGGAACTGTTCCTGTTATTTATGTCTCGGATCTTAAATGTTTAATGTTAAATTCTGTTTTGAAATTTGAAAATATCTCCCAATACGTAATTTAATACAATTTCTGAGTAAAGAATAAATAACAACAGAATAAAGTTGGCCACTAGTTTTTTTTTTTCTAGAAGACAGGGTCATATATGTAAATAATAGGCAAATTTCACAAACAGAATATACATATAAAGCTTATCTACAGTTATGGGTAACACATAAATCGTTTGAATCTTACATATGTGTGAATCTTACATATGTGTGAAATCTTACACCTTCACACTGGTGTCTTACGAATTCAAATCTGTGAAGCACGACAGGGGTGAAAAGTGAAGTCATCATGAATTTCGTTCCGTCCTTCTCTAAGTCTACACTTTGACATTCACCTTTTATGTCTTTTCTGTTTTTACTTTGTTGTTACATTTTCTAAAAAATCAGCAAAATCAAAATCAATAAAGAAGTCTTTAGTACTCAGAAGGTTGTTCAGATGCCGTCTGGATTGGTCGCAATATTTAAAAGTCTAAATGAATCTAGAATAGGGAGTGTCAACAGCATAGTTTTAATTTCTCAGAGTTTTCAACAATTGGTAGGTACTATACAACTTGAAGGACAAGCTGCCTACAGTTTCATAACATGGGGAGACATTTTTACGATATACGAGGACAGTCTAGACTTTGATAGCAATTATATATAGTAATTTATGCACCCGCAGAATATATAATTTGACGTTTGAAAACACAAACTACCACGCTTCAGCCAACGTGAAAACTGAAAACTTTCAAATCCTTCATAATTTCAGATTAAAAAAAAACTAAGTTTCTTAATTATAGGTTAAGAAAAACGCTGATATATATTTACTCACTCCTGTACTTTATCTTTGTATTTTCAAGTCGTTTAGTGGGAAAGATAGACATAAATATGGGTAGTGATAGATAGGTCACTTCTCATGGATTGGACCCTCAAGGTAGGCTGCTTTAGATAGGTCCTTTTTATACGGTTTTCTACTTTCAGAATGGGTATTGTTAGATATGTTACTTTTTAGGGATTGGAATCTCAGGATCAATGGGGTTAATAGTGTATTTACTCCTGGTTTTGGTTCTCGGGACTGATACCGTTTAAAGACCACTTGCCCTAGTTTCGGCTTTTAGGATTGGTAGCGTTTTACAGACAACTTTCCCTGAGTTTGGCTTTCATGATAGGTAGCGTTTTATACCACTACGTCTGGTTTGGGCTTTCAGGATGGGTAGTATTTTAAAGACCACTCTCTTGGTTAGGGCTTTCATTATTTAATGATTTCACGAGTCATTCAATATCTCTAGAGACAAGGTCTTGCTAGTTGATTGAGCCTGCTGATTAACTCTGTCTACCCTGTGGATGAATTCTACCATGGACTTGTTTTCACTGTAGCGTCAATGTTTTGCATATTTTCAGTTGAGTTGTCTCAAAGAAGGTAGTGTGGACTAACTATATAAGCAAGGGAAATGACAAACTACATTTCTAAGATACTTGTACTAGCTACATATTATCTAGACTTCTATGATATGCAATTCAATAAATATGCATCAGTTTAAATATACAGTTTAGATCGGTATTCTTTTACTTATGAGTAAGATTTTTCATATAATAATAAATAAATATATAACATGTATGACGTCAAAGAAACTTACTACACCTGTTATACAAAATTCACAAACCGACGACCAATTGCAAACACGCAGTTGCTCTTACGTCATTACAATGTACTTAAAAGAGTGGTTGTTTCATTTTTAATTTACTTTTTAAACTAAACATTTAAACTAAAATAACTTCAAGGACCCATTGTCATCTGCACGTTCAAATACAGGTTTTTGTGTGTTGTCTTTGTTTGAAAATGAAGTTCATTTCCACCTTCCAGAGAAGCGTTTGCGACATTTTACGACTTTCAATGAAACTTAATCAAACATTTTTAACGCGCTAGACACATTCGATTGCGTCGTTGCATGTTTTAATTGTTTTTGTTTTCTTTTGATTTGAAGATCAAGCAAGATGTAATATGCCTTTAATTGAAACTATGTTGTACACTGGTTTTTATTGGACTTTTGTAACCTTTTTATGATACATTTAATAGTTGAACATTAGATTTTAATTAAGTACCTGCCGAACTTTTTTTCATCAATTTTATATTTTTCATTGATGTGTTCAAAAATACATTTATGGACAAAGGTAGTTAAAACTTGTTTATCGCTTCTCGAAAATTCTCCTTCCTGTTTTTTCTTACATATGTAAATAACCAATGATCGCTTATGAGGCGATTTAAACACAGCGATGTCTGCACGAGATAAAAAAAGAAAGAATACTTTTGTTTAGATGAAAATGATATCTTGTTTTGGACAAATATCCATTAGATATGTTCACCCTTCAAAAGTAGAACTGACAGTATTAGTTCAAAGAAATAAGGCCATGCTAGTTATCTGTCTCTAAGGTTAACTCGGACAGATTTTAAACTTGGTACTCGTGACCTTAAATGTTTGCCATTCAATCATCACAATGGTGTAAAACTGATTGTGATTGTATTTTGTTACATTTTAATGGAATTAATGCAACTTTTACTGATAGATAAAAACAGTTTTATCTTACAGTCAAAGGTGCACCGAAGCTATTAACTTTCACAAGCAGTAGCAGTTATTTTTAGACCAAAGACCAATAACTTTCAGACTAAAAAGCAACAAAGTTTGATCTGAGGGAAAATTGTGTTTTGACATTTCGTGAAAAAAAATATATTCCTAGCAACGTAGAGTCCTTGGAAATCCAAGGGAAGCAACTGATAAGTCACTCTTTGTGTGTATGACCTACAACTGTTTGTGTACCTGTTCCTTTCTTTTGTATATATTAAGTAGTTTTTTGTTGTTGTTGTTGTTTTAAGGCGCCCTTGTCACTGAGGAAAACATGAAATTATGCAAAAAAAAAACAAGATAAACACTCTAAGAAAAATATTTTTCTAGCGATGGTGTTCGATTAAACATTTGAGAATGCAGACCAAGTTTATAAGCATCTCTTAGAAAGGCAGGAAGATTAGCATGTTGTATATCCTTATAAAACACAAAGAACCGAGAAAAAAGTTATGCTGCTACTTAAGCTTGGTAGTAATAAAACAAAGAAAATGTTTAAAATATGTCCAAAATACATTATGAATATTTAAAACACTTACAAGCACCCATTAAATCGTCTGGACCATTACGTAAAGTAGAACCCGACTGTTGAAAAATTGCCGACATGCCCAATATAGACACGCGATAATTCTCTCTTTTTATTTTCCTTAAATAGTGCGCCCTACTGTCTGCCGAAGCTTAGCTATGATGAAGACCTATACAAACTGGCTATTATGTAGAAGAAGGCGTGGATAATCGAAAACAGCAAATGTCCTGATCTAGATTACAAATAAAAACTTCTAAAGCAAGTTGAAAACAGTTCTTGATTACAAATAAAAACTTCTAAAGCAAGTTGAAAACAGTCCTGTTCTAGATCACAAATATAAACTTCCAAAGCAATTTCTAAACTGTCCTGTTCTGGAACACAAATAAAACTTCTACAGATATTTCTAAATTGTCCTGTTCTGGAACACAAATAAACTTCTACAGATATTTCTAAATTGTCCTGTTCTGGAACACAAATAAAACTTCTACAGATATTTCTAAACTGTCCTGTTCTGGAACACAAATAAAAACGTCTACAGATATTTCTAAACTGTCCTGTTCTGGAACACAAATAAAAACTTCTACAGATATTTCTTAATTGTCTTGTTCTAGACTACAAATAAAAACTTTTAAACTGTCCTGTTCTAGATCACAGATAAGGTCTAATACAGCAATTTCTTAATGTTAACTCTGAAGGGGACTTGTTACTTTTTTGCAAGACCAGTTGCAAAAATCTCAGAAGGATTGAACAGTAGTTTAAAACGTAACTTTGAGATATCTTTATATAACTTGACCACATGTACAACGATAGCATGAACAATATATCTGCATTCATTTACAACAGGCAAATGTATCCATAAAAACTGCTACAATATCTTTGCTTATCTGATTTCAAAATGAGTACCCACTCAGGAAGAAACTTTTACTTTCGGACGTTCTCTCAAGATATACGGTCATGTTAGCAACTTCCGATACATTTTGCTGTACCTCGACTAAAATTTGAGTATTGACCACATAGCGCGGAATATTGGAAATGACAAATATCCACTGCTGGTTTAGACAGAAACTCTTTCTAAGTCCTTAATGCTAAAAAATGAAAATCGATGGAACTGACCAATATGAAGATAAAATATACACTAGCGAATTTCGTGTCGAATATCCATCATTCTGTGTTACCATGGCAACTGGTCATAATGGAACATTAAATGTAATAAAATAGTCAGAGGTATAATTTAAGGCCAAAAAGAAAGGTCAGTCGTAGGATTGTTAAAATCAATTGCAGTGATCAATGGTCTTGTTCATGGAGTGAAATTTGATTTACGAAGGCCCTAGGTCACTCCGTTTCCATCAGTCTTTATAAAGTCCGCTAATGGAATATTGTCGCTGTCCGGAGTAGATAGATTTTTTTCAATTATTCTTGTTTTTCAAAATTTCTCCCGGACAAAGCATTATAAAGTAATTCTAAATTCTGGACGCGCACGATAACCTAATTAGTGGGAATGGTGAATAAAAATTGGAAAAAGGTCCGCGGGAATTATCGTTAATATCTGGCTTTAGTTACAATAAATTGCAAGAACTTACATTAGCGCAAACTAGATTATAACTTTATAAAAACCGCCCCAATGTCTAGAAGCGGCACTAATGATTAGAAATGGGCAAGATAGATTGCTGAGTTGAGTAATTAAGTTTTGGATGGACCATGTCTTTTCTCCGCAGCTCGGCTTTTAAAAGCAAAATAAAAGAGGTTCTGGATAAAATAAAAGGCTTTTTAGTATAAAGTTGAATTAGCATTCTATAAATAGGTAATGCGCCTTAGAATGTGTTCGCCTGTTGTAAATATATATGGCTTAAGTGAAGAACGAATTCGGCAATACCTTTTCAAGAACTTAGCTTTGTTTTCACTTCATGTGTGAGAACAGCGTAAGCAAAAAATATTTAACCAGTAAAAGAACCAATATGTGAATAAATAACAATTACCAAGGAACTATATTATGTTATTGCGAAACCGAAATGGTAATCTCACTTAGCAGACTGCTTAAAAAGCACGCACACACATACGCACGCACGCACGCACGCACAAATTAAAAATAAATCATGACATCAATTCACACTGTATATTTGTATTTTGTGAGGGAATAGTTACTTTAATAAACTGACCTGCATGGAAATAAGACAAACATTTACGGCATCAGTCATGCAAAACCAACAGAATTTCAAAATAACTGACCACTAAACGTGCCTTGTACTGGAAAGGAAACCTCTTTAAAGAAACAAGGACTTTACTATTAATAACTAAAATTTTAACAAGAGTAAAAAGTTTTTTCCCGGGGAAAGAATCATCATTAATTAAAATGTGAGCTACTTCTCTGTAAGCCTTAAAGAAGGACACTGTAGTCTTATTAACGACAATATGATATCATTATAGGTGTCCATTAAAGCCACATATGTCTATAAATAAGAATATATCTTTAATATCTTGACAAGGTGTCTTGTTCTACACAGTAAAGTTTTTTTTCAAACGGAAAAGAAGTAACTTCCTCATAGGAGGATTTCAAAAGTAACTAACCTGGATGAAAAAGAAGCCAGTGAACAATGGTTACGATACTGAAATACTGTGAACTATGGCTGACAGAGACTACATGGAGAAGGGTCCAACAATGGGCCCAGTACTACTTCTATGATCTTCTCAAATGATCTCTTGATACTTATACATATAACGTTTTATGACATGGTTAACTTTGCCTACATCTTCTTTTGTTTTTCAGGTCGATTTTTTTTTATTTTAAGAGTATGTGAGACTATTGTATCATAGCGCAACTACATTTGTTTGGTTCATTTGTAGAAAATATGTCAAACGATTTTGACCTGATTTTATTATTTGTTTTGCTTTTATAACAGTAGTCTTGGCGTAACTCTGACAAGTCGAGTGAATTCGTTATGTGAAAAAACCATATTGTAGGTATTCGCTAAATTATTTAGAAGTACAACTTCAGAACTGGCATTTTTCAAAATGTAATCGAAGTACGTGCAAGAATTGCAGTTAAGATGTTTATGGTGAGGATTTTAATATACAACATTTTGTTTTAACACTTCTTGCAAATGATCAAATGTCAAATTATTTCATACAAAGTTTTCAGAGCCATAAATATGAAAACCAAAGAAGAAAAATGCTTTGGACATTTTTTTGCAAGAACGCACGTTCTGGACAAAGGATCTAATTGCCTCACCAGCTGATAATTGTGTAAAAAAAAGAGTCGGTTTGTAAGTAGTTCAGGTAATGCTAGCATTAAAGTAATAGACTATTTTTTATATAACAACTCCTTGCTTTTTACTAAGAATGTTTACAATTGCTGATTCCTGATCTATATCCAGACACCCTCTAAGATAAGCTTTTTAAATCATAGATCGATTCTATATATTTGAAATAAGATGTTTCAATAAAAATATTGTTAGTTTAGAAATAAAGAGAGTTCGATATTTCAAAAAGCTGCAGATCATGTGATCCTGTCTCGACCAATGAGTATAGCTTCGTATAGTTTATGGAGAGGTGTGTTTCGTCATGAAAACAATGCGAAAGAATTCAGGTTTAAAGAAATAGTTTTCATAATCCTATATATGTCTTAAAATAAATATCATTTATGATCTGTAATTAATTATTCAGTTCATTAATTAATTTTATCATGTCCGTAATGATATTATTTATGTACTTAAAAAAACGCATGTTACTGCTTTTTAACGCAATATCTGCTTCTTGGTGTCGCGGAAATGACGTCATATTTGTTCACTTCGGTTTATGTAATTGCAAATTTCTGAAGAAGACGCAAGTCGAAAGCTAAATAATCTGTGTTTATTTTTCGTTTATTTGGTCAAAATATAAGTTCTAGAAATTCTGGGTCTTCAATTTTGAACCTAACAGTTTCCAAAATTTGTTTATTTTCCCATTACAGAGTATTGAAATCACAATGTTATAGAAAAAAAGCATTAGAACAAATCAAAGATTTTTTTCTGAACTCCTTAGACTTCAAATATTAAGTTTATGTTGTTCATTTGGTAAAATATCTTGAAGACAATGTTCCTATCTGGCGGGGGGAAATAAGCTATCAGTAATGAAAAAAAAAATAATTTCAAGGCAATTGTTCGCCATATACTTAACAGCGCCAAAGAAAATGTTCAAGCCATTCAGGTTTAAAGTGAATAAGTATTTCTCAGTTATAATTTCAACGTCTACTCCATTATAACTAAATCTTAAATATGACACGCGCAGCGCCATTTCTAGTTTTGCAGTATGTATTTATACACTCTATATGCAACTTTTACGGCGTCGAATTTGACATATTGTAGACTTATAGCTAAATTTATTATTTTTCCTGACCTGCAACGCGAGGATTCTATACATATTGTTAGTGTTATCTTTATACAAAAAAATTCAAACTTGCTACACGTAATTCTTCGAGCCATTGTCATCTGAAAACACGCAATGATTTATTACGTAAAGATCATACATATTCTGAAATTACAAGGCAGTGGGATTTACTTACACTGATCTTGTCTTAAAGGCGCATACCCAGACATTGACCAATGATGTGATGCATGTGTATTCTGTTGACCCTTTTCATTACAAAATGAAAATATAATCTGTTATTTTAAGAAGAAAATATGTTCAAACAACTTTTCATTAGGACATAGAGACAGTAACAAGTATATATTTCATTAAGATCGCTGTCCAGTCAAAATTGTACAACAAAAACAACTCTCGGTATAAAGGCTGATAATTTCTGCATTGACTGACACCTTTACTTTAAATAATAATTATCTCAATATCAGTCACATATGAATTCAAAGGAAATGGAATACACTTTATTTTAGGGTATGCCTCTATAACGTCATAGGACACTGGGCTGATGAGTTTTGCTCTTTAGAGTGTCTTGGTACTTACAGGTTCATGTCGATAAGACTATTGTAAAATGTCATCAGCTGTTGTTCAGTTTTAAAACAAGTTTGCCCGGACATTTAAACCCACCCCAGAAATGGTATGAATGTTATGTCAAATACTTTTCGTGTAAAATTTCATTTTTACCTACATTAAGGTTTCTGATTTCTGTCAATATTTGATCTTTTGATATTGGGAGCAAGGATAACAATAGAAAAAAAAACGAATTCAAAGCCCTCAAAGTTGGAAAGGTATTTTTATAAAGTATTGCATTATCGAAAAAACCTTCGGTCATTCGAAATTTGAAAAAAAAAACTTTTCGTTACTCGAAATATTTCGATGAACTCGAATTGGTTTGCTCAGAAATTTCCCGAAACAATTTTAATTATTCCGGTCTCTTCATAACACTCATTATACGTCGAAGAGAATGGGGAAAAATTATATTTTAGCTTCGACAAACTTTTCGCTAGCTTTTATTTCAGTCCTTAAATGACGAATTCCCCTATGTTATTATTATTTTAAACATAACTTAAAATGCATCACTTCAAACAAACAATTAAGATATTTTTCTATAAATATGATGTTGTTACTCGAAAAAAATCTAATTTCAGTTCCAGAGATCAAAACCTTCAATTATTCAAAAAGCATCCTTTTCAAAGGGCAAAAACAGAAAAAAAGCCTAAAAATATAATCAAATTATACTCGTTTGAACTGCTTTCACTACTTGGATGTGTAAATGAACTAAATCTCTCAATATTCCGGTTAATTTACTGACATAAAATTGAATTCATGCTAAAACATCAAACAAACATATCGATTTGGACTCTCTGACTTTATATGATGACTAAATTTAATCAAATTCAATCATCGTGAAAAAATATCATGAATAGAAATCTGCAATGGAATAATTATCGATCAGATTTTTTTATTTGAATTCAAGATATCTCACTGTTTACTGTAAGTGGATGATTTATAACAGAGGTGGAAAATTACTTTCTGTGGCAGCTAAAGAGAAACTGTGGCTTTCCACTGATTTGAAATGTGGCCCGCAATGAAAGAAACCATTGACACATTTAAGTGACTTATACGACTTATTATGACTGCAATGTTTATGTACACCAAAGAGATACAACTTGTTTACAGTTTCAGCAGTAATACACTTTAGTTACGTCATTGGTTTGAGATATAATATGTTAGTTTCTGTGAACGGACATTTTTCAGAGTTACATTACGATATTACAACAAGGGACTTTCTCTATCAATGTATTCTCCCTAGATCCATGCGTAATCTATAAAGGTGTCATTTATAGGTAGGCAGAGGGACATTTCAGCAAAATATCATTCCTTAGGATTTAAATCATTAAAAAAATACATTCACATGCGATGTCATTATCACTAATTCTTTCATACAAAAGTGTTAACTTACAAAGTTACCCATCATATCGAAAGAAGACTCTTTTTATAAGTAACTTTGCTTTTACGTTAACCATTGTCAGAAGTCACCGGTTGCCTTCAAGGAAAATTTATTTAGTTTAAGGATTTATGCAGAATTAATATTTCAAAACGGACATTCATAAAAGACCTATGTTTCCTGTATCAAACTCTGTGATTCGATATTTTTTCCTGCCGTGGTATGCAAGAACATTGTTTTCAATGTCCGCTTACGGTTAAATCGCTTGTATCACACATAAAAACGTCTGAACTGATTTAATGCCAAAGTCCTCTTCACGGGCATTTTATCGATCTGAAAGCGTGGCAAATAGCAAATTTTATGATGTCCTCGATACCATTAGTAAACAGTAGCGGAAGTCACAAGATTTAAATTGGAGATTGTAAAATGTTGAACTCGGCCGCAAATTATATCAAGTGAAATTGAATACAACGGCTTGACATATCGAGATTGAACTATCAAGATGACTGGAATGGTCAGGAGAAATGTGGAATTGATATCGATCCAACAGAATTAGATGATCGTAAAAGGTTGGACTTTTTGGAAATGAAGAAAATTACTGCATTGGTCACTCAGTTATAGTACTGAAAACACTCATAAAAATTACCATAAATCGAATTGTGAATTTGAGGAAAGTTTTACAACTGTATTTTGATGTATTTTTATTTCCCTTTCTAAGAAATATGTATTTGCAAAATAATGTTTGCTGCAGGGCATAAGAGAGTCCAAATGAACACATATATATATGACGGCACATTTGAAGTGCGTTTGACATGGCAAATAAAACATTTACTGTGATATTCCAACAAACATCAAGAATAGTGTTCAGTATTTGATTTTATCTAGACCGAAGTCTTTCCTGTTGCACAAAGCTAAAATATAGGTATAAACCTATTGTCAGAGGACATACACTAAATCAAACAGTTTAAAAGCTCACACACAGGTTCGAACCTTAAAAGAAATGCATATCTTCAGTTCAAAATCAGGTAATAGGTTAAACGTGAAATTACATCCGTTTTGCATAATTATCCACGCCATTTCTTTGATTGATGACACCGATTAACCCTTTACCGGAAGTGTAAGCGCGATATAGTCACAAGTAAGATCAGCAGTGAATCAATTGTTCATATATATATATATATGTCATAACTGTGCCATCAATTTGATCTTCTACAAAATAAATCAAACTGTTTGAATCAAGTAGTAAAAGGTGTTTTGTACATAGTGTTCGTTATCAGCCGAACATTTAGTTAGCGACGTTCAGCTGAAACGTACTGCTTTTGGTGAGTTTTTAAGGTTTATGCCCCCTTCTGCACAGTTGTTTTGATCCCTCCAGTCGTGATCACTACTTTTTTTCTAAAGCGTAAATACTGCATTTTTACCATACCAAACTTGATCACTGCGCATGTGCAGGACCTAGGTCAGGTTATGTTTTAAAATACTTTACTACGGATTTCCAGGTTTCAGAACAAATGTTCGAGTTATTACTTTGTTTACTACGGACAGATAAAATTTACTCGTTTTGGTCACTGAATACGTCAGAAACATGTATTGATCACGTTCATTATAGTAGGTATCTCTCAGAACAAGCAATCACTGTTTAATCTGCAAACTGAGGCAATAAATTCAACAACTATGTTCAGAATCTAAAACGTAATTAAGACTTTTTTTATCTTGTTTTCACATTAGTATATACCGTATCTTCATTTTCCTTTTCATTTATCTCACGATATACGCGTGATTCTCATGCTACCTTAATTAGATTTTTAACATGTAGTGTCCATTTTTACTGAACAATCATCTATTTAGATATACATTTGGCTATTATTTCTTCTAGCATATGATGGAGACAATTACTAGAAACATTAACCTTAGTACCGGCAAAGCCTTTGAAGAATTGGACCGTTTGCCTTTAGCTACATTTAGGTATGACTCCGCTAAATCATACATGGCAAGCACCTGCCCGTTTTCTGTAGGGAATATGCAGATCAGTTATAACCGGTTAAGATCTGACTAGTAAGATTGGCTACTAATAATGCATGCGAATCTTTCTTCTATTCAACTTTTAAAATCTGCAATAAACTATTTTGATTTCTTGATTAGCAATTTCAAATTTCGGAAATTATAACGGTCGGCATAATAATAGGCATTACGGTATATATTAAAGTATCAATTTACATGCTGATTTTTGTGTTGAAGATAAACCTAAACAAAAAGTTAGTTGGATTATTATAAACTTGAGTGGGCTAACACCTATAATGCCTGTCTTTTGAAAAGTATTTAGTTGAGTCTTACCTATGTCGCAATAACTTAAAAATCACCATTTAGTCACAGGAGTTAATTCTTATGGTTACGCAGCTTACAGTCTGAACACATGACTCGAAATCGTGTTTCGGAACTGTTTCTAATGCATTAATGCCCCTCCGGCACAACAACAGAGGGCTAGGTATGTACCATCAACTGATTACCAAAAAGGTTCGTCAACTATCTATTTAGAAAAAAAACAGTGGAAGAGTTGTTATCATAATATCCTTGCTTTTCAATGAAATTGCTGTGTGTGATGCGAGAAACCGCATGATCCTTTTGAAATGTTCCTCTTCCTCAAGCTGTGCCACTGAATGTGTCTAACACTTACATATTTTATATGACCAAGCTACAATTATGCCCTTTCAGATTTCAAGAAAACAACGTATCTATAGATCCAAACCATATAAGAAAGTAAAGTTTTACAGATGATTCAAAAGCTGGTGAATCATGTGTCGGCGTAGTTTCGGTCCGGTTACATTTACTTGATGCGAGTTATCAGAATACCTCTTCAGAATTTTATGAAAAGAACATAACTTTGTTTCAGCTTCTCGGGTGATTTCTGTTCAAATACCGTCTGCATATTACCATATGCAAAATGCGTTGTTTCATTTACCTCGGATTGTTGTATATTTGTAATATGAAATTCTGTTGTCAGAGGCAATCCATCAAGTCGGTTTGTAATTAAGGTTGGGACTCTGAATCTTCCACTGTAACTTGAAACAGCCTGGTTAAATATTTCTAATAATTCAGTTCAAGCTTATTCTTTCAGTTATATAATGATGTTCTCTCGTGATAAGCAAGCTTTTAAAAATTATCAAAATGGGAACTATTTCATAGGCCCATGATATTTTACACTCAAAGCGCGTCGTTATGCTGATTTCTTTGAGAAAAAGAGAGGGAGACAACAAAGTACCAGTCTTACGTATTAACAGAAGGAGACAACAAAGTACCAGTCTTACGTATTAACAGAGGGAGACAACAAAGTACCAGTCTTACGTATTAACAGAAGTAGACAACAAAGTACCAGTCTAACTAACATATTAACAGAGGGAGACAACAAAGTACCAGTCTTACTAACATATTAACAGAGGGAGACAACCAAGTACCAGTCTTACTAACATATTAACAGAGGGAGACAACAAAGTACCAGTCTTACTAACATATTAACAGAGGGAGACAACAAAGTACCAGTCTAACATACATATTAACAGAGGGAGACAACAAAGTACCAGTCTTACGTATGAACAGAAGGAGACAACAAAGTACCAGTCTAACTTACATATTAACAGAGGGAGACAACAAAGTACCAGTTTACTTAACATATTAACAGAGGGAGACAACAAAGTACCAGTTTAACTAACATATTAACAGAGGGAGACAACAAAATACCAGTCTAACTAACATATTAACAGAGGGAGACAACAAAGTACCAGTCTAACTAACATATTAACAGAGGGAGACAACAAAGTACCAGTCATATGTATTAACATAAGGAGACAACAAAGTACCAGTCTAACTAACATATTAACAGAGGGAGACAACAAAGTACCAGTCTTACTAATATATTAACAGAGGGAGACAACAAAGTACCAGTCTTACGTATGAACAGAAGGAGACAACAAAGTACCAGTCTAACTAACATATTAACAGAGGGAGACAACAAAGTACCAGTCTTACTAACATATTAACAGAGGGAGACAACAAAGAACCAGTCTTACTAACATATTAACAGAGAAAGACAACAAAGTACCAGTCTTACTAACATATTAACAGAGGGAGACAACAAAGTACCAGTCTTACGTATGAACAGAAGGAGACAACAAAGTACCAGTCTTACTAACATATTAACAGAGGGAGACAACAAAGTACCAGTTTACTAACAATGTAACAGAGGAGACAACAAAGTACCAGTCACTAACTATTAACAAGGGACAACAAAGTACCAGTCTAACTAACATATTAACAGAGGGAGACAACAAAGTACCAGTCTTACTAACATATCAACAGAAGACAACAAAGTACCAGTCTAACTATGTACAGAAGGAGACAACAAAGTACCATCAACTAACAAAAGAGGAGACAACAAAGTACCAGTCTTACTAACATATAAACAGAGGGAGACAACAAAGTACCAGTCTTACTAACATATTAACAGAAGGAGACAACAAAGTACCAGTCATACTTTTTAACAGAAGGAGACAACAAAGTACCAGTCATACATATTAACAGAAGGAGACAACAAAGTACCAGTCATACGTATTAACAAGAGGAGACAACAAAGTACCAGTCTAACTTACATATTAACAGAGGGAGACAACAAAGTACCAGTCATACGTATTAACAGAAGGAGACAACAAAGTGCCAGTCATACATATTAACAGAAGGAGACAACAAAGTACCAGTCTAACTTACATATTAACAGAGGGAGACAACAAAGTACCAGTCATACTTATTAACAGAAGGAGACAACAAAGTACCAGTCTAACTTGCATATTAACAGAGGGAGACAACAAAATACCAGTCTTACGTATGAACAGAAGGAGACAACAAAGTACCAGTCTAACTAACATATTAACAGAGGGAGACAACAAAGTACCAGTCTTACGTATGAACAGAAGGAGACAACAAAGTACCAGTCTAACTAACATATTAACAGAGGAGACAACAAGCACAAGTCCTTTACTAACATATAACAGAGGGACAACAAAGTACCAGTCTTACAACATATTTAACAGAGGGAGACAACAAAGTACCAGTCTTACGTATAGAAAGGATTTAACAGAGAGGAGACAACAAAGTACCAGCTTACTAACGATTAACAGAGGAGACAACAAAGTACCAGTCTAACTAAACATATTAACAGAGGAGACAACAAAGTACCAGTCTATAAAGTATAACAAGGGAGACAAACAAAGACCAGTCATACGTATTAACAGAGGGAGACAACAAATTACCAGTAATAACGTATTAACAGAGGAGACAACACAAGTACCAGTCTTACGTTTAACAGAGGGAGACAACAAAGTACCAGTCTACATTACAGGGAGACAACAAGTACCAGTCTAAATATTAACAGAGGAGACAACAACAGTACCAGTAAAACTACTAACTATTAACAGAGGGAGACAACATAGTACCAGTCATACGTATTAACAGAAGGAGACAACAAAGTACCAGTCTAACTTACATATTAACAGAGGAAGACAACAAAGTACCAGTCTAACTTACACATGAACAGAAGGAGACAACAAAGTACCAGTCTAACTTACATATTAACAGAGGGAGACAACAAAGTACCAGTCTAACTTACATATGAACAGAAGGAGACAACAAAGTACCAGTCTGACTTACATATGAACAGAAGGAGACAACAAAGTACCAGTCTAACTTACATATTAACAGAAGGAGACAACAAAGTACCGGTCATACGTATTAACAGAAGGAGACAACAAAGTACCAGTCTAACTTACATATTAACAGAGGGAGACAACAAAGTACCAGTCATACGTATTAACAGAAGGAGACAACAAAGTACCAGTCTAACTTACATATTAACAGAAGGAGACAACAAAGTACCAGTCTAACTTACATATTAACAGAGGGAGACAACAAAGTACCAGTCATACGTATTAACAGAAGGAGACAACAAAGTACCAGTCTAACTTACATATTAACAGAGGGAGACAACAAAGTACCAGTCATACGTATTAACAGAAGGAGACAACAAAGTACCAGTCTAACTTACATATTAACAAAGGGAGACAACAAAGTACCAGTCTTACGTATTAACAAGAGGAGACAACAAAGTACCAGTCTAACTTACATATTAACAGAGGGAGACAACAAAGTACCAGTCTAACTTACATATTAACAGAGGGAGACAACAAAGTACCAGTCTTACGTATTAACAAGAGGAGACAACAAAGTACCAGTCTAACTTACATATTAACAGAGGGAGACAACAAAGTACCAGTCTAACTTACATATAAACAGAGGGAGACAACAAAGTACCAGTCTAACTTACATATTAACAGAAGGAGACAACAAAGTACCAGTCACGTATTAACAAAAGGAGACAACAAAGTACCAGTCTAACTTACATATTAACAGAGGGAGACAACAAAGTACCAGTCTTACGTATTAACAGAAGTAGACAACAAGTACCAGTCTAACTAACATATTAACAGAGGGAGACAACAAAGTACCAGTCTAACTAACATATTAACAGAGGGAGACAACAAAGTACCAGTTTAACTAACATATTAACAGAGGGAGACAACAAAGTACCAGTCTAACAAACATAAAATTATTATTAACAGAAGTAGACAACAAAGTACCAGTCTAACAAACATATTAACAGATGGAGACAACAAAGTACAAGTCTAACTAACATAAAATTATTATTAACAGAGGGAGACAACAAAGTACCAGTCTTACGTATTATCAGAGGGAGACAACAAAGTACCAGCCTAAATATTAACGTATTTACAGAGGAGACAACAAAGTACAAGTCTAAATATTAACGTATTAACAGAGGGAGACAACAAAGTACCAGTCTAAATATTAACGTATTAACAGAGGGAGACAACAAAGTACAAGTCTAAATATTAAGGTATTTACAGAGGGTGACAACAAAGTGTCAGTCTAAATACTAACGTATTACGAGGGAGACAAGTAAAGTCTCATATATACGTATTTAAGAGGGGAGACAACATCCGTAACGAGTACAGAGACAACAAATACCAGTCAAAACTAACGTATTACACAAGCTGAGCCAAACGTCAAGTCTATACTAACGTATTACAGGGAGACAAAAAAGTACCAGTCTAAATACTAACGTATTTAGAGATGGAGACAACAAAGTACCAGTCTAAATACTAACGTATTAAGAGATGGAGACAACAAAGATCAAGTCTTAATACTAGCGTATTAAGAGATGGAGACAACAAAGTACCAGTCTAAATACTAACGTATTAAGATTCTAGTCCGTCTTCTCCAATTTTTGTGGCATTTTGATATAGCCTAGTATGTAAATTTAAAATTACACAGAAGAGTTGCACTCAACATCAGCAGAATGCAAATAATTAAGCTTGATTAAAACAATCACATTAAGACAATCAAACGAGGAAAAATCTGCAGAATAAATAAATAACATTTACGACAAAATCATAATTTGAAGTATATTTTACATAAAATATAAAACCAACTGAACAGTAAAATGCTTCATTGGAACACTCCCAGACGCTTTCAATATGATAGTTATTCTAATGTCGTGCTGTAATTACACCGTTTCGAAGCACTCAACATTCTGTTTAATTAAAAACAACTTTTAGCACTTCACGCATATACACACATATCTTCATCATAGAATCATCCTCAAGCCGCTGCTTTCTACCTGACACCGAGTCTCAAGCATTCAAGTTTTCCCCCGAACTTGCAATGAAAACTTCGTTTTTGTATTATAAATAAATTGGAATGTACAATAGCTAGCATTTCAGGAATATTTCTAAGGAAAATACCCCTGTTTCCAGCATTGATATGAAGTTTTCATACCAAAGTGTCATAGTAAAATCCTAAAACATTAATGTATTTCTCAGGCCTGGATTTTCAGGTAGAACTCTAGAGCGATACAAGCGAAGCAGTTTTTTTCTAAAAACAAAAACCTGTCTTTTTTCACTATTTTCTATAACGTGTTGTGTTTTTGTGGTTTTAATTACATCATTGCACACAAGAAAAGTTCGTGCATTGAATCAAGCTCTCCAGTTTATCTCCATAATTCATTTTTGTTTAAAATGCAAATTGAATTAAATTTCAACTGCATAAATTCAGTTCCAAAGATACGGTGCGAAAGCCGCATATTTATTTTTGCATCTGCGCATAATTCAAAAGAAATCTTGCACCAAGGCAGCAGTTTTAAATGTACAAAAAATATCACGGGGCAATTTTCAATGTAATTAATAGGGTCGTATTGATTACAATTGCCAACGGGCATTGATCTTCCTAACGGTAATAAAATTGCCGCTCATAAATCTAAAATTTCAATTTAAAGACCTTCAAAGGCATTCATCATGTATTTTCCAAACAAAGATAATTTAATTATTCATAATTATTCTACTGTATCACGCACGCTCTCTGTGATTAAAACAATCGGATTTCAATCTAATTAAAATGCGTAGGCCACCGTGGCTTCGCTCAAAGTGGTAGACACGCACTGTTTGCTCAGGTTCGCAGGTTCTCGGGTTCGTTTTTCATACTTAAAAGTAGAGGGCTCTACGATGTCGTCTGCAAATGCAAAAGAAACAAAAAGGTGCAGTCGATTCTTGGCGCCTTATGCCTCTTGGTACTCAAATAGTTCTCTCTGCTCTTTACAAGGGTTATTTTGCTACTTTAATCTTCGTGTGCAGCCTCTCTCACTCTATGAGCATACGTTATAGATTTTCATATATTTAAATATTGGTTACTTATGTCTATTATATCTACATACTTGACGTAAATAAAAAGAGATTTAAGCTGAAAAATACCATGTATCTGAATAAGCTAACATAACTGTGCAGCATTTCAATTCAACACCAACAAAACAGTGGACAACAAATGCGATAGTCAGCATTACAGAGATTCATACATAAATGGACGTTAAAAATGGCCAGTCAGAATCGTAGTACCAGACAGATCCTGTTATACGCTTTGATTTAGTACGCTCGTATATTTATGTTCCGTTCTATGCATTACTCGCTTTTTATCTGCAATACCTCCCGGGACGTCATTGTTTGGGAGTATAATGAACTGTTCATGACTACAGTCAGAGAAAAATAAGGCACGGAAACATTTTGAATAATTACTACGTAATTTTCCTTTTAGAAGTTTCCACGTTTCAGAGGCGTACCCTAAAATTTAAAACATGCCATTTCTTTCAAAATCATATAGAACTGATGAATGAATCATGCCCTGATGTCAGGATGTCAGTCAAAAAAATCGAAGCACGTCACAGATAAACTGAATGCACCGAGTATTAGTCTTTATAAACAGAGTTGTTGTTGTACAAGCCACTTATTACAGATGAACACTTTCTTAGTGTCTATGTGCCCCATAGATACATGTTTGAACATACATTCCTCTTTACACTTGTCAATTATTTTTTATTTTATGGAGGATGAGTCAATCAAATACAGGTATAGTTTATCATGGGTTACTTTAAGGTATTTAGGGTATATCTCTTCAAGCTGAGCGCAAATATAAAATTATATACACATATAACATATAATACAAACTACGTCCGTGATAGATGGGAAATCATTACTGAAGGAAAATTGTATACTTGCTGCTGACAAAGTCATCAAGTTCTGGTAACAAGAACAACGTAACAAGATTACATTATGAAGAATCAGTTTTAAATGAATTGATTTCTACGAAATAAAATATATTCACTAAACTAAGCGCGTGTTCTGGTTATTTCTGTGATTAGTTCATTTTAATTGCACGATTGACGTCCTGAGTTGTAATGCCATATTCGATATTAAAAAACGTGGGATAGTCCTCTAGTGGCAATGCTCTTTGTCAAGGAAGAATGTGATACAGAAACATAAATTGATAAGAATAATGCAATTTAGCTAGCAGTCAAAGAATTTCATAGTTTCAAATTCTGTGTATATGGCAAAGAACTAGGAAAACGTTTTGGAATAATATCAGTGCCGTGTTGTACCAAGCCCTCTTTGCGGTAGACAAATGACTGATACATAAGGAATATTTCTAGGAGTCTAATTTATCGATTATAGCTGAAAATATCAAAATACAGTCAGATGTTTCAAAGATGAATTTTTAATCTGGAATTTTTAATTGGCCATTAAACACACGATATGGGAATTAACCAGCATTCTCTTGCGATCGAACATGCTGATTGCATTTTAAGGAAATGAATTTAAAAGAGATTAGTTCTAAAAGGATTCATCCAACTGGAAATACAAAGAAGTTACTGGCGAATGACATGCAAAGTTCGAATTGCTTTCGTTTCAAAATCAAAGCTTTTCCGTCAATATGATATGGAGGAAAACTTTTCTCTTGGTTATTGAGACGAATTTCAACAAATATGTACTTTTGGGACTTAGAAAAAAAGACACAAAATGTAGTTGTAAAATTTCAGGTTAAGGTCAATCTTCATTAGGTAATTCTAGATTGGTGTTTTTTTATCTAGCTATATTATTCT
Organism: Cyclina sinensis; assembly: GCA_012932295.1. Classification (NCBI taxonomy): domain Eukaryota; kingdom Metazoa; phylum Mollusca; class Bivalvia; order Venerida; family Veneridae; genus Cyclina; species Cyclina sinensis. The sequence goes on along the minus strand of JAAONU010000012.1, from coordinate 12,114,921 downwards.
TTGCTATGCTGTTTGTGCTGTTATGTTCTGATTCTCAATATACTGTCCTGCTCATATCCTGCTCCTGTCTTCCCTGCCCTGCATCGCCTTGTTCTGTCCTGCTAATATCCTGCTCCTGTCTTCCCTGCCCTGCATCGCCTTGTTCTGTCCTGCTAATATCCTGCTCCTGTCTTCCCTGCCCTGCATCGCCTTGTTCTGTCCTGCTCATATCCTGCTCCTGTCTTCCCTGCCCTGCATCGCCTTGTTCTGTCCTGCTAATATCATGCTCCTGTCTTCCCTGCCCTGCATCGCCTTGTTCTGTCCTGCTCATATCATGCTCCTGTCTTCCCTGCCCTGCATCGCCTTGTTCTGTCCTGCTAATATCATGCTCCTGTCTTCCCTGCCCTGCATCGCCTTGTTCTGTCCTGCTAATATCATGCTCCTGTCTTCCCTGCCCTGCATCGCCTTGTTCTGTCCTGCTCATATCATGCTCCTGTCTTCCCTGCCCTGCATCGCCTTGTTCTGTCCTGCTCATATCATGCTCCTGTCTTCCCTGCACTGCATCGCCTTGTTCTGTCCTGCTCATATCCTGCTCCTGTCTTACCTGCACTGCATCACCTTGTTCTGTCCTGCCCTGCATCGCCTTGTTCTGTCCTGCCCTGCATCGCCTTGTTCTGTCCTGCCCTGCATCGCCTTGTTCAGTCCTGCCCTGCATCGCCTTGTTCTGTCCCCCCATGTCCTGCTCTTCCATGCCCTGCATCGCCTTGTTCAGTCCTGCCCTGCAACTCCCTTTCCTGCTCTTATCTTTCCAGCCTTGCCTTGCCCTGCCCTGCCCTGCCCTGCCATTCTAAGCTTTATTGCTTTTATCTGCTCTGCTTTCCTCTGACCTACACAGCTATTCTGCTCGTACCTTCCCTGCCTTGATCAGCTCAGCTTTTTGCTCAAATCTTCTCTGCTTTCTTCTCACATACCAAGCTGTTCTATCTCCTTTACATACTCTACTTCGCCCTGCCCCCGCCCTGTTCTGTCTTATCGTGCCCTCCCCTGACCTGCCCTGCCCTCGCGTTTCTTTTCGCTCTTCCCTGGTACATTCTTTCTTGTCCATCTCTTCTCCTATACAGTCTGTTTTTCTCATTCTATTAAAAGTGCATAACAAATATGATAATATTTTCACTCAAACACGTCTTGAGAAGTTCTCTAAATATGAAACAGAAAATTCTTCTACCTTTTCTTTCCATTCCGTGTGTTTGCTTCATTTCTTACATTTCTTAACCAACTACTGACTGCATTGCGATGTGAATGATATTATATAATTAATTCAATTTTGATTTCCCATGCTATCATTCTTTCTTGATAAAACTATTTTGAAATGCATACTAAGGTCTGAATTACCTCAACACAACAAATATTATAAACTATTGTTTACAGTTTGGTTAACTGATGTCTCATTGCTGTATATTTTCGAGTTCCGGAATAAGGTACTGTCACTAATTTAGGGTTTATAGAGAAGAACTTTATTTAATGGGCAGCTAAAATAAGAATGAAGCACACATTTGTGACATTCCGTCTGCACCAGAAGCAGCTAACCGGAATATACACTGTTCATAGGGTTATGGGAGGACCTGGGCGACTCTCATGTGTAAGACGAAGATAACAGTGGAAGCTATGTAGGAATTCACTTGTCAAGGCCAATAAGATGCTATTTAAGGGGAATGAAAATAATCAACTTATTAAAACAGAAATATTTATCACCAGATTTTCCTAGTCATAAATTTCGCAATTCCAGAAAATCCTCAATCACAACAAGCAATTATCTTAACTGTCAATTCGTTCACAAGTATGTAAATCTTCATTTTAATAACCTTAACTTTTTTGTTCTTTAATATTCATTGAAAATCTGAGAAAATTTCGTTTAATCTCTTTTTATCCTAAAATGGCAGACATTTATGGCGCTTTTGACATCTTCTTTTCTAATTTTCAAATTAATCTTACGAGAATCTACTATCCTATTTTGACATTTAAAGGCGAGATTTCACTTTCTTAATCACGGTCTCAGCTTGTTTAATCAATAATTTGATTTTTTCCATCATATTTTGATAAAATTTTAATGCCTTGCGTGATAGCTCTACAGACGATTGCAAGTTTACTCATCGATCAGTTGTGGCTTTCTGCGGGGAATAGTGCAGTTGTACTTTCATACGTCATAAACATTAATAGTAAGCATACTGATAAAGCATAAACTGGTAGAAAATGGGAACGTGCTGTCTTGGAAACAACTGCGTGTATGGTGTCTATTTAATTTAAAAATGAGATAAAAATAGGTGATTGGTTCATCTGAGTACTAAACTTATTATATATGAAGTCGTGTCCGTGCGTTCAAATAAGAAAAAAATAACTTTTTATTTGAGTAAGTCTGGTCATTTTACTGAGCTGGCTCAGTCGGGCTCTAGTATTTTCTCGAAAGCAATAGTTTTGCCTTGCAAAATCAACATCCGGTTCCGGAACAACCCTGTTGAGGACCAAACTTCAACATACGACTAGTTATCAAATTAAGCTTCAGACCGCTAGACTGCTGGTAGATAGGAATTTTAAAAGACAATGAAAAATTCGTTTTATGTGTTTCAGTAGGCGAGTATATACCACTGACGCATCAGTTGCCGTTGCTCAATGCTGAGTCTAGTCTATAATAATAGGTTTCAAAATTCCAAGTTTTGCAGTTTCTGTTTTTTTGTGTGTTCTGTTACGATTTAATGTGTGTTCACAATGATTTTTATGTATATTATGTATATGGTACATTTTCCAGGTCATTTTTAGTAAAAAATATATGAGACCGCCAGACTGCTTGGCTGCCAACTTCAGGCCACCAAGACCAAACTTTAAGCCGCTAGGAAAACATTGATTTTCATATCTTGACAGAACTGGCAAACTATAGCAGATTTTACGGATTTTATAACATGATAATCATTCCAAAATTACATCGCATCAAATCTTAAACATTACAGATAGAACAATATATTAAATAGTGTGTTGCTGGTACTGTGTAAATATTTAATAGGGTGTAGTCAATCAATACGTTATAAATAAGTTCCTCTCTTTTTTATCATATTTCAGTAATCGTCATTAGTGTAGCAAACATCTGAGAGTTGATCAAATGTGATAGGTCAGGCACCAACATGTCCGAGATAGGTTTCCTCAAGTGACCCCTAATATGCTGTATTCTTTCAAGTAATAAATTTCTACAAATGCTTTCAGCAATACGAGAAATGCATTCTTCTAATGAACATTAAGACTTTGTTAAGACAATATATCTTATTTGATGACCTTTGTGAATAATTATGTTTATACTGAATAAAAAGACTCAGTTGCGTTTTGTTTTGTACCTCTTTTTTTCTTTAACAGTCCCTGTCTGATCTATAAATGCTACAAACTGAGCAAGGCTTAATTGCTACAATCCGAGTACACGTTAGTAGCAAGACTCAAATTGCTACAATCAGAGTACACGTTAGTAGCAAGACTTAATTGCTACAATCCGAGTGCAGGTTAGTAGCAAGACTCAGATTGCTACAATCCGAGGAACACGTTAGTGGCAAGACTTAAATTGCTACAATCAGAGTACACGTTAGCAGCAAGGACTTAATTGCTACAATCCAAGTACACGTTAGTAGCAAGACTTAATTGCTACAATCCGAGTACACGTTAGTAGCAAGACTTGATTGCTACAATCCGAGAACACGCTGTAACCATACATTGCCGTCTTAAATCAAATGTTTACCCTTGCTGAAGATAGTTTTATGCCTCTGGGAAATACTGGGACAGAACTTACTGTTATTTACATTAAATGTTAATAAACAATCGTAAAATATATAGTTACGCACGTTCTGACGAGTTTCGTTTAATAATTGGGGCGTTCGTAGGGTTTATTTTAAATGGCGCATTCATTTTTCCACGACATTCATCTTTGAATGATTTCCTCTTGTGTTCTGTCTTCACCGTTTTTCACGCAGGCAGTAAAACATTCTCTTCGAAGCCTCGGATTTGTTTATTTTACGCTTTTAAAATGCAACATTTCGTATCGATTTCCCTGTAGCCAGTGAAATATCGCCAATGCAAGTGCATACACTGGTTCATGATAATGAAATTGCAGTTAAATCTTCAAACTATTGGCTGGAAATATCTTACGAAATTCTCTCATACATAAATTTTATATTAAACAAAATTACTGCAGTTTTATCAAACATTTACTGAAAAGGACGTACATATGTTTAAGCTTTACATGTATACAAATTTACCGTAGTTCCGTAATAGTTTATCGAATAAGCGGCGACAAGGATCTTTTGGGGGTGGATACAAATATAAAAAGAGGCTCTAACGATAAGTTTTAGACTATATTCATGGTGGCTTTTCAGGGGTTTGGTTGTTGTTGTTATTGTTTCGAAAGTATTTTTCTTCAGTTTTTGAATTGGGTTTGCTTTGTTCTTGCTTCTTGCTAATATCTTTGACTAACATGTGTTTTACTTTACTGTCTTCCAGGGTTCTATGTGTTGGAATTTCGGAACCTAGATGACTAATTATCCGGCCTTTAATAGATTCATCTGCGTCATTAACTTCAATCTCGGACAACCATTATTTCCTATGTTCATAAATTTAAGTAATATTGGTTTTCTTTAAGATGATTTCCGTCACTGGTCACTCGGGCGCCTGTGTGATTAAACATTGCGTTGCGTGCCGCTGGTTAAACGAATCTGAATATATCGTCCAGTGGACAGACAGATTCCGTTTTCAAACTATTGATCGAACGCTTTGTCTGACCAAAGTATAGATAAACTGGTATTTTGCCCAAATATGGAAATCAAATTCAAGATTCAATTTTATCTATTGCTTTATTTATCCTCGATTTCCGGGCAGTCTTAGACCCATACTGATATCTCGACGTTAAAATGGAATAAGTAATTTGTGGCCAAGCATATCTTACAAAATTTGACGTGTTCCTGTGTAGAAATATCTATAAAACGGAATAAATTCTTGTAATAATAACTGTCGTCTGCTGAGAATCCGTCCAAAATGTATACTAAAAAAGTTTATTTTCCGGGGAAAGTTGATATATTTTTAATGCCGTTTATAGATCGTATTCCGAAATTGCTACATTTATTCGTACGCGATTACTGCTGACTTTTCGACATTTTATTGAAATCTACTATCGTTTTATTTGTCTGTTTGTAGACCTTTGTGTCAATTTTGTCGCTGGAGTCGTAAAATGGCTAAAACATCGGGTTTCCTCTGTCACCTAAAAAGCTAGAAAATGTTACTTCGAATTTTTAAGAAATAAATTTCAAAGGCGGTAAAACGAATGCGTCTGTTTGTTTGACATGTGTAACATATATTTTGTATCAATATGTTTATTAAGGACGGACAAGTCTGCTTCAACCTAAGTGACAGGAAGATGTAAGGCTATATTTTATTCATTTTTACGCTTAACATTCAGTTTTTGATACAGAAAGTCTTTCTACAATATCTGTCTGTAAAACATATGTGAGCAATATATTTTGCACAATGCACCAGCCACTATTTATATACAAGTTATTACCTTCTCGTGCATTTTTATAGTTTCTGCTTATCTCATAAGTTAATATTTTATGCAGTTTTAGAGGTTTGAAATTTTCTTTGTTTATATTTTCTTACGGTTGGATCTGCAGGACGTTTCGTATATTTTTTTGTCGTCAGATCAGTAAAGAAAAAAAAATATTTCATAAAAAAGAACGCATTAGAAAAACGTTTTTATTGATAATTGTAGCCATAAGAAAGTCTGTTCAGTAGAATAAAAGATATTTTTGACCTCGTTATATCTTATCACACACTGTGCATCATTTTATTCCCCAGTAACACGCAATATATACCGTTAAACAAAAAAATATGGTATAGAATCCGACTATTATCACATTTCACACTAATCAATACGGAAAGTTCTGTGTTGTTGTTTTAAGTCTTATGAAATTGCAGTAAGGCATAATCTGATGTTTTCTTTCGGTAACATATGGAGAAAAAGTCGTTAAAAGATTTTTGAAATGTATACGCACTAAAGGCAAAAAAACAGCAGCTGAAATTTGTATGACATTTTGTCATGATTTGCAATATTTAAAAAAAGCATGAAATGGTATGAGAAAATTTTGCGAGTAATGCTATACATGTATTTGCTACAAATTCATTAAACAACGAATGTGGCGAATATCCAAACTTCTTTTAAGTCGAAAAAAGCGGTTACTGATGAAGATAAATGCGACAGTATTGTGTGCATTACCTGTAGAAATTTTGCAATGACTTGCTTACCTCCCTTGTATCAATAAAAATAATAAATACGTAAGTTTTGTATCCAAGGAAATTATACAAAATTGTTTTCTTTTACTTCAATAAGATAAATTATCATAATTATGGCATTTTAAACACTGTATTTTTTACAATAGTGGTTGCTTATTATTTTCAATCTTGTTTATTGACAAAATAAAACAAAAAGCAAAGCTTATCGACCCACAAAAGTATTCGTCAAGTTAAGACTACAAAAATTCATTATTTGCTAGCTAGTTTTACGGGCCACTAGTGCCGTTAGTGAATATGTTTTCTAGTTATAACACATTATGCAGTGCTCTCTAACATCGTTTGTCTCAGAGGGGAAAATGTCTTTATTTTTATTATTATTATTATTATTTAAGCACATGAAATCTGCAGTATAGTTCTAGCGTTTACTGCACAAGGCGTATGACACACACACACACACACACACACACACATAACTTCTTAAAATCCATTTCAACAATGATATCATTTCACAAACGATGACTGTTTTCATTTTTCAAATAAACGTTTTAAGCGAAAAGTGACACATTAGATCAGTCATAAAAACTAGATTAAAACAACAGAATTAAGTCAGGCCTTGGCTGTAGGGCTTATATAAATTTGAGAAAATAATTGTAGCTTTTTGACCTTTTTATCTTCAGAAAAACACCGTTAGTTGACCTGAGATATTTTAAACCGCTAAATTTCACCAGAAAGAAAAATGACGACCTTGGTTAACTAGGGGAGAAACGCAAAAAAGTATAGAAAAATAGTTAAAAGGCTGTGGGACATAGGGGGGTTATTTTGTTAAACAGATTCTAAAGAAACTAAATATTGTCATCTATATCATTGTTTATTATACACCTAAGACCTGAATTATCTTGAACAAATTTGTCTGATGTTGCTTCACCTATTTAAGAAAAAAAAGAAATTTTACCTTGATGTTTTTAAGATTATGTTGTTATTACTATTGCAGAATGCATTGTTTTCTGCAATGTGGGCGTAAGCAGAGAAAATAATTCGTTCATAAAAAATGATGAAGATGAATGAAACTATATGCTAAATATTTCTTTATTTTCTTAATTTAGTTTGTATTCTACAAAGATTATGCACAATATACTTTACCTTAAAAAGGTAAATGGCGTTTTTCCTAATAATATTTCAAAAGTTTCAAGTTTCGAAGTTTACTGTCAAATCAATATTTTACAAGTTACTATCTTTTTTGTTTTTCTTTGATGTACTGTTAAAATAGACTGAAATCATCTTTTCAAGTGTTTAATTAAACATTTGTTTTGAAAGAAAAATTTAACGTGTGTCCATTGCTTTTGGAAACAATGCACGCGCGCGTGCGTGTAAGATTCGGATCATTATACCTTTGAAAGTGCCGCCTACTTATGATAAAAATTGATTTTCAACTTAGAAAATTTGGTGACATCTGTCCGCCTTCTATATGTGGCGAAAATTTGCGTGACGTTCTCTTAATTCCGTTATCGCATTAAAGATTTTTAAACATAAAACCAATTCTTTTTATCCTGCGGTCACATGACAATGTTGTGCAACAGATTTTTGTCAAATATAGAATACTTAACGGTAAATGATTTTTTTTAAAAGCGCAATGTGAACAAAAAAATCAAAGGGTAAATAGTGGCCAAAGGGATTTGATTTCAATAGTGCTGCCGGCACAAAATTGACAAAGTAGTCTCAGTTTAGGTGACAGGTGTTGATGAAATTACTGTGTTTGAACAATGCGTTGCATTTAAAAATTTGTAAAATGAATAATCACCAAATATTTAACGGCGCTTCGTTGCAACAGAAGGGCTGAATTGGTTCCGTGAATATTTAGAAACGTGCAGATAACGCTGAAATACCTTGTAGATCACTATCTGCGTAAGATTTGTTGTTTGTTATGTTATTTGCGGGCAATAATATATTTAGCAAATATTTATACAAAACGCATGCATCATATTCAGTGATTGAGTTATCTTAGAAGTTACTAGGCAGTGAATTGTTCCTTCAGTGCTTGTATTTATCACTGTATCGAATAGCTCACGCAATTTTAGGCATTTAGACAATTTTTTCTCCGCTCGATAAGCATTCAAGGATAAAAGTTGGTATGATTAAAGCCATTTCTACAGACTAAATTCGTAACGTTATTGTAAATATACAATGATAACAACACGAGAGAAAATTTTCATTGATTTTAGTATTTTCAAAAAAATATATAAAGAAATTAAAACGCAATGATAATTAAAAAAAAAAGATATCCATCTTGTATAGGTTTTTGGTTGATTTATTTTGTTCAGTATGTTTCATTTTTACCACACACAGCTGTACCATGCACTAGTTTTATCCATTTTAGTAACATGTGAATATACTGTAAGTGAATGTATTGCGAGATATAAAACGGTTATCATTGTTGTTGTTGTTGTTTCATATACCTTTGTATTTATATTTATTTCATGAACCCAGTGTTCTATTTCTTTGTTCAGCTAAGGTTGCCCATCTGTAATTCTGCCGGAATTCCACCAACTATATATAGCCGTCTTACGATATTTTGCTCCAGGCTCTATACCTCTTAGCCGGTTGCCCCTGTCTTCACGCCATCTGACTCTGACTTCCGTAGCTTCATAGCGATCTTATCTCGTGATTCGGAACGGTAATCACCAATACAAACAAATGTGTTTAGTGGCAATAAATTGATCTTAGTGGATATTATAATTGTAAATAAACTGATAATGGAACTGCACCACAAAACGGTACAAACAGATGTTTCAGCGTCCAAAATCGAAATTTCTTTTGACAAGGTTAAATATTTATAAAGATTACAGAATATGAATAAATAAAGAGCAAGGTAATATATAGGGCATAAAAAGGAAAAACAAATGGGTCTATAACCTATTTCAGTGTTCCTGAATTCGCCACATTGTCGAGATATCCTGACTGGGAATGGGGGAGGGGTAGAGAATATTGACGATCCTTGTCTACATGGTCAACCTTATAAAGTAAAGACACATTTTAAAACATTTCTTAACCGTTTCTGCATGTCTTTGTAGGTTTTCTTACAACTTATGTATCTTTTCTTGTTTCATGTATTTCCGTCTTTCTAAAATAGTAGCAAAAATAGTAATAGTGTATCTTGTATATATTAGACAATATTGCATTTCCAAAATGTAAAGCAATATACTGATCAGATTTTTTTTAAAAGCCTAGCCATCTATTTCATTTTTAAAAATGACGAAAAAATAATAATAAAAAAGCAATTGTATACAATGTTGTTTTAGACTTCTTAAAATTTCTTGTATTTCCTGTTATTGATAGTAGTGGCTTAATATTTCTTGTACGTTTATGATTTACGTCATTTATTTTTATTGAACATATGGTGCGCTTTGTAACATAAGGTATTTGCATGTTTAAGTTAATACATTTATATTTAATTACTGAAACACCCCAAGCGAATGATTGTAAGAATTATCAATAACACAATTCTGGTATAATACGTGTAGCAGAATAAAACATGCAACAGTTGTTCAGCTCAGACTTTTCAAAATACAGAAAGGTGGAGTTTAAACTTTTGACAGAATTTTCAGCCAACTGGTAAATAGTGGTAGATTGGTAGTGGTTGAATATTTTATATCCATATTCTCTCCTTACATGAAATACATTATATGCCTTAATACTATAGAATACTTAACAGACAAATACTGCCCTTGTAGAATTTCTGAATATTACACACATAAGAGAACAAATGTAAAAATGGTCTGAATTATTTAATGCTACAGTACTTTTAACATGCCCTATGTTTTTAGGTCGAATTCTATTCAATGTCTTATCAGTTACCTGTACTTCTCTGCTACTAGATTTTAATTTGTCCAAATAAGTAAAAGATGCATGTCGAAGCTGTGTAAATGTACGACAAGTATGATACAATGTTGTAATGATAAATAGATAGATATGTTTTGGGAAGAGTCGCGGCTTAAGACTTTATTTTGATTTATTTTTACTACTCTCAAAGAACAAACGACTGGAATCAGAATAAAGCTATGGTCCGAATTGTTGTACCGTAGAATACGCGGAATTATCCAAGAATGGCCTCAAGTCAGACTGTAAAGTTCTCAATTACATGACGTTATTGGACCTAGGAACATGCGCTAATGTGACCACGTGACCATTTAAACTTATTGCCAACTTAGGTACGCTAAAGACTATAACTGAGCCACTCGTTATAAATATGTAATGAACAACCAGTCGATTTTCTTAACTTAGGACAATCTGCTGTCTAACATTTACGACATTTGACCAATGCTATTGCAGTTTTATTAAAGTCTCATAAATGCACAGGCGTAACAAATAAAATATTCTGCATCTTCATCTGTTATGACCTATGTCAATGAAAAAAATGCTATTAATGTATTTGGTTTTCAAGATATAGAATAAACACCGCAGAAGAGACCATTTTGAACTACAGTGCATGGGAATATATGACCATCTTTTTACTTGAAAAACATCTTTCTGTTATTGATTTCCAGAACGAGAGTATATATTGTATGACAGAAATAATTTTAAGGAAAGGTTTTGTTTTGTTTTTTTCTTTCTATACATCTGATAAACAAATCGTTATTTGTTAAAAATGACCACATGTCCTGTTTTATTTCTGATATTTACTTTGCTCCCATGTAGTCCAGGCAATGACTCAGAATAAACCATACCTCTGATACTGTCTGTTGAATTCTAAGGGAAAAAATATTTCCTTTTTCTCCAGACATGAGTTCCAATAAAACGAAATTCTCAGAGTCCATTAGTTTTGTTGACCATCAATTCTTAATAATTGAAACTAACAGGGGTATAGTGAACCACCGTTTTGATGACCAAGAATGTCCGAGTGAAGAGCAGACACGATTTCATTTCCTGTCCACTATTATAGTTAAAACTCTATAATGCAATAAGGTTTGCTTAATTACTTACATTTTCCGTATTCTATTCTGCGCACGTTCTTTAGCGGATTAATATTTGTAGAAAGTAGTCCGGTTCCTTAGTGAACAGAGTGATCTTGACGAGAACTTGACGTTGCTTTAAATAAGAGGATATTTAAATGACAAATGTGTTTGGTCATCTTTTTTCCGTTGTTTCGTGTCAAATCTCAGGTCAAAAGCTATCACGTAATACCTGCGCTTTTGAATTTTTGTAATGAATGCGCGTTGTAATATTTCTAAAACAAATTTATTTAGAATTTCTTTATTTAAAAATAGATATATTTTTCAAGTTTTTATTGTACACAATGACGTCACAACTCTCATTTCTCTATACTACTAGTATCATGGATGGTTACTATAGAATGGAAATTAGTCCTGACACATGGGCAATCTGGCAATATAAAATATACATTTATAACATTTCAGATTAAATTATGCAAAAGGTATTTATTTTCATTGTTTCCATTCAAATAAACACAAACCAGTGGAAACTGTTACTAGTACAGTGACCTGAGAACAGCAATTTATTTTGGGGGGCCTTAATTTCGTTAGTTAAAATAATATGTTGGCACAAATCCATAATAATTTGTTTCTCATTATTCAAAAAAAGTCCGAGATTCAAAGACAAAACATATGTTATTGCTATTTTCGTGACAGATTTAAAAGAAGTCTAATACATCAAAGAAACAATAAAATGTCAAAACTGGATGGCCATTGTCACAGTTTGACCAGCACATAAAATGACCAGAAGTCGTAATTTAATGATAGCTCGGACATGTAAAGATAAAAGGACAATCATTTTACTGTAATAACACCATGGGAATCTTTTTCAGGAAATGCTATACTGAGTTATTTTCGCAATCCTTCTACTTGCAACATTTTTAGCTTCAGCAAAACACATAGTTCACATAGACAAGTCTGTAGTGACAATACACGTGATGTGATGTGATGTAATGAAACCTTACCAAATTTAAGCACTTTTTGATATCTGAATAACATAATAACATTAAATAGAAATAGACAAAAAGCTGCAACAGAAATTTGAGGTGACTTCAAATTAAAATTAAACCATCTTTTAGAATGTTAGTGTCATTGGTAATATTGTTGCTGCTGTTATTTGTTGTTGTTTTAAGTTGTTTGTTGATGTTTTGTTGTTTTTATTTTGTTGTTGCTGCTGGTGTGATTTTGTTGTTGTTCATGTTATTAAAGAAGATTAAGCGTATGGTTGCTGTTGTCATCTGGAAGTCGTGCATGCGCGCCCTTTATTTTGCCATTAAAAAAAACAGGTACCATCTATCTACATGAGTTCATTGGTAGTCGGTGCCGGTTCCCCATATGACAGACGCTCCCTGCAGAGATTAATTATTTTATGTTGTGGGGGATAGTGCAAGATACAGAAAGCATCCCATTCCAGAGACACCGCTGTTTCTTTTGCATGCTCAGTGTACAGCATTGATACATGTGACCTCGATTTAACGTCTCATCCGAAAGACAATTAGTAATGTTAGTGGAGGAGCGGAGGATCGATCTTGCGACCCCGAGGTTACCAATCCAGCGCGTTACCACTGGACCACTGATCCGGGCTCCAAGTACCAAGAGATCCATATTTACTTATAAAGCAACCCAATTTACTTGTAAAACTTCACCAATAACTATCGACCCACTTCTTAGACAGTTTCTGAAAATCAAATCTCTGCGGAGAAATCAAAGATATGCTTAACTTTGATTATCCTGACCGGACCCGTAAAACTGAGACGGCTTATAAAAGTCCTCAAACTTTCAATACTTAAGGCTGACCTGTAGCTTAGAGCCAATTTGTCAACGAATACTCGCATTGCAAGACTAACTGAATTACAGGCGAATTATAGTCCTTTTTCGCCAACAAATGAAATCATATAGCTCTCTCGTGGACGCCAATCAAAATTTTGTATTGTCAGTAAGACGAAGTTTATTGGCGTATAAGTAATAAAACTGAATAAAAGAAATTGTCAGAAACTAAAACTTTTATTCCGTCTCCGGCGGAGGGGAAGATAAATTCAGAGAAAAAAAATTAAACAGAAAAGAACTGTGTGAGAATTAAACTTGTCCTGCGACATGTTGTTAGCGCCACAATGATTAACCTGATGCACAATTCTTGATTAACCTAGAGACCGTTGCTTTTTTTACAAGCGTTAAATTTGCTACACGGGTGCTACGTATAATTGTGTAAAGCATGCTTAAAATCACAGTAACAAACTTTCTGTCTAAATCATAGAAGCACGCAAAATAACTGGCATTTATTAAATTTCCAAATGATATACACATCAATAAAGTATGTCAACTGTTATTTTTCCCAAGGTATACATGAGTTACCAGACTTTCGATCGTGTAATCTGTCAAAGTTTACACATGCTTCTATCTGATATATGTTTAAAACTGTCCCCTCAGGACTCAAATAAATACATATGTTAAACTTTTGATAAAACCCGTACCTATTGTCCGTGTGACGAATGCAATACGATATAAATGACGGAGATGACGCAATCGCTTACGTAACCTTTCAACACCTTTGGTAAAACCGTTACATTTTAATAATGCTGGACATCTGTATCTCTTTCAAATACGGCAATATAATGAGAGAGATCAATCCAGCGTCCTTTTGTACATGAAATTTTGATTAATAGCTTAAAATCAATACATCGGTCAATAGATAACGGCCGTCTAAGAAGTTAAGAGGCCTTTGTTCTCAGTTTTTAAATCAGATGACAGGGTGAAATAAAGATAACAAGGAGGAGTCTAGTTGTCACTTTTAGTATTGATAGAAAAAAAACAACATTTTAGACTGAGTTGAGAAAATGATATCACTTTTTAAAAAAAAGAATTGTTGACAAAACTTCACAATTTACAATTGTGTCATCCCATTTTCTTTTTCTGATAGATATATACATAGTGCCAGAAATATTAACACTGGGTTTACCGTTCTGTTGGTTATTTAATTTTGTTTTGGAAACGTTGAAATTACTGGCAGCATATGTGATATTTTGTCTTGATTAATTTCTTTGATATGTTTTACAATGCTTTCACTTTCTTGAAAAGTGTCTTTTCTCTACTTCAAAAAAAAACTTAACAACAGCTTTCTTGTGATTACACTTTTCAGCTTTTCAGATGATACTCAAACATGCATAAAATGCTTTTCAAATTGAAACATGTGTTCCCATTCATTAAAACTTAGTTTGCTTTCTTTTCATTCTTCCTCTTTGTTCGATGCCATAAATAAAAGGAAAACGTGATCATTGGCGTGGAAAATTCGTTTTCTTGATAAGAAAAGCAAGTTCTGGCGTCATATTTAAATCTAGATTGTATACATAGAAATCAAACTGGACGTGAAAGTATTTGTTTCGAAAGAAAATATTTGAACAGATTGTAGATTTTAAAGATTGTATTTGTAGAATCATCGGACATAATGACAGAAGAACCAGTAACTGAATAGTTTAGAATATATCTTCAGGTTGACGTTTGTCAGTAGTTATAACCACTTCTTACTCCGTCTTTGATTTGAATTCCTGACGTTCCTTACCGGAAGTGCGCTTTCGAATCACAGAAATGTTGCATAATAATTTTTTTTTTAAATATATGTTTGTTTTGTGATTTTATGGAACGTTTACACCTACTTTCGAAGGCTGGGATAGTGAGCAACAAACCATTCAAACAATAGTTATGTTGTAGGGTAATATCTGACAATAAACGTCTTTTTGCCCTCGACCTTTTTCGTGCTGACATCTTTTTGACCTTGACCTTTTTCGTGCTGATTCTTGAAGGTATTGGTTGAATGGTGGAACATGTAACTTTCAAAGTAACTTTTTATGACTACTGCTTTATCAAGATCGATTAAACGTTATGTAGAAAATTATATAAGTAATTTATTTCATCACTGGCTTTTTTACAGGTGTGAAACCACCAAATAGATTCCTCCTTTATTCTATATAAAATCCATAAAGTTCACAGGGCTGTAAAACATAGCAAAACCTCTTTTAAATGGCTCTAACTTACATATTCTTGAAGATCTATATCTGTTCTCATGTAAATAGCAAGAAAAGTGGGGTTTTGTGATACAAACAAGAAAGATATTTCTGCTCATGAAATTTCTGCCATAAAATTAACAAAAAAAAATATTAGCCAATTTTTTATTGGGGTATATGAAACAATATCCTATTGTGAATTCTATTCTGAATGTATATGAGCATAAAATTGCTACTACACTATCAAAAATAGTCAAGAAATATTATTCCAGCAAAAAAATTACACAGATTAGGGCAAAAATATTAACAACAGCCAAGAAAACTGAGAACTATTTCTAGACGCCATTATACGGGTACCAATATTTTGAACTCTGACACACTGAATTGGTGGTTTCATACCTATAAAAAAGAGAGCTATACCCTTTAATCTAAGACCTGTACAGTTGTCTTGAAGGTTAATGTTGTATTTTGTGACTGTTATTATTGTTGTTGTTTTCATATTTGTTTGCTGAAGCCTAGGTTGCAATTTCTATATTTGCTTTAGAAATATCTCATTGTTGAGATGAATGTTGTTCTGGATGTTGAGGGGCTCTACTTTACAAACCATATTGTACATATTATTGCCTTTTTTGGGGTATCGTTGTCACAATTTTCCACGGTACATTGATGATGTTATCTGCTTTTTGTGTCAATTATGTCTGCCTGCATAGTTATACTGCACAGAGCGTCCGATATAAAGAGCTTCCTTTTCGTGGCTCTCTGTGTCATAATTAACTCTTTGGACTCGCACAGGAGCTCTATGCTTCTAAAACTTTATGCTGTATATCCATTTTTCGCTACTGTTGCTTCAGTGACCTGGGACCGTGGGCAGCTAGCGTTACAGATAGATATTTTCAAACTGATTTACGCGCATGTAAGACAAAAAGTTGGTCATCTGTCAAACTTCGAAAAACATGACTTTTTTCAATTGTTTATGGTTTTTAGATGGGTTTTTGATGTTATTCATAACCTTGGTCAGATAATTAATGGCCTGGTCACTATGGACACACTGTCAAAATAAAAGTCGTATCAAATCAAGTAAATTAACATAAATAATACAAACTATTTCGCTTGACCATTTGTTTTATTGTCTTACTTATTAAATATTCATATTTAACAGTGACATGTCAGTTTTTAGACAATGCACTTTATATGTATTTTCGTCTTTTGTTTGACGGTTAATAATATCGACAGTTTAAGGTCTTTTTACCTTTTTACATTACAACATATGTCATTTTTCAGTCTCGAACTTTTAAAAGATACTGCTTTAATTTGATTTATGAGACATTCTTTTATACTATCATATGCAGTTTTCGTTAATATAGATACATATTTCCGGGTTCCCTATACACATGAATCAAAAACACTAAAAACTCACAGGTCGAGGGCAGTAGTCTTGACTTCACCGTGATCAGTGTATCATAGTAAAAAAAAAACCTGCCACTCTGAAGTTCCGTCTTGCCCGCTTTCTATCTTTCTAGGAAATTTTACAGATCTTGAAATAACTACTAGAAGTTATTCAAAATCGTTTTTACTCAGTTTCATCAAGTTGTCATTTTTTATAAAACAATACAAAAGCATTCTGGGATTTTAGACGTTTACGCTAAATACTCTGTTCCCCGCAATTTCCCCATATCGCTACCATTCATTATAGAAAGAGACATGTTATTTAACTTAAACGTTTCGTCTCCCGTTTAAATTTAACTGTTTCAAATTGCCTTGTGCCTGTCTAGAGCCACGACAAAAGACTGTAACTTGAGAGATTCTAATGCTCACAAATTGCATAATAATTACAGTGGCAAATGAAAGTGGTTGTGTTTATGTAATTTTAATGGCTCCAAAGGGGGTGTGCTTCTGCAAGGGGAAAGAGAAAAGATCGGAAAGCTTATTGAGGACCTCTTAATCACATAATTACCGCTCTCAGTGTTCGGTCTTCGGACGCACTTCAGGCGTAATATATCGGCATGTTTTCCCACTTTTTTATAGAGAAGCAATAAGCAATGGATTTTTTTTATGATTTCTATGCATTTTTCTATTAATAATGTAATATGGCATATACCAACATCTCTCTCTAAGTGTTCTTTGCCTACTTGAATTCATTTCACTTTGTTAATATTCCCAACATGCTTTTCTGCTTGAAGCTTTAGTACAAGATCAAGTAGATTTTGTTACTAATGATGAATTCAAAAGTGATACACTTTAATTACATATTATATTTCTATATTCATTTCGTTTGATCTGTTATTGTCATAACAAAGTCTGGCAATGGTGCAAAAGCCTTCGGGCATAAGGGAAGAACTTTTACATATTTTAACATGTTGTTTTTGTTGTTTCTGTTGTTAAGCCAATTTGTTACTTATTCACCGTTTCAAAAAGTATTCCAGTAGCAATATAATGTGGTAAATCTATATTTGACCCATAGCATATTAAAAAAATGAAAATAACAAATTTGTCATTTCAAGTGCCTTGTTTGTTTTACACATTTGTAAGGTATGTTCGCGGATCTCGGGAGCATTTCACGTTCAGTTGCAGTAGCATTTCTATATCAAGAGTAAATACATTGTTAACATTTGAAACATGATTATGATTTAGAAGAATAATTAACGCAGTATATAATGGTAAATTTCTCTAGCAACTTTTTTTCACTGACCAAGATAAAGCAGTCTCAGACACAGTTGACAGAAAGATAAATTTTCCTCTACAGTTTGAAGCTATTGAGACATGTTGTAATATCTTTATACACTGTTTATTTTCGTGACGTGTATTCCTATATCTTATATACTCACGCTTTGTAATTTCCACCGAGTCCATTTCATTTCAATGGATTGGACCTGACAAATTGCTACATAGCTTCTATTGTCGAGTAAACTAAGCAATATCTTCTACTCAGAGATGTTCTGTAAAACTTCAAGTGGAAAACCACTCAAATGTTTATACCATGTCTGGTTCTGTTCAGGAGAAAAAAGAATCCTGTCTTGGCTTTAATCGATCTTCGAATAACATTGAATTTCAACAGGAGCTAATGACAGTAGTACAGAGTCTATGGATAGGCAAAGGTCACTCAATATAAATATAGGTCTTATTCATGTCCGAAGTAACCCAACAAATATTAAGGAAAGGCTATTGATAACATTCAGAAGAACTCGAATAACGTAATCTTAAGATGAACTTATGGTATATATGCAATTTTTAAACCTTTATTTACATTTTATGCAATGAAAATGAATGCCCAGCTATTATATGCATTGATATTGCAAGACTCAGTACATTTCAAGCCATATTATAACTGACATACTTCTTAAGATTAAAGTTAGTTCAAGATCACTACTACTACAGTGCAAACGCCCATTCAACTTTATCAGTCTTGCCAAAAAAGGCATACTGAGAAGAAATCTAGTCCTTGTATATATATGTCCCTTAAATGCCGAGCACGTCGAAGATGAACAAACATGGACAGACAGAGAAAGGACTGGATATCTTTTTGCTTAAGAAATGCTTACATGTCTTACAGTCGTGACTGAGGAGTTCAATAAAATCAGCGGCGTGGCATTGTAAAACATTTCAAAGTAGTCTTCTGATGATAGGTCTCAAGAGCGATTGTATACATTGACAAGGAAAGTTCTTGTTTGCTTACCGCCTTAGATAAATGAGAAATGATAGAATTTATTAATGGATCTTGTTATTTTCACAATTTCTCGGATGATAAGTAAACGATTGTTGGAGTTATATTGTGTGGGTGATCAAAAAAATACCATTATAAATATTCGCACTGGCCTTTCATAGTTCGAGTAATGGGAATGTTCGAGATAACCGGAATAAAAATACAACTAAATGATTCTAAAAAGAATATAAAACGTGTAACCTTTTCAAAATACCGTGAAATTAAAATTACAGTCATTTTCTACTTAACGTGTCTTAACTGTACTCCAGCCTTCCACACAAGAAGAATAAACATTGAAATATAGTTATATTCTTATTCTGCAAATTAGTATCCCCATATATATAACAGATCAAATCGAGTAACACACTTGATCAGTATTATTATTTAAACTAAATACCAGTTTTAGAATATTGAATATCTTTTAGCACAATACTTCATACTAATCCCTTCCCCCACTCACCCTAGTGGATCTGTTACAAGAAAAAAGACACACAAAAAAGATTCTTGATGTTATTTTTTACTAATAACCCAAGTCACCTCTGCAATTAATTTGCATCGCACATAAAGTATGATTTTGTTTCAATCAATGTTTTTAGTAATTCCAAGCTGGGCTGTAATCGGATTATGTCGGACAACACTGATCAGAAATGTAAATGAATGTTAATATAGAATACAAGCTTATGCAATTTTAATCTCTTTGTTACATACTTTGAGATTAATTTTTTAATGAAGTAGGAAATCCCTGTCAATCTTGTATCATAGTTTCAATCAAGTATATGTGATCGCTTTGGTGTCCGTTAAGTACGTAAGAGGCACTTGGTTTGTCAAAGAAGGTAATATAAACAAATTTATTTAACAAAGTTCTTTTGATAATATAGCATGTTGTTACACTATGAAATTAATCCTTCTTAAAAGAATGCCTTCTAACAAAGGTTAAATAGGATTAAAATAGTGTGTGTAAATAAAATACAATTATTTCTAATCTATTATTTGTCATTAAAGTCTAAAAATTAGATCTATATGTTATACCGTCAATACAGAATGTTTACAATATAAAAATCATCGCATATCAGAACTTGCATTGGGATCATTACCAGTTTTTTGCTTGACGAGGTTTTAGAACAACTCGGGGCGTTGGGGGATACAAATTAAAAGAAAAAACATGAGTTTCGACCTTTTATTATGTTCATGAGGTCAAATGACTATTTGAAGCGTATTAGTGTAATATTCAATTGTTTTTAGAATGTTTTATACCCACATATCGAAAGTGTCCGAACATCTGGTCATCCTTATTCCCGGCACCAATGGATTCGCCACTCGTTTAGACAGCCTCCCTGACAAAAATCTCTAGTAAATAAAGTAATAAAACACCACAGAAGTTTGAAATGTTCAAGTCTGTTAGTCTGACCATTGTTTATGTATTTATATTATTAAACATTTACTATTCAAATGACAGTTTGCAGTGCCTTTGACAAAGGCTTTCACACAACATGCACTACAAAAAACATGCAAAACAAAACTCTTTGTGAGGCAAAGCAGCTGTTTTAAATTCGGGAATACTTAAAATGAAATAATAAATGAATAATATATTGCATGTCGTAAGAATTATCCTGCCCTCAAAATCGAAAGGTAGATTTTTAATTCTTCACTCTCGAAACTGAAAGGCAAAGTTTCAGTCCTTGAAAGGCGTAACTTCAATCCGTTAATATCGAAATCAAAAGGCGAATTTTCTGTCCTTCTGCTTCAAAATGAATAGGTGGAATTCTTCACTCTGGACATTAAAAGGGGAATTTCAGATATTCGACATCGAGATGAATAGTTTAAATTTTAGTCCTTCACCCTCGAAATTGACAAGCGAAGTTCCAATGCTTCAACACTGAAATTGAAAGGAATGTTCAGTCCATCACCTTCAAAATCGAAAAGCGAAGTTTCAGTCGGTCTCCCTGAAAACTGAAAGGCGACTTTTCAATCCTTCATCCTCGCTAGCACTCCTTCGTCCTTAATGTGTTTAAAATCCTGCTATATTTGCTTTAGAATAAACATTATGCAATAATTTGGGTAATAATATAGGAAAGTCAGTTGTTCACGCGCCCTTTCATTTTTATATTCAATATAAATAACTGATGCTATTCTCGAAATCAGTTAATTTGAATGACACAGGGACAGTTAGTTGTGATACACCGGAATTTCAATTAAACGAACCCTATTTTCTGCTCATTCTCGCTTATGGCTTCATTATCACAATGTGCATGTAATATTAATTGACTTTGAATATATAACTTATGTGACCAGTGCCCTTTAGATATATAGCGTATATTATTATCATCTTTTTACCACACAGTATTATATTTAAATATTGTCAATTACGTATCATCATTTTACGGGAAAGCAGCTTGACAATTTGCTAATTTTCAAAAGCAATAACTCCACAGTGGTCATTAGCAGTGAAAACTGACAAGAACTTATGACGTGTCGCAATATGACGTGTAGATGAAAATATCTTATACAATGTAAACTGTCGCTGTGACTAAACATAGAAAGGTATGAGATGAATTAAAAATTTCAGGGGGATCGGAAGCACACTTTCTCGGGCAATGGTGCCGACAAGTACATCACAAAAATGCCAGCGTTGGCCTTTCCATAAAGGTGGCCTGATACAAGGATAATCAAGACTAAGGTTCAGTGAAGTATTATCACATTACCACAAGTGGATATAAACCTTTTGGAATTTGACGCATCTACAGCACAGCAAAAAACTGACTGAACGATCAAACAATCACTCTCAATATAGTATTTTGCAAACTATTCTGTGGTCAAGTTTATATATACTGTGGTCAAGTTTTGGGTAGTAAGTGCCAGAACTTGTACATTAGAAGCATTTTTCTTAAATTTTGCTCTGATTCATTTAGTTAATATCATTTTTCATTTGAATGCCATATCGTACTTCATATTAGAAGTGATACAATATCTAAATATCAAAGCTTATCTTAAAACAACAATAACAACAAAGTTCTTAAGCCGGTATTGAGGGTTAATAATCTGTAGTTAAAGTGTCGTATATAGTAGGTAGACAGAGGCAGAAACATGATAAAATCTGAATGAAGTATAATTGTTCTTCTGCTTTGTAGTGAACACTTGTGTTAAAGTTGAATCAACTTAACTGCAAAAAAAGACTTTTCGCATGTAAGGGTACAGTCGGGAAATAACAAAATCAAAGACGTTTTATATGGATATTTTCATTTCAATTTTACATTTTATATATATATATAAAAAATGAAAATAAAACCTGATGACTAAAAAAAAGGTATGGCTAAAATTTTACGCACTATTTGTCAAAAAAAATGATAACGCTGTAAAAGTAAATTAAAATTTCAAATTTCACGGAGTTCGTAAAATTATAATATACACTTTGAAGTTTTACGTACATTTGATACTGCGTGGGTACGAACATTTTATGTAAATTCATAGCGAATTTTATTTCATTGAAAAACTTGAAATGAAACTTTGAAAAGTTTTCAGTGTTTGGACGGATACTATAAATGTCAAATGTTGAATGATTTTCATGGTTAAGTAAACATGTAACCTTTTGAAAAACATTTTATATCAGATAGCCATATGCGAAAATATCTTTAATATGAGCAATAAAAATTCAAAATATTTTTAAATAGCTATATACATGAAGTTTGTAATAAACAAAGTGTAAAATCTATCCATTCCAGTCCACCTTCTGTTTAATGGTCCTGAACTTTTCATAAAAAATTTAAAAGTAGGAGAATTTATTTTCAATAGTCAACCGTCAGGCTCCGACATCAACATATTATAATGCCAATCTTTTTTCTCATTTGGTAAATGGTCATATTGAATTAAGCTCTAACGACTTTCTTTTCTTTTTTTTTCTTTTCTTTTTTCAAACGAACTTTTATAAAATTGAAACTGTTGGAAAAAAAGAATGTTATTTGATAATAAGGTCGAGCGGAAGAGAATTGATTATCTGACAAAATATCGGACAAGATAGATGAATCGCTCAGTTATGACCACATTGGATATGAGGCATTAAATACGCATTTTGAATGTCTACGATTTTGTAAAAAGGCCTCATCGTCCGAAATAAAGCTACACACATTAGATATCGGAATCCCTAAATAAAATCTCTACTACCGACGAAACCTTAAATTTGATCACACATAAATGTTTACTGGTATATTTGCAAACACTTCTGCCAAAATCATGTCTGAAGGACGTAGATCTTTCAACCAAAAGACATAAGGCAAAATATTTTTAAGATATTCAGCAGTAAATGGTAAATTTGGACGCTGTTATTATTCTATAGTCTCAAACAAGTGACGAACGTCAAAGTTGATAAAATTCAGTGTTTTATAACAGACACAAAAACAAAATTGTCTAAGACATTCTCCCCGTCAATACCGCCGAGGAAGATCTATAAAATAAGTTATAAACGCAATTTTATCATTACATTATGAGAGTGGTCATTCAATATTCAGAAGGCGCCGTTATTTGGTCGTAAGTTAAGGAAACTTTGAATTCTGACGTGTGCATTATGTATTTGTGGAAAACCTCTGTCTGGTTTTCCAAATTGATGAGAATTTTTGAAATAATATTTGTCTACATGCAATGGCCGAAGGGTTTTTTTGGCTAGAATCTGCCACAACAATTTCTTGATTTTTCATCGCCGAGTCTAATTTTCAGTACTGGCAAGAAAGGAGCATTTTTGGAATTTCTAGACATTCACGATATCGATGCATTAACAACGTTTCAAAAACGCAGAGAAACTTAAATACTGCACGCAATTTCTTATTACTGTGATCTTTTTCTCAAACTTGGTTGAAATGAATTATTTGGATAAACAGTTAAGAAAATGTGTCTGCTTTCTATTGTTGGTGGTTTTCTATGGTTTTGTTGAATTTGTATTGGATCAAAAAAGTTTTTGTCTTGCCTTGCATAGATTTTTACTTACATTGTCATTATTTGTGTTATAATTTGCGTTGCATTGTCCCGTTTTACCCATGTTTTACATAACCTCCATCAATGTAAAAGTTCACATTTTAACGAATTTAGCAGAATCAGAACCAGTCCATTTTTACCATTTCTTGGTTCGAACAATTTTTATTTTTCAAGTCAGTGACGGCCATGGTGTTCAATGTAGCTGGTACCCGAGGCTGTGAAACGCTGTACCAACCAGTATGCACGTACAGCCTGTTATCAGTAAAACTGATAAAACAGATGTGATTTTACCGGAATGTCGTTATTCAAATATTTATTTTCCGTTTTAAACAGATAATAGTTGAAATCCTTGCCCATATCAGTGGCAATCAGACTTCATTAGGTCACGTGACCACGGAAAAAGTAATTTCTTTGAGTAAACACAGCTGACCGCGAGAGAGGAGAGATAGGGGGTTTAAAATGGTGTGGCGAAATTAATACCAATAAATACTGATACAATTAATCATGTTTCCAATGAATTATTAATCTAAAAAATGACCTTTTCTTTTTTCGTATGTCACTGCTACATATTGTTTTGTGCTGAACGAAATGAAAGACATAAAGACATCAAACGGAAAATGAAAAAACAGCGGGAGGCGATAAGTGGAATCCCAAAAGTATATTTGTTAAAAATCCACCGACTTTGTAAGGACATGTGTGACGTGTGAGGACATGATCGTAAGGACATGATCGTGAGGACGGTTTTGCTCAGGACATGACTGCTAAGAAGAAATAGTTGGACATTTGAGGAACTTGCTCTGATGTGTGCTAATAAGGTTGTTGGTATGAGACAGTGTGTCAAACATAATACAAAAGATAGCACGCTGTTGCATGCTCAATGCAGTATTTTATGTTGAGGCAGTATCCCGTTTTTTTATTTATTTCGTTGCGCAATCATGTAATTCTTTTATAAACGAAAAAAAAACTGTTAAGTTGTTTACACTATTTTTATGCAAATAAGTTAAAACTACGTACATGTACAGTTTTTGAAAAATGTTAAAGTTTCTCCCGCTAAAACTACCGACGAAATAAAGTACATAATTAATGAAACGAACATTAAATATACTGTGTTTTGAGGCCTCGTCGTTTATCTTTTACCCATTTAAATTACACTGACACTAAACATCTCATTAAATCAAATAAATTTAAATTCCTTAGATGTCATATATATTTTATTTGATACTTTTTTCGCAGCTGACCTGATTTGCCCATTAAGACTTCGTCATTTTAACGACGATTTATTTACGTTTTAACAAGAGTTGAAATGTAAACATACTAAAATGGTTGTACATAGTAAAAGTAGATATATCAAAAACAAAGAAGCGTATGTAGAAATTAACATTAAATCATCTCTGACCAGAAGTTTTTTTTTTGGCTTGAGGGCAATATACATTTGCGCTAAACATGAGTTTATGTGATGAGTATTTTAAAAACACATTAAACTTTTTATATAAAAAAAAGGTAATGTAATGCTTACGTGTCTTCATCACGTACAAATGGGCAGTTGTATTGCTGCTGAGAATGAATAAAGAAATTTACGAGTTATATCTGTAAATTGTACAGCGATCAAAAATCTAAAAGCTGTGATACCCTATCAAGATTTCAGGTATACATGTCCGTGTTTTCTGTTATAGCTGCACTGACACCAATCCTTGTATGGAAGTAGCTTGGTCAAGAGAAAAGTAAATCGTTTTTACACTTGACCCTTTGCAGTGTGACGTAGACACTCGGCTTAGCTTTAGTCGGACGTCGATTGCGAGTTTTTTTTAAAATAATTTTCATTTTTATTTTATTTCAAAACAGAAGTGTTCTTTGACCTTTGAGTATGATCCGAATATGCCCGATGTCTTTTTACATACAATACCCGCAGACTAAGTTGATACTGATTCAGTCAGCATAGTTGAATCAATATCAACTAAGTCTGCAAGTACTGTTCTGTCTCCTCTCCAACACTTACAAAGATGTTAACGACTTTATACCGCGAAGAGACATTAGTAAAAACGCTTGAATATGCTAACAAATGGCAATTAACCATTTACACCCCTTTGATTTTTTCACAGAGAATCGTACAGGTGTGTATTTTGATAACATGTGGACCACGACACAGGTGCGCTAGTACAGGACACAAGGACATAAGGCCTTTTCAGTGAGTTCGAGGAACATTCTCAATTTCAAATGTCAAAAAGGTAAAAAGGTTAGGAAAGCCTTAAAGGGGAAGAGCGTCGGGCTCAGAACGCGGGTGTTTCGGGTTCAAATAAATCCAAACCTCATAACTCCAATCTTGCGCAAATATTTTTTGACTCCCGGAATCAAGTACACGCAGCTAGAAGAAATGTTTTTACAACAGATGTTCAGAAATTTCAAGAACTGTATGGGGGTTTGGACATGAAACAAACAAATGTGTTGGCTAAGCGTTTGCTTCCGTTGATCCTCCAATCTTCTTCGTCTGTTAGACGTTTGGAAAAAAATAGTTGATTAAAAATCCCTAAATAGAAAGAGTATGAATTAAGATGTAGGTGGTTAGACTGTAACTTTCCCCTCTCCTACCTCTTTCTGCTTTAGATTGTTTGAGCCTAAATGAAAGAGGTAGGAGAGGGGAAAGTATATATATATATTTAGCAGAACAGAAATAGAGCTAGAAAAAAAGGCGATCACTATCCTTTTCAAGAGTTGATATTGTATTTAGAACAAAAGTTTAATGTTGAAGATCACTCTGCCTCTATTTATGTAAGTAATTTCTAAATTTATATTCATTCATTCGCTTCATAAGCTACAACCTTATATCGGCCATTATCACTTCGTGGGTTATTTATAGGCAGCTGTACCTAAGATGAAGTTGTTTATCTTTTCCTCAGTCATATTTATATATAATGGTACATGGTACACCTTTGACAAAAGGTCTATATTTGCCCCCTGAGATATTCAAAGCGTCTCGACGTCATTTTTAATACGTGGGACAATGACGTCAGCGATACAAATACATTGCTCCGTGGTTTACTGGTAACACGCTAGAACCCGAATGTAGGATATTTTTTTCATCTGTTTGTATTGATGAATCTTTAATACATTGAACTGTTATCGTTTAAGTAATTGAAACCTTTGTCGAGTAACTCTATCACTTTTAAATACATATATATTGATTTTCTATATCTCCTAATTAAAAGACACGGAAAATTTACATTTATTTTGTAAACAAAAAACAACCAGCGTTTCTGACTATCTGTTCTGCCACAGACACTTCTTTTTCGCCCGTAATTAAACGTTACTAATCGCTCTTATAAACTCTTACGGCGAGACGTTTTTCCACAAAATTTCCAGTTTTTAATACAAATCAATAAATTTTAATTAAAGCAAGAAAAATGGATGGCTTTATGGGATGAGATTAAACATAACAATTTAAGTGCAAACAAAAGTTTCTATATCTGTCTGTTTATGGGGCATATAAAAGATCTTGTAGAAATCACACAAGATAATTCTAAACAATACAGCGTCTAGCCGCCTGCGCGTTGCAGACGAACGGTCCACTTCCGGAAAATCTTTAAGAATCTGGGCTCTATTTATTTCTATAGGCTGTCAACTGATCTTGTACCAGATAATTACTGTTTGTTGAATAAAATCAAATAAAATTTTCAAAAGTCGACGGGAAAGTTTTTTTGATTAAATATCGATCCAGGAAGTTTAAAGTTGTCTGTGAGCAATTCAAGAAACTGCGGGCGAAATTGAAAAATATGTATTTATCTTTATAAGAAAGTGAACTAATAAAAGAAGTTTTTGTTGTTGTTGTTGTTGTTTTTTTGTTGTTTTTTTTGCTTTTTGCTTTGTTTTTTTTTGTTTGTTGTTGTTGTTTTTTCTTCTCGTCATTTGTTTTAAGACTAGTTATATTTTAAGACCTGTTAAAACTACCTGTGGCCCAAGTTCTGGTGTGTGATGTTAGGTGAGAAAATTAATCCAATGTCATGGCCCCAACCAAAAGAAAAGAAGAAAAAACAAAGATGTACGTGGATTAAGTTATAAAAGTATTCTCACATTTTTTGTATATTATGTCTGAATGTATCAAATTTAACATTTTCGAAATAGTCAAAAAGGTCATTGTTTGGACTACTTCATCGATATACGTTTGGCTACAAATAATGAGATCTAGAGCTCGGAGGAATTAAACTTTGCAGTGAAAGGTCACTTCTGAAGTACATAAAATGGACATAATCCATAACTCTTTCAACTTTATCTTTTTTATGTTAGGCGAAATATAAAAAAATCGCACATTAACTGATACGTTATCGTTAAAACTGTTATTTTCAGAGCCAAAATATTCATAAAACATTTCAAGCGTAAGGCACGGATAGTAAAAATTTAATCAAATGCAAATGAGAGAAAAAGTGAATTTTATTCATCAAACATGAGTATTGATATTTGCTCGGGGTTAAAAGAGGAATATGATTTTTATTGTTTTAACGATGATTATATTTCAGTCATTGATCTGCTAGTGATTACAGCTTAGTCAGTATCTCCATCAAAAGTCGAGAAGGCAGCTGTGCCAGTATCTCCATCAAAAGTCAAATAGGCAGCTTTACAAGTATCTACATCAAAAGACAAATAGGCAGCTTTGCCAGTATCTCCATCAAAAGTCAAAAATGCAGTTCTGCCAGTATCTCCATAAAAGGTCAAATAGGCAGCTGTGCCAGTATCTCCATCAAAAGTCATATAGGCAACTGTGCCAGTATCTCCATTAAAAGTCAAATAGGCAATTGTGCTAGTATCTCCATCAAAAGTCATATAGGGAGCTGTGCCAGTATCTCCATCAAAAGTCAAAAAGGCAGCTTTACCAGCTTCTCCATCAGTATTCAAATAGGCAGCTTTGCCAGTATCTCCATCAAAGTCAAATAAGCAGTTGTGCCAGTATCTCCATCAAAGTCAAATAAGCAGTTCTGCCAGTATCTCCATAAAAAGACAAATAGTTAGCTTTACCAGCTTCTCAATCAAAACCCATATACGCAGCTTTGCCAGTATCTCCATCAAAGATCAGAAAGGCAGCTTTGCCAGTATATCCATCAACAGTCAAAAAGGCAGTTGTGCCAGTATCTCAATCAAAAATGGAGAAAAGGCAATTGTGCCAGTATCTCCATCAAAAGTCAATACACAGCTTTGCCCGTATATCGTCAAAAGTCAAACAGGCAGCTTTACTAATATCACAATCAAAAGTCAAATAGGCAGCTGTGCCAGTATCACAATCAAAAGTCAAATAGGCAGCTGTGCCAGTATCTCCATCAAATGTCAAATAGACAGCTGTGCCAGTATGTCCATCAAAGAACAAATAGGCAGCTTTGCCAGTATCTCAATCAAAAGTCGAAAAGGCAGCTTTACCAGTACCTCCGTCAAAAGTCGAACATGCAGCTTTACCAGTATCTCCATCAAAAGTAAAAAAGGCAAATGGCCAGTATCTCCATCAATAGTCAAATACACAGCTTTGCTAGTATCTCCATTAAAAGTCAAACAGGCAGCTTTTCAAGCATCACCATCAAAAGTCTAAAAGGCAGCTTTGCCAGTATCTCCATCAAAAGTCAAATAGACAGCTGTGCCATTATCTCCATCAAAAGTCAAATAGGCAGCTATGCCAGTATCTCCGTCAAAAGTCAAATAGACAATTGTGCCAGTATCTCCATCAAAAGTCGAAAAGGCAGCTTAACCAGTACCTCCATCAAAAGTCGAACAGGCAGCTTTGCCAGTATCTCCATCGAAAGTCGAAAAGGCAACTGTTCCAGTATCTCAATCAAAACTCGAATAGGCAGCTTTTGCCAGCATCTCCATCAAATGTCAAAAAGGCAACTGTACCAGTATCTCCATCAAAAGTCGAGTAGGCAGCTTTGCCAGTATCTTCACCAAAAGTGGAGCAGGCAGCTTTTCGAGTATCTCCACCAAAAAGGAAACATACAGCTTTGCTATGAAATGTCAAACAGTTATACCAATATCTCCATCAAAAGACCAAGTGGCAGCTTTGCCAGTATCACAGCCAAAAGGTGAGCAGACCGACTTTGTCAGTATCTCCAACCAAAAGTGAACAGACAGGCTTTACTAGTTTCGCCATCAAAAAGTGAAGAGGCAGGCTTTGTCAGTACATCAGTAAAAAGGTTAGTAGCAAGCTTTCTCTGTATTTTCAGCAAAAGGTTAGAAGGAAACCTATCAAGAAGTGAGCAGGCAGGCGCTTATTGTGTTTTCATCAAAATCTAAGCCGGCAAGCTTTATCAGTATTACCATCAAAGTGAGCAGACAGGCTTTGTGTGTATATCCATCAGAAAGTGAGCAAACAGACTTTATCTGTATATCAATCAGAAAGTGGGCCAGCAGACTTTATCTGTATATCCATCAGAAAGTGGGCCAGCAGATTTTATCTGCATATCCATCAGAAAGTGAGCAACAAACTTTAAATGTGTACCCATCAGAAAGTGAGTAAACAGGCTTTATCTGTATATTCATCAGAAAGTGAGCATGCACGCTTTATCCGTATATCCATCAGAAAGTGAGCATGCACGCTTTATCCGTATATCCATCAGAAAGTGAGCAAGCAGGCTTTATCTGTATATCCATCAGAAAGTGAGCATGCACGCTTTATCCGTATATCCATCAGAAAGTGAGCTAGCAAGCTTGATCTATATATCCATCAGAAAGTGAGCAAGCAGGCTTTATCTGTTTATTCCTCAGAAAGTGAGCAAGCAAACTTTATATGAATATCCATCAGAAAGTTTTTTTTTATTGAATTTATTTATTTATTTATTTATCATTTGCTATGCTAGAAGCTTAGGGCATATTCAGGAAGTGGTTTTGGACGCCATCGAATTGAAGCTTACATAATGAATGAATCGTACTTTAATATATAAATGCTAGAAATAATATACAGTGTTACATTTTACTCTAAATGCTATTACTACGCGATAGTGACCCCTTTGTTCTAGCACTATCACTGTTCCGTTGTTTATTTAATATACATGTATGTCATCGACTGTCTGCTTGAGAACTTTAATATTCGTTTGAGCCTTAATGAATAAAGTAGGAGAGGCGAAGGTTACAGCCTAACCACCAACATTTTAACTTATATTCTTTCTATTTTGGGTACATATAATTATGGAATAACTTGATTGTAAACTTTATCTTCTGTTGCTAAGCAACATATAACTCATACGCCTTTTCGCGAGAGCGTCAAAAGTTTGGCATGGCCTTTATATTGCAGGTTTTCCAAAGAAACAAACTGGTCTTATCACATACTTACTGATTTGATAAAGGTAACGGAATTAAAGAAAGGTCATCTATTCACTTCAAAATGGCTGGGATTTAAACATTGGCTTCCATGTTGCCTCTCTTAATGGCCAGTACGTACAGACAGTAACTCTTTAGGCATGAAAATTTACTACTGTCATGTACATTCATTTACATGTTCGCATTTTAACCAGTCAGTTTATTTGAAAAATGAGTTACATTTTAACAGATTATTTGACCTTTCGTTAGTCAACAAAACAAACAAAAACAGATTTGACTTACAACTTATAAAACTGAGTAGACGGGCGATAAGTAGATATTACAGTAAACTGTAGAAATAAAAAAATATGTTGAGCTAACAAGATGACGTAAAAATGTGGCTATCTTTGAGGCAGAGGTACGTGCATGGATTGTAAAAGAAAAAAAAAACAATAAGTTACTCGCAAAAAATTGTATCTAGCTACATTGTTTCATTAGCGTACTTGGTTGTAAAGTGACGTCAATGACTACCTCGTAACATGAAGTGCGACGGCGAGACGTCAAGAGAAAAAATAACGCCAGTTTAAGTGCTTTAATGTCAGCTTAAATTGAAAACTTAAAACACATGTGTTTATAAACATGTGTTCAAATATTTTCATTTCTCAATTTATAATAGCTATCTTACAGAAATTCAGGAAGATACATTTTAGTAGATCAAAGACCTGAAGCTCTAGCACGAGGGAAACGAGCAAGTGGCCCATAAACTCTTGAAATAATATTAAACCTCAAATTAAAATGCGTAGTAATTATCGACCTGGAAAAATCGAAAGCTGTTTAAAAGCAGTAAAAGTGCCATTAAAATTTGTTGTCTGTAATTAAAATTAAATGTAAAACACAAACTTTCCAAAAATATATCTGTTTTATTACTTTCGTTCTAGAATGCTAAGCCTGCGTATTAGGGGAGAAACTGTTTGTATATTGTATAGATTTGCAACAGTTGGTCCGAGCACATGTTGTACTGCTGAAGGTTTCATCTGACGAAGCCTCTTTCTTTGACACTCTAGTCACATTTCTGTAAGTCTGAATGAGGGACATTCCTGATAACAAATTATCTCCCTTACTCAGATAACATCAAAGGTAGACCATATAGCACATTGGTCCTTTCAGTTGGAATCCTCTGACTTTATCCTTGTTTCTTAATGTGATGGTCTTGACTTTTACTTGTGAAAATTGTCACTTATATAATAAATAAAAAATTAGGATTACCAAAAAACAAAGATAATGGTGTTAACAAAACATGTTGCTAAACCTAATGTGTAATTTGACTACCACTATTGCAAATAATTAGGTTTAATTATCATCATACCAAAAGAGAAAATAGCGATAAAAGCAGACGAAACCAAATGGAAGGACCAATGTAATATCAGAGAGTATTCAGGGTAGATAATCCACTAAGTCCCCCATTAACTTCTTACTCTACACGGGTATGACTGCTACAAGGGGTACATTTGTTCAGACAATTTACTGCGTCTTGTTAAACTGCTATATATTGAGAATTCTTTTCAAACACATTTGCTATGAGATCTCAGTCGAACTATTTCATACAAGCTCATCACCCTTTGGGAAAGCTGAGCTTTAGCAGATTAAAACCTGATCGTAGATATGTGGGTGTTACCATGCCAACAGGGGTCAACAATGTTGGTAATGTTGCAAAATAATTTTGAACATAAAGTTAAAATGTAAACTAACTGACTGGTCCTAAATCATTGTCACAAGACAACACAAAACTCACATCACGGTGTTTCAGCGATTTAGTTTACATCCTTGACAACCACTGTATACACTACTCACCGTTTTGTGGCCATCGGTTCGAGACAATCTCCAGACATAACTTTTTTTCTATTCAGTAGTTAGCATGTATTTTGAACTAACTGCCCAAAACATAAAATAAATTTCAAAACATTCAAACAGTTCATCTGCTAAGCTATAGCCCGTCAACCTGAAATAAAAGCTATGATAATATATTCAACGAAATGTTGTGATTTAAATGAAGCACAGAGCACTGGTATGACTCTGCCATGTTAAACAGAATGATGTCGATGAAAGTACTCCATACAATCAACAGATGCTTTAAAAAGAAAACCTTTAACGCAATGACAATTTCAAGAAACGTTGTGATAACACCTGAACATTGGAGAAAAGCCGATATGACATGTTTATGATTACGCTAAAGAGGGGGAAAAACGTGACGATTCCAGGCATAGTTATCAGCCGACAAGCTAAGCGGGCATTTATTAGCAAAAAAATGGCGCATTTCTGTTTGTCCTATTACAAACCGTTAAATCAAATTTCATTTCAACGAGATATGATCTTCCAAAAACGCTGAAGCGAAAAGAAAGAAGTGAAGACATATTTATTGCCACAAAGAGCGGGATCAATTTGTGCTAGACTGGTTTCAATTAAAAAGAAACACTGACAGCCCGTTAGTGGTAAAACCTTGGAATCAATCTACATTCTATTGCTAAAAACATTTGTAAAATGCACAATAAAGTCTATACCACTTTGTACTTCTTTAGCTTCTTTCTCCAGAAGATGATAGCAGACTTGCAAAACGTGCGATTAATTACTCGTGCTAACTCGCAAATAATATCTTAACTTTTTCTAAAATGAAACATGCCTAATAGTACTGGTCTGACAGAAAGGTCTTTATGTGCCTCGAAAATAAACTTTTGTACGACTTGTAGTTTCTAGCGGAAAATCTTAAATTACAATTAAAACATTTCAAAGAAAATGCATGATCTGAGTTTTAGAATACACTTTTGAAATCATATTGATATGAAAAAAGAAATAAGTAACTATTGGAAGTTAAAAGGGCCGTGTTAACTTTACTATCATCAAAGAGCATTTGAAATTTTCATTATATTCTAAGTATGCAAAAAGTAACAAAATGCGTTTTAATCAATGCCAGTTGCAAAAAACTTTATTCTGTGTACACACGTGAAAACAGTCATTGCATAACAAGTAAAACAACTATTGTAAAAAATACTCATACATTGTATTATGCACACAACTTCAAGAAAAAAAAGGCAAATGAATGCGAAAACCATGGCAGCCAAAGGCCACTTGATATTAAAATAGTTTATGCAGTTGTTCGCAATAAATCACGGGGTTTTTGATTAATTAATGAATGATAGTGAGTCTGATATCGCAATTTATCTAATCATGACAAGTGTCAAAACAACTTAAAACTATTTTAACACGCTCACCTTCTTGAAATAAAACAAAGGCAGTGATTAAAACAAAGGAGTTTTTCCGTGAGAAGTTTTTTTGGCCAATTTTTAACGTACGAGACTGGTCTAGGGAAAACTGAACTTGTAACATTTGGTTAAACAGAAGACTTTTATGATTTCAACGTGATTTGAAAAAAAAAATTAACAACAACTAGCATTTCAAAAAAGAAAGAAATGTTATTGCAAGATTTGATAGAGTATGTGGTTTTATCTTACCATTTGTATGAGGAAGTAAACAAGTAGTAATTCACTGAGACATTTTGCACATCCCTTCTTGCGAAAAAAATATCAATAAAAAAAGTGAAAATAGATAATTGCAACATTATGAATAGATGGTAAAATATAATCACATTGGTACCGAACGAACACTGTCCCGTGTGTCTTAGTACTGAAACTGACAACTCTACAACTGTTCCACAGTACCTATAGTAGACTGCGTTACACAGCTTCGTAAACCGCTTTCCGACCGACCCCGTATAAGGAACCTTGAAGAACATATGAATATTTATTACATTGTTATTCAAATTTATTCGACAAATCAGGCAGTTTACAAAGTAACTGTTAGAAAAAATAACCGTTAAAAATCCTAACAACTTCTTCATGTTGCAGGTTCTCGTGGGGTGGTGTTTGTTATGGGGGTTGAGGATTGGTCAGTTTTATTTTCCTAGACTTTAGCCCGCAGATTACTTCAACATTGTTCTTGGGTGGCCATTTAAGGAATTGTCATCTTTATCCTCCATTATATCAGGTTTAAAAACTCATGTTTGTAATCCTCTATCAGTCTGAAGATGCACAAAATAAATATACACAAAAATACATGCTGGAGGACAGACCTTGTGAAATGAGTATGAGATTGAGAATGAACCTTGGTGAAAATTGTATAAGACTGTAGGTTAACAGTTCATAAATCACGAATACAAAACATGTTTAAGATGGAAAAACAACGACAGAAAACAGAAATAAACAGAAAATAATATGTAAGCAATCAGAGATAGGCGCTATCGAGTTTCCAAGAAACAAGAGAAAAACACTTTTTTGTTGATCTGCCTTCTTGCTGCGCAGTCAGACAATGGAGCACTGTGTGAGGGGGAGTATGATTACAATGAATTAGGCTGTTGCTATGCATGTCTCTTATTCACTTCATTTGTGTTTCTCCGGTATCCCTCCAATTATTTAAATCTCGTCATTTTTCAAATTCGAGTTTTCATTCCTTAAAAAGTGATGACGTGAGTGATGATAATTGTTGTGAAAATAATAATGGTGATGAAGATGTTTTTGCTGCTGGTGGTGCTGCAGATGATGATAATGATGATGATGATAGTTGTGATGAAAGGTGTGGTATGTAGTCATAACCATGCTTTGTCATGATAATAAATCAGATGAAGCCAATAATGATTTAAAAAAATGATAATAAGGATTAAACGAATAAATAAAACTGGGATGAATTTTTAACGGTCAGATCGAAAAAAATCTTTGAGAAGTACATTTGTTTCTATTTACCAGCAAATTTACCCGCTAATTTATCGTCTGCCAAAACTAACGTACTCCTAGGCTGCTGTAAATTTCTCCTGCGATGAAAAGTAAGATTATTTGAATTTTGAACGTGTTTTCAGTTGATGTGAAATCAGAATTTCAGATGTGTTATATCTCCACAAAATACAATACAGGTTTTTCACATGTGTTTCATCTATCAGAGCGAGTTGAGTTTGTCAAGTAAGAATTTGGCATCGCTTCAGAATTCAGGAAAAAAATGCTTAGTTTTGCCGAGTGTACATCTACGTTCCTGCGACTTGTGTTTGATTAAAAGTTAAAGTTATAGCTAGCGAGATGTTTTTGTTTCTTTCGTCTTGAAAAGTAAAAACGTGTGGCATTATTGTTCTTGCATGTAGAAAAACAGTCATTGCAGATGCGATATTCATTCTTTCAAGGACTCTTTTTTTTTGAAAAACATGCGAAAGAAAAACGTAAAAAACTACGAAAAAAGGTGAACGATGTCTTCATTATATGAAGAATTTTGAATGACGAGCGCTGTCAATTATTCGACATTTTTGACAAAAACATCACTAAATGATTTATTACCGTTGCACTAGCTAAAGTGACAGCTAACTTAGCCTCCACAGTGTATGCAAGCCACAGTAGTTTGAAAGCGTTTGAATGCACTGATCACCTAATGCATCACTTGTTCTGATTTCCAGATAAAAATGTATAGTCTACAATTTAATATTTTATAAACTAATTACAGAATCTTCTTAAAAGGCAAGTACAGTTAAAGCATGCAAAGTTAATAAATAATGACTTATTTAAATCAATGTTGTAGCGACTGGTTTAATGAAGAGTGAGATTTCTTCATTAACTTAATGTTTTAATGTTGAAATGCATGAAAACACGTCTCAGATATCAACAAATATACGTCTAAGGCCAAACATATTGCAATATTAGAGATTGTTTCATGTCAAAGTGTTAACTCCTTGGATATTCCTGATTGAAAGTGGTAATGGCACTGATATTTCAGAAAGGGCAGCTATACACTTATACAGGCAAAATTTCTCTCGCTGAGAAGTCGACAAACTTAGTGATTATATTCTCGGACATGACCTATCCGAAAAATACAGATGCACTGAATGACATTAGGACTAAAGTTGCGATACATCTGCACACTCTCCTTTGCAACTGATCAAAAAATATGAAATATACATATTTTCTGAAGTGGTTGGCATTAAACTGATCTTAACACGCGCCTTTCATCAAGGCGAACCTACTGCAAGTTTTCAAAGACAAAATTAATCAAAACAGAGCGGTACTTGAAGACATTATTATCCACAACTATGTCTTGAAGTCGACTTCGAATTTATTCACATGTGTTTTCAATGTTTCTGGAGATTTTGCTGTTTTGTCAATTGACAATTTTGGCTTCAGTTAAGAATCTCAAGTGTTTTTGTGATGATAGAAGCGATTCTGTTTTTATTGTTTCTGAGACTTTCAATTGTTAAGCGAATAGATTTTTGTTACATCTGGCTTCGTATTTAAAACTCTTAGTCGTGAAACTCGTGCTTATTGCACTTTAAGTGCTATTACATTATTAATTAATAGACTAAAGTAAATCTTACATACGTACTTTGTAGAAATTGCATTGAGTTTTATGTAAATATCAAACTGTTTGATAACATCTAATAATGAATCTTTTAAGAGTCATTTGAAGACTTTGGAACGTTGTTATTTTTTGTCAAACAATGATATAATAGTTTCATCTCCTTCGGCACGTGCAAAACGGATAAAATTACTTATAAGCGTTTATTATAACTTGAGATAATGCTTATTTATGACAAGAACCTGTTTCAACTAATTAAACGCTTTGCTAAAACATGATTTTTGTTCAAGTAAACAAATGTGAATGCCTTAACAGCTGAATAAAAACATTCCTCGCGTTATTCCATAAAATTTCATTAAAACCAGTGGTATACGATATATATAGACAGAAAATTGCACAATTCCAAATTCACGCAAAAACTCCACATTGTTATAAGATAAGATGAAAAGGTTTTCACATGCAGTCCTTGAGCAAAAACAGATATGAAAAATTATTTCAGGGACTCGACTAAATTCTCGGAATTTGAGAACTGAAGTTTTTTTACCGAAGTACAGAAACTGGGTTTATTCTGTGTGATACGTCGCCATGTGAGCACACAATAATGTACAGTGTCACGTTCTCGTATGTTTGAAAATTTGTGATTTGTGATGTCAATATTTAAAATTGTCTACCTAAAACAATTTTCGTCATCGATTACGTAAACAGACGATATCATGATAACGAAACTTTCGGTGAAATTTCTAACCTTGACCGAATTACAAGCTACAGCCATTTTACTTATGCGAACTGGGAGAAAATGTATAGCATTTGTATACCCGGTTTTATTACGAAACAAGAATACATCGGTAACTCTGTTAATCGGTATCTCTGGTCACTACGTTCATTTGAATCCATTTTGATGCGGAACAACTGCAAGCACAGCAATACATGATTCCTAATTAGGTCAAGGTCATAGTTGGCAGTATTCCTTTAATAAAGCAAGGTTCCCACTCACCATTTCAATAATCTTACCTATATAGTAAGCTAACTTAATCGAATTGATTGTCTGGACGGTGGTTTGTTTTGTAAAGAACTTGTCTGTCATGCTTAGCGAACCTTTTACAGTTCAAAAAGAAAAAAGCTTGAAATCGGGCATCTGGACTGGACTTAACAAATTCAAACGTTACATGCTTCGTCCTCATTAATGTCGCGTATCTCAGACATACAACAAAGAAACTATAGAATTGTAGACTGGTCATCACAGCTTATAGTTCAAGTAAGCTCAGGTTAGCAAACATTTAATGGATCAGATTTTAGTTGAAAATATTACTGTTCGCAAGAAAATGAATCTAAGTACTAGAGATCATTAATGATAAATGGTTAGGGAAGAGGCAATCAGGCTAGGCAGATGACAAAATAATGTAAGATTTCAAGGTTACTGAAGAACTGCATATTCAACTAAAGATTTTTACTGATCCAGGAAGGAATTTTATAGTGAGAAATTACAAGGCCATATTTGTGGTCTGCTAATTTGTAGACATGACAATGTTTCTGCATCCGATTTGCCCGCGTTTGGGCTGATAACTATTTGCCTATATAGTTAGGCATGTCGACCATTATAAAGCATAATGTTACATGGATGTAAGGAATTACGTAGGGGATGTATATGAATCACATGGGTGTCAGATCTCACTTTCTGTTCAGTACTCTGTATAACTTATTGGATATTGAAACTGCTTACATTTCTCACTAAAATAATTCATATTCATTTTTCTCCAATTTAATAGTGTTCATTATTGATTAAGTAGAGTGTTTTCCGTTATCAACAGAAGGAGTAAAATGATAGTTTGATTTTTATCATTTTTGCTAATTTACACATTTTCAAAATTGCCAGAGAAATCATCATGATTTCTTTGACATCATCAGATCAGTTAATAGCTTTCTGACAAAGATCGTTAAGCACATTTCCAAAAAAAGTCGTTGTTTCAGAAATGACAATTTTGCCACTTGACTTTTTTAAACAATAAATCTAAGTTCGTTTCATAAAAAGAAGAGAAATTTATAACTTTTGGACTTTAAATGTCATTTTAAAAAGCCTTTCAACTCTTTTTGTGATAATGACGTGATCACTGAAAACACGTTTTTTACTGTTTTCATTAGAAATTAATTATTTTAGTGAGACTTTAGAATTAGACTGCCAAGAAAGATGTCTTTTGGACTCAAACGGTGTCGTAAGGCCTGGGTGATCAATATCTTGTGTTTACCGTAACAGGATAAGAAGTTTACATTACATTCAAAATGGGTATACCACACTAGGTCATTAATGACTTTGCACGCAGACTTCATTCTTTTTTGTTTTAGATGGTTTACATATCAACAAATCACGCTCCCTAGCTCTCCCTTTAGAAGCATTTTAGGTAAGTACTAACATTTAGGTTGAGAAATCATGACAGCTGTATGAATGTTTTGGCAAATAATGAGTCCTTACTGAAATTTTAAGGGTACAATTTTTTTTCACACATGTTACATGGCCAAGCTATAATACTGTATGCCCAAATTGTTACAATCAAATCATGTGAAATAACTTAGTCACGTGACCTTATTTGAAAACCTTATAACTGGCATTTGTGTGTCTCAGTTATTTGGTACGTAATCCTGTTACAGTACAAACATGAGAGATGATCATTGTCTTAATGA
Organism: Cyclina sinensis; assembly: GCA_012932295.1. Lineage (NCBI taxonomy): Eukaryota > Metazoa > Mollusca > Bivalvia > Venerida > Veneridae > Cyclina > Cyclina sinensis. Next base: position 12,074,665 of record JAAONU010000012.1, on the reverse strand, counting down.
AAAGAATAAGCCACAATAATTGTTTTTTCAACAAAGTGACATTTATGTAAAATATATTAAGTATCATATAAATCAAAATAAAACATTCCTGGTCACTTCACACAAAGGACAAGTCAAAATTACACACACACAAGAAGAAAATAATAATACGTGTGAACACATGGTCAAAAATGCAAATTTTTATATATATATATAATATATTATCATCTGTATAATTATAACATGCACTGAACACAGGACAAAATCACCCAACAACTACTGATAGTTTGAATACATAGATTGTGATTGTTTTTGATGACTTTACAGATCATGATACACCTTCCACCTCTAAAACTGAGAGCAAACTCATTTCTGAAACACAAAAATGTCTATTTTCAGAAATAATGCGATTAATGACTGAAGGAATTGCACAAAATAAATTCTGTAACTATATGTTTTAATGAAGATTCATGAACTGAAAGGACTTAAAAGCTACAGAATTATCCACATCTCTTAAGTTATAACAATTTGCTGTCTGGGTGTTTAAAGACATTATTTTCCAAATAGCTGTAATTCATTTAAATCATTACACAGTACTTACAATGTTAACAAACTCACTCTTTGGCCATTCTTTTATATTCTGTTTTTTTTTTTCAATGAATTGGAAAGACTGAAATTCTTTGTAAATATAAAAGAATTCTGTAAAAGGAAATTAAAGCTCATTTTTCAAATTATGCAGTTAATATTTCAGAAATGTTATAACAAGAAAATTGAAAAATATAATTAATTCTTTGAATGGTCTAGACAATTATACTTGTAATGAAACATTGATGAAAAATGAAACTATAAGACTGATTGGAATTTTATCAGTTACAAGGACAACACACAAATGGAAATGTCTCTGAATGTAGCTGCACATAAATTGAGATTAATACATAAAAATTGCAGGGGGAATAAAAAGGTATTCTTAACATGTGCTATCACAAGAAAATTTAATTGGAATTTCTCAAAAACTTTCAATTATCAGGAACACTGAAAAGGAATTCTGATTTCTAATTTAGCCCAGTTAACTCATACAGTTCATGAAGGTATCATTAAGTTCCTTCTGTCTGCAAAAGGCCCTGAAAATGTAACCTAGCTCTGAATAATTCAAACACCAAAATTCTACTCAAATATGCCTTTAATGTGAAAAAAACCCAAACTTTGAGTACATTTCCAAAAATTTGTTTCTGTGGTAGAGTTAATTAATTTAACACTTAAAACAATAAATTAAAGAAACAGCCTTTACTCCTAGCTTAATCCCTAGCTCCTAGCTTAGGGATCTAACTCTGTAAGACTATGTGCAATGGCAAGAATGATAAAGTCACTGAAACACTCTCTTTGGTCATTGTCATAAAGTATTCTATATCTACCTACAAACAGCACATTTCAATACACAAGTACCTTTCTTACAAACTTAAAGGAATAGGTGAAAAATTCACCTGGAGGGTAAACACAATAAATCAAGGGTTCAGTGCAGAACTCTAGAAACTATGTAAAAGAGATACATCAGTTTTGCATCGAAACCTCATATTATATATAACAATGACTTAACATAATATTTACATTATATAAATATTGCTTCTGTCATATGATTCAAAATGTAATACTGAGATTCAAATTTATTTTAAGATAGCTTTCTCCTCCTCTGAAAAAAAAGGAAACTTTACAAAAAAAGTCACAAAATTTATACAACAATATACTTTAACTGTGTCACAATAAATAACATGGGCTTAGTAAGTTGACACCTTCAAAATAAGGCTATCTATACACAGAGTTTTACTTTAGGAACTATACAAGAAATGACAAAGCAGCCTCTCTAACTTCAAGTACATTCTAAAACAAATACTTGGACAGGCAATCTCAAATTATAAATAATTATAACATCAGACTTTCAAATCTCAAACCCACAATTATTTGAAACCAAATATACAAATTTCTCATCTTTAACTAAACAGTTACAGTTCTAGTAAGTTCAAAGGATATTTGAGTTGATAAATTCAATAAATAATTATCTAGCAATATTGCTATACAGAGGTATAACATTTTTTTACAAAACTTCCTTCTTACATGACAATACTTTCTATTGTTTTCAAAGAAAGACAGACGAAACAAGAGAAATATTTCAATTCAAATGCAAAAAAGGAGAGAAAAACTGAATCTCAAACAAAAAATTGTATATAAAATAGATGAAAACTTAAATAGAAATAATTTCAACAATATAGGGGACTGTCATCAGAAATTCAGGAGAACACAGTAACTGGGCCATTACAGAGGCTCTGCTGCAGTAGAAATAAGTTCAAATTACACTAATAAATACCATCCTTTGCTCTTCATGACAAAAATACTCAGTTTACTAAAACAGGCTTTATCTAGTTATAATCATTATCTTTAATTTATCTCTACAACCATAATTACCAAAACTTTGATGTAACTTGATCATCTCCATATTCTCCTTTTGAAATTGAAGTCTAATATACAATATGTGATCACAAGTGTACAATTGTTAATTTTTCTTCATTTCATTTGAAAACTATTCTTGAACTGAACTTTTCTGAGACCAGAAGGTCATGTGACCAGAAGCTCTAATGACCATCCCCTATTATTAGAGATTGCACATTGGAATCAGGTTTATGCATGCAAAGCACAGCAAACACACCCGGAATAACAAAGAAGCCTATAGTGTATAGACTTATCTTAAGAACAAGTCAAGACTACTGTCGCTCATCAACCGGCGTTACCACAAATGATACTGATGTAGAGTTTGTTAGTTTCTGTAGCACAGGCATCTCCACAATTGAGGATACAAAAACACCATCGTCATTGCACTGTCTAATTTCAAATGTTTGCATCATATAATCTCCACAACCATTGAGAGCTTCTGCATGTAAATTTAATGAACGAATATCAGTATTCCCTGAATTAGACTTGTCCATATCCATATAACTGGACTGGTTGACCTTTGCTGGAACATTGTGGCATCGGAGAATGTGACGCTGGTACTGCTTTTTAAACCATGTCTGGAAGCTACACTGTGGACATCTGTGTCGAACATCACCACGGTGACTGTTTACTCGGAAACTGTGACTGCGGATATGATCTTGCCGAATATGTAGATGACATTCAATTGCAGTTGGGAAGGATCGATCACAAGTTGTACAGCGATACTGTTTCGAGGAACGAGTATTTGAAATGGAATAATCACCGTGTACTTTCATCATGTGCAGTTGGAAAGCCTTCTCTTTTCCGAATACTTTTCGGCAAGATTTGCATCCTAGTTTCTTCATACTGTGATTAATGCCATGAACAGACCTCTCATGTGACAGTATAGTGGATAGCCATTTGCTTTTGTGGCTGCATACTGAACAGTTGTACGACTTTTGCTTTACAGAGAATGAGTAACGTGGCTTGAGGCCATACTTTTTGACTGTCCCTGAGAATTGACCTCTAGTTTCATAACTGCTCAGAGGAGGTGACTGAGCATCTGTTTTTATTGTCACTTGAGCATTGTGCTCTTGAATCATATGCAACTGCATTGACATTTCACTTGGGAACACAATACTGCATACGGAACATGTCCTAAGCTCCAAAGGTGCATACCTTCCACCAATACTGAATGCCTTTTCCATCGTAGGTGACAACGAGGTTAAGCCAGCATGATCCTTAAGTATATGCTGTCTCAACCACTTTGAACTTTTGAATTTACGATTGCACAGATGACACGTTTCAGTTTCATTATTGTTCATGTATCTTTCATTTTCTGACTTTATTTTCAAATTCAGAGCCTCTGAAAACTGAAAAGGTCCATCATCCATTTTGTTAGTGAACAGTTTAGAGTTTTCGAGATTCAACTTGGGACTCTGAATGCCTTTTTCAGGTAATGAGGAGTTACTTGACGTTTCAACATCAGACGTGTTTGGCGACATGTTTTGACTAGGACTTGGAGACATTTCTTCTGGCAGAATACCATGTTTGTTTATTTTATGAGTGCGTAGGAAGTACTTATTACACAGTTCTTTATTGCACAATTCACATGTAACACGAGAAGAATTCTGGGGTTCTTTCCACTTATTTTGAGCAGAAGAGCTTTTTGATCTTCCACTGGAACCAATGCTATTCAAGGAACCATTGCTAGATGACAAATTCATTGGCTTTGTCTGTGCATATGGAGAAGTTGTTGACATGAAGCTTGATGGCAATAGTGGCGTTGATAATGCCAGATGAGGAGCCATTGAGAATGATGACTTAGATTCTTGACTTTCTGTCTTTGGTGGAATACCGTGAATGTTCTGTTTATGGGTTCGGAGGAAATATTTGCTGCAGAATTCTTTCTTGCAGATTTCGCAGTAAGCCTCAGGATCCATACCCATTTTGACTAGCTCTTCATTTGAAGGTCGTTCCACTGGCATATTCAGGGCATTATCCACTGATGTCATGGACTGTGTAGAGTTTGGTCGAGAGTGACTAGTTTCTTTCTGTTCAGGTTTCAAGTTAAAGTGTTTGCCAATCTGAAAATTGCTGAAGTCAATACGGCTCCCAGAAGATGGACTGAAATCCAGTTTTGAAGGTATTCGTTCTGACTGAATTGTGGTGCCTGGCTTCGGTGACCTTTCCTTGCTGTCCAATGTCAATACCATGAACTTTCATCTTATGAACTTTCAAGAAATATTTATTGCACAGTTCTTTGTTACAAATTTCACATGTAACTCTGTCAGCCAGTTTTGCTGCTACCATACTGCCAAACATTGTAGAGAATCCAGCAGCTTCAGAATTTCTCTCCATTGCCGAAATCTCTTCTGCAATTTTAACACTAACTTGTTTTGGTAAGTCTCCATTATGCAGACGAAAAGCTTCTTCTGCAAGTTCAGCTTCATTGAATGGTTCATTGATCATACCATGTGCCTGTATACGATGAATTCTGTAAGCATACTTGCTTGCAAACTCCTGACTACAGAGATTGCAATGTGTCATATATTCAGATGGCTGAGACACAGGAGTGGTGGCAGCTTTAGGACTAGATTCAGGTTTGCTGCTTTCATAACTGTCTTTTACATCTTTATCACTGGAACGGTTATTAGAATCTGAGGTATTTGCGGTTGAATCACTTGGTTTATTAGGCAAACTCATATTCATAGCGGCAGCCATTGAAGGAGGCAGTAGGGGCTCATCTGTGAAGATACCATGCTTATTTGCCTTGTGGATTTTCAAAAAATACTTATTGCAAAACTCTTTTCGGCAAATGTCACAGAATGCTTCTGCACCAAGGACACCCATTCCTCGCAGTAGATCACTTGTGATCTGACCATCTGGACTCATCAGTCCCATTCTGCGTAGAGCATCATTAGGGACTGGCCCCATCTGGAATAGGTATGCCTAAATTGCGTAGAGCCTCCGCTGTGATTGAGCCCGAGGGTGATGATGAGGTAGCTGAGGTGCTAGAGGAGGATCCAGGTGACAGTGATTTGACATCACTCACAGAGCTCACTGGCAATGATGCACTACTGGAATATGGAAGTGGAGAATTCATTGGCAAGTGTGGTGGTCTTGGAGGCAAGGGTCCATGCTGGTTCATCAAAGATCCTGGAATCAACATTGGGGGCAAGAATGGATTCAGCACCATGACCCCTGGCATGTTTGGCAGACCAGGCAGGTTGGCAAGAGACTGAGGTATAAATGGAGAATCTGATGTCACTGGAGTGGCTGGAAGTTTAATCTCTGAGTTTGGTGGACGCCCACCTCGTTTACCAGACATTGGAGTGTCTGGTGGTGCTATTCCATGAACATCATTTTTATGCTTCTTGAGGTAGTATTTATTGCAGAAGTGCTTTTGGCAGATTTCACAGAAGTCTTCCATATCTTGGCTCAGTGACTTTTTGTCTCCATTCTCAGAGGATGTTGATGAACCTGAAGAGGAAACTGAAGTTTTTGTCAAACTAGTTGGTAGAGGTGACTGAGGCGGCTTTGTAGGAGTCTGGCTCAGTGTCTGCGTAGTTGGCGGTGACTGGCGATGAGGAGACGATACAGGTAACTGGGTCGGCGTAAGCTGAGGTGTGGGTGGTTTGGCAGAACTAGAGTTTGGTTTAAGTGGAGGTAGTGGAAAATCCATGTTAAGTTTGAAGGGTAAGGATGAATAGTCCTGAGGTAGAACCAAGCTGGGAGGCAGAGGATTCATACTTGGTGGAAATGGTGATGAACTGGTATCATATATTCCATGCTTATTGGCTTTATGGGTCTTAAGAAAGTACTTATTACAAAACTCTTTATCACAAAGTTCACAGTAAGCATCTGGGTGGAAAATACCAGAGCGGTCTTTTGGCTTTTCACCATCATTCTTGTCACCAAATTCTCCATCTACCACATCATTTCCATTTTTGTCAATGTTATTTTCACCCTCCATTGCACTATTATTATGACCATTGGGAACAAAACTGTTTTTCATAGAGAATTCACTAGCTAGACGATGATAAGCAGTGGGAAATGCTGTTTCACGTGTTGCTAGATTTATTGGACTAGAATTTTCATTGTCACCCTTCATAGCACTCATGTTTTCACTGGATGTCTCGTCACATTTATTCTCCTTTTCTTGATCGACGTCACTTGCATCCATACTATCACCGTTTACGAACTCCTCCTCCCCGGGTGGGGCTGGTAAAGGCAACTCTGTGTCATCACTGTACGATACCCGTATTGGTTTACTCTGCTTGCGGCGAGAGGATTTCATAGACATTATATCCATGGTTACAATTGCTTGTTTTCACTGTACGGAAGCTTAAAGTGTGTATGTCACTGTTGTAAATACGTTCTATGGTTAATCTCTGGCTCATAACATTCCTTTACTTGTTACTAACAGATCTTCATTCTTTAACCTGAAAATATAAAGAGAGAAAAAATGAACATCATTGTCTGATTCACTTTATCAAGAATCTGTATCACTTGTTGAAAAAAAACAACTTATTTGTAACTATATGGTTGACTGAACATTGAAGGCGGATCTGGAAACAAAAAATTTCACATAAAGATACTCAAACATTTTTAGGATAAAATCTAAAATTAACATAAAATCCCCATGGCTCTTTTACTGTCAGTACCTAAAACATAAAAACCTTTCAAACAATATATACCTCCAAAGGTATCTTTGATAAAGCAGTTATTTTTTTAATTAAAAATTAAAATATTAAAAACAAACTTTGATGTCGCATTCCATGAAATTAAACATTTCATATCCCATGTCACTCACTAAGTTTACTGAAACATTTAATGGTTAGTCATTCAACTTTAACCTTGTTAGCGTATATACTGTTAAATAAAATACTATGTCAAATTTACATTTTTATCGGTATTCATCAGTTTGAAATAAAAATTTAATGGTGTTTTACTGATTTGGATGAGCAGTTGACCAAGGTGACTGATTACAATAACGAATCTAACATACATGAATAACAGAGAATGTACAAACAAATATATACCTCCTAGTTCAACAGAAAGCTTTTTTTCTTAACTGTTAAAATGGATTAACAATATCGGGAACAAAACTGACAGTGGGCAATGTAACTTTTTTTTCAAGATATTTCATAATGTTGATTGATTTGAAAAAAACAAAGACATCAATATCTTCAGAGAAAAAAAAAATCTATTACATACTATAGACAATATGGCTGAAATGTGGCCAGCATCATTAACTATTGATCGTGGAATCTGTTTTGCCACATACAATATCAACTTGAAAAATATTCACCAAGTACATTTAATTGAGAATTTTCAACTAAAAAATGTCGCAAAAGGAAATGGACACTTAATTCACACACTTAAGATAATGTTACATGTGTGTTACAGATAAAAATGTTTCAAACAATATTTAAAAAAATTCTTCAGTTTAATACTTACAAACATAAGTGAATTAACTTTCTGTTTCAGTTTCAAGGAGATGGTAACTGGAAGAGATTTTGGATAAATATTTCTCTGAAAAGTTTAAAATTGTGCCTTTCCCTTCCCTAGGTGATATTTTATACACAAACTGTTATTCCACTTAATTCAAATGCAACTTTCACAACACTTTTTACAGACAGTGGCTGTTCTATGTCTTGAGTAATGTTTATAACAAGACATACAGTGAGTGGGCTTAAAAAATCCATTTTATATTGATTTCAATAGCTATTTATACAAATTTTCTTGAAAATGAACATAAATAAGTCCACCACTGAGAATTATACAACACAATTACTAATGATTTAATAACAAAAATTCAATTTTATTACATTCTTTCAAGCACTGATTTTTACATAACAGTCACTTTTAATAAGCGTGTGGGATTCCATGAAAACGATGTTTGTAAAATTAATATTGGAAATTGTCTAAGCAATTTGCCATACTGCGTAATTCCTACTAAAATGAATCACAGTTTAAAATAACATTAATTAACCCATCTTTCTTTTTTTACTGAAAAGTCAACCTTAAAAAATATGAGAAAACAATCAGGGTTTTTTTTATGTCAGTTTTAAACTGAAAGTAACTGAAGTAATGTGAAGCCCTTGAAATACATAGCTGAGCTTGATGATTTTGTAAGATATAATTTCAGTTTCTAAAAAAACATGAAATGACGTAAATTAAGAGCACTTGTTCTCAAATATTCAAATGACAATTAAATTTCAGGATTGGTTTAGGTTGTACTTATATAAAAAGCCATGTGTTATTATTGTTAAACAAATGCTATTTTCGTCCTTGATTTTTTAAACTTCAGTTTTTTAAGACTTTCTTAGAAATTTTCTTTAGTATTGTTACATCACCATAATATGACAAATGGTTTCTTAAACACAATCTCATACATCTAGTATACATTTGAAAAAAAACACAAAAAAAAACAATGGTATGAAAAACACAAACTTCAATGCATATTTTTCCTGTGTGCTAATATGTTCTTTGTTTTACAGTTGCTTTCAATGTCTGTTATTAATGCAAACCAATGAAAAAGTGTCCTTAACAAGAAAGCACTAATAGTGCCTACCACAAACATCGAACCGGAACCCTTTTTTACATTCACCGTCCTACCGTAAGCAGCCATTTTGCAAGAACATTTCTTTATTTCACACTCATGCAGAGGTCAGGGCTACTTACAATCAATTTCTTGCCCACAAGATTTTGTATTATAAATACATCAATATTCCCCTGCTAGATGGAAACATGCCCAGTATTGAATTTTAATTGACCATTGCCATGGCAACAGATTGACCAGGAAGATTTAGCAAAATCTGAGCTCAAAACTCATTACTCTGGAAATTAACTTTTCTCCAAAACTTTTTAAAAAGTAAAACATTTCAAGATGAAGCTTGTGTGGATAAATAGCATAGGGAAACAAAACTGGCTTACAAAGATAACAGCATCCTTGCTCCTATTTTTTTTAATAAATATATATACAGTGTTGGGTCCAGCAGAAGCAGTAGTTAGAAGAAATTTCTGCCACAATTAACTGTGAAGTATCATCTGTCTAATTGTGAAAATAATCATTACGTAACCTTCAGAAGACAAATTCCACATTATTAATACCAGATGTGTTCTATATAATAACAAAGCAATCTGTTATTGTGTTGCGATGACATTACACTTAAACTAATTACTCTTCTATTACAATTAAAAATAATTAAGTAATTAACAAAGTGTATGTAACTTTAAAACTTTTACTGAAAAACGCAAATCTATTTTCAAACCCGAGTACAAAAGCAAACTAAAACCAGTTTGTTTATTTCATACAGATATTTGTGTTTACAAAATTTATTCAAATGTGCCTTAATTAACCATAATGATTGCCTACCACTCAATATTTCCATAAATAGTATCCGATCACAAAATATATTGACCTTGTCAAATCTTTAAAAACATTGTGATTGCTGCATTGAACAATTTTATTTCATCCTATATTAACAGATTCTGGTCCTATTTTTACAATGTGTGAAAAAATAACAATACAAAAGCACATTTATACCCTTTCAACATCTCATTGGTCAATAACACCCTGACGAGTGGCACACGCTTTTCTTTTCACAACACTTCCTTTTATGAATTGCAAAATTTTGCCACATAATGCCAATATTATTCCTAATATTCCAAAATTTAAACTCGATACACGTTATTCATCAATATTCAATTTAAATTCTGACATTGTGTTTATCACTGTCCGCACAAATGACTGGATTCGCAAGCCCAGTGCGTTCTTCTGGAAATCAGTCGCGGACGGTCATTAATTCATTGCTGCAAAAAATCAATTCTATTTCAGGGGAAAGCAATTTGATTAAATGGGTTTATTTTATGAAAACTTTTAATTGAAGTAGAAAATTAAACTGGAGGCCAGAATTTAATACCACATGTGTCCATTGTATAGAAACTAAAATGAGAAAAAAAAACTACAATTGGTTTTGCAAAATGTCTGTGTATTAATAAAAAGAGAAATATTAATGAGAAATATGACTGATACATAACAAAAAGTAGGAGCCCATAAAAGCTTTTCAATATGAAGATAATTTGAATTTCTTAACAATTTATTTAATTCACCAATCAACATTATCTGGTGAAACTTACTAGTGTAATTTGACTTGCTAATCCATCCCCTATTAAATTTTTAAGATGGCTTTAAATTTCCATTTTAACTCTCAAATTAAGTTGAAAAACTAAATAAATTAACATATTTTAAAATCCTTCACCTATAATGTAAAATAGTTTAAATTTCAATGTTTTAAACCAGTATGGCAAGCTCTTAAAAAATTATTTCACATTTTATACAGATAACTAGATCTTAGTTTAGACACCTTATGTAAGGTATTCTTCAAGGTTTTATATCCCCACCCCCACCCCAAACCAAAAATATACCAAAGCAAAATAACTGATAACTTAGAAAAGCTTTTCCAACATTCTGAGCTAGTTTTTATTTTTTTTTCAAAAACAAGCATGTTTATGACTTGTACATGAAAGGTTAGTAGAACTTAAACCTTATGCTATGACACGTACGATAAAGCATTACAGAGAAAGCTTCAAATTGTAGTTCTGTAAAAAACAAACAACCTACCTACATCAATATACAATATGCTCTTAATTATTGCCATGTGATGTCAGTCCTCCTCTAGTTGGTAATTACTGAATTAAACTAGTTCCTCTCCATCTACAAGACTTTGATGTTGTTAGTATGATTGAAATAAAATTTTGACATGGAACCTTTGATGTATGGTGGGCCATATTTTTACAGATATAACATCATGTATTCAAACTTTGCCTCAAGCTTGAACTCTGGTTGATTTTTCATGAAAACTGAATGTAGACTCTGTCAATAACTGTAAATTTTATCAGTATTACCCTCCATCCCAACCCAAGAGCAGTACTTTCCACTTAAACCCTAGTTTTTTTTTTAGTATACCATATTTTATTGTATTATATTCATAACTCTATCTTTCAGTTCTACAAATTTTCATTCTTTAATTATGTAGTTAATAAAATAAAATGGAAGCCTGTAACATAAAAAAAAAAATCATTTTCATAAATTGTATGACTTTATTCAGCTATAATGACTTGTGCTCTCTTTGGAAAAACAGGCTTCACTTAATGAACTGGAGTTATCTCCCAGTACATATGTAGAACTAGAAATAATGCAAGTTGAGTTTTCTTCTCAGAGAAGTTCTTAAACTTACCTTACTGAGGATAAATCCAACAAATTTGTTCTTAATATTATACATGAAGATAAAAGAAAGTCTTTCAGAGGTACAATTTGCAGATATCAGGTACCAATTATTCCCTTTAAACAAATTTAAATTAGTTTTCAAATGATTTAAGATATTTCAATTAACGAAATGGCTCTAAATGTAAGATGCTCAGCGAATGAATGTCCTTCACACTCTACGTATGGCCTTATTTGCTCATCTTGTACAAAATGTTTATATATATAATGATTATACACTAGATCACAAAGTTTGTTTTCTATAACTTAATCATAAATTAAAATTAAAACACTAAAATTGCTGGAACCTCATTGATATTTTATGAAATTTTTATTTTGGTTTAAAGAAAGTGGAATCAAAAGTGAAAAATAAACAAGAGAATAATATTTAAAAAAAATATATCCAAAATTTGTTACCAGTAGAAAAAATCCACAATCACTCCAAAAAGTTTTGATGGCACTGTATTAAATGTGGAAAAAAATAAGCACTGACCTAAGATATTACTTGTGGCAGGCATTATGTCAAGACCAAATAACAATCTCTGCTGGAACTCCTTACTCCTGACTTATACCAAATGGCAGGTGTCAGTTAAAAATTCTAAAATCCTCTGTTTAAACTTGAATAAATACACTTCAAGAAAATTCCAAACACAAATGAACAATGCCAACACCACAAATCTGAGCCAGATGTCAGATGTCACACTATCTTTGGATCTCCAGTTTCAATTTTTTTAAATATATCTTATGTATACATAAATGACTGAAAACATATGTTCATAGTTGTTACTACCTAGCTACAGGGCTTGGCCAAATGTCCAGTTTAAAAGGTTGACATATTTTTATGTAGTTTTTTTGTAATTTAGAAAAAAACAAAAACAGCTATGATATCATGTTTATATTTTAAAAAGTGTCAAATAAATACTTTGTTGTTTGATGTCATATTTCATGGACATACAGGTAGCAATCCTTCTATGAACTGTTGATTTGCTTTTCTGCGTTCCATGTTAACACTCGTATACAAAAGCAATTAATAGTTTTCTGAAATATTTCACACTTTAAAACACATTCCAATCTTCAGTTTTAAAACAGTGACAGATGTTTTATAAATGGTGTTGAATTGAAATTGTGTTGACAATCAGAACTTTGATTTTTTTTTTTTCAATCTTGCTTAGAAGTGTGTTTGAAGCTTTTAACATCTAACATGAAAAGACTACATACATAATGTTTATTTAAATGTAAAATAAAATGTATATCATTACACTGCAAAATGAAAATTAAACTAAAAGTAAACCAAGTCATGCAATATAAAAATTTCTTTTAATAGTCAACAACAGGAAATGCGTTCCTATTAATATCTATAAAGTTTCTAGAAAATGTATAGGATGGAATAAACATAATTGTATAAAATGCTTTTTTTAAACATTGATTTGTTTCGTTCTACAAAATATCCATCTAAATTCTTACCTGCACTAAAACGATATGCTAAAGCCTCTACTCCATAATGTTTCTACATCAAAGTAATAACATAAAACTGACCAGCAAATAAAAAAATGAAACTGTATCTATCTAAACTGACTTAGAGGCTCCTATAGGTGATCATAAATTATAACTGATGATAATTGATGATAACTCCTACAGTCTTGCTATATTTCTAGATACCAGTACCCATGCTGGGTGAGGTTATGCATAGTATATAAAAAGTTGTAACCAGCAATAATTCTTTACAAATAGGTCCACTTATCTCACTAATTGCCAGATGGATTAAAATCTTTTATGCCCAGAGGGGCACTGATGGGGGAAATTTTGTATATTTAACAGATTTTTATCAATATTTAAAACAGGTTTATTTTGTTAACACTTAAAAGATTTAAGTTTTTTCTTCTATTATTTTCTCACTTTTGAAGGTGGAAACAGATTAGTGGATCAGCTTGCTAAACAAAATACAATGGAATGTAATGTTTTTATATCTATTTAAATTCCAACTAATCAAATTGTTAGATTTAGCAAAATCAAATTTTGTTAATCCAGAAAAACAGACTTGAAAGTAAAAGAACACTGGCTGTCAAATAACTGTTGAGGTTTAAAACTGAATAACTTGTTTATATGAAAAATACTTTCAAGTCACTGAAATGTGAACGAATACTTAGCCATTATGTCAAAATTGTCAAAATAATTGAAATTCAAATTCATCAAAATCCCTTTAATGAAAGAAAAACAACTTCTAGTTTGCTGGATTTAATTTCATATCATAAAATCTATGACTGTTTTTATAACACTTTTTTTTCCAAACCAAAATGTCTTGATATTTCACTTGTAATATGACTCATTAAAAAGTTCAGTTTTATAATTTCACCCTTTAAAAACAATCTATCTATATATACATGAAATATCTGTACGCAATAGCCTTCTTAATTCAGTCAATCAATAATCAATTATTTGCATCAGATGCCCTTCACGGTACCTCAATTAATTTCTGAACAGATGTAAGTGTGGCAAAAATCAGCTTCTCTGATGATAATACCAAACTTCTGTTGCCATGGCTATCTCAAATTTCACACCATATATCTTTGCAACTTTTCCACTTATAACTGACCCCTCTGCTGAGAGCTGACCAGCTCCAATTGTATAACCACATTCCCTGGCACATGTGTTACCTATTGTCTAACTATTATTAATAATGAAAAGCATGAAATCCTGCCAAATTTTCTTTACATGTATTGTTGTTGTATCTAAAGTCCATCAATTTCACTTACATTAGAAATCAGTAGCCACTCTGGTTCAGTTTGTTAATATGTAAACCATTCCCAGAATGCATTAATGCTACAGATAAAAGCACAGATAATGACCAACAAGAAACAAAGCACTGAAAAATCTGTGTTTAATTAAAAATGACACAAAGAAATGGTAACCAGTCTACAATTTTGAATCATGTCACAAATACAAAGGATTAGGGAAAAGTTCATAGACTAGTCTCTAATATTCACTCAGACTGGCCTCCCATGAAAATGGGAGGGACATATCAAAAAACATATGTGAAATTTTAGCAATAAAAATCTTAAAAAATTCAAACTCAAGGGTATCACAATCTCCCATCCTAGTCACATTATTCATATAGTTAATTAATTTCTCATACAGTAAGTATTAATTATGAAAGCACAATCCCTTAAAAATATAATTCCATATCTGAGACACTACAAAGACTCTGCCTTGTACTAAGGCCAGTACTTAAACTGTTGGTTGCCCTGTAACTTTTTTGTTTGCCTGAAAATATCACTTAAACGCTCATTGAGGTCTACAGAAAATTCATTTTTAATACATATCAAAAAGAATGAACCATATTCTTTTGAGTATTTTTTTTTTTTGAAATTTTAACACAAGTTTTTAACACAAGAAAATTAAAGGGGATCTTTAGAGATAGCAAGTTCCATTAATTTGAGTTAAGGTACAAATTAGTATCTTGAAGTTTTACTAAGAGTCATAATCTTTGTAACAGAGAAGAGGAGTGTTTGTTTACTTGAAGAAACACCAAAGAATGTAGGTTTGCCACAAATACAAGGCTTTACTTAAAAAAAAAGAGAGGTTTTATCTTAAAAAAAAAACAACTTCACAAAAAACTTATTAATAAATGGAATAAATTCAGATTTTTCTATCCCTGTTATTACCTCTTGGACTTGTATGATACATGGCAATTTTATGAGGTAGGTTTCCCATTTGTTATCCTGTATCTAGACCCTGTAAAACCAGAGTTGGAAGCCAAAGACGCCTTTGTGTAAATATTTGAACCAAAATCTATAATTAATTTCATATCTTGGAATTTTAGACATTTCAAACATTGGGGGAGCAATGTTTTCCTGGATTAAAAACGAGGGTATTAGTTTACTGGGATTTTCTTCCATTAAAGAAGAACCAGAAGAAAAATAGACTTGCCATTTCTACCACTGTTTAAAGAAGTAGTTTTACTTGATTTTATTTATTTTCAAACTTATACCTGTCCTGATCATGAAGGGTACAATCATTAAGTTTTATATAGAGCTGGAAAAGGACTATCCATCCCACTGTAAATATTTAGCAGAATGAATCTTTCAAAACTCTGTTTCACAATTTCAAGTTTAAAAAAAAAACATGATATTAACTGGTCACAAGGTCGTATCAAACAAAAGAACTCTTAAAAATAGCAGTAGTAGAAGTGCTTCGTAAATTTGTGCTAAGTGGAAGCAACTATGCTGTGTGCTTGCAACTCTGTACAACTGACTTTATACATATTATATACATGAGGAAGCAGTATATGTCGCACTACATTCTATTATCTATGTAATTAATTAAACGCTTTGAGTGGAGCTTATCTGTAAGAAAATCATATACAACGCCCTTGAAAACTTCATGTCATGGTGGAAAACAAGAAAATATATCCAACCTATTGTCTCTACAAAACAAAATAAACATACGTAAATTTACCTTCAGTTTCAAAGTTGCAGAAATGAAAATACATAGCACCATAAAAAAAGGTTGTAAGTAAAGATTTTGACATATTTCAAAGCACTGACCTTAATTATTCTTATTTTACATTACCTTAATTGCCAATCCCTGTGTGTGTTTTTTTCAATCATTACAAAAAGGAATTATAACTACAATAAATGGAGTGATGTCACTGTTACAAAATGGTTAATCAATGATAATTTTATTGCTAGATAGGAAACTGCAAAATTATTTTTTTTTCTTCAGATAGAGTTAAGACAGCCAGACACTGATATTAACACAAATGTATGTTTGTTTGTTTTTTAAGTACAGAATATAATTTACTCTCTGTAAATTGAACATTCATATAATTTAATAAAATTCAGGTTTGTTGTAACCTATAGTACTTAACTCCATAAATGCTTTCTTAATTAAATACTTAATTTACTTTTTGATCATTCAGTATTTTCTCTGTGTTCCACAAATGCTTAGCAAATATCTTTTTTCTGAGAAGAAAGAAAAAATGTTAAACAAAACATTAACAGTGGTAATTCATTTCCAATGTGTATATTTCATTAATAATTGAACAAATACTGAATGAGAGATTTTCAATTTTTCCTACAGGTCTTATGACAAAAACAAAACAATAAATTATACTTATTATAAGGTGTTTCTGTTGGTGAGATATCTTTTCGAATGATTTTTAAAATTATTTTGTTAAATGTACATTAAGTTTTTTTTAAAATGATGAACAGTAATTAAAAAAAATCACAAAGAAAATAGAAACAACTTGCCTGAAGTTTAAGTCCTTTTAAATCAACAATTGCACACAATGTTTCATAAGATTTAAACCAATGTTAATTTTTAAACTTTAATTTTTTTCAAGTCCTTCCACTAAGAACAACAGCTGTCAATTGATATATCATGCTCCCCAGTCAGCTTTCAAATGATATTGACAATATGATATTGTTTACTGTTATACTGTCACATGCACACTGACCTCTACTGGAGTTCAATTTACATGAAATTTTTGCCTTAATGATTGATGGCAGTGGACAGTATCCATCAAAAAACGACAGCAATAAAATGTTTTAATGTCCAAGATATCCCTTTTAAGTCTGTTTGTCTTACTATCTAAAATTTTGCTTGTAATACTGTGTCTAATTAGGCTTAAACATTTAATTAACTTGCTTATTTTCTTAGTAAGATACCACACATGTTACTCACACTGACAATTTATAATTAATTAGTTAATTAAATTCAAGATATTTCTCAAAGTTTTTCTCATAAATTACTGTTGAATGATTAAAAATATTAGACAGATTTCAGATTCCAAACCTATGAGCCATTTAACCATTAGCATTTACAACTTATCAGTTATATTTAAAAAATTATCTCCTGAACTTCAAAAAAAAAAAAAAATTAAAAAGAAAAGGTGCAAATTTATCACATTATAATTATAATTAAAGTTAGGTTAAATACGAAGAAAAATCTAAATACCTAGGTGGAAAACCTTGTTTCCATGTTCACTGTACTAAAGTTAATGTCACTGTGAAAATCCTTGTGCCAAAAATAACTCCTTGTTCTCAAAAGTATTGTATACAACTCAACATCAGCAGTAAAGTCAATTCTACCTCAGCATTCAACTTCTCAATGTACACCAAGTATAACACTGCTTACATATATTCCAGATGTTTTAATCTCCAGATGGCTTGCATACATTAAATATAATTAAATCCTGCTAAGCCCCACCCCTTTCTTCACACGTTCAATACAACTGACCACTGAAATTCTACAGCATGTGTTTAGAAATTCAAACCTTTTAGCAATCACAATGGGGCTTAAGGTTTGATAATTAAATAAAAAACTGCTTCTAAACAAAGTATCTTGTGTTTGTTGCATGAATTTTTGAACAGTTCTATAACACATTAATCATGCAAATGATTTAATATGCACAGAGATGATGGCCTTCTGTGAATATTGAATTTTTTAAATCCAATACCACTGCGGACTGGCCAGTGCCAGGGCTGTAAATTTTCCAATATATTAGTGAAGTAGCCAGTTCATTCAAATGCGGCAATCAATAAATGTGGCTTCATTTGAAGAAGAGGAGATAAAAAAATAAGTAAAAATAGAAGAAAAAAATCAACCTCCTGTATATGTTTGCAGATCATTTATTTATGGAAAATCAATGTCAAAATATCATACATGTAGAAAATGTTTCAATTTTTCTTTTGAAAAACGCTTAAACCATTATATGACTTAAAACTTTATCCACTTTCTTATCTCAATTTTTCACGCGTTAAGTGCTCGTATCTCTTCAATTAAACTATTTAATTACCATTTAATGAAATTTTAAAACATTTTGAAAGGCAGATCGAATAATCTATTTATTTTCAGTCATAAGTTAAAAATATAGTATACATTTTAAAGTAATAATAATCCACAATGTAGCCACGATAAACATGATTAACTAAAATTTGTTACCTTACTTTATTATCCAGCGCACTTGCTCGCCATTTTGAGTAGTTTTCAAGCGTAGCGTTCAAATATCCCAGCATTCAACGCTGCATGAAAGATGGCGGCAACTAGGGCATGGAATGAAACAGATTAACGATGTAAGTTTAACTAGATCTGGTAAGTTAAAGGAATCAATCGATCGGGTTAATTGAAAATTTATATGATTTCAATGATTAAACTGTTATAAAAACATAAATCACTAGCGCTTAAAACATACAGATATGAAATTAACCGACTTGGAGACTGGAAGTCATCAAACTCAAAAGTGAAAATAGAAACAGCGATGATTGTTAAAAGAAAAAAAATATAAATGAACAGTGCGTAATGCAATACGAAGTAGAGTTATAATTGAATGTTTTTATGTTGAAAAATGTATGAACACAAACATGTCTTCGTTTTCTGTCAGGAAAGGCGATTATAGTAGCACATGACAAATATCTCCATTCGTCCTAATATGTGTCGTACCCAGGTGGCACATTGTAAAATAAACTTAGTTGTTCATATGTATTTAGGTTTTTCCCGAATTTGATAGATTTTTTCAGCATTTTACTGTTCAGGATTAGACATATTTGTATCTTAAAATTACAGAAACTACCTAGTTAAATTTCCACTGTATTTACAATGTTAACTTGCATGGGCAGTACTGGTGCACTGACTGTATTATTAATGTAACCAAAACTTCAATAGACAGATAACATTATTAAAGGTACACTCAGTATTTATCTGCATCCTATATTAAAAAGAAGATTTAGCTGTTTAATGATTATACAAGTACGCCCAAATAATGAAATTTAATATTCATGAGTTTTCCAGGGTATGGCATTCTTAAGTATGTTAAAAACTTGTGAGAAAATTTAAATAGAATTCCTTATTCTGTTTGACAGCTTCACTGTTTTGGAACTGATATATTTTAAAGTGATCTTAATGCTTTTCCCCAAATTAAAATGTAGAGGTTGTTAAATCTATTTTTCAAACATTATTAGAACTCATTGAAAACTTGAAAATAATTATTTTGAGATTTTTTTTCTTTTCATGATTTAGGAGTAGAAAAAAAGACAAATGACATGATGGTCACATGTTCTTGGACACTTCCTACAAGATTAAAAATTACAAGTACACTACTGGCTGTTTTTTTGGGAAAGGAAAATTTTACTTTAAATTTCAGCTTCTTCCCACATACTCACCTTGAAAAACTAAGATGGAAGTTCAGTTACACTTAGAATTTACTGATAATCTTATTGTACCTTTGAAATAACCTATCATTCAAAATGGTAAGAATTTACAGCTGCCAAAGTAAAATTTGAGCTGCCATTCCTTGCATTTAACTAAGATGAACTAGTATCTTAATATTCTGTTTAAATGAATTGGGATGCCTGGCCAAAGTTTAATTCTTTGTTTGGAAATCTGTTTAACTTTCTGGTATTTGCAAAGAGCTTTCAAAACTAAGAATCTTATATTGAAAGAAGACAAACAAAGAAGTGAAAAAGATAATCAAACAGAGTGTTGGAAATGGGGTATCTCTTAGTACGCATTGTTAGTTTCTAAATGAAAAAAACTGACAAAGAAAAAACAGTAAAAACAGTAAAAAGTTTAAGTAACAGTTAAGTAAAAGTAAAAATAGGTTAAAATGAATGTTATGGTCTTTTGAAATGGGGTCAAACTTTAACTATTTCTAGTATAACTAGAAAAGAAATTAGTAACTATGTATGAATGAAGAATGGAATGTCTGAAACAGAGCTGTTGAATAATGTTGGAAAGTGAAGTATATGTTCTATTTATAAATACTTTAATTGTCCATTTAAAGCAATGAAAAGAACTTGCTTATTTATTTTTTTTTTGGGTCATTAAGTACAAACAGATGTGAAGCATTTTCCAGTTTTTGTGATTCAGTTCTAATTGGGAAATAAGTACAGAGTCTTGAGAAATCTGTATCTGATAATATATCCTTGATTAGTGTCAAATTCTTTAAGCAAGTTCTTTAACTACTTTAAGTACCTACATTTCCTTACTTGTGATCTACTTCAGTGCAGGTTTTGATGAAGTGATTTGTTTACATAATGTGCATAAGCAGATTGGAATCTTTAAATAACTTGAATTTCACACCTCTGAACAAAAAGCTTGTGTTAACTGCCTTGACAACTTTGCCCATTTTGTAACTGATGACATGTGTATGAAGTTATCAACCTCCGATGACAAGATATAGATGTTGTTGTTATAATACCCTACAGGGGGTTTAGAATTATGTAATTACTAGTAATTAGTGCTTTAGATTTTGAGGCTGATTTTAAACAATAACCTGATGTGTAAAATTGGATTAGAAGCTGATCAGCCTCATGCTGAGATAAGGGATGCTGTGCCATCACCAATTTAGAAATGCCAGAATCTTATATGGTACAGTGTTACATAACAAGCTCATATCTGATATTGACAAGTCATCAAAAACAGATTTTATCTTTCAAACTCAGGCTCCTAAGGTTTTATACCATGTTATCTTGCAGGGAATTGGTAATTTTATATATGCTAACTGGAGTTAAGAAATAAACCTTTTGAAATTGATGGATAAATTGCCCCACTAGCTGATTTTGAATTCCTTAGAATTTCTCTTAAGTGTTTGAACATTAATGTTCACTTTCTGTAAACTTAAATAAAAAAAAACAAAACATTTAAAGCAAAGAAACAACCTCATTTGAAACCCAAGGGATGGCTTGTATAATTGTAATTGTAAACATTAGCCAAATTTTAATCAAGACCTTTCGTGTAATTTTGAATGCATGGATTGTCATAAGATAAGGGTTTCTAACTAGTATGGTTTAACCTTTTACTAATTAAGACTTCAGATTTAGGGACTTCTATGAGAAAGTAGGTAACTTTTATAGAAGAAATGCACAGATACATGTTAGACTCATCTCAATGATTGAGTAGTTTTAAGTGACCAGTGCTCAAGTGGTTTAAATGGTTGATTTTCAATCCCTGACTGATTGATGGTCATGGCGTTGAGCCCCGTTACTGACAGTTAAAATTTATTAGAGAAAACAAGAAATTTTTTATGGTGGATGAGTGTAGTACTGGTTCTTCCAAGTAAAAGTGGTTAGGTAGATAGATAGATAGATAGTCCTGCCTCACACCAGACCAGTCCACAGATACTTCTGAGCAGGAATAGATGTTAGGTAAAATATTCTCTGTAAAACAAGTCCACTGTGAAGTTGAAACAGGCTTGGAATTGTACTGTAATTTTGGTAAAAGTTAGCCTGAGTATTATTAGTAAGATGTTTAAGAAAAGTGCACCCCTACATAGCTAAAAACACGAACATTGGAGAAATGGCATATAGGTTGAAGGCAAGCCAGTCAAATTTACTGTATGGCCTTGCAAACAGTTCTTTTATAGTCAAGTTTTACACCACAGTGACAGTCCTTGAGTATTAGCATCAAGTCTTAATTGCAAGAAGGTTGAAGGCCTCTGGCCATCTGGTAGTAGTTTGATCTGTTGAAGTACAGAATTGTACTGTGCACTCTGTAAGAGGCAGATGGCTGTTTGAGAATAAAGTCCAGTGGTAACGCATTGGACTAGGTAACCCAGGAGTCCCGAGATAGATTCCCTGCTCCTCCACTCAAATTACTAATTGTCTTTTGGATGAGATGTTAAACCGAGGTCCCATGTATCAGTGCTGTACACTGAGCATGCAAAAGAACCAGGGGTGTCTCTGGGAACGGGATGCTTTTCTGTATCTTGTACTATCCCCCACAACATCAAAAACTAATCTCTGCAGGGGGCATTGGTCAGAGGGGCAGCTGGTACTGATGATAAATAAATTCAAATAGACTAGATAGAGAATAAAGTAACTCAAGCTTCCGAAAAGGGTAGTAATAACTATATAACTTAACTTTTATTGATTTGCATTTTAGTTAAAGTTACTGTCAAACCGGGTCAAATTAAACATGAACTTCTTAGCAGCTGTTTTTGTCTTCCAGTTGGTAACAACCACATTCATTGAAGAGAATTAAAAAAAAAAAGTCAAAGAGACAAGATTCAAGATTATAACTGACTGTAATTTGTGAAAAAAAAATGTAATAATTGTGCTGCCGTCTAAAAAATAACATGGTACATAAAAAGAGCAAAAACATGTCTTTCTCAGTATATTGGCAGATTTTCACAGACATGAAAAATGGTACCCTCATGTCCAACTGTAATTTGTCTCACAGAACCCAGTATTGTCTGGTACATGTGTGCATGGAAAATGATTTTAAATTCATATAGATTTAGAAAAAAGTTAGGGGGGGGGGGGGTAGAACAAAAACAGTCACCATGTTGAAGTTTTTATTAGGAAGCCACAGATCCATGTAGATAGGAAGATATATAGATTATTGATGACATTGCAGCTTCTCTCTGTCAAGACTTAACCCAGTAGACTGGGACAGCTGGAAGTCTAAAATTCATTAATTATTTAACCAGTCTACAGTTAACTAATCTATAAACCCAAGATATAAAGATTTAATTAACAGATTCTTTAGTTTCCTAGGGAAGAATGGAAATTTTATAGTTGTTTTTCTTTGACATGTAAACATTTTGTTTGAAGATTTAATGGAGGAAAGACTACATTTATGATTTTCTTATTAGTTTGCTAAGGCTGCTGAATGACTCTGTCTTATGTAAAAGAAGATTTGAACAAGAATTGATGTGGAGAAGGACTTGTCATTGATACAAATTAGACATCGATATTTCATGACATTTCAAGTTTCAAAACATTGTATTTCAGATTTAAAAAAAAAAGAATTCTTTAAGGTGAAGGATAAGCATTGTAATAGAAAACGGTTTTTACCTTTGTCTTTAGTAAGAATATGGTAATTGAACACAGGTCTTGATCTTTTTTTTTGTGAAGTGAAAATGCTCTCTATGATTATTAAAGAGACCCACTGTCAAGTGAGACAAGTGGCATTGCTTATGGAAGGTATCCAGCAAGGCTCCGGAAAACAAAAAATTGTTGTTTTTTACCGAATTTCACCTTCGTTGTCCGATTTTTATGTCCAAAAATCTTTTAAAAAATTGGTCCATACATTTAGAAAAAAAAATCAAATTAATGTATAACTGATTAATAAAGCACCAAAATTTCACACCAAAATCTCAGTTGGTCCCAAATGACGGTCCTTCACACCTATCATAAATCAATAAAATTACCGCTGTGACTGGTGGCCCTAGGAAATTATCACCAATTAACTTGTCAATAAGTGTGCTAGTCAGTGGATTATGTTAACTGGTGTTGAAAAATTATAACCTCATGAAATTCGTGCTACTTTCAGTTTTACTTTCACTTTGAATAAAATGTGTCAACAAAACCAATTAACGTAGGCATTATAATTCAGTTTTAGTTGTCAGTGACAAAAAATTGTTCGTATTTTTCAATAGAGCATAAAAGCATAAAGTAGGCACACAGCAAAGCTTGATCAACATGTCCACTTGTCAGCTGGTAATTACGAGTAGAAATTGACCCAGGGCGAGGTAACCTGGTTGATCTTCTGGCAGCAGTCGTCCTGCAGGAGGAGTGCAATTTCTAGCCAAAAAATAATAAGATTTAAATTTTTAAGCACACATGAAACAAAACGTTGAAAATAATTTGTGTATTTGATGTGCAAACTGGATGTTGATTTATTGCATACATTGCTAACATTTGTGCCAGTACCGTTATGATCGCATAAGCTAAAAGGCTCGCTGTGGAGATTCTGGTATGTACCGCACACCAAACTTAAGATTACTATAAAAAAGATGTCTGTTTACGTAAATGTCTCAGAAAAATTTCAAAATTGTAACAGCATGATATTCCACACATGTTTGGGCAGGGAGAAAGGTACTCATTTTTAAAATGAGAGGAGCAGAATCAGTTTATTGCATTTTCCTTGGTAGGATACTACGTCATCACGCAATTGTTTTATGCTCTCTCGCGGACAATTTTTGTCAGCAATCCGTCGCTTGAAAAGTGTTCAGTAAAAAAACTTTCACCCGTTTTCAGGCCTAAACTACAATTTTATGTTATAAAAATTCTTTACATAAATACAAAGAACACCAGCCAATCTTCATTGCTTAACATGATTTTTTGTAACTTTACAGATTTCTTATTGAAAAAGGCCATTTTACCTTTTAAGCTACGGGTTTTTGATACACGAGAAAGCATAAAACAGGTTGGCGATGACGTAGTATCCTTACTGTTGACTACAGGATGAGTACATATTGCAGCAGGATGTGTAAAATTTAATGCTGCTCATCCTGCAGGACGAGTTGCTTCCAAAAAATTCGTCGAGGCCTGAATACCAACTAATGTTAAACATTGTTTTTGGTTTTTTTTTTGGTCTTGGATCGATTGAGATTTGAAAATTTCCAGAGCCCTGATATCCAGTACTAATACTTTGCAGGATGATGGTCTGGAGAATTACTCAAATATCCAAAATGAATCTGCAGCAGACTTTCCATTTACTCATACAGTTTTTCAAGTGACATTGCCCTTACTAAAGTAAATGCCAAGACACTGCCTGAACCTTGACTTATAACAATGATATATATAGGTATATATGTACTGGAAATTGCTTTCACACTTCAAGAAACCATAGATTTTTTCTTGTAATATATAACTAATGAAATACTATGATCAGCATGGCCCTTTTATTATTAGTCTGAACACTACAGTGAGTAGACTGTCTCTGACTTTCCAATGGCACTTTTCATTGTTAATAAAATATTTTCAGGAGATACCGTTGAAATGTACAATAAGAGAAACCCCTCAACACAGACATTTAGATGAGTTCATTATTGTTCTTCATATTATGCATACATTTTACCAAATATAGTAACAGAAAATGTCTGTAGCTTTAAGTTTAAAAAAATGTTATTTTATAAGTTTTGCTTTAAAATCTTAAATATCTTGATCATATGTTCCAAGGTCAGTGTATGACCTTATTTATTGTGCCTGGTCGTATTTTTGAAACAACTCAGAATTTGTTTTGTTTTAGACGATTCTTTGTTACAGCCACTGGCTTTTCCAGTTGACAGTTGCTTATCTGTCATATTTACCCCTTTTGACTGATACTGGTTGAAACGTATACTTATTGCAAGATACAGAAAGCGTCATATTCCAGAGACACTTGCACCAGTATTATAGGATCTTAGTTTCAGTCTCATCTAAAAGACAATTAGTTAATATTGGAGAAGTGGGGGAATCAAACTTGCAACCCCCAGATTATCAGTCCAGCTTGTTACCTTTTGACCACTGATCTGCCCCTAACAGTGGCTTAATGAAGCACCACCTCTTATAATCAAAGTAGGAAAACAAGGATTTAGGAGCATAATGGTCTTGTGAAAATTCCCTAAGCTTGTAATCCAGGGGTTGCAAGTTCAAGCCCCTGCTCCTCAGCTAACATTAGTATTTTACTATAGTATTTGTCTTATGAAGTTCCTTGTTATACTATAGATGCTATACTTTGAGCATTTTGAGAAACATGGAGTGTTTCTTGCATTGGTCCCTAATAACCTAGAAATTCTTTCAGGGTGTCAGTGATATCATCATATGGCAACAGGCACAGATTACATCAAGAAGAGAGAGGTTAAGGACAATTTCTTAGTTCTGAGGAAGAATTTTTCATTCATTCATGGCAATGTACGGCAGTAGTAAGCAACATCGTTACATTGTTCATAATATTTCTCGATTGTTTGTTCAGCCCCTGTTATGTCGGTAGACATATTGGCTGAATTTGAATCCTGCTAAAGCAGTGGCATTAAATATGTCTCACTGCTTTTCACTAAACTTTTATCCTCTTCATTTAAACATCTGCGATCCTTTGGTAAGAGAAAACACTTGACTTTAAATAGGATGTGTGCAGCTTTTTTTATACTTTTCAAAAAGAAAAGTTAAAAGCAACATTCATAATCATATGACTAGATCTTTGTGGTATTTTGATAGAGGATGTCCCGGCCTAAGAAATACTTGAAACACAATTTTTCAAGGGGTTTGGCCTCTTCAAAATTCAACATCATTAAAATTTGAAACAAAGATTCGGTACATTCCAATTCAAGAGCAGTTGTTTCAAGATAAACAAAATAACACTAATTGCTACTTGAACCTATTAAGACTTGACCGTATTTAAATTTTCAAATCAAAATCGCGTAGAGCACATGGTCAAGTATTTCCTGCTTTGAAACAAAGAACCTAAAGAAAAGCATAAAGCCTTTGAAATCAAATTGCCATGAGTTTATTAAGTTTGTTACCCATCTGTCAAAATCATTATGCTGGCAAATTGTTGTAAAGAATATTCAAGTGGTAAGTGTTCAAGTGATACTCTTTCAGTCAGTCTTCTTGTTTCTGGTCAAAAAGAGATTGTTAAGTACTAGTACTTTTGATTTTGTGAATGGGGGACATAAGATTAATTTACATTTTTTTTTTGCTGTCATTTGTATATGATAAATTTTCAGATAATTTTGACCTTGAGTTAAACATAGAAAAGATCAACATGAAGATGAGTTGAAGTGTTACGGTAGTGTATCAGACTTCAAGCATTGAGATCTTGGGCTCTCTAGACTTTCTCTTTAGGTATAATTATTGGTCAGAACACCAGAAAGAAGGCATCACTGGCAGTTAGTGTAACTTTTCTGTGCAAAAAATGAGAAAAAAGTCATCAAAAACATGAATCAGGGTATTATTGAGTGGCTTCCATTCCTGCCCCCATTCTCGCTCCATACTAGCTTGCATGGAAATGAGATCATAATTATATAGGAGTCATTTTACTGTGGACTGCTTTCTTGGTCAGTCCGTTGCAGAAATCTTGTGACGCAGACTACTTCCACATTTCTAGGACTATCAGTTTGAAACTTGGTTTGTGTGTTTTCACCAACATTCTTTCTTTCCCTTTTTCCAATGAGAGGCTGTATTTGATTCTTGCTTAAAGAAACAGATCCAGAATTGTTAATTTTTGGGGCTGGGGCAGTATGATTTTTACGCTACTGTGATAAGAATTTCAAGTTTTTTTTTTATTTATTTATTTAGTTTTTTTTAATTAT
This sequence comes from Cyclina sinensis, assembly GCA_012932295.1. Taxonomy (NCBI): domain Eukaryota; kingdom Metazoa; phylum Mollusca; class Bivalvia; order Venerida; family Veneridae; genus Cyclina; species Cyclina sinensis. The sequence goes on along the minus strand of JAAONU010000012.1, from coordinate 12,046,940 downwards.
TTATTTTTTTAAATGTGAGCCGTATGAGACTTTTTTTTCCTCCATCTGAAAGACTTTCATATATGCAGTAATAATTTTAGTACTACAATCTACAGGTCACTTCAGGGTCAAACAATATACATCAAAAATAATTGTCACTTACTAGAAACATTTATGTACTATGTAAAAGAAGTATTATATGATTTACTTTGTACTTATGACAGCTCATGATACAATTCAATATAATGCCTAACAGTGTGAAATCATAACTGTAATGCTTTTGTGCATTAAAATACAAAAGATTGCAGTGTGATGCAATAAAAGATACCATGCAGAATGAAGCAGGACACTAGGATACAATACAATACACCATGAAACAATGCACTATGATATGACACACTTTGATATGATACACTGTGATAAGATACACCATGATATAACACTATGATATGATGCACTTGTGATATGACACACTATGATATGACACACTTTTAATGAGATAGGATAAACATGATGTAACACACTATTATATGACACACTTTGATATGATGCACTTGTGATATGATACACTATGATATGACACACTTTTAATGAGATAGGATAAACATGATGTAACACACTATTATATGACACACTTTGATATGATGCACTTGTGATATGATACACTATGATATGACACACTTTTAATGATATAGGATAAACATGATGTAGCACACTATTATATGACACACTTTGATATGATGCACTTGTGATATGATACACTATGATATGACACACTTTGTTATGATAAGATACACCATGACATAACACTATGATATGACATACTTTGATATGATGCACTTATGATATGACACACTTTGATATGATAAGATACACCATGATATTACACACTATGATATGACACACTTTGATTTGATGCACTTGTGATATGATACACAATGATATGACACATTTTGATATGATTGTTGTTATTATTGTTGATATGATAAGATACACCATGATATAACACTATGATATGATGCACTTGTGATATGATACACTATGATATGACACACTGATACAATACAAAGTGATAGGATACACCATGATGTAACACTATGATATGATGCACTTAGTGATATGATACACTATGATATGACACACTTTTAATGAGATAGGATAAACATGATGTAACACACTATTATATGACACACTTTGATATGATGCACTTGTGATATGATACACTATGATATGACACACTTTGTTATGATAAGATACACCATGACATAACACTATGATATGACATACTTTGAAATGATGCACTTATGATATGACACACTTTGATATGATAAGATACACCATGATATTACACACTATGATATGACACACTTTGATTTGATGCACATGTGATATGATACACAATGATATGACACATTTTGATATGATTGTTATTATTGTTGATATGATAAGACACACCATGATATAACACACTATGATATGATGCACTTGTGATATGATAGCACTATGATATGACACTCTGTAATGCAATACAATGAGACAACCAGACTGGCCCTCACCATTTACACCAACCCTCATCTTATCGTGTTATAACCAATATTGTTTTGAAATTATCAGATGAAATTCCATCTGTAAAGATTGCAGCTTAGAAGACAGGTTGCAGCTCAAACAGAATGGCACTGTTAATTATTTTTGAGCTGAAAGGCCTGTTCTGAAAAGTTTTCTTGAAAAACTGCACAGTATAGAAACTTAGTATCTGTTAGGTCTGTGTTCATTTTGTTTTCATGAAGTTAAACTTGTTGGAAAATGTGAGTCATGTCATGCTGATCATGTTATTAATAAGTCTAATAAGAATGTCCCAGTTAATAATGAAGTATGATGATGTTAATGATGAAAAGTGTCTTTATTTTTCAGAGAGATTTAAAAGGCCTGTGAAATTCAAGATATCTGTTAGACAACTGAAGAGAAAAAGGTTGAAATGAAGATAAAAAGGATCCATGGAGTGTTAATGAAACTTTTAGCTAATGAATACATTTTTAAATTATTTTTTTTCGGTATAATTACCTTTAACAATAATTTTTCCATCACAGTCCTGGTACTTTGTTTTCTCATGCGATTTTTCTCACTTGCCATCCACTCTGCTTGGTAAAATGATTAACTTAACATTTTATTGTTCTGTAGGGTTTTAAAGTGATTGACATTAAACATTTTTCTAGTGAAACTGAAAACGGGTCATTTAAATTCAAATTTTACCGAATAAGGTATCTTGTGCCATTAGGACTTTTGACAAATGTGAAAAAGAGAAAAGGAGGCTTAGATATAAGCATGTATCTGTCACAGCCATGGCAGATTAAGTTTTGAACCAGTGAAATATATTGAAAAACATACATTTACTGTCATGGTTAGAAATCAATTTAAAATCAGAATAAATGGGATTTTCACAGTGAATTTAGGAGAGAAAAGAATAATTCATTTTGTGATGCATATTTGTGTTAAATTATTTTAAGAATGAGTACAATGATATTTATGGGGATGGGTGGGCTGGGTCATTGCTGTCCTGTTTTAATGGTGCTTTCCTTCTTATTGCAGATTAAGGTCACAAATGTATTGCAATTGCTGGAAATACCCTGAAAAACTGAATTTCTTATGTCTTTGTATTTGTTGAGTCAATAGATCGATTCGATTTTCTGATTTGATTTTCTTTGAAATCTACATTCTCTTTGAAAATCAAGTACAGTTGGAAATTGAAAATGAAATTAAAAATTAATCTCTCTTTTCAAAGGTTTCCAATCTGAATTCATCTTACAAATGTCTGTTATTTTTCTTTTGATGAATCCTGTGATTTTAAAGTGTTTTGTTTTTGAAAACAGTTGATTTATCTTACACTCATACAATCTGAAGTGAAAACACTTAAGTGATTGACCTTTTGGTCGACTGGAACAAAAATTGAGGCATTATGACTAATACCCCTCATACTAACAAGGTTTAACATCAAAATAAAATTAATGACTAAAACATTTGCTGGCTGAACTTTTCAAGTACCTATGAGTTTTAATGTGAAGCATATTTCAAACAGTTAAAAACAACTTCTTAAAGCCATTGGCTTCACCTAACAATTAACAGGAATCATTAGAAAGCTTTGGGTTAGATGATATCTGAAGGCGTTGAAATATAAACATTTTTATGCTAGAGGCTTCAAAAACAGCCACTTCCTGCATCCATTGATCATGGAAAAATGGCTACCAAATGTTCAAACCTTGAATTTAATAGTCAAAATTTTGTTACAACACTTAATGAAAAAATGTTTTATGATATTTAACAGGGTAATAAATTACTTTATACACAAAAAGTGTCTGTTTTAAGTCCATTAATTGCTCATCAAACTTCGCACCCATGCCCTGTAATAAACTTTCGAAAGGAAAACATGTTTGTTTTAATTACAGAATGTTTGTTTCCTATAATAATATTCTATTGTAAAATGGCCATAATATTCCAACTTTTTGTAGTAGTAAACTACTACATTTATGACTTAAGAACATATCTAAATATTAATGATAGGGGATTTTATTTTCAGTGTTTTATTGTTAGAAGCTTGAAATGGTTTTACTTCTTTTTCTTTGATGTTGTATGTGTTAATTGTAAAATGGTAGCCACTTTCAAGTATGTTGCTAACAGTATTTTTTTACTCCAATATCTCTGCTTGGCTGCTTGGACTGAATCAGTACTTCAGTGGGGTAACCCTTAGGTTTTTTACTGCAGGGGTCACAAGTTTAATCCGATGCAGCACCACTAACACTTAATTGTTGGCCATATTGGCAGTCGGTATTGATGGTAAAGCAACTCAGATAGACAAGCTAGAAGGCCGTTTAGACAAGGACCCTGTCTGGTGTTCAACAACAATGAAATTGTCAGATCTACAGTGGGTTTTGAGCCCATGATTCTGAAGTTTGAAAAACTGATCAGAGAAAAAAATAAGCTAGAAAATTTTCTGATGTTTAATATTATGATTTGTTATTAAGAATCTTCAAATCATTGCATGTTCTTTAGTATTATCGCAGCTTCTTCTTACACTAAATTAAGTGTTATCTTTATTGAAAGAAATGTTTTGATATATATATTGAATTAAAAACGCATCAAATGTAAAATGCCTTAAACGATAATACTATCTGGATCATTTAACCAACTTGAGTTTGGGAGATTACCTTATTAATGTGAAATTTTTATCTCACTTTCTTTAATTAGACTTTCAGATTTGCAACCTTGTACTATTTAAATGGGTTTATTTATATGGTATTACGGTTTTGTTAAATTTGTTGTTAGTTTTTTCTTCTGAATTTGTAATGCGAGTGCGAATTTTTATTTTTCTGAAATGTTCATAGTTTTGACATTTGTAGCCATTTATTGTACTTTAAAACAAATAAAAGAGTTCAATATTTTTTTACTTTTTTTTAAAGTAAAGAAAAAAAAAACAACAAACATTTATATCTGACCTTAAAAGTTTTATTTTATAGTACAAGTCATGTAAAGCGGGGCGAAAAAGTTGAAGATTAATTATCTTTCTTCAGCGACTGACTGACCTTTTTCAGTTGACAATGGTCAATTCAAAATGTCAACATCTTTTAAGTAATCAATATTAATTTCAAATGATATTTGACATGTGAAAATTGTACATCCAACATTGCAACTTGTGTGACAGTTGTTATTCACTAAAAAGATTGTCATGTTGAAATAAAAAAAAGCATTGAAATCACCGCAGGTGATTGGAGTATTAAAGTTTAAACTTACAAAGTCACAGAAAACCAAACATACAAACTGTGATAAATAGAGCAGGTGGGGTGCGTTAAAAATTGATAAAACAGTTTTAAATCTAAGCATGCCTTCTATTATTGGGTAATAATTGTCTGTATTGACAGATTGTGTGCTAACTGACCACTCCAGTCATTGTCTGTATTAAGTCACCTGGTCTGGTCAAAAAAATGGGGGCGTATTCTTTCTGTGTTAGCCATTCTTTGTTATTGTGCAAGGGTTGACATGTGAGGGGCCTCAGTGCAGTAAATCACTGAACTAATTGGCACTGGAGCTACAGTTTTAAAGACTGTATTGTACTGTCTGAAAATGTATTCTTTTCTTGACATGATGTTGACCATCACATCTTGTACTGTGTTCTTCATTTGCAACAGATGGCTGTTAAAGTTTTGAGGTAGATTAAGTTTGGACCAGCATAAAAAAACCCTCATCTGCTTGTTAATTTAGGAATGAATTTTAAATTAAATTTACTTAAAATGATAAAGTGAGCAAATTGTTGGGAAGTAATAAGCATTGTCCTAGCTCTTTTCAAGATGTGAATCAAATTGCTTTGATGTTTTTATACTTGTGACATTCTGCTTACTTGTTTCAGCCATATTTAAGAACAAAACCGTAAAAACTTGAATTAAGAAAAAACAAAATTCAACTTTAAAGAGGGAACATGTAGAAAATTTCTGCTACTTTGTCAGTTGTTAATTTATAATCATTGTGACTTTGATGCTTGCAAACTGTTATATGAATAAATCTTACTGCTTAGTATTACCTGATGTTACAGTGCAGATTGCTTGCATTTGATCTTTATAAACAGTCTGTTTAGATATCAAAGCATTTTAAAAGTTATATGATTTCAGTATGAAAGATTTTTATTAATGGATCAGATGCACTCGGATACTTTAATGTTCAAGGAAGATGTAGTTATGTAATCAAAATGATTTGTTCTTTATTACCTTTTATTCTCATCATAGATTCATGCTGTAAAAGAATGTCATTTGGAGTTTTTTGTTGATAGTTTCATCACCTCCAGTTTTTGCCCAAAGTTTCACTTGTTAAAAGGCTTTACATCATATTTGTCTTGCCTTGAGTTTCATATAGAAAGGAGTTTTCTTCAAGTTTCTGTTGCTTCTAGCTGTAGTTAAGTTTAGTTTAAACTAATTTATTTTACATTGATTGGGAAGCAAGTTCTTGAAACTTATATTGATCCCTCTTGATGACTGCTTCCTGGGTTGAAACCAGTACTTGTGCCAAAATTGAGAAATGTGTAATGTCACAGGAGACTCTCTCCCCTGTTTGGATTCAAACCAGCAACCTCTGGATCGGGAGTCCAGTGCTCTTACCCTTCAACCTTTGCTCCTCCTCTAGTTTTTAGCTCACCTGAGCAAATGCTCTGGGTGAGCTATTGTGATCACCCTGTGTCTGCTGTCCTGCATCTGTCGTCTGTCATCAACATTTTACTTTAAATGACATGTCCTAAACCACAAGTCTGTTTTTAACCAAACTTGACAGAAATGTTCCTTATACTGCCATTTTCTAAAATTGCTCAAACCATTCCGCTCCATTGCAGATAAGGGCTGCAAAAGGTAAAAATTAAGGGCTGCAAAAGCTAAAAATAGAAAAAAATGCAAACAACATCTCCTTCTAAAGAACAAGGTGATTTTCTACGGAATTTTACAGAAATGTTCCTTATACAGCTTTCTGTTGAAATTGCTCAGATAATTCTGCTCCATTGCACAAAATGGCCACCAGAGCTAAAAAAGGATTTATAGAATTATAGAAGATAGATAGTTCTACTTTTGCTCTTATTTGCATTAAGGTTTTGTGTTAAAAAGTAAATAAATTTCTGTAACTTCAGACTTCTGCCGGTCAAGCTCTTCAGAATTTTTAAATAAGGACAAAAGCAGACATGAACAACACTGGTGCCTTAGTCAGAAATATAGTTTATATTAAGATTGTACAAGATCTTGTGCATTTAAAGCCGCCCGGAGCCCAGACTACTGAGACAATATTTTAACATTGATGGAGGAAAGGTGCTGGAACCGTCTGCCTCAGAAACTTGTCAGACCATGGCTTGTGATGGTCCAGTGCCGCAGGGCTATTAAACACCTTGAATGATTGTTTTAGCTGTAGATTGAAACTGAAGATGCTTTTGAGTTAAATTTGGAAAAAAAGAATGAGATAAGGTCATTCTTCAAGAGTCTAGAAAGGGCATGAGATAATACTTGGCTGTAAGTGGAACAGAGAGGGATTTTCATGCCTACCTAGCCAGTAACAGTACCTTGTCAAATCATATTATTCTATCCAGTAGCACTGCATTGTCTTTATATGACATTATTTTGTCTTTAATTTTGTCCCTTATTGGTCATTGACTTTGTTCAGGTAGTGACACTTAGCTTTGAAGTAAAGGCTATGTTTTATGCTCAAATCTATTGGTATTATGTTGCTTTATGTCATGTGAGCTCTTCAAGGTCTATTATAACCAGAGATCATTCAGTTTTTCTCACACACAACGATCCTTTGTAATAACACAATACTGAGTGATATAAGATACAAGAAGCTTCATTTTCTGCCAGTTATTGTAACAATATAACATTAGCTTTTAAGCTATTTTCTGACAAATTTAAAGAGTGATAGACACAGCATCCATGAAACCACACCTAAGGTGAAAGTCTCAGAACTGATTTCTCAGGGCTATATAAGCTGATGATTCATTAACTGGATAAGCCAGTCCCAGGAGACCATACAGTAAGGGGCTTTAAAAAATGCAAGAACTGTAGCAGAAACTCGATTTGGTAATTTAAAGGTTCAGGTCACTGTTTGTTTGTAGGTACTTATGGACAGAGTTAGCTGAAATGTTCAGATCCTAACAGTAGCAAAGCAGCTGATTGATATTACTTGCATGCACCATCTTAGTGCACATAAGAAGGCATTGCTTCCTGTTTTTGGGGTCAAGGTGATTTGAAAAAAGGTTATTACAAATCTTGATGTCACACCATGAAGCTTATTTTCCTAGGGTTATTTACTACTCATACAATCTATATCTTGATACAGTTATGGTCAAATTTTGTATTATTTATAAGTGGTCAAAGATCTTACATGTTTGATCTAGACTTTAAAACAAATTCATGCATTGATGTGGAAACTTTAGCCTGGGAACAATTTTTGCAATAATTTATGTGCTCTCATTGGAAAGTGTTATCTGACATTAAAAATACTTAGATCTATCATTCACCTTTCGCTGAAGGGTTTTTAAAAATTACCTATCAAACTGTGGCTATCTTCTGTTTAAATCTGACCCTAGAAGTCGCTCACTTGAGATCCCTCGTAAAAATTGTAGAAATATTAAAACAGTGATAAAGAGTGCCTGAAGGATTCATTGGAGTCACTTTAAATTCAACATGAAATATTAAATTATGATAAAAGCTCCCCCATTGGTATTTGGAAATGATACTAGGAGATTGTATCAGCACTTTAGTAAAATATCTCTCTATAATTGACCTTTTCACTAGAAGAGTTGAACTTTATTGTAATTTCACAAAAATATGATGATAATCATTGATACATTAAAATATTTATGATGTACAATGTACATCATTAGTTGTAGGAAATGGATCATTAATCTAATAACCTTAAATATACACTTTTGTTTTTAGAAGTGTTTTTAACCTGTCGTAGGTGTCACATTATAAGAGAAAAAAAGACTTTTAATGTTTTCAGTTATATTTTTGTTTTATGGTTATGTTTTTGCAGAGTGGTTTTGGCAAGAGATGTCATGGAAAAGCTTTGCTGAAGTTTGAGAAAATGTTTTTCTGTGAAATTTGTCAAGGTAAATTATCCAGAAACAAGTCCATGGCCAATTTTGCATGGTGTATACATTCTTAGATACCAGTTCTTGATGCACTGTCTATTTGAGTTTTTTTATCATCGGTACCATCTAAAAACTCATCCAAAAGACAATAAGTAATGTAAGTGAAGGAGTGCGGGTTGCACTTGTGACCCCCAGTCCAGCGGATTACCACTGTGCCACTGATCAGCTCCTTGATGCATTGCACATTTCCAGGGTGTTGTGTAATCTTTGTTTTTGGCCTGTCAAAGGCTAGAAGCATCCTTGAGTATTGTGTTGCTTGCTCTCTGTGTAGTATAGTGGCCCTGAGATAACAGTCCCTGTCACAGTAGTCCTAATTTGTTTCAGGATGACCATACTCAGATCATTTGGTGTTACAGATTAGTTAACTGACCTTAAGTGACCTTTTTTGCCTCCTGTTTCTTCTTTAAATATTCTTGTATTTAAGGGTAGAAGAGTGAGTGTTACAACCTTGAGAGGAAGATAATGTCTATATTTGTTTACTTGATTGAAATATGGCTGATTATAGTTAAGACCATAATTCTGAAAATCATTGCATTGGGGTAATTAGTCTGGGTAAATAAACATTTCAGACTATCTTGTCAACTAACCACATTGCTGTTTTGGAATTTATTGTACTCTCTGGAATAAAGGGAGAGCCAATTTCCTTCACAACATTAAGAAAACAGTTAAAGATTGATCACGTTAATTCTTGAAATAAAATGCCTGATTTCCTGTTATTATACTGATTTTAAAGTATCACTGGATAAAAGAAAACCCACATCAGGCAAGAAATAGCTCTTTAAGAAATCCACAAGTTGAAGGTTTAAATAGTCTATTCACATGCAAGTGGTACATTGAAGGAAGAACCGAGTCAGGAAATCAATGGACTCCTTGCGCATTAAAAGGCATTTTTTGTTTCAAGTTTTCATTGCTTTCAATAACGTTTAATTAGACCAATTCAGTCTAGTGGAGATTTTTTATGTTAACGCTGATCAATCATTGATTGAAATTGAACTTAAAGAACCAGCTTTATTGCGTGACTGCGTCTAAAGCCTTCTTGATGTTTGACAACTTTACCTTTGAGAATTTTTTTTTGCTTTAAATATTAATTATTGACTTGTTGGCAGATGATTTCAATGAAGTTTCAAAGCAGTTGATAAAGTTTCATTAAGGTGTGGAGATGTTATTTTTAGTTGAAACATTGTAACATTCATTTTTGTTTCCAATCAAAATAAGTTCAGTGCACAACAAGAAGAAGACCCGTCCCACCTCCCACCACCTTTATTTGACAGGAAATGTTCACCTCAGGGATCCGGAAAACTGAAAATTTACTGGTTTTGACTGAATTCCAGCTTCCAGGACTGATTAAACTCTATGTATAATCGGTCCAGATATTTTCAAAAAATGTCAAATTTAAGTATAACTTGTCTTATAAACATCAAAATTTCACATCTAAATCCCAATCGGCCCTTAATGTGGTCCTACACTCCTATCATATACCTATAGCATTGCCACTGTCACCAGTGACCTGAGGCAGTTATCACAAATTACTGATTAACTTGTCAATAAGTGTGCTTGATTGGCAGCTAGTCAGTTGATTACGATAACTGGTGTTGAAAAATTATAACACCATGAAATGTTCTCTGCTTATGTTTTTAACTTTTTTGCTTTAGAATATACTTTTTTTGTTGGCAATGTCAACAAACCAACGAACATAAGCATTTTAATTCAATTTCAGTTGTCAGTGACAATAAATTGTTTGTATTTTTCAAAACAGAAAAGCCTTGAAAGCATATAATATTAGGCTTACCAACATTAAACATTGTTTTTGGTATATTTATTTTTATGTTTTTTGGAAGAGTGGGAGGCATGGGTCTCAGACCGATTGAGATTTGAAAATTTCCAGAGCCCTGGTTCACTCAAATTTTCAAAGAAAGTGAGTTTGTTGGTGGTTACTTGTGTGAGTTAATCCATAGTGTTCTCTGTGTGGTCAAAGCTTGTTATTGAAGCTTTTTATTAGATGACCTTCGGGTTAATGATTGCCAGTGCTTTACTGAGCCTTGAACTGTTTAACTGGCTTGAGATTTGTGTATCCCAACAATCTTTCAAGATTTTTACAGTTGTCAAGTTGTTAAGTCTTTAAACATTTGTCATGAAACAAATTATATAATTACAGAAGGAACAATAAATCATTATGAAATACAGCAGCAACAGATGTGGTCATTTTTAAAGCCAGACTATATACGAAAGGATAATGTTGCAGTTTTTTCGAGCAGATCTTGAAATACAAGGAAAGCTTCATTGATTTTGTATAAGAATCAATTAAGCTTCAATTAAATGTCTCTTTATATGGAAATCACTGAATGATGGCACATTATAAAAACTTGTATAAAATATTGACATCAGTCATAAAAGCTATACACAATTTGTTGGTTTTCAACTTTTCAGTTATTCCACTTAAAGGGAATCACTCATCCAACCAATCGAAGCAAGACCAGCATATCTGTCTAATTGATTTTTTGAAACCTACATGTTTTCTGCTCTGATTGTTTGATTAGTGTGTTACCCAGCTAATTGGTCAGTTAAGGTACTTAGATATCTTGAAAAACAGGAAGTTTGTTTTGAAATTGTTACATTTCAGAATATCTGGAAAATCCATTTGAAATCTTACTCTAAACAAGCATCAAGTGCGCCTAACTGTTAAAACATCTCACACCATATGTATGAAAGTCTAGTTAAGCTGCTATATTCAAAATATAGCACCAATTTAATCCTTTTCAATTTTGCAGGTGCAAACCAAAGACTACAGAAGTTTGATATTTTCTTGTTTTTGGCGTATTAGTGATGGAGAAAGCATTGTTTTGTTTTATTGCCTGGAAATTGTTAGATTTTATTGTTGTTGTGTAAATGAAAGCTGTTAACGCTCTGTAATGAAACTAGCTCAAGTTTTGGTTAATTACAGATGAAAATGTTATTTTTGTAACAGACAAATTGCTTTTAAAATTGTTGCCTTGTGCCAAGACTTTGGTTGGAAGTTTTGTATTTAGAATAAAGTAAATTACATATAGTATAATAATAACTACACAAAATGCCAAAAAGGCTTTTTAATCCAAAGAGTTTGTAAGTCCTTGTAAACAGAGATTTGTCTGAAAATTGCTGTAGGCTTTCTAATTAGTGCACACATGGATTCTCTGCTCTTGTGATTTATTTTTGAATGTGCATTGTTCTATCTATTTTCGTATTTGCTTGGACAACAAAGATCAGTTTTCAACAGCCAAAACCTAAGTAACTTGGTAGCTACACTATAACAATCTGTATATATCCGCTGTATTTTGTATTGCAAAAAATTACTGGTACCAGTGGTATGGGACTTGGGTGACTGAATTATGAGTGGTTGATATCAGGTGTTTTTGTCCAAGGACACAGTATACAGTCTTATTGTGATTGGCCCGCCACCTACAGAATATAGTGCAGTTTTTGGCCCTATTTGATGAAATACTAATGGCCCACATTACCATTAATTTGTTGAAGTCTGGATGTATGCTTTGAGGCAAATGTTTTCTTTTCTTTTAATGTTTTTATTTCATTAACAAAGCAATTTTGCTTAAAAAGTTGAAATACATTAAAACACATTTTCTTTCCAAGGAATTTTCTGCCTAATCTTGTAAAAACACACTGAATAAATATTTCAGAAATCCCCAGATTCCAGTTAAATTATTACAAAAACACCCCCAGGAATCATAATTACGTTTTCTCTCTGATTTTAAAAGTATTTAGACTTCTAAATCCCATAAACTTGTTGAAAGTGGTTGAAATCCTTTGCTAAACCTTTAGATCTTAATACTGGTCTATAGTTTTAACAGATGTTTTACTCAGTTCTGGAACTAACTGCGATCTGACCTTAGCAACACTTGAAAAATATTCCTTTGAATCTATTTCTAACTCTGTATTTCATTTTAAATCAAGATAATATATCTACACTGATATTGATATAATATTTTTTTAACAGCTTATTATGTGTTTACAAAATTGACTATTAAAGTAGATTTGGCTGAGAAAATAAACGGTGGAGAGGTGTAGATGGTCTTAGAAAAGCTGATTTACAAGACAGTCCCCACTTTCATCTTATTTTATGATAAAGGACTGTGAATAAAGTCAATGTTTATGTACTGAGATAGAAACTTTGAACTTGCACTTTAGTGAATTTAATGACCAAGTTTGAAATCATGTTTCATAAGAAAAGATAAACAAAATGTGTAATAAAAACAGAAAACTAGTTAAAATGTACAAAATTCTTTCCTTTCGTTGTTGAACATGGTCTTAATTTCTAAGAATTTGTTGTTTTTTGATTTTTCTGTGATAAAGATTTTAATTTATGGTAAAAGTTTTCTGATACTAAATGACTGAATTTCTCATTCATACAGAGACATGGATTCAGGTCTTTATGGAATTGGTGTGAGAAAAGAAGTTTCAGGTGGATATTGAGGGTCAAGTTCTAGCTCTTGCTGGAGTAATTCTCTTGTGTGCATGAGTGAAAAAGGAGAAAGTTACATCAGCAGTCTAGGTTTTGAAGTTGCTTACCAGGAATCCGCATTGTTTCATTTGAAATTGTAATTGTTCTTTTATTAGAAGTTTTATCATCTAGAAGCCAAGAGAGTAGGGTTTTTTGTGGAGTTTCCTATAAACCTTTATTAGGTTTTGTCTTAGTTATGGCTATAAAATTTGTATTCTTTTGTCTCGACCATTAAATAAATTGAATTTTGTGAGGCCGCTGTGAAATGCTAAGCTGGTTTGACATGGACGGACATAAAAGTCATCAGATATTCTACTCTTGTTTGACCTGGCGAATAACATTTGATTGTACTATGTAAAACACAAATTCAAACTGCCATACAGCATAAAATTTACATAGAACACCATTAAAACTGTAACTTAGAACAAATCAGTGTCACAGGGGATCTGGGTAAAAAGCTTAAAGTTTTTGTTAAAGTAAGTCACCGGTAAGATTTTTTGACATGAAATTTCATTGTTTCTATAAATTTTCTAGTTCAAGGGTGTGTACTATACTACTATGGTTATTGAACATAGGCAAAATATTCAGTGAAATTCACTGTTCTGTACCACACCTTGAGTCTTCAAAACTATATCATTAAGTCAACATTGCGATTATATTAACCTGCTCTGAATGAGTATTGAAGTATTCCTCACTGTTTTGCTTAATTTTCTGCAGAATGTTGAATTAAAGTTGTAGTTATATCTTCGAAAACGAAGTGCAGTTTCTGTTGAGTCCCTGTAATATACATATACAACAATGTTCACCAGTTGCTTCTTGTACTTGAAGATAACACCAGCAATTTAGCTACTAAGTGTCAAGTAAACATGAAATTCTGATACAGTAATGTATTTTTCTAGCCTAAAAAATTCCCCTAGATAACACTCTCAATTAATTCCATGTTTTCCGTAGAAAAAAAAATGGAAAAAATTTCATATTTTATGTATATTTAATCAACAAATGGTCACCCTTGACATTTTATTGGATGGATCTCATTTATTACATTACAGACACTTGGATACCATTTGAATAATTAATAAGAAAAAGTCCAAAATGATGCTACAATTTTTAGAATTAATATTCGGACTGGTTCCCTTAGTGTTAACTGACCTCTGATGAAAGTTTAAGGCAATCAATACCCAGTCCAGTTTGGCATTGCGCAGCAACACCATTGTGTCTGAAAAGTAATCGAATGAAACAAACATGAATTGAAAAATAGCTGAGAACACTGACCAGAAACATTGGTAAAGGGAGAAATGAAAAAAAATATTTGCATTGTTGAGAGAACAGCTGGAGTATTGGCATGATGACTAGGATAGGCTAGGTGATGCTGGTACTCGGTAAACACCATGCAGTGTTTAAGTTCAGGCTTACTGTCGGGCTGTTGACTAAAGTTAAAGAAGTTTTTTTATAAAAAGGCATAATTGTATCCAAGTCCTTCTTCCAGGTTTCACTATCTATGTATCTATTAGAGTTTATTTATTGTCAGTACTGGTTGCCCATTTGACTGACGCCCTCTGCAGAGATAAGTTATTTTATGTTGTGGGGGATAGTTCAAGAAACCACCCCAGGTTCTTTTTGCATGTTCAGTGTACAGCACTGATACATGGGACCTCAGTTTAACATCTCATCTGTAAGATAATTGGTAACATTAGTAAAGAGGGTGGTCGAACTCTCGACCCCTGGGTTACCAGTGCAGCGGGATACCACTTGACCACTGATCTGATCCATTTCACTGAACTAATACCTGGCTTAAATAGTGGTTTCTGGAAATATCTTTCCTCATTCTGTGCTACCTCTTAGCCTTCCTGAAAATATCGAATACAAGCAAAACTTGCAAACTTGTTTGTAAATCTTCAAGCAGAAATAATACCAAACTTTTTGATTGAACATAGATGCTGTACAAATGAGCTTTGAATCAAATTTCTTCTCTGATATTTTCTGATAAGAAATAAAAAGTCTGTCTGAATGAAAAAGACGTTTTATTACAAAATTGTCCTGTCACTTTCCTTTGCTGTGAACTACTTCAATTTCTGACACAAATATATTTTATGATACATATTAACTAATTAAATGAAGTTTATACTTCTTGAAATATGTCTGTCCAACATAAAGGGTGAAAGAAGAGAGTCAGTGTAATCATTTACGATATTAAATCGGAAATTAGACAGAAAATTCCCCTTACTTTATGTATCTTAAAGACATTGACGGATGATTTCTATCAGATACTCACCATCTAACTGTTTGTAATAATTAAGCTTTTAATGAAATTAGCAAAATTTTGTATACTTTTCTTTCATTTTCAGCTACTTTGGGTCCACCCTTGAACCTACAGGAAATACGAAAGACGGCAAGGGGCAAATTTGTGTGGTAGGTATGTAGATAGTGTGTGTTTATTGTCTGGGATGAACTGGCAGTTTGGCTAGCCAATGTTTATGTTTTATGGAAATATTGAAGAAATTGTTTGATTTATGGCTTTCGGTGCAGACTGCCTGTAAATATTTGTGCCAAGTTATAATGATGATAGATATATTCAAGAATTGTAATTTTCTCCATGTTTTGCCCAAATATGGAAAAAACCTGGTAAAATTGCTTCCAGTGATGGTGTCTGGCCTATGAAGAATTGGGGACACTGTCTCAGATTGTTAGTAATAACTCAGGCAAACAGCACAAAAATGGCTTGTTAGTCTGCCAAAACATGCTACGACCGAAAGGACTCTGTGTTTTATATCACAACATTTTTCTGTTAACTTTTGTCTACAGCTGCCCAGTATAGGTTTTCGCTCAAATTCACTTACCATTCTGTAAAAATACCCTGAAACTGTCTTTAACAGAATTCTGAGATCCCATGTCACATACTTTTATATTTTCACAAGTAATTCTTATAAAGTTCAGCTGCTGTGTTTTGACAAAAAGAAAAGAAAACAAGTCGGACCAGCTGTTACCAGATTAAGGCTTCAAGTTAAACCTGAAACTATTATACCTGCTGTATTATTGGAAATAGCTTATTTTTTTTATCAAATCCAACATAAAATGAAGTAATCAATTTGATGTCTTTGTTTTGTAATTGGACATCTACATTTGTCAACAACTCAGCTGTTCAAATTAGTTTCATATGAATGGAACAGTTCAAATTGATGCGGAAAACTGTTGTTTCAAACATTTTTCAGTTAAGGGTTTAAAAGCCAAAGGGCTTTTTTACCATCTTAAGGAGGTCCCTTACCATGGTACATTTCCAGTTACAAAAATCCTGTAAATTTTTCCATTTCAGAAGACAAAATTTCCAAACTGAAAAAATTTTCATCAAACAGAGAAAGCAATAAATGATTTTGAACGAAACGAAGTAAAGGATATCTAACTAAATTGCAACTAATATTTTGTACCTAATAAATGAAATTGCAAGATAAAAATCGCAGTATCATTTTGTCACATATTGTGACCCCCACAAATGTAAATTTCTTAGAGAAAACAATTTTGAAAAGACATTTTACATGATAAAACTTAACATTTTGCCTAAAAATAGCAAAATCATTGAGCTCTTAGTAGTTGTTGCAATTAGATTGAAGGCAGAGCATTCATCTATTTTGTCATTTGAACTCAAAGTCACTACATTCATATGTCCAAACTCTGTGCTGTAACTTTGTTGTTTAATTTTAAAGAAGTTCAAATCATAAAATATGTCTGATATTTGTTCTTTAGAATAGAATGCGGTAATGTGAATAATTATTCACTTACCAGTACTCTTTTGCATCAGTACCTTACCCAGTCAGACTAAAAAAGCTGTAAGCTAGTCTTTGTCCTTAAAAAAAGAAGTCATACTAGATAAAATTTCATACTATAAAATTCTGAAGTAGCAAACAACATTTCAGTCATTCTGCGACTCTGCAGTGATGTCTAGCATTCAAGCATATTTCATTTCTTTGTGCCTTTCAGTTTGGATAGTGTTGCAAGGTTTTAGACATTTAAGTGCTGTCAAAATGATGCAAAGTTTATGGATGAAATCATCCAGTTTATAGATTATTTTGCTATTAAAGCTTTTGAGATGCTGCTAAGCTCTCCAGAAGTGATCAAATATTTCTTCCCTAAACGATTGTTTGGAAAACTAAGTTGTTTGTTTTAAACTTCAATTGCCATCACCTACAGTCTGTCATTCCAAGAACAGCTGAACATTTCATTGGATAAAGAAGTACCTTAATACTGAAATGGTTGATTAAAGAGCATCTCTCTTGTCAGGCAATAGATATGTTTTAACTTGTATTTTCAGTAGATAGTTTGACAATGATAGAATCTTTTTATTTAAGGCACCCTGTTTACGGACTTCATTTCAAGTAGCTTGGCAAAAGAATGTTGTATACGCTACATATTTTGTTGAAAGCTTTTCAAAAGATTCCTTGCTGAGGGGTGGTCTGGCTAATGCGAATTCCTGTAATTTGACCTCTCAGCAGATACTAAGGGGTATTTGCTCTACTTAAACACAGGCTTAAATTTGGAAATACGTAAATAAGGGAATAGTCAAACCTTCTATGAATTTTATGCACCCTGTTAACAGAAGGAAAAAAAAGGGGAATTAAAAGTTTTGATTGAACTTAATGGAAAAGACAGTTAACTCATAGGCTTAAGGTCACACATACTTAGATACTAAAAGTTACACACTTTGGAGAAAATCAGACTAAATGCTGAATAAAAATAACAACATATATTATATTCACAGTCAGCCTTGTCTTGCTTTGGACTTACAATGCATCCAGGAAAACCTCTGACATTTTTATCCACCATACATGGAAAAATCTAATGCAGAAAGAAATTTGTATGAGTTTGCATCTTTAGGAAGCCTTCAGTAATTGAATTCTATCTATCATCGAGTTACACTTAGAATATAATTAATTCAAATCACAGGGCTTTTTCAGTCTGCAAAATTTACGATTATGAATTGTGGGATCTTTTTTCCTTAAACCGGTATTTATATCATAAGACTTTGAATGCTGATGTCTGGTCTAAGATCTTGCTAGACTTAGTCCGGAAAATCTTCAAGACATGCAAATTTAATCTTACTGCAGTGATTTGAATTCGTAAGCCCCTCGGCTACGTGATGATTTTTGAAAATGGAAATTTCGTAGACTTGTAGATGATTGGAGTTTTTGATTTGTGGCTGCTCGGAAATAATGGCCACTGTGTAATTGATGTGCGTATCAAAATATGACAGTCTGCTCTTGAATTTGATTGGTGGATTTTGTTCTCTTTCAGCAATTTAAATAAACTGTCTAGAAGTGTAAGAGAAGAAATGTACTTAACATTGTTGTTGCCTGTGTGGCGACTAATTTGTCTCAGATGTAAAAATACTGGCACCTTTGGAGTATCATTGTGGCTTAGCCCAGTCAGACCTTTAGATGCCTTTTGTTGAGTTTTGAAATGTTATTGTTGAAGAGGAAATTGTCTTATATTGCTGCAGATGTGGAAAGAAATTGCCAATAAATGGAAGAGCCTATTTAAGAGTTATTCTTTCAGAGCTTTAAGGACACAAATGTCTGTAGAAATTTTCTTATACAAAATGTATTGACTGTAATGGGAAAGAGATATTTAAAAGGTACACTAAATAGAAACTACTGCAGGGAAAAAGGATGTGTCTGTCCACCTGTCATGCTGTTAATATAAATAATGCATGCATATCAATATTTTGTGTTGCGGTGTCCGCACTCCTTTTAGCTCACCTGAGCAGAGGCACTCAGGATTAACTTTTTTAATTGGCTTTGCTGTTGTTTGTCTTTTGCTATAACAATGTCCATCGTTGTCTTTGTCTTTAAGCTAGGTTGTGAAAGCACTTGATCCAGCAATTATGACACTTGCTTAAAATGTAAAACTAGGTACAAGCATAAGAGGTAACAGTTTTGACCCAGTCTTTGTTGAAACTTGTTCATAATGTTATTTGGAATGATCTGTTTGATGTGTTTGAGAATGGGTCACATTGGATCAAAAATTAAGTCACCAGCTCAGATCGGTGGAAAACCTTGTGAACACTCTAAAGATCACATTTTTGAGCCAATCTTCATAAAATTTGCAGAGAGTATTTGTTTTATATTGGTGGTCACCTTGTGTGGATGGTCATGTTATGATGCTGCCATCGAAAATCCTTCTTAATAACTCGTTAATTAAACGGTCACCAGAGGCTGCACTAATTCAGTTTGCTAAAAATCAGCTCGATTGAAAGAGAATAGTCTGAATGTTTGAAAGGCATTAATTTTTCAACATTTTTCATTTATTTGCCCATGTCGATACATTAGTGACCTAAAGAAGTTAAGAACTGGGTCATGTAAGGACATTAACTATGTGACCAGCTTTGTCCAGTTCAAACAATCAAGGCTTTGATCTTCAGTGTTATAATGTATAATGTATATTTCCAAACTAAAAAGACTTTGCATTCAGATCTAAACATTTTTTCTTTGCTTGCAGGATCATACTAGTAAAAGAGCCATATGCAACATCTGATAGATTATGGGTAATCGGAGTAGGTGAAAAATATATTACATTGTTATTTTGTACAGTGTTGACAGTGCAGCGGTGCTGCAAAGTCTGGGATATCTGATTAAAAAATCTTATCACTGTTTGATAGATAACATATTTGACCATGATGTTTTTGAAAAGGACAGTTGTACTCAGATGAGCAATATAGGGCCATCATGGCTCTCTAGATTGTTTTGTATTTGACTTCCTACTGGTATTCAGAAAAAAAACAATATTCTGAAAATTTTATGTTAGACATAGTGTCTGTTACTTACAGCTACGTAGTAATTTTGTTTTGTTATCTTTGGTATAATGCAGTTTCCTAGAGTTTGCACGCAAGCAACTGTGCCGTATTTCTATCTACTGACCTAATGCTTTAGCGGTGTAATTATACGTAGAATAATAAAAAGAAAATATACAAAGAATGATGAAAAACAAATTGTCCTCTGTTTATAATTCAAAGCAAACTTCAGACTCACACTTTTAATTTCCATAAATTCACAATGGTTGAAAATAACTGAAGATATTTGAAATTATTCAAGTTTGTTTGATGAAAGTAAATGATTCCTTGGAATAATTTTATCTTCTTTTTATAAATACAGCTTTATTACAATACAGGCGATCAGCACTATTTCATAAACATTACTAGAAGGCTGGCTTGAATGTAGGAAAGGGAGGAGAATGCCCAGTGCTGGCAAAACACCGTCCAGGAAGCTCACTTTACATTCATATTGCCATTTCCATGGTTACAAACAAGTCCAGACATTGTCATCTTTCTGAACAGATGTTTATCTGACAGTTTGACCAGACAACTTGGGTCATTTCACTTAATATCCTTTTTATATAGATTCTATTTAGCAAGAATACAGAAGCAACTAGTTTGAAAAGACCAAACTTCAAAGTATGACCAACTATACAGAGTTCCTGCCAGTAACATTTCTTATCCAGTGAATTTATTGTTTTTGAGCCCAATATCTTTTTTATGGGCAATGACGAATTTGGGCCTGTTCAGCACATTGATCACTCTTGTTAAAAATTTTTTATCTGTGCTTTCTCTGTGCTGAAACAGCAGCAATCTGATTAAAATCAGCTCCTAAATAATGCTCTGCTATAAGGATCTGAACATCACCAAAAGAAGGTCACCTTCCCATGACTTTCCTATCAGCCAATCAGTACCTAGCTTTCAAGTTTTTGCAGGTGAATCAGTTCCTATTTTTAACCACTTGAATGCATGTGAAAATCTATATTTAACTGGGATCCCTAATAACTCAGTCGTCACATTGTAGTTGCACTCTGTTCAAAGTTAACTGATGAAAACTTGTAAAATATTGAGTTTGTCGAAAAGTAGCTTTAGACATTTAATAGATACTGCATGCAAAATAAACAGGCCCATTTTCTTGAATATATTCGTCGCCATCCTTATACACTAATTAATATTCATTTAGCAAGTACAACTAAACTTTAATAAATTTGTATCAGTCGAAGGAGAATTAATTTATCCAATTTCAAAATATTGAATATGATTTAAAAATGTTGTAGAAGCTTACACTGTGTGTACAAGTAAACTATAATGACGTGTCATGAGATGCAGTCTCATTGACTGGGATATAAATAACAATACTGGAAATCCAGATTATCAAGAAGATAGGATTGAATGGGTCCCCTTCAGATCTAACTGAAGTTAGTGTACTTCAGACAGATAAGAAGAGCAGTAACTTTAACAAACCCTTAAAGGGATACACAGGCAAATGAGTGCCCAAAAAATTAAAACTGATATTATTTGTTCAAATGACATTCAATATGAAGAACTTTAAATTCCCAGAATGTTTGTCCATATAAATAAAGTGAAATGCGGGCTTAAATGTAAATATTTGAACGTTCTTTAACTAAAAGTAAAACGCGAACGGTTATTTTAAATAGGTCACATGACAAGAACAGCCAATCGTCTTTTCTCTTGGGTTGCTTTTTGCCGTAGATCACGTGACATGTACTTCAACCATCCAATCATTCACTGCAAAACTTAGCTTGAAATTTAAATCTTCTATCTAGACCCACATGGGTCAAGTTAGGAAACCACCCGGTTTTTCATTTAAAAAGAGGAAATCTATGTTACTGGGACTGATCATTGTATTCATTTCAAGGGCATTTACAGTATATTGATTGAAGAAACGTGAAAGAAAGCATAAAACTTTTGCTTGTATATCCCTTTAAAGAGAGATTTTTTAAGTCATTTATTACTCAGTAACAGAAAGGCTGACCATTTATGTTGTACAGCAGTGTTAGTGCTCCTCTCCCTTCTGTCTCTGGATCTGTCTTAATCACAGCAAGATGATGAATGTGTTGATTAGTCATAAAACTGAGTTGAGCTGTAACACCCATTTTGTGGTAAATCAATGAATGTACCAAAGTTTACTAACTGGCCTGGAAAAATGTACAGGGGTATTTGCTTGCAATCTATAGAAAAATCTGTAGACACTTTTATGCTTGAATTTCATGGTAATCCAGCTGGCAAATTGTCCATTAAAACTGGATTTAACTGTAGTGTCCAGAGATAAGCACTGGAACTGACATCCTGATATTTTGATCCAGTGATGACCCTTCCCTTGCTGTGTGTCATGTTTGTCTTTGATAGAGAATTACAGGGTCTATTGTCCTCCAGACTGGAAAATTACCAAGACACAAACTGTCAAATGATATTTGATGATGCTTTTAAAACAGTTTTATGTAATTTTACTCTAATGAAGTGTCCATTTACAGGAAGAGGTTTGATGGTGCAACTGAGGCAGATAATTGCAAACCAGTCCAGTTAGTAGGGAAATGAAATTTGTGCTGGGGGAATTGCAGCATATACACATACTTTTAACTTTTCAAGAATGAATTTAAACATAGGAAAAGAAGATAAGTTCAGCTTTAGGTCATAGCTGACATGAGGTACTTCTTACCAGATAAATAAAACAGGGTTAAGGGAAAGATCAGAACAAGATTCACAGAAAGCAGTATCTTCATGAACATACACAGTTTAAACTTATTTAATTTACACCAGTCGGAAATAAGTTCATGCAGCTTACATAAACCCATCTCGATGACTGCTGCCTGGCTTCAAACCTGTACCTTGTTTGGAAAGTGAGGAATGCTGAAAGTCAGTACTGTAGACTCTCACCCCTGGTGGGATTTGAACCTGTGACTTCTGGATCAGGAGTTCGACCACTGCTTCTCCAGACACAGTTCTACAATATAGGGGTTTATAATGCTTAGTCGGAATAAAGTTCAGTGCCTGAAAAATAGAGAATCACTGTTAGTTCAAAGTTTATCATTTGAACATGTAACAAACTGTCCAATTATTAAATGCTAGAAATGCATTTCAAATAGCAAAAATTAACCTAGATCCTATTTCTCATTGTTCCATTGAAAAGACTGTGACTCCTAAGCAGAACAAGGCCATAACAAAACTGCAAACTGTAGACTACTTATAGAGAGACAGCTCCATAGAACAGTAAAGCTGTCAAAACCTGCAGTACTAAAGAATAAAAAAAAGTCAACATTTCATATTTTTCTCCTACAATTTATTATAAAGTGATTATTTTGTTTTGCTATTAATCTTTGTGTTTAAATCATTTCAAGTATTCTGGCAAATATTATCTGGCGATTTGTCAGAAAGATGTTTAAAAATTCCTATCCCTGCTCGCTGCCACCATTTTTCTACACTGTCCAGATGTGGCATGGTCTGATACCACTATCCTGTCATTTTAATGGCCATATTGAAATTGAAACAAAAATGGCTTAATTTACAAGATAATGCAAGATTTATATGTCAGGAAACTGTGATAGGCCCGATATTTGAATATATTTGAAATGTCATGGTGTCAGAGGAATTATCAGTAAAACTATATCTGCCCTAATGCATGCTGGGAAGGCTGGCTTTTAATGATGAGCAGAAGATTTTAATTATCTAATTGCAAATTTTATAACTTATCAACTTTGGGGGGTGTAGTTAATTATTGTTTAATTTTGATGGTATTCACATGTTGTCAGTATGAGAAAGATCTACTTAATTAGTGGGGAATGACTTTGGATGGTTTTCAGAAATGACTACTAGTATTTTATGAGGCCAAGGGTGCTCAGTTTGAAAAAAAGGGTCAGATTGAATATCATGGAGATTCTTGTCAATTTTAATTTCCTAATTATAGAATTTGACAGCAAAGGCAAAAAATCTGTCTGGAATGAAGAGTGTGAAACATTTTAAACAAGACTTATCTTTAAAGTAGATTTAAATGACTGATCATTTATTTACACTTGAAGGAAGTGAAATTGTTACAGTTAACCATTAAAAACACAGGTAGTCATTGGTGCACCTCACTTGCTACTTTTAAGGGTGCTCCTATTACAGAATTAGGAATTCCTACTGGATACCTCTTTGGTGAAAATAAAAATAAAAAAGCAATCGGTTCCTTTTCTTACAATAACTATTACTAATGGGGAGAAGGGTGGGGATCTCCTTGTTAGATAGTTTAAAGAAAATAATATCAAAAGGAGAATTTATGCTGATAATAGAAAACAACTGACTTACATGGTCAATCTCGTTACTCTTAATGGTGCTTTTGATGTCTTGGCTAATTTAGTCTGAATATTACTTATCTGTTGAGTTGTTGACCACTTTGACTATTTCATTTCACTAAAAGAAACTGTATTCTAATGTTAGAAAACAGTACTTATGCAATGAAAATACCATGTTTGTTAAACGTATAAGTTTATTCAGTTGATTTAGTAAATGTTTGATTGGTTTCTTTTCAGATCATATAGCTAAGCAACAGGAAATGGTATGATGAAGAATGGCCCTCTGAAGAATTAGATGAGCAGTGTATAAAGTATCTGGCCCAGGACCATTTGCCTTTTTATGGATCATGGATGCTTAGTAATATTTGCAAGAATTTGGTATTTGACTTTGAGAATTGTTTAATATTTGTTTTAGGTACTCAAAGATAGGTCTTACGGAATTCTGTGCAGAAAGCATAAAATAAATATTTAGCTAACAAAAAAAAAGGACAAAGAGCAAATGGGTCATACAGGAGCAATATAAATTCTTAGTTTTTGCTAATACTATTTCAATACTTTTCCAAGATGTAAATAATATTTTAAACAATTCTTTTATGAAAAAGAAGTGTGTATATGTTGTTAAATAAATTGAGGCAAAAATCCCCATAGCCTTTTTAATGGGTATAAATCAGATTTCAACCAATTTGACTGGCAAACAAAGACCAGCTTTTGAAGGGCAGTAACATTAAAACAATAGAAAAAACTCTGACAAGATATCAGTGCCATCCAGAATGTTTTATGGTTTCAATTAGTGAAAGCATTATTGCAAAGCCTGAAAAATCCATTTTGCTATAGGTTCTTGTTTTTCTGGAAAAAAAACTAATTGTTTGGGCAGTTTTATTGACCAGACACCATGAATCATTAAAATGGCATGGGGCATTAAATTAAGTTTGGAAAGCTTATGATAAGAAGAAATAACTTTTTTTTTTGAAGACTTATTGGCCCATTTCTCAGACAAAGGTTTGTGCTCGTAAAATGTTGGAAAAATAATTGTTTGGTTCACTAATGCATAAAATTTGTTAAGAGTATCTTTTAAGTAGTTTCTGTTTTATGAAAGATGTTCATTTGTTAATATTATTTACAGTCGAAGAAAATGAGTCTCATTACTTAAAAACGTGTTTTCTCGCTACTTTGCCGTAATTAATTGCCAGTTTTTGAAAGTTAATTAAATTAAAGTAAGGGTTTTTGAAAATGAGTTTTACTGAAAAATGAGGTGGTATGTTCATTTTTTAAAAGTTATGGTTTAATGAATAACAGCAGGGAGTAGAAATGGTTTCTGGTGAAAGAAGTTAACATTCTAGATTTGTTTGAAGGCATAATTCTGGAATGGGTTTTAAGACTTTGAAATTTTGATGGTTTAGTTAATTTTTAGTGTTTCCAGATTCTGTATGACATTGTTAGAATACTTGGGTTTTTGACACAAATAGTTCCACAGTTTGATACAAAGAACAGGAAAATGTTGGTTTTGTTAAGGCCATGTTTTTAATTGTTGCTTTGTTCATTAATTTATTTATATCTGAGAATGAACCAGTAACTATTGAGAATGAATTTTTTCTGGAAGAGTAGGGAATGGCAGTGGTCATTTCCACATATCTAGCTTGACTTTTTTTATGTTGAAGAAAGGAACTGTAGTCTTATGTTGAAAAAAAAGTTACTTTTTTCATTTTTATTTGGTAAAAGCAGTCAGCCTGTTCATAAACTGACAATGTGTTTTACATGCTTTCAGGTGACAGAAGAGTGACCTTGATGATACAGTGGCTCAGTCAGGTGAATAATTTCAGAATTTTGTCAAAACTGATTGTCCAGGCATGAGTGTCATGTAAAAATTAATGTGCATTTAATGACTAACAAAAAATAGCAATTATTATAACAAAAGCTTGTCAGTGGCCAGCTTTACAGACTTTGTACATTAAGACAATTCATCATCTTTATCTAATTACAGACATGCTCTGGTCAGTTTGACCCCTCTGGCCTTTTAAGTGTAGACATAAAACAAAAATTTGTAAAAACAAAAGGACATTTAAAATAACCCCAAGGATATAAATGTTTTGAGCATGAAAAATTTTGATGAGTTTTCTGTGACATGGAAATTTATCATTTGAAGCAGCCTAACATTGTTAGATAGGTGTGGGTTAAATTCACAGTTTAAGTGATTCACAAACATCATTTTTCATAGAAAGTTGAAATAGCAACCTCATTTATTCTATTGTCTTTTTTGGCCTATTTTGGTTGAAACTATTTTACTAGTGATGGATGGCCCCAAACTGCATTCTCACTGAATGACACCTGTATCAGTGTCCTCAATTAGGTAATTATGAAGAGATTGAAGTTTTTTGTTTTAAAGTCGGAACAGGGAAGAAAAGGTCTTAATATGGAAGAACATAGTTCTTTCCATAGGCAGTCAAGTTTTTCTTGTGAAAATATTCATTCTAAGCTTTACATGTGTTGTAGATGTTTCTGTCTTCCCAATCAGTACATTGCAATTTGATTGGTCAATGTTACTGTTGCCCCACAAAGTTCATAACACAGGATTGTTTCAGAAGTACTTCTTGATTTTATTGATAGACTGAAACCCCGAACTTTTAAGGGTATTGCTTGCTTTAGAAATTTGCTTTAACTGAACAATGTTGAGCACAGATTTACACAGACGAAAAATAGTACTGAAATAAAAAAAAACTTTTTCATGTTATGTTACAGCTAATGATATCATTTTTTATTCACAACTGTTTAATTTCATAGGTACAGTACTACAGTGAAAAAAATCAACATCATTTACTTCCAAGTGATATGTTACAAAAAAAAGGGGATAAAAAAACGAAGTAGAAAGTCCTGAGGCCTTTTTTTTCTCTTCTATTTTCTTCTTAACTGTGTAAAAACAATTGAAAACAAATGTAATTTCATGTTTACTTTAGTTGAATTCTTGACCCCCTCAGATAGTTAATTACTGTCATCTTCAACAATTGTTATGGATTTTACAAGTTTTTGTTGCCATGGAAACCAAATAAATTTGAGAACAAGAGCTTTATCTATGTAGGATAGTACACATTTACTTAGAAAACAATGGATTTTAGATGCTTTTGTTAAAATGAAGCATTTACGTGGAATTTACCTGTCGAGAGATGGCATCCCGAGAACGTCTCAGAAAAAAGTGAGATTCACTGGAAAAACCTGTTTCATGTTGTTTCAGTTAAAGTAATCATGATCTTTCAGGTTTTCATCCTTGTAGAAAATTAATCTGAAAATGATTATGAGTGGAAAAACAATGTGGGTAAAAAAGCAACATTATCAAGCAAACAACATAATAATTTTCTCAGGAGAAATTGAGGTCTGTCAAATAAATACCTGATCAGTAGAAGAAGACTGCTGGGGGGTCTCTTTTTATTGCATCTAAAGTTTTATTATTGTTTAGTAGTTCTGTACATTAATAGTAATTTTGCAGTAGTCACAAACATTTGAAATTACATTATGATTTATATATTCTTAGTAACATTTCTGTTAGAGTCATAGAATGGCTTGAATTAAGGATGTAGGGGTAAAATATTGTCAGCATAGGGGTTGATGGGTTATTTTTGTGCCATTTGGCCCCTTAAAGCCCCTTGTTATCATTACCATATTGCTAGGCAAAAATTATTTCAGTACTAGAACTGAGACCATAATGTTTTTTATCTCCTTTAACGCAGATACAACATGTAAAGTATAGAGATATGAACACCCATTTTCAAATTATAAATTGATGGTAAAACATAGCAAGTGTGGTCAGGTTGAAAGAAACTTCGATGGAGGAAAATTTGAAAGAATTATAGCCTTTAAAACACTTCTCAGTTCCCTGTGTTTCTAAGTTTTGTCTTACTCTTAAGATATCAGTTAGCAGTTCTGAGGAGTTTGACCTTCCAAGTTTGAGTTTCGTAGCTTTCTGCCTAGTTTGAATATTACTAAAAATTGAATCTTGAAGATTTTTTCAAACTGCCTGACTCTTAATTTGGAAAGTTTGGAATCTTTTAAAGTTTCAGGATTCTGTAATGTCTGGTCTTCTGATAGTCGCCGTTTTTGTTTTGTTTTAAATTTTCCTGCCTGAACTTTCTGTAAACATACCAACAAGTTGGGGAAATAAAAAAGCAACAAATTGGACAATGTCATTTGTTTTACTAACTGTATGTTAGTTAGTGTAGACCATATATAGACCATATACAGACTTCAGGAATGAGATAGTTTGCTGTCAACATTTTTCAAGAGCTTCTAGTCAGGCAGTAGTTTTAAGTTGTTGAAAACTTTATAATAAAAAAGATTCTAAATCATTTTGTGGCAGCTGTACCCTGTAAGTAATAAAGTTAGGAACAAAATACACCCTTGTCTAGTGGCAATTGCAATGTGAATGACTACAGGATACAGCCCTGCTTATTTTGTTTGAAGTTGTCCAGCTTCCTTTGTTTTTATTCTCTGTAATCAGACTAAAGGACAACAAGTGAAATAATGTTTGTATATTTGATTTCCCTTGAAAATTGTTCTGGAACAAATTGCTTACAAAAGTGAAACTTAGTCAGCTCTGAAAATATAATGAGCTTTATGCCCTGTTGTCTCAATTTTGCTTTATATTCATAACCACAGACTTTTGTGACTCCAATGTACATTATGAATAATTACTAAACAAATTTGATAAAAATTCTCTGAGCTTACAGGACTCTTTTGAATTGCTTTGGCATTTTCGGTGGCATTTCAATTTCGTGATGGAATTTTGCTACCACATTTATTAATGTTGTATTAAAATTTGGCGTTTGATGTTTAGTAATAGCCCTTGGTGAGGAATGGAATATTTAATGAACAACGCTGTCAAAACGGTTTTATACATTTTGATGTTTAATTCAGAAATTCTTAATATTTGAATCTGGTCCAAGTATTAATTCCCAGAAAATAGCAAAGTGCTTTTGTCTTTCTGCGAGTTTGATTCTATCACATTTCTTTGGAGAGAAAGTTTTTTTTTTCTCTCGCACATTTTCTGTCAAACAGGATAGAGAGTTATTATAAAATAGTAATAAATAATTTCTACCTATGAAATGGAATGCCAACATTTATATAAAGATGTTTGTAAGAATCTCTTGCATGTTTTACTTACTTTGATTCTTCACAGTATATGACTGATGCTTTGAGGGCAGGGGAGGGGGTGTTAGATGATAGTGTTGTCGGACTGTACATGAATTTTTATCTTGTGTGCCGAACCCAGTGCATTAGGCATATATCCTAGCAACAGTGATCCAGCAGTGCCCAGATAGCTATATACCCTTTTGCTGATGTTACAACAGCTTGTACTGAGAATTTTGTGGTCACAATCAGAATGGAAAAAAGTATTGAAGATAATGTGGGAGTACCTCAGGACCTAGAGGACAGTTTGGTTTACAGCAAATACATGTTGATTGCTATGGCTGTGTGTCAGTGACCATGCATCAAGACAGTTTGACAACAATGCCTGTGTGCAGCATTGACCTTGTAACAATGCTTTTGCATTTTAGTATGAAATTCACACAGTAGCCATCTGTTAAGATCTATTTATTGCCCATATACATATTTTTCAACATGTCACAGAATGAGTGGTGTAATACTTCAATAACTTTCTTAGCAGTTTTTATGAAGACTGTGGATTTCTATAATTAAATCACAGAAAAACACACAAGAAATTATGAGGCCTGTATGTATGATGTACAGCTGGTTATTGCTGTAGTAATGATTCGAGGAGGGATTTTACACTCCCAGCACACTGAAAACAGCATGCGCTGTTGTGTTTACATCATGTAAAACACCATCTGATGTAACCCTCCAGAGATTAATTACAATAAATCTTTGAAAATCACCTAACTGTTTAAAGATGCTTAAGATTCACTGTATTGTAACTAATTGATTTCCAAGAGGTATTAAAGTTTTGATTTCTCTCATTATACTTTGAATTATAAGTTAATTAATTATTACTTAATTGATATACCACCACACAAAAAGTGTTAAGATGCTTTTGTTTAATGAAATTTATATTCTCATATGGAAATCTACGGAGATGCAGTGTTGAGGTTGAAAATGTACAAGACTGTTTCCTAAGCTTCACTTTCATCTTTGCAGAGCTTTGATTTTATATGCTGTTTTATGAAGACTAGTTACCTTAAAGAGGCATACCCTAAAAGTTAAGAATATTTCAATTCCTAAATGATGTATATCTAATTCTAACACGATCTAAAAATAGCCTATATATACAAAGAAGAAAATAAAGTCGGGGTTATTCTGCAGTATAACACTCGCGTGCGCTTGTTGTTTTCGCTGTTCCGTGAACCGCCGTCACCCCACGTATAAAATTTTTATGAATGAAAGTCACGTGATGTTTGTAAATACCATTTTGGTAAATATACGTCACTAAGACAAACCAACCGTTTTATTTGTAATTTTAAATTTAACATGAAAATAAAATTACAACCAAATGTCATATCCTCAAAAGTACCCCTCGGGCATATATATACAACCACACATAGTCATATCAACCTAATAAAAGCCAACTAAACAAACTACTGTACAAGTTGTTAACATATTATTAGATGAGAACGATATGACGTCATACAGGTGGTATGACGTCACCCAGGCTATAGTCTCGTCGGTTTGTCTCGTGACTACTACCGTAGAAATCGTAGTATTACCGGCGTACAACAACAAAGTTCGGCTGCAAAATGGCACAAAAAAGCCAATTTACTTCGAATGGGCACAATTTGTGAAATAATAATAGCCCAGCAATGTTTTCTGTCAATAATCCATGTAAATGTTACCTGTGTCTACATTAAAATTCACACACGTATGCCGACTTTCGTATAAGCGACCTTGTGACGTTTTACATATGCTAGTTTTAGCATCTGAGAACATGAACATCTTTTATTTGTTTGAACATTTAATTTATTAGTAAATTGCAATTTTAGTTCAAAATAAAAAAAAAAATAATCAACTGATGAAAAGTGTGTTGTTTATTTGTTCATTTATTGGATTGATCAACTTATTATGTGGAAGCCAACTCTTACATATATGGAGGGAGGAAATTTTAACGGCCAAACCCAGGGACGTACCGCGCAAGTGTTTTTA
This sequence comes from Cyclina sinensis, assembly GCA_012932295.1. Lineage (NCBI taxonomy): Eukaryota > Metazoa > Mollusca > Bivalvia > Venerida > Veneridae > Cyclina > Cyclina sinensis. The sequence continues at coordinate 12,015,573 of JAAONU010000012.1, read as the reverse complement.
CGATCGTAAGAAGTAGTTAACACTTATTTCACAATGTGGTTTATTGTCTGGTCGTGTTAGAATCAAAATAACAAGTATCCAGTTGTGGATTATCGTAGAATAACCCGCGTTTTTCGTTCTTATGCGAAACAATATATCACTCAGGCCTACGGCCTTCGTGATATATTCCTACGCATAAGAACTCAAAGCGTGGGTTATTCTACAATAAACCACGCCTGGATACTTATTATTTCTTAAATGAAATTAAACAGATCACATACAGTGCATTGATATTAGTCTTGTATAAAGACTTGCTCATCTACCATTGTAGGTGGATAATGAACACTTCCTTCGGGTATAAATGCCTTAAGGAAACTTTTTTGAATATATTTATGTTCTTCTGGGCATCATCAATTATTTTTTTTATCCTACAGAGAATAGGCCAATCAAATACATATGCAGTATATACTCAGTTAGTTTTAGATTATGTCCCTTTAAATTGGATGGATCGTGAGGATTTTCTTCAGGTTATATGTTTCGTAAGCATTTGGACTCATTACAGTTTGTTAAGCTTGTTCTGTGAAGCTCACAAAGCTTAGATCACACCTTTTTTTGGTCAGTTAATTAGTCTAAACTGGATTCAAACTCAAATTCTCACTGAAATACTATTATCTGTAGAAGTTATATTGTCTTAGGTAAAACTTTGTTTTAATATAAGTGGAAAAAAGTATGTGTAGTCTATTTCATAGAATCTTCAGATATTTAATTGTGATAAATCCATCATCATGAAGCTGAATTAAACAATCTTTCCTTGAGATAAAAGAATTAAAATGAAAAAAGAGATACAATATTGTGCTTTTAATCAGAAAATTTAGCACATAGCTTTGAAGTTATATTAGTGTTTTAGTCATAAAGCCTTGGTTAGTACTTCTTAAACATTCTGAAAAGTGTTTTGACAAGTTCCTGCCGAAACATGTTTATAAACTTAATTTGTAATAATGTTTAATTACGAGTTAGTTATTAAGAGGACTTGGCATCCACATAAAGCACAAATAATTTTTTTCAATGTCTCAGATCTTCGTTAATGGAAATACAAACATTTGAAGATTTGTTTGTCTTTAATTTAGCAATTTTCTCTCAAAAGAAATGATTTAGGGGTGGGAATACATTCAGAATTATAGAACCATAAGCTCAAATGCTTAGGAAAATCACAGTTTCATACATAAAGTTTTAAAGAAAAAAATGGTTTTCATGGTTTGTGCTTGTCTTTAATACCTCATTTAAGTGATTCATTTCTTTAAGAGATTAATGTAAGCAATGAAAGAAGTTTAAAGGAATTAATATCTGGTACCTGTGTAAGACGCCCCTCCAACAATTTTGATGCCGATCAAAGCTGTGGAAATTTTTACGCTGTTAATTTGAAATGCAACTTTGTTGTAATTGCCAAAACATATGTAGTGCAAGTTTTCACTTTTAACTCGGAATTTCGAAATGTTTTGTGTGTGGTCATAATATTTTACAGTTGAGTTTATTGGCTTGAAAATTGTTTGCGTAAAATTCATGTCATACCTCATTGGTATTATTTTCTCATTTGGTATTAGTTAAATATGGGATTCATTTCTTTATTTCTTCTAAGTCTGTTGGCACGAAGACATTTGCAGGTTCTAGTACATGCAACATTGTTCAGTGATCTCGTTTAGAAATTTTTTATTCATGTGCAGTATTGTTCAGTGATTTCACTTAGGCCCATTTATTCATACAACATTTTTAAGTGATCTTACTAAGTGTTATGTTGTTAAACACACATAAACACCTGGATGCTAGCACTCTTATCATTGATATGTAACACTAAGGTTCCATTAATTATACCCCCCACAAACAAAGTTTTCAGGGGGGGTATACTGGACTCATCCTGGCGGTCGGTCACATTGGACATCTTTACCTTGCGTCGCAAACTCCTTCAGTTTTCAACTGATTGAAATGAAAGTTTTAAGGAATGGTCACTAGGCAATGTAGATGTGCAAGACATATTTTTGATGCATATCCATCACACAAGGCATTGCAGAGTTATTGCCCCTTGAACTTAAACTTTTTTCCATGTTTGTAAATTATATACCTTGTGTCACGAACTCCTCCTTCAGTTTTCAACCAATTGAAAAGAAACTTGGCAGAAATGGTCACCAGACAATGTAGATGGGAATGACATTTTTTTTTATGCAATCCATGCAGGCAAGGCAGAGTTATTGCCCCTTAAATTTCTACTCTTTCCCATTTTTGACTAATATATACCTTGTGGCACTAACTGCTTTATTTTTCAATGAATGGTGATGACACTTGGCAAAGATAGTAATTAGGCAATGAGGATGTGAAAGACTTATTTCTGATGCAAACCTAGCCAGGCACAGTTATTGCCCTTGAACTTGGACTTTTTGTCACATTTGACATACCTTGTGGCACAAACTCCTCCATCAGTTTTCAACAGATTAACATACATACCGTAAAAATTCTATTAACTGCCCATGCTCTAATAAACGCCCACCCCCACTTTTGGGCCGAAAAATGGCCTTTTTTTCACCAAAGTTCGATAAAAAAAAACAGCCTCTTTTAAACGCCCCCCCCCCCCCCCACCCCCATTTTGACAAAATTGAACTTACCGTTAAACCGAAAGCTTCCTAATTTCCGTTTTAATGCACGCCCGAACTTCTTTTTTTCTATCTTTATTTCCGAAAAGTTTGTAGCTACACGGAATTTCAATTCAACCGCCTATCACAAAAGTGCCTTTTGATGATGGTCGCGGTTCCCCAACTGTTTCAGCCGTTATTTCAACGACACTACCATTGTCAAACAACTTTGTTAGAGGCTGACATAATCCCTCGGGTACATGTCCAACAATAGAATTATTGTCACACCTTTTTACAATAATCGCGCTGTCACTGTATTCATTTTCTGGTTCCAAAGTACACTGCAATAAAGTTCCAACTTCACATGTATTTTTATAAACGTGATGTCCCTTAATAACCGATTTTATTGATACCAGCATACATGTTGCCATTATTAGAGCTGTAGTTGATCTGAAGTATAAATGTCGGTGTAGAAGCGAGATTTATGCACCAATATTACGTCATTAAGGTCAGCGTGCGTGTTTAATATTTATTGATCGGGGCGCAACAGGGGTATTATTCTGTGTGTATACCTTGGTACATAATTATCTGGTAGATCTATTTATGTCATAAACAGGTAATCGCATAGTAAAATACGTGGAATATGAAAAAATGATGGTCTCATTTTGCATGTGTCTCTAATAAACGCCCACCCCCAACTTTGAGATCAACCATGATTCTAATAAACGCCCGGGCTATAAAAAGAATTTTTACGTTATGTGTTCATTGATCACATTAAGATCCATACAAATGTGTTCATTGATCACATTAAGGCCCATACAAATGTTCCATTGATCAAGTTGAGGTCTTTACAAATATGCTAATTGGTCACATGAAAGTCAATGCAAATGTGTTCTTTGATCACAATAAGGTCCATACATATGTGTTCATTGATCACATTAAGGTCCAGAAAAATATGTTCATTGATTACAATGATCACAATAAGGTCCATACAAATGTGTTCATTGATCACATTATGGTCCATACAAATATGTTCATTGATCACATTAAGGCCCATACAAATATGTTTATTGATCACAATAAAGGTTTATACAGATATATTCATTGATCAGATTAAGGTCCAGACAAAATGTGTTCATTGATCACATTAAGGTCCAGACAAATATGTTCACTGATTACAATAAGGTCCATACAAATGTGTTCATTGATCACATGAAGGTCCATTCAAATATGTTCATTGATCACAATAACATCCATACATATGTGTTCATTGAATATGTTAAGGTCCATACAAATGTGTTCACTGATCACATTAAGGCCCATACAAATGTTCATTTGATCAAGTTGAGTTCTATACTAATATGCTAATTGGCCACATGAAGCTCAATACAAATGTGTTCTTTGATCACAATAAGGTCCATACATATGTGTTCATTGATCACATCAAGGTCCATACAAATATGTTCATTGATCACATTAAGGTCCATACAGATGTGTTCATTGATCACATTAAGGTCCATACAGATGTGTTCATTGATCACATTAAGGTCCATACAAATATGTTCATTGATCACATTAAGGTCCATACAGATGTGTTCATTGATCACATCAAGGTCCATACAAATATGTTCATTGATCACATTAAGGTCCATACAGATGTGTTCATTGATCACATTAAGGTCTATACAAATATGTTCATTGATCACATTAAGGTCATTGCAACTATTTCATTGGATAAAGTACAGTCCTTGCAACTTTGATCACATAAACATCCAGGCAGATTTATTAGCAAATGCAGAATTGTTCTTTAGAGATCTTTTCATATAAAAGTATTCTCATAATCATAGTCTGACCAGCGCTTAGGCCAAAGAAAGGGATATTTGCCCTCAAGGCTAGGAGTAAAAGCTCTAAATCTTCACTGGTGTAGATAAGCCTTGGGGGTTCATCATTATATAAAACTGTCAGTCCTGATGGTGTTGTATTACAGTGCCCTAATTAGTTAAATCAATGAATGATGCTCATAATCTGCATTAACAAAGCATATATTTTATCTCCAATTTTTCTGCAAACTTGTAACAAAGACACAAATTTGATTATTTCTATAGCTGAATTTGTGTTATAAAAGATCTTCTCAAGACTGGATTACGTATTTCCTAAGATTTATATGATATCAGTGTTGGTCTGTTATATATTTCTATTGACTGTAGACTGTTTTTGAAGCTTTGCCAGTTAAAAAATGGCATGGTAACAAGATCTGTAAAATAATATATTAGTTAGATTACCTTTCTGCAATATAACCACAAAATCGACGATTGTTTTGAATTACGACAAAAATATAAAACTGGCACTCACACTTAACATAATAATTTGTTACATAATAATTAACATTCTATTTTGCACTAAATAGCATTTGGTTACTATTAGAACTACATAGCAAAATGTGTTTGAACTCTTCAAAATTATTGCCGTCTTCAAGTAAATTTATGATGCAAAATTGTTTTGGCATATTTTATATGAGCACATGTGACATCTATTATTATACTGTTAACAAAGCTTCAGAAGTTTGAACATAAAAGATCGAGAAATCTTGAAAATATGTCCCGACTTCAAGAACAAAAACCGTTCATCTCCTGTGTTTCTATTGGATTTTATGGACATTTTATAGCAAAATTTGTAATGTGATTTAGTATTCGGCTTTTTCTTGCAGATGCTTTTCAAAATTGGCTTGACATTAAATCTACTGGTTGATCTTTTTGTCTTGAAGGCATTGCTTGAAAAATTATGTTTTATTTGTCTGGTACTTAACTAAATTTTATAAGGAAAGTACGTAGTTGTTACGAGACTGTAATAGGGGTATGTGTTACCGCAACAATAAAAGTTTGAACTCATTCTTCAGTCAGAAAGTCTGTTGAAAAAAATTGCAGTGACAGACTTGACTGTTAAAACATTTAACATAAAACTGACATCTTTCAAGGTTTGACATTCTCAGTTTTTATTTAATTGACAGACTTCTGGAACACATTTTATTAGGTACACTACCCCCAAAAGCTTAACTAAAACTCGGCTGTCACCAAATAAGTTATGATTAGGTACTAATATCTTCCTGCTTGTCATAGAGCAGAGCCTGGAAGCAAGACACTAGGTCTCAACAAATTGGTTTACCTTTCTTATAAAGGTAATGACAACCTCCAAGCTTTAACCCTGATGTTTGTTTTTGCTTGTAATTGCAGTAGATTAGTTAACTTGTGTCTTCATGAGAGAAAATGCAAACATTTAATCAGATTAATGCAATATCTTTTGGAGGGAAGCTTACTGTAAAGAATAGCAGTTTCAAAGTTTAATGTTTTGAGAGACATATTTAACACCATTTAACACCAGGGACCAATAACTAAACTCAAGGTAGGGGGAGGAGGAGGGGGTGGTGGGAGGGGGGAGGGGGCTTGGTCCTGTGGGCAACTGGTACCATTGATTGACTTAAATCAGATACTGTAGGCATTTGACTGGATAATTATGTGTGGAATGATTTCTGTTCTAGCTATAACAAAGACATGCATATGGCCACACAAGGTCATATTGCACAATGGTGATCAGCCATTGTCATAAAATCATTGACCATTGAATTCAAAGTTAGCAGTAATTATATGAAACATCTGCACTTCAGTTTTTGCAGCTTTTTGTTGCCGTAGCATGTCACGGTTTGGTTTCTCTTGTGGGTTTTTCACAACAGGACCAAATAAAACAGTATGTGTGGTCAGATTAGCTAATTAAACTAGGACATTGCCTAGTTAAACTCCTTTCTCTTCTATTATTGGTATCAAAAAAATGCACATGAAAGCTGATGCACTGGACAAGAAATTTTACTCTATTTTTACTCTATTTTCAAAATTTTGCCTTCAAACAAAGGTACAGGTAGAGAAATGTTCTTTTAACCAATATCAGCTGAAATCTTTGAAATGCAAAACAAAGGATTGATTAGGGATTTAAACCCTGTCCCTATGCTTTCCATGACAGTTTCTATCACTAGTAAATTTCATAGTTTAGTTTTAGGATAATGAAAATGGCATTCTTCAGAATGATTTTTTTTTTATACATCTGTAAAATGTTTCTACACTTTAATAGGCTTCACCTGACTCAAAATATCTTTCAGCATCTGTTTGAAGCTGGTAAAATACTGAAATTATTTTAATGATAAAAACATCGAAGTAGATCTGAACTTTTTTTATAGCATGATCTTTTGGCCAGGTGAAAGATAGGTCTGTGCAAACAAAGGGAGCTTACTCTATTTTCAAAATTTTGCCTTCAAACAAAGGTACAGGTAGAGAAATGTTCTTTTAACCAATATCAGCTGAAATCTTTGAAATGCAAAACAAAGGAAAGTATGATTTTAATGAGGATTTTTCCAGAGGTTTTGTTTTCCTTCAGTGATGTGGTACAGATGTTGAGAGAGATAAGCTCTGGAACTGGAAAGAAAATTCTTATCTCTACCAATAGAAGTTTGAAAGTGAATTTAATGTCAAAATCTATTGTTATCAGTTCCTATGACATTGACTCATTGTTGAGAATTAGTAAATTTCTCCATGGAAACCAAATTCTTTGAAGATTTGGTTGTTTTGGCAAATGAAATGAAATTTTTGCCTTCTCCTTAAAGTGCTTCTGCTAATTTGTGGCAATTTTTATTTTCATTGTGAAGTAGAAGTAGTTAGGTTTCCATCTCTCTAGTAAAATTACCTGTCAAGGCGATTAACTCATTGTCTTAAAAAAATAGTCTTTCATCAGTTTAGTTTATTAACAATGTGTGTCTTCTGCAGATTTTATGATAAACATAGGTTGTAAATTATTTCTCTTGAGTTGTTCATTGTCTTTGTATGTTAAAATGTTAAGTTTGCTTTGTTTAAATGTACAATAAAGGTTTTCCTAATTGTTTTGACTATTCCCAATTTCTGCTCAACACTTTGCCTAGAATTAAGATTGCAAAAAACATCAGGCCAGATAAGAATCAAACCTGTTGTTTTACTGTTGTCATTGTTTGAGTTTTGACAAAAAAATTTATCTGATATTGAGATTGGATAAAATTATCTCTTCATTAATTAAGGTGAAAGCATTGCATGATAAATGAATCTTAAGATCATACAGAATTTAATTTTCAGAAATGAAGAAAAAAAAAATGAAATGGAAAAAAGAAAATGAATTGCTTCTTTCACACTTCATTGGCAACCAAAGTGACCTTGAAAATATCAGGAAGTAACTGCATTGCATTGTTTTTTGTTTTTGTTTTAATATTGCTTCTTAAATTTTGATCCAGTTGCATCAAAATTCATTTACATGTATCTTGATGTTTAGATACTTAGAGATAATCTCTCTACATTCCTTTTTCCCCTTTCCAGTTTCGTGCCGCGGAAGTTTAACTAGTTTCCTTGAAATTTAAATCTAACCATTATTGACAGGCGTTTGTCAGCAAGCTGTTAAAGTCACTAATTTTTTGCTGCAGTTTTGTGCAGTTGGTGCAGTCAATTTACATAATCGCGTGTCACTTGCTGTGCTGAATGTGTGTGCTCGTGTCATGAAAATTGGTACTTAATGGTGGCCAGAGGAACATTTCAGGAGAGAAATGCTATGAACTTCTCTTTTATACCAATTTGTACAAAATTGAGAGAAAATTCAAGAGTCTTAATTACATCTACAAAGTTAAATCTTTTTTTGGGTCGCATTTGCCAAATATTTATAAATCGTAATTGAAGGTTTTCACTGTATTATTGAAATATTTACAAATTGTTTTTTTTCCCGAATAGTTGTAGAAGATTTGTAAGCATTGTAAAGTTTATTTTTACGTGCAGTTTTCTTTGTCGAAAAAAGTTGCAAGTTGCATTCTTTGATGTTATAAGTGCATTAACAATAGTGTTGACTCAACAAATAGTTTCGACTCAACAAAGGATGATGAATAATTTGTTATTTTTAGTTTGTTCAGTAATTTTGTGTATCAAGATAACATTATAAGGTATTTGGATTTACACTGGGTGTTTTTAGTTATAAGCTCACCTGACCACAAGTTTTAGTGATTGGTTTTTGTCTGTCTGTAGCTGGTTGTGCATTGTCACTTGTCTGTCAACACTTTGCTTCAGTCAAAACCATCTTGATGAAGCTGATTAAACTTTGCAAAAATATTCCATGCAAAAAAAAAAAAAAATAAAAAAAAAAAAAAAATAAAAAAAAATAAAATAAAAAAATAAAATAAAAAAATTCCATGCATAAAGTTGTACTAACATTGTTCAAAGGGTTCCAGTCCATGAAGAACTTTGGTAACTGTTGCAACTAGAATGAAAAAACCACAAGCCCGCAGAACTCTGAAATTTGGTGTGTAGATAATATCTAGTGGAACTTTACTGATTCTTCAGTTTATGTTTATGGGATATCACTACTGGCCCTACACAAGGGCTCACATGTTTTATATAGAAGCAGGGCTCCCGAAAACCGAAAATTTGCCGGTTTTGACCGAATTTTATCTCTATGGACCGATTTCGATGTCCAAAAGTCCTTAAAAAATCGGTCCAGATAATTTCCCCCCCCCCCCAAAAAAAAAAAATCTGTCTAACTTTTCAAAAAACAGTCAAAATCTCACACCAAAACCTCAACTGATCGCTAATCCGGTACATCACACCTATCATAAAACCATAAAACTGACAATGTTGCCCGCGGCAATTATCGCCAATTAACTTGTAAACAAGTAAAAGTGTGCTTGATTAGCAGCCGGCCAATCGATTAAAAGTTGACCGGCTCAAACTGTGAAATATAATTTCATCGAAATCGTACTCCCCGCAGCGGTTACTTCCCCTGATCAGTACAGAAAACAGTTAGTAGAAAAGCGTGACGTAACCGGTGCGAGGAGTGTGCATCGAAATAGGCGATAACTGTCGTCTGCTTAATTTCATTAAGGGCTTAATAGTAATTGTAGTGGCTAGCTGCAGCACAAAGCACACTTTAAAATATCAGTGACTAGTTTGACGTTGTAAAATTAGCTTTAAGTCTACTTTCGCTTTGAAAAACATATTTTCGCGACGTCAACACTAACATAACTCAAATTGTTCTTTGCCCTTAAATCGTTTCTATTTTTTTTTTTTGTTGGCTCTTGGTCTCGGGGGGGAGGTCTCGGACCGATTGAGATTTCAAAATTTTAGGAGCCCTGTATAGAAGTATATAGATTTTTTTCTTCTCTGAAACATGCAAGGCCCCGAGTTCTAAAATTTTGGATGAAGTATCGTCTAGCAGACTTCTACCAAAATTCATATTGCACCCTTGGAGTTACTAATAGCTTCACTGAGGGAGGTTATTTTGTTTTAATGTGGAATATATAAGAAAATGTAAAAGATTCTTCTCACAAAACAAGGCCCAGAGTTCTAAACTGTTGCATGAAGCCTATGTAAAGATTGTTCATAGGTTTTTCAAAGAGTCATATAAGAAACATTTTAAAATCTTCTCCCAAACCAAATAAGCCAATTAAAGCTTTGATAATTAGCATGCAGCATTGTCTAGTTCTTTCGTTTTGTTTTGATTACAAATCTACTACATTGCACCTTTACCCATGTATGCTTGAAGTAAGATCCATGATGTTTTAGGAAATCTCTGGGAAAAACGGCACTCGGACATAATTTTTGAAAATTGATCTTTTCACTTATTTTCAACAAATGATATCCCAGGATTTATGCCTGTGAGTTTAGATTCTGTAAATGACCTCGACATTATATAACAGAATGTTACTCAAGTGAAGTCAGTGAGTCAGTCTTAAATTAGGTTATGCAGCCATTTAAAAGCTTACTAAACTTGCAGTAGTTTCTGCAATAGTTGGTACAGTTCAAGGTATTGGTTGATTGTGTTTGTCATTGTGATTCTGGCCAGGTTTATCATAAAAAAAGACAACAATACAAACTATATACTTCGGTTTTCTCTGATAGTTTAAACTTTTGAAGCTCAAAATGTAATGTTGTGATACAAAGTTGATGCTTTGTAAAATTTATGGAAGAATGTATACACTGAAAAAAGTTGGCTCCAAATTATTACAAATTACTTTAAATGTCTGCAGTTGTTGACGACCATTAAATAATAAAACGCAAGTTGAATCTGACAGTGATTTACTGAGTGCGGCATCGAGTTGTTCTAGCGCTGAGTGCCTGCACACAACTGGTACATGATCTACTCTATATAACTGCAGGTTTCTAATTGTATCTGATGAAAATACAATTATAGCCCAGTAGGACTCCCTTGTAAAACACAGTATCTGCTGCTACAGCCATACCCTTGCCAATCATCCTGTCTTTAATTTTGTGCGCTACTAAATGGCAGTGAAATAAGGTAGATAGATATATGCTAAATAGAATTTATGGAAAAAGATACTACATCATAAAATATGAGAGTACTTAATGTCTTCTGTGCTTTTCTTACAATGTTTTTTTCACAGTGTCTAAGAAGGATGCGTCTAACTGATGAAGTTTCGTTTACTGCCAGTCTTTTGAACTTGTACGGTGTGTTTTCTTTCTTAAATACATCCCTTTCTTGTATATTTCTGTTGAAATGCTTAAAGATTTTGAAGATTACTAAGCTGTAAAAAGCCATCCTAAATTTATATTGTGGTGAATGGCCATTTAAAGGCAGATTGTTTCAGTTTGCTCAAAGATAAGGAATTGAGGGAGACAACAGATAGATACAACACCATTTGTTCTGGATTGGCTTATATAAGTCAGTATATACCAAGAACTGCTTGTGACTGCTTGGTAAATTTCTTAGCATGCAGACTTACTTGTAATGATGAGGTACTGGGTCTGTTAGAATTGAAAAGAAAGGAATAATATCACGCTACTCGTAAATATTCACAGCTTTTAAGATGTAGTCTTGATAGGTATTGCTGTAAAAGTTTCAAAGTGGATGTCATCATGTGAATGTTGTACGTCATAGGAGACCAAACTGCTTACTGAACCGGTGCTATCTCGGTAAAACAGAATTTTGACTTCTGAAGTACTGCTCGTTATACAAAACCATTCACTTGGGAGACCATCTTCCAATAAATTCTAATTGCAGTGTATATTCGAAGCACTAATATTATTGCAAATAGTGCAGTATTATTTTTATTCAAAATGAAACACCTCCTTTCTGTAATGGTGAAGCAGAGTGTGAAAGCAGATCTGAGGTTAAGATGGTAGTGGAGCTTACAGCTAATTGTTGTTGGTTGTTTTCAACCGCTTAAGTCTTCATAGTTTAAACATTTCATTGACTTTTCTTTGTATAAAGACCATATAAAACACACCTCAAACAAAAACAAAGACAGCTCCCTAGGTGGTCTTCTGTAAATGAATAGTTCTTATCTCAAATAGCAAGTTGTAACATTTTCAGCCTATATTCACTTAATATCTTTGAACATCTCTTCCCAGTGGACATGACTGTTCAAAACAATACTGAACGATACACTGAGGGATTATTTATATGTGAGTTAAACATCAGAAAATTGATATCTAAAAATATTAATATCTAAAAATTTTGATGACTGATTTGAAGACGTTGTCTAAATATTTTTTTTGTTTTTGTTTTTGTTTTTAGTACATTTTTTCCTGGCCTGTATATAAATACCAGTTGAGGACTCTTATGTACTGACAGCAAGAAATAAACAACAAAACTTGTTTTCAAAGAAAATCATGTAACCACAATCCATTATACACTATATTTTCCTTGTTGAAAGCCAAAAACATAATTTAAAATACATGGAAGTGGTATTTTCTGCCTTAATTTAAACATTGGTAGCATTCTTAAGCTAATGCTTTCCCTGACATTTATAAAATGAAAGCGTTTTGAATTGCTTGTAAATACAGAAAAATATGTTAACGATTTCATACAACAGAAACTTTGAAACATGTACAGACTTAATGGCTACTGTTACTGTAAAATTAGTAGTATGAAAAAGAAGATTTTTTGTGATTTTACATTTTTTTAAGAGTAGAACTTTCATGATTTTCTCTTATATTACATCTCATACAGAGACAAAGAAGACCAAAGAAGTTCAGAAATAGCAACCTACACCAAAATAATCATTAAATTGTCTTCTCATAAACGCTTTTTAAAATAATTTCTTAGAGCAAAAATGTAGAGGTCAGCTGGAGTATACAGCCATAGAACCTTTAATTTTCATAAGGAATCTGAAAAATTCAAGACCATGCATGCATAAAGGTCAAGGCCAGTGAGACTTGCAGCCTATGTCTGACAATGAAAATTTAAACTTGAAATCAAGGCTAATGAGACTTGCATCTAATGGCTGACAATGAAAACTTGCAAGTCAAGGCCAGTGAGACTTGCATCTGATGTCTGATGATGAAATCTTGAAGGTCAAGGTCTGTGAGACTTGTATCTAATGACTGACAATGAAAACTTGAAGGTCAAGGCCAGTGAGATTTGCATCTAATGGCTGACAATGAAAACTTGCAAGTCAAGGCCAGTGAGACTTGCATCTGATGTCTGATGATGAAATCTTGAAGGTCAAGGTCTGTGAGTTTTGCATCTAATGACTGACAATGAAAACTTGAAGGTCAAGGCCAGTGAGATTTCCATCTTATGGCTGACAAAGAAAACTTGAAGGTCAAGGCCAGTGAGATTTGCATCTTATGGCTGACAAAGAAAACTTGAAGGTCAAGGCCAATGAGACTTGCATCTGATGTCTTATGATGAAAACTTGAAATTCAGTGCTAGTGAGACTTGAATCTAATGGTTGACAATGAAAACTTGAAGGTCAAGGCCAGTGAGATTTGCATCTTATGGCTGACAAAGAAAACTTGAAGGTCAAGGCCAGTGAGATTTGCATCTTATGGATGACAAAGAAAACTTGAAGGTCAAGGCCAGTGAGACTTGCATCTGATGTCTGATGATGAAAACTTGAAATTCAGTGCCAGTGAGACTTGAATCTAATGGTTGACAATGAAAATCTGAAGGTCAAGGCCAGTGAGATTTGCATCTGATGTTTGATGATCAAAACTTGAAGGTCAAGGCCAGTGAGACTTGCATCTGATGTCTGATGATGAAAACTTGAAATTCAGTGCCAGTGAGACTTGAATCTAATGGCTGACAATGAAAACTTAAAGGTCAAGGCCAATGAGACTTGCATCTGATGTTTGATGATGAAAACTTGAAGTTCTAGGCCAGTGAGACTTGCATCTAATGGCTGACAATGTTAAATACAGTCGAACTTGTGAACAAAGAATAGAAGAATGGGGTATGTTTGGGTGTGACCTTTGGGGGTGAAAGGGACTGACTATGCTTGGTTGGAGTGAGCGACAAAGGTCATATTTAGGTTGAAACTAACTGCCTAGTTATCACATTAGGAACATGTTCTACAAATCTAACAATCGAGCTTTTAAATATACCAGCATACTTTTTGTCAAATCATCAATAATAATAACTGTGCTTGTTTTTAACACCTTTTGAAGATAGCTTCTGATAAGTTCTCCTTAGTTAATGATGATTATGAATGGCCGCCATCAAACAATAACTGGCTGTGGGATGGTTTTTGGCTGCAGCTGCAGTCAGCATTTGACCGTTATTCCCGACATGCTTTAAAACATGTTTGGTTGGAAGAAGTCAGATTGACCATTGTCCTCAGGTGACCGCTGTTCACAAGTGCCCATTAGTACAAGTTTGACTGTATTTCTTTTAGAAACAAGTCATGTTTTGTAACATTATTATTTATTGGTGGGGGTGGGGGGACTTTCATTTGTTCAGTAAAACATCTACATGTAGCTTTCTCTGGTATAAAGCATTAATTAGAATTAAGTTGCTGTAACATGCAATTTTACACTGGAATACAATAGATAAAAAAGATATTAGATCTGACAAAAAGTGCATGTGTTGTGTATTTGAATGCAGGTTTTCATAATTGATAGCAAGGATTACTCAAAGTGATTAAAATGTGTCAAATTATGATGGTTAATTGCAAATTGCAAACTTTACACATGTTAAGCTCTGTGTTAAAAATAATGGTTGAGGAAGTGTTAGCTGTTATTAACTTTGTTACAGTTGAACAACATTAAATACAGCTAAAATGACATTTTCAGTACAGCTTATTACAAACAAAAATTATTTTACATTATTTTTTTGAGAAATCAAATACTAATTTTTGTAACCAATTATCGTTGCACCAGTGGAGCAACCATTAACCAGTCACTCATCAACATCCTTTTTATCAGTCAATTATATGTAATTTTAATTGGAGATTGATAACTGTGTGTGACTTGTATGTGACATATTGTATAAAACCTGATCCCTTCCGCAGATTTCAAGTTTTATAGCATGGACATATTTTTTAGAAGATAAAATGACTGAACAGACTTTCACTGCTCTGAGAAATAACATAAAACAATTTTCTTAGAATTTTTCAGAATGTTTAAAATTGGCAGATATTTTCCCAGGGATTTAAAATGTCAGACATGGGTGTCAAAGGCATTAAAAGATTTAATAAGACCACTAAAATTATTCAAGAACAATTAGCTGTCTACAGTAGACTGGGTGTAGCAGTTATTTCTCTGTTTAAACATACAATGGATTGTAGGACCTTTCAAGCAACAGAAAGAAAAGGGATTAGAGTTCTTTTTCAGTTTGTGATGTATTTTCCTTTGATGTAAAGTCAGTGACTGAAAAAATATCTATGTAGGGTTGTACTGGCAGTACTGCAAGAAGAAAGAGCTGATTCTTGGGAAGACCTTAGTGACAAATAGCTAATGGTACTTCTGTTCTTACCTCTTGTTTCAAAGCCTAGATGGAGCATGAGGTAGGTGTATGTCAAAGACCCATTTCTTTATTCCACATGTGTCCTTCTGGAACCACGTAAATGTTGATTTCAGCAACGCTTCTCTTTAGGGCCTTCTTTTGAATGTTGTATGTGTTGCATTCTAGTCAGTCTTGTTGCAAAGATCTTACAAAATTGTTGCCGAGCTTAAAACCTCATCTTTTTGCTACAACAAACTTGTCCTTTTATCAGAGCTTTTGTTTCTTCACCTGTTTTTTTTTTTATTGAAGGCAATTTTGGCTTATCCCATCAACTATTCCTAATTGTTTCTGGAGATAGAGTGGAAGACCCCTTTAAAATTACAGTTGTAAATTTCATTCAATTGACAAATCTTGATAAAACATGACAAGCAGATTATTGATTGGTTGCTAGAAATAATTTTATCAAAATATTTCCAAGGCTGACTGTGTCCTGAAAATCCAGGCAGACTTGTTTTCAAGCTAAATTAAAATTATTGATTTGTGTGAAATATCAGTTGTCCAGTCTGCCCTGCTTAATGTCAAAACAGACTGGGCATCAATGAATTATTTTCTGGACAAACAATACCTTGTATAAAAGGTTTGCAGGAAGAAAAGTGCATTTGAAATTTCTCTAAAAGATGTTTTACTTTGTACAAGTAGAGAATGAATACTTCAGAAAAAAAATTAAAATAATAAACATGAATCACTGTGAAATTGTTGTCAGTCTCAGGCAAGTATCCATTGCATAAAATGCATGAATTCACACTGAATCTGTTCAGGAAATCTCTGGTTTCATAGAAGAGTTAAGGAAAGTTAAGACCTATGAAATTTTATGAGACAAATGATTGATATATTATATATTGAATTGAACACATTTCTTCAATCTTTGTTGCTTTCGGAGACAAATTCAAGAGTCTTTTAAGTCATTCAGAAGGTTTCAGTTTTCCAGCTGAGGTTTACAATATTCATGTAAGTGCCAATTGTCTTACACATGCCTTGAGAATTTCATGACATTGTGAAGTACTTAAAAGTTTCATATAAGAAGTAAGATTTTGAAGTTTTGGTTAAGTATTTCATGAATTTGTCTGTGAGATGTTTTGAAAAGGCTTGTCTGAACATTTTTTAATCATATTTATAGTATACAGAGGTATAAGAGAGTATTGCAAGATTTCCTAGGTATATAAACACAAATTAGGCCTGGTTAAACAGGGACTGTACAGATTTTGGTTGTCAGATTTACAAGATATTAGCCTTGCCTTAGACTGGTTCATTAAGAAGATTAAAGACAAGGCTGCACTAAAAGGCTTAAATTTAACTTAACAGCTTCATATAAAGTTTTGATTAAATTTACACTTAGCAATGAATAAAGACAGTTTTCAGCAGGACCAAGACAGACCTGGCAAAGCAGCTCTCGAGACAGAATTGGACGGACAGCTGTAAGACAGGACAGGTCAGTTTGGTTCAGATTAGGCTGTACCAAACCGTTTCATAGGAGGAATGGCTTGATAAAGGTGTCTTGTGATACAGCTTTAGATGATATGATTTCTGTAAAACCTTCCATGTACTTTCAGACAATTTCTTGATGAAACTTGGTACCAGTTTTTGATTAATTTAAACAGAAGAAATATAGAATTAACATTTGTGCATTGTGCAGAGGCAGATAGAGAAATACAGACCTTGAGGTGACTTTATATAAAATTAATTTACATTTTCACTAGAACTGAAAGTACATTTTAGCACTTTCAGGAACTGTGTATAGATTATGCAAATGACTTGTTGGAAATTACAAAAAGGTTTGTCCTTAATTTGATGGCTGAGAGTAATAAAATCTTGCTTTAAGCTGAAGTGTAAATGAGATTGTAACAATATTTTCCAGTTTTCCAGCTTTAATTGTGTGAAAAGTCAATCTAGCTGAAGGTTTAGATCTTGTATAATTATCTGCGGATAGGTCAACGTTTTATAATGTTTCATGATAGCTGGAATCTTGATTTAAATGCCAGAGGTGCTTAGAAAGAATGAGATTGGTTTATGTTTCTTTCACCATAACCAGTCTTCACCCGCCTGACAGGAATGGACATTTATCCAAGAGGATTAAAAATCAATTTCTCTTCAAATTGTTCCCGGTCGTTGGATCAGCATTTGTTCAAGAGTCAGTTGCCCATCAGTGATAAGGAGACAAATACATTGTGTAAACATGACATTAAAATTTTCTTCAACATCTGTTGATAGTCTTAGAGTTTCTTTTCCGAGTGTCTGCAGAGACGGTCCTTTTTGACAGAACATCATTATTCTGCAACTACGCTGCCCCCTTTTTTTCAGATTTAAAAAGAAAAAAATGGTGCATATTTAAGTTGCTAATGAAATGTATTTAACAAAGCTTGTGTCTTTATTAAGTTTTAAAGTTTATTCTAATTTTGTGTGGTATGTCTGTTGTGCAAAAATAATTCTGATGGGAGGCTTGATGCTTTAAAAAAGTCCTTGAATGTGTGGAGAAACATTCCTTTAAAATTTGCTTTTGTACTTCAACCAAACATGTAGTTTCTTTTACAAGGTCCTAAGACTTTGCAGCATTTTAATGTCTTTCTAGATATTTTGTAATCTGAATAGTAAAATAAATGTCATGAGGTAGTTCATTTTGATTTGCATGAAAAGGAACAAAAGATTATAAAACACACAAAAGCTATAAATAGGTAACAGCTTGTTTTGTTTTGTTTTTCCTCAGTTTAAATGGAATTCTATTATATTTAAACATTGATTATATATTTTGTGTGCATGGCTTGGTTCAGTGTGCTAAACACACCTGTGCCGTTGGTTGATCTGGTCAAGAAAAAGGCTCGGAGAAACATTGGTAATCTTTTTACAAGGTACTATTTGATTGAAATGCATGTTACTGGTGTCTGACCTATAGAAAGAGCCTGAATTGATCAGTTAGGTTATTAGGATTAGTAGGGTTAAAGTGATCTTAACACAGAAACTTGTTTCTAGGCTTTATTCAGGTTTCAGTATAGATCAACACATGTGAAGTAGCCATAATCAGAATTATTTACCATTTATAGTATTCTGTTTATAGATTAGGAAAACAAATGCATATTCAACAATGTTGATTGAGGATGAATCCAATCTTTTCCTCTTGAGTAGAGGCTTGTATACATTCCAGGAATAATGTTATAATGAACTATACCACCAAATTGTTTGTAATAAGTATGAAGAAAGAGGAATTGAAACTATTTGTTCCAGTTAGTGTGTGGGTTTTTATTGAAATCTTATGAAGTCCCAAAGGAAGTACCTCATCTGATTAACAGTGAACCAGTTTGATAGAAAAAGGTATTTGCTATCCTCTGTTTCAGTCTTTCTTTTCTTCCATTTGCAAAAAATGTTGTTGTTGTCTTTACAGTGAAGCACATTGTTTGATGGGAGACACATATAAGAGGCTGAAGAAACTTGGGACTTCTTATCAGGCACAGAGATTTTAACAGATACAAACAAAACACAGCTACGAAGACAGAATGAGTGCTGCAAAAATGGTGGCAGATTCCACACAAGGGGACGTGCCTGAGATGTCAGGCACAAAGAAGAGAAAGAAGATGGTACAGAAGAAAAAAGTTAAAAAGAAGAAAGAATCCACAAAGAAAGTAAGATTTCATTGTAATGAAACATAAAGTTGATAAGGCTAGTGATGATGATGATGATGTTGGTGGTTTGGCTGAAATAGATGAAATTGAAGAAGATCTTTTAGCCAGTTTGATGTACATGCACTTCTGCTTTAATATCCCTTAAACTATAAAGGTATTGTATGATGAGCCTTTAATTATCCCCTGCATCAAGAGCAGGAGGGGAATATAGGAATGGTCTTCATCTGTCCGTCCGTCCATCCATCCCTCATTGTTCCTGTCCACATCTGTGTCTGCTCCATAACTTCAGAACTATTTGGAGGATTTGAAAATAACTTGGCACAAATGTTTACCATCATGAGACAATATGATGAGCACAACACACAGATTTCTATTCCCAAGGCCAAGGTCATACTTAGAGGGGCATAACTTCTTCATAGTTTTTCGTGTCCACTGCATAACTTTAAAACTATTGGGAATATTTTAGAATAATTTAGCAGAAATGTTTACCACCATGAGACAATGTGCAGAGCTCAACAACCAGATCCCTACCCCCAAGGTCAAGGTAACACTAAGTGGGCAATAACTTCATGTTTTTCGTTTCCACGCCATAACTTTCAAACTTTTTGGAAGATTTTAAAATAATTTGGCAGAAATGTTTACCATCATGAGACAATGTGCAGAGCACAACACCTGAGTCCTTACCCCCAAGATTAAAGTTAAACTTAAAAAGGCAATAACTTCTTTATGCTTTTTCATGTCCTCTATGCTGCAAACTATTCGGAAGATTTTATAATAACTTGGCAGAAATGTTTGCTAACATCAGACGATGTGTTGAGCGCAGAACCAGGTCCTAACCCCCCAAGGTCAAGGTCACACTAAGAGGGCCATAACTTTTTCAAGGATAAAAGGATTTTGAAATAACTGAAATAACCTTGCACCAATGTTCACCATCATGAGATGATCACCCAGTTCCGTACCCCCGACATCAAGGTCACAGGTAAAAGATATGGTCCATTTGCCTTGTCTGGACCATAACTTCCTTAAGCTTGAAAGGATTCAAAATATGCTTGCATATAATTGTATGCAACTTTTGAACTACAAGGACAGTTTCATATTAACTGAGTGTTTGTTATTAGCTCACCTGAGCTCATGGTGAGCTTATTCCGTCGTCTGTCAGACGTCCACACTTAGTTTGTTATCACTCTAGTGGTTACATTTTTGGTTCAGTTGTCATGAAACTTAGTCAGGGTGTTTGTCCCAGTAATTAATCGCACATGTTTGAACATGGGTTATCTGACATTAAAAACTAGGTCACGTGGCCCAAAACTAGAAAAAACCTTGTTAACACTCTAGAGGCTACTTTTCTCTCCAAACATCATTGAAATTTGTCAGAAAGGTTGTTTCGATGATTTCTATCTCAGGTTCGAATTTTTGTCATCTGGGCTCAAAACTTAGGTCCATAACAACTTTTTTAATAGCAGTCATACTCAGGTGAGTGATTTAGGGCCATCATGGCCCTCTTGTCTAACACTACATAGTAGTTGGTTATCCATCACCTCACAATGGCATTTAATAATAAACTTGATTTTTTTTAAATTTTGAGGGTTCTTAGCAGTACTGTCATAGCCACCCTCTATTACTTACATGCATTTACAACAGATTTACAACCAACCCTCAATCGGCGGTGGGGGGTATAGCTGTCATTAAGACTGCTTGCTTGTTGTCTTGGTTTTTTTATTTTCCAAAATCGATCAAATACAGGGAAGGTAACAAGTTCAACACCAACTGCCAGTGATGCTTTGTCACTTTACCTGAGTAATTATTTACCTCTCAGACTTCATTAACCCTGTCTGCATGCACCTGTACAATCTTGTTGGCCTAGGATTGAGAAAGTGCATGTTTTCCATAGCATTAGTCTCATGCAACTTGGTTGAAGTGTCACCAGCAATTAGCCATATGAGCAACTGAAGGGTAGGAAAGCCGTTGAGATTTACTGATAGGTCAGTTTCCAATATTGTCTGCAGATTGAAATGGAAGATGGACTGATTGTTCAGTAAATTATAGCCAGTCTTCATCAGTAGATGAAATGGTAATAAAAGTTTTGATGGAAATCTATGCTTAGCCTTGGGAGAAAAAATAGTTCTGTCCAGGTCAGAAAGATTGCTTGATGTTTTGAAGACAGAAGTTTTGGCTTTGAGTGTGAAGATAAACTGATAAGAAAAAAAGAAAGGACTAGTTCGTTTTGACCAAGGGAAAATTTAGAGAAGAATCTTAGTTTTGTTTACATGCAGATTTTCAGAGATAAGATCAAATTGGGCTTAACTACAACTTTTTAAAAATCGAAGTCCAGCTGTGGTTAGAGTTAGGTATAAAAGCAAATGTTTGGCTGGCAATAACAGTACCAGATAATGATGAATTGCTGTAACTGTTGTTGTTATGTCTCTGTGATGGGTTTAACCCTGAACATGCTGAAATTTTGTAATGGATTTGCCCAGCTTTGACTTTGGAACAGTCCATTCAAAGTTTAAGGGATTTCAATATCAAAATACAAAAATGGAGCTACCAACAGTATAGACTTCACAGATGTGCAGGCTGGCCTGGCTCTGTACTGGTGGCAAAGGCTAATCACTTTCGGTTCCAGCAGGTTAAGGGTTAAGCCTTGCTAATGGCTTTAATTTTGTATCAAAATAATATGCACTTCAATTTCGTGAGAGATACCTGTACACTGGTAAGTGTTAGAGACAACAGTTTTCCATAATGCAATGACTAATAATTTGATGTTGAAGTGTAATTTCTCTTTTATGGAATAAAAAAGAAACATTTTCATAACTGTCTAGAAAGGTCATTTTGAGAAAAGTATGAGATAATTGAATTGTAAAAAGGTAAAAAAAAAAAAGTTTTAAATTTTGGAACAAGAAGAGTGCAAAAAAAATGTTGAACAAAGGGAGTTGTCTGACTAAGGAGAAGAATTAAGAAAAGACTTAATGAAACATGTAAAATGCAAGACAGGTTCTCTTATTGTTAAGGTGAGCTGATACCTTGAAAGTTTTTGTTGAAACATTAGGATTAGCTGATTAGTTTAGTCAGCAAATATACATTCTTTGTTATAGAAACACAATCTAGTGTGCAGGAAAGAAACATGGCCTTTACTACCATAATTATGAGTTCTGTAGTTTTCACTGCTGCCTGACATATCTATGAGATATCATGCCTTGAAATTGTCAGATGGTCATTTCTAATTAGATCAATAGAAAAGAAAAGGAAATTGTAAGAAGAGTTTGAGATATTATCATAGAAAGAGTATAAATTCTGGTGCCTATAAACCTATGATGCTGTCTGATATGGCTAATATTGATAGAATAGAAAGTTCTAACTCCAAACTTAATTACAAAATATTGGCTTCTTGGTCAGTTAAAACTCTTAGGTCAGTATGACCTACAAAATGGCAGAAGAATGAAATACAAGAAGTGGTCAGTTTATAAGATCAGCATGTCTGATATTCAGGAGGTGATTTTATCTATAGTATTCTTACACTGTTTATAAATTTCAGGTGCAGAGTGGATATGAGGTTTCCAGGCATAGAAAAATAAACTATGGGAATCTTGGTTCTTTAGACCACACATGGTTTAAAATGTGGTTGTATTAAAAAGAAATGGGACAAAAAAAAAACCTTATCTTAAACAGTCATTTCATCTACTGCTATTTGTGACAGTATCTGGATCTCAGAAATAATTGGCTGTACCAGTGATGTTTTAATTGTTTTATGTAACTGTTTAGGGTATATCCCTATGGCCCTGCACTGTCTTCCTTGCAAGTCTCTTATAGCATTATTTTAAGTACATCATTGGTAGTACATGCTGAAAAACTCTATACATATGTTGGCTGCTTCTTTCCCCCCACCCCCCCTGAAAAAAAAAAAAAAAAAGATTTACCCTTGTCCATGCAGAGTTAGTGAATTCATCTGAAAATTTTGTGTCATATTTAGCTCCTAAAGTAATTGAAATTGAATCATGAAACCTTCCAGGAATGTTTACCATGATGAGTTGCTTGGCACCTGGCGTTTTGTTTGCAGCTAATCACAGTATGACTGCTGTTACAGCCCTTGAAATAGTAATAATGGTCATTTAAAACTTTTATGTTGTGCATAGCTCCTAAAGTATTGAAATGGAATTATGAAACCTTCCAAGAATGTTTGCCATGATTAGTTGTCATACATCTTGGGATTTTCTTTGCAGTATGTCCATAGAAGTATGACCAGAGTAATGTCCCTTTAAATAGTAATAAGGGGCATTGTAGAAAATCTTAGATTTAAGTACAGTGGATATGCCACTACTTATACAGCATGCGGAAAATAAGATTTGCTTTTGTCTGTTTGCCTGTGACTCTGTTTGTCTATACGCTCTTCCTGACAAAGTAACTAGGGGGGAGAGTGGGGCGGCAAGTGTCCTGTGGACACATTTCTAGTTTTATCAGTACCAATTTGCTAGGATATCCATCTGTCTGTTCATCCATCAGTTTGTCTGTCACAAAGTTTGTCAG
This sequence comes from Cyclina sinensis, assembly GCA_012932295.1. Classification (NCBI taxonomy): domain Eukaryota; kingdom Metazoa; phylum Mollusca; class Bivalvia; order Venerida; family Veneridae; genus Cyclina; species Cyclina sinensis. Next base: position 11,992,049 of record JAAONU010000012.1, on the reverse strand, counting down.
CACAACTCCTCCTACATATAGATTTTGATTATCTTTTGTGAGCACAACTCTAACATTCATTACTGGATTTTAATGAAACCTTTCAGATATTTTCAGTACCAAGTGAAAATCAAAAAAACTACATCATTCTAGTTTGAGTATGATATTCACTATAGCAGAATGCAAAGAAATTAACGGAAACAATATTGTAGAATTTCAGTAGGATTAATATAAAAGAATTTTTTATTTGAATGATAGGAAAAAATAATAAAAAAACTTTTATGTTAATTATATTTCTTAGACTGATCCTTAGTCAGATAAGGAATAAAGTTAAATGAAATTGCAGAATCCAGCATTTTTTAAGGATATTTTGTTTACGATTTATATATTCATACAAAAAGTTGAGCATTGTTGAGTACTCTCTTCCTTACCCAGGTAAAACACTTGATATTTTGTTTTTTGTTTTTTCAAAGATAATAGATGGTCTTGAAAAACTTCCCCCGTTTGCTGGAATGTCATTTAATGCAATATTTTCATGAAGAAAAATCTGTGAAATGCTTGTATGTCAAAAGTAGGAGGATTTTATGCACTGGCTACTTAATCATTTTCTGTTTTACCTAGTAGCAGGAATGATAAGAAAAAATAAACTTGTGTTGAGATTATCCTTTGAAGCATTCACTGATATGCTGGCCAGACCTTGGAACTTCATTTCAACTGTAAAATCAATTTCACTGCCATGTTTTTATTCGTGGAAGAGGTCACAATGTTAAAAGTGAATGTCCGCAGCAGAGAGATGGAGAATTTTTCCATTTCTCTCTTTTCTCAAGATATTTAATCTTTTGGACATGCAATTAAATTCTCAATCATTAGCAGGCATTATGGATGACTCATGCACTGGTCTTGCATTGCTTGAAGGGTCAAGTTTGGCATGCAAATTTTCTTAGAAATTGACTGCTGCATTGTAAAATGGACATTCCCAGGAGATTTGGTAATGTATTTTACAAGCCCTTGCTTCACACGTTTTGGCAGTGCAAGTGCTCTAAAAATGCATATGTGTGAATTAAAAGTCATAAGGGAACACTAGAATGTCCACCACTGACCATAAAAAAGTTGTCCTCGACATTTTAATCATGGACAGAACAGGGACAGTTTGCAGTTAGATGCAATATTGACAATTTTGTTGTCACACTGGGATTAAAAAAGATATTCACATGTCCAGAGGATATAATTGAAATTCATCAAATTGAATTGGCTGCACTTGGACAGAAACTGTTTTTGTGACAAAATGCATAAATTTACTGTAGTTGTTACTGACAGCTGAAGGCTTTTATGAAAATGGCCTTTGCTGGTGTCATGCTCAATAGGCAAATTAGGTTTCAAGTGGGATGGACAAATTTCAATGGGACACAAAGTGAGGTGTCATGTCCTGCAGTATGATTTTGGTAATCAGAATATCAGGCTCTGAAAAAATATAGTTCTTGTTTTATTTCTTCCATTATGCATGCAATGTAAAATGGTCAGCCCATGGTTGTAAGAAGTGCATTTATATGTCTTTAAGCATTTTAGACTTTGTTTTAAATTTGCATATTTATGAATTTGCATGTTTAAATTAAATTGGTATTTGGGTCACATGTAAAAAAAATTGTCTTACATGAAAACACAAGATCCAGTTGTAAAATTTTATGCAAAACATAATGTCTAGTGGACCTCTACCAAGCTAGGTGCTTGTATTATACCTCTAGGGCCTTTTTTTGGTGCCACCATGGGGATCATATGTCTGAATTTAAGCTATAAGGCTGAGACTGAAATTTGGTTTGTAGCATTGTCTTTTGAACTTCCACCAAGATTATTCAAATTACACACCTTATTGTCATTGGCTTCATCCCAGATTCACATGTTTTACAAAAAAGGATATAGGAATCCTTTTTAAATCTTTTTAGCTTGTCTGTTTTCGAAGAAGAAGTCGAGCTGTTGTGATCACTGCATTGTCATTGTTAATGTAGCTATTACTCATAATCCATAAGGCTTAGAGTTTTAATATTTGGTTTGTAGCATCGTCTAGTGGACCTCTATGAAGTCAGATCAAATCATGACCCCTGGGTCAATATTGGCCGAGCCCTGGGGCTTATAATATAGTTAAATGAAAAAACTTTAAAAAATCTTCTTCTCAAAAACTGCTTGACACAAAGTTTTATTTGAAGTGAGGCATCCTCTAGTAGACCTGTACCATGAATATTCATATTATATTCTTGGGGTCAAAATTAGTCCTACCCCAGGAATCATTTGGTTATGCATAGACATATATAAGAAAAAATTCTATAAGGTACTTGCAAGTTTGTTTCTGATAAATATAACAGATGAGCATTGGTGCCAGTCCGTGGTGCTCTCGTTAATTAAACCATATAGCCTAAAGCTTTGATATTTGATTTGGCATGCATATTTGTCTAATTCTTTAATTTTGATTATAGCTTCATTTAGACTGTACTTGTTGTTTCGAGCAGTTATATTTAGATAAATGATTTAAAGGCATAATGGCCATCAAGATTCTTGCATTTTTCAGTAAAAAAACTTTCTTTCAATACAGTAGGTAAATAGATCATTCCTTTGTGGAGGAAATCACTTCCTTTTTCTCAGTTATTAATTTCAAATGTCAGACCTTAAATGAAATTTCCCAGAGATTTTTCTGACTTACTCGGCTTAACTGGCATTAGCACTGGTCAGGATATTTTTGTACATTCATTTGTATCAAGATCTTCCTTTTGTCCTTCCAAATAACGTTAATTTATCGACTTGACAGACTCAGAGATGTCAGCTTTTACATAAAGACTGTGAAAAATGCTTTATTTTAAATAATCTTCGGAAACCTCTCGGACAATTTTTCCACAAAAGGAGTTTATCATTGTCCGTTTTTCCTAGTTTATTGCGGAGACAGGCTGTTATCTCTCGTAACCTAGCATTATTACGTCTTAAATTCAAACCCTGGTCACGATTAAATTTCTCCAATTGGTTATTATGCTAACTTAGGTTTCGGCCATATTGGGCAGCCCGATTTGCATAACAGTTCGATGAATTGTAAAATGCATGGGTCACCATACTTGATTATTGTCTCCTTTTTTCTCCATTTTCAATGCATCAAAATTGAACAATAGGAGACGAGGGAAGGTCGTTGAAATGATCTGTAGCAAACTGTCCACCAAGATGTAATATGATGTCTTATGCCAGATTTGGTGATTTGCATACAGATACAAATTGTTGATAGATCCTTGGTTATCTTTTGATTGGAACTGGTCTTTGTTTATTACAAAGTGTCTTTGAGGTTATATTTTAAGGGGATGGGGTATTTTTGTTCAGACAAAAATATGTCAAAACATAATTTCAAATTATTGTTTGCACTTTAAAGGATTTTGGTATGAAATGAGTGTTTTTCTTATCTGTGAATTTGAAGTAGCTGTGATCATTACAGTTGTAAATCTGGGGGGATAAAATGGCCACTGATTGTAATATTAGCTAAACTGATCTCTTTTTCTAAGCAATTCTGATTATATAACATGGAAAGTTTCAAGATGTCTATAACAGAATTTGGTACGACAGACTACACTCTATTATTTATTTGAAGATTTGATATTTGAACATTTAAGGTATGTTTGTCCATTATTACATATTGATATAAATCTTTCGATACAAGCCCAGCTGAACAAAATCTTGCATTTCTCGGATGCTTGAACAAGTTAAGTGCACAAGTTTTACCATTGTGTGCATTAAGACTAGGTTGAATTTATACCAGTTATTTATTTCTGTCATTTAACAATGACAGTAATTATTTTCAGTGTTGTTATTTGATACAAGAATTTTAAAAACAGTCATTGTAAGGTTGAATATGTTTGTTTTTGCAGAATAGTACCTTTACTTTTTCAGAGTAAGAGGAAGACCCAGCAGGAGGAGGAGTTTGATGACTCCGACCTTGACCTTGAGAAGGATGTTTATCCAATCGGCTACTATGTCAAGGACAGAGAAAGTCTTCTGGACCAAATGTTTCAGTGTGTAAGGGGGCAGAGTTTAAATAGGGCTCTCCCAGATGTACTTAAGGTATATTTTGGTGTTGTAAATGGTTCGAATATTTAGATGTAGACTTTGGAAGTCTTCCACTTCTTCTAAGTTTGGCCATTAGATGCGAAGTGTGTTTCATTTGTATAGATAAATGACATTTGAAATTTGCTTTTAATATATTATAGGGTGGCAGAAAGAATCATACGTGTCCTGTATTTCATTTAGAAATAAGGTTGGTTTCAAAGAACATTGGCAATTTGCATTGAGGAGAATTTGTTAAAGAAGGCAACCTTACAAAATAAATCGAAAAAATAGTATACAAGACCAGTGGAAATAACCATATAGATTATCAGAACTGCAGTTAGCTTGGAATGTCTTCAAAAAATACAAGCAGACGGCAATTTGTAAAATTGTCTGTAAAAGCCGCAATAGGTATTTTTTTCCTTTTTAGAGGTTGCTACCAGACAGTCATTTGTAAATATCAAGCCTAAGCATCATAGCTAATGACTATAACACTTTCTGTTCTATAATTATTTGAAAAGTTCAATATTTTGATAATAACAATTATCAAAGTCCCACCCATTAATATACTGTGAGGAAATTACAATAGTAGTTTTTCACATACAAAAATTGATTTCTTTTGTCTTGCTGAGTAATAATGTACAAAATGATAAAATTTCCTCACCCGCTTTTAAAAGAGGAATGGTTTCAATTCACTAATTTGTTTTTTTCTATCAATTTGTTTATCAAATACGCAGCTGCCCTTTAGAATTGTGAACATCAGTTTCATTCCTACGTAAATACATCCTTATAATAGTTCACAATTATGAAGAATTGGTCAAAAAAAGAATTATGAAATTCTGTGTATGTTAATTGGCTGAACATGAAATGTAGAAAACATAAAATGAAGTGATAATGGTGGAAAAAGTTGCATAATTTTATTTTCAACCTTTTTGTAAGGTTTGCGATAATTGGTGTTGAAATATCAAATATGTACTTGATAATCACAATATTAGCAAGTACAATGTTAAATAATGGCTTGTACAATTAACTTGAAATGTAATAGGTCATGAACGCAGTAGCCTGAATTTAGATATGAAATTATATGTGATTAAACAAGTCATTTGTGGTTTTTTTTGGTTGGTCTTTTAGATTTCATACTATTAGACATGTGAGATTTTGAATTTGAAAGAAAAAAAGATAGCTTGATTCTGAAAATTTGTAAAGATATGATTGCAGTTTGATTTTTTTGTACTATGAGTTTCTTTTGTTTTCTTTTTTGTTTTAAATTTTGAATTATTTTGACAGTGAACAAAATTAGCAGGTCAGTTTTGCAGTCATATTATTTATGATTAATATGTTATTACAATTATTAATTTCACTTAGCCACACAAATTATGTTCACTTTGTCATTTACACATTCAAAAACGTGTGCAGTGTGAATGTAAGCAAAAATGACTAAACAAATATACACAGCCGTGTCATTCCAATCCCATTTGCTGTTTTAAAAAAAGTTGTTAGCCTGTGATTAAATTAAGGCGTCTATATAGTAATATAGTAATAACCACCCCCAGTGACGGAACAGCACTTAAAGATCATTAATTTTGATAGTTGATTTAGAGTATCACACAATTTTCAATGCTAATTTCTCATAAAACCTTACTTGTCTCATAAATAGGCACTATATGCGTATATTTTTCTTTTATAACTTACATGAAGTTTGTGTGTAAATTTGATTTTCCTTGCACCAGATGGCACTAAAGCAGTACTCACTTGACCTTGGTACTTTAGTTTATAGTCTGCAACCTGCTACTTATTTCTGTACACATCTCTAATCAAAAGCCAGTAGGGAAATAAATTGATATTCATTAAATATTTAATTCAAAAGGTCATTCTGAACTTTAGGGTATTGTCATAAAGGAAATGAATATTGAAAAATGTTTTTATTTTCTGTTGGAAGGATAGGGGCATATTCTTTGATGAATATCTGTGATAGAATAAATTTAATTTATTGTTTTGTTCATATTATGCATCTGTTATATTGAAAGCTTACAGGAGTGCCAGTTGATGTCTGCAAGAATTCTAAAATACAAAATAAACTCTTTTATGAAAACATCTTGTTTCAAAACTGCAAAGGGGAAATGTTGCTTTTTTTATCCAGGAGTCATTGAAAATGTACATGATATTTTACAAAATCTGTCATTGCAGTTAAGTAAGCATCATTGAAATAGATAAAACAACAACAACAACAACAACATATCCTAATCTGCTGTTTCAGAATAATTGTGTGACAGTGTGTGTTGAAACATCGATTTAAATCACCTATGAGTTTAATGCATAAAAGCATTGTGAAAGCCTTCTTTAAAATTTATTGTTAAGTTTGATGATATAGCAATATTTAAAAGGATGATGTTAGCATTCCACCTTACTTGTATCAGTAGGTGTCTAGCTTAACACTTCTGAGTGTTAAAGCTTTTTGCAGACTGTGGACACAAAAACACTTTAACTTAATTTTCTTTGAAATTGAAGTTTGAAATGTCTAGCCAGTATTCGGTTTTATTATAACATTTTTTTTGGTGCTAAAATTATTGTAGTATGTCTAGCATTGTATGGTGCATATTAGATGTATCCAGGCAGGTGTGGGTGTTTTTCGTAGAAATGGCACTTTTTACAGACACAGTCAAAGGCATTCAGATAGTCAACAAAGAAAGAAAGAAATTGCTTTGTTGCTACAAGTTTGAGCACCTCTGAAGTCAAGCTCAATACATCACATTTTTATGAAGATGATAGTGTTTGTAAATCTACAGGATTGTACAAGCAGAAAGGTTACTGGCATGAAGAGACCAAGTGATCTAGAATTTATCAAGCCCCTTCATTCCATGATGTCATATTTTGTTTTGTCCAATCAAACATTGAAACGACACTTCATAGTAAGAAGTGGAAATTGGTGTTGTGAGAGAATAAAGTGTTACAGTTATAACAAATAGATCATTTTTAATTACAAGACTGATGCTTTAACTGCAGAATGTGGGCCCATAAAAATTCCAGACGCATTAATTTATTTGTGTGATTCATACTTATATAATTTGGAATTTTGAATAATATTGTGACTGTGAAATATTGTGACTATAGAAATAAATAGTTCTATTACAATTGTTCTAGAAACTTTGTTTACGTAACAACACAACAAATACCTCGTTAACTGAAGCTTGTTTTTGCATGCATATACTTACATTTGTTTGGTCAAGGTTGTAAGATTTTGTTGTTTGTTGTCAATTAAAACTTTAACCACTTCGATTCTTTCATAATGGTACCAACTGTAAGCCATAATTATGGACATAGGCAAATATTGTATATGGTGTAAGAGGTTTAGCTAAAGGAAATAAATTACAGAATATAGATATTAAGCAGGTATATATGAAATTTAAAAGTTGCAAACTTTTGTTGAGTCCCGTTATATAACCAAGGGACACCAATAACCCAGAAACCCTCATTTTTTATGTGTGTGTGTCTGTGTTTTTAATCCCTTTTCTCTCAAATACACAAGGGAGTAATTGCGTGGTTATGGATAAATTCAAAAGGCATGCAAAGTAGAGTTAGATTTACTATAACCATTATAAGTTGTTTTTTCTTCTATCATTTCTGCAGCTTAAATTGAAAAACACTTAAAATAGTAAAATAAAGTGGACAAGAAAATGTATAGTTTCCGATAACATGGTTTGTTTATTTCATCTGTTGTAATATGAAATTGTCTCTTGCATTTTGATTTGCTTTGGTTTGTAAACTGCAAAATACATGAAAATCTTCCCAGCAATATAATGATTTTACAATATAATATGACACTGTGGTGCAATAAAATTCAATCATGTCTATGTCTCAATGATGAGGAAAAAAAAGCTAAAATGCTTTGTGGTTTGTTAGATGCGACATTGCCACATTTCAGTGTCTGCTTTACTGAAATTGCTCGTGAATGTTAAGTTCTTGTTGTAATAAAATTTTTTAACAAGTTCAGCACGTAGATAAAAATCATTTTGCTCTCTGAGTGTGTTTTTTGTATCAGAGGAACATTTAAATGGTCTACATCCTTTTCATCGATACTGTCGGCTTATTTACATAGTTGATCTTTTTTTCGATTATAAAATTCAGTAATTTGAGATTACTTTACATTATTATGGTTTTTGGCTGGATATTCTTACGACTTGAATAGGCTCAGAAATTGATGGTTCCACTTTACTGATAGAGCAGAATTTTGTTAGAAAATTGTTATGGACTGGGTCATAATAAAAAACATGGAAATGAATGTAATAGGGAGAAGTATGGTTACAAATTTTACATATAAATTGAAAGATTTTTATCACAAATGTAACTTTATGGATACAAATTTATTGCAAAAGATCAAAATCCCCATTTTAGATTTGATGGTTATTTACTCTCTCTCGTAGATGCCGGACTTATTTAGATGTAAATTTCAGTAACCATATTAATCGTGGCTTGATCGATGAATTAAGTTAATTTCAGTTTCAAATCTCTGTATGGTGACTCCACTAATTGAAATGGAATGGAATTAGTTGTTTCGAATTTCTCTAATGGTTTTCCTGAGGCAGTTTTCAGGGCCTGGTATTAATCCATCATCATTTCTTTTCATTTTATATGACGAGGTCATAATTCTATAGAAAAAGAATTCAAATCTGCTGGGGTATGAATTCAAAATTAGAACTCTGGGACAGATATGATTCATTGGATTTTTTGTGTTCTGTATTTATTTGGAATCTATTTTTTTCTGAGTTATGGCGATATATTAGCTATAAGGAAGATTTGTCATATCAGTTGAATGAATTTTAAAGCCATGGTGAAATTGGAATCTAAAATAGTTAAAGCTTGTTTGTTCTATCGGATCAAAAACATTTTTTTTATCAGAGAAATCTGTCAGAATTTATAATGAGGTCGAAAATTATATATTTAACAATGAATCACATTATATTTTATTTTGATCTTCGAAGCTTGACATATCATTCTGCAAAAAGATTCTCTACAGAGAGCATCATTATTCTTCTCTTGAGAAAATGCAGATATCCTATGCTGGACATATTCAACCTCTTGCTTTGGAATTGTCCAATGGGCTAGCTGTTTTCAGAAAAAGTAGAAGTCAGATGATACATAAAGTTTACATATATTTTGTAATTAATTTAATTTAAGGAAATAAGGATTTGAAATGTTTGTATCAGACCATCTATAACATGAATGAATTCAATTTCTTTTTTAAAGCAATTTCATTTTTAGCTCACCTGAGCACAATTTACTCAAGGTGAGCTTTTGTTATCGTCCTGTCAGTCACGTGTTGTGTGCCATCAACTTTTTACTTTAAAAGTATCTCCTCTTTAACCACTAGGTGAAAGATGGTTAAACTTTGCAGGAATGTTCTTTGCATGAAGCTTTACCAATGTTGTTCAAAGAATTCCATTCAATGAAGGACTCTGGTTGATATGGCAACAAGAATGAAAAACTTTTAAAAATCTTCTTGTCTAAAATTGCTAAGCCCAGAGGTCTGAAATTTGTTGTGTAGTATTGTATAGTAGGCCTCTACCAATTTTTTTTTTTTCAAATAATATCATTTGGGTCATAAATGGCCCTGCCCCAGGGTCTCTTGATTTTACATAGGCTTATATAGGAAAGACTTAACAAAATTCTTGTCTGAAAATGTATTCCTTAGAGGTTAGATATTTTGTATGTTGTCTTGTGGACCTATACCAAATTTGTTTAAATTATGTCCCTTTGGTCATAATTTGTTCTTCCCCAGAATTCTATTTGTATAAAATATAAAGTTTTGGAAAGTTATCAATTCAAAACCTGTTATTTTGCTTCTGATGTTTGCTCAACATCAACCCCTTAGCCAAGGTGAGTGACCCAGGCCCATCATGGCCCTCTTATTTCTAAAATACTTTTTTGTGTTTTCATAAAGTGGAATTCCCTTCATATTTGTAAAAGTATTTATTACAATTTTCATTTGTAGGTTAAGAATTTTTTATATTATAAACAAGAATCCAGTCCCAAGTAAGAATAATCAGAATTTCATGAAGAGGGTTATGAGGATGTTCCTGAACTGTACATAAACATCAAATGTGAAAATCTATAGATGTTCATGAATAGTATAGTTCATGACCTCTAGAGAATAAATTCATTGGATTTCATGAGTTTATTAACTTATTAAAGCTCTGGTAACCATGAACTATATGCTTTATTCACTTCATGAACTCTGATGGTTCATGAATATTTTGGAAACAGAAAGATTAGTTCTAGATAATTTTTCAAGGGTGATGCCCATGGGGGTTTGCTGCTGGAAAAATGAAACAAAAACTGTGCACAAACTGCATAGTGTTTAAGACATAAAAGAGTAATGAATGGTTCGAAAGAAAAAACAAAAAACATACTAAATTTGTAGTGAGATCAAAAACTTCCCTGCCTGTTTTTTTTTTTTTGGGTCAGAATGCTTGAAGTATAGTGTAGAAGTTTTTTTTCATTTCAGAAGTTCATTTCTAAATTTTTTAGCACTTAACAATCTGTCTAGTTAAAATGTTCATGAACATAATACTGTGTTGATGAAGAAGCACTCATGGTTGATCTAAGTCTAAAAATTCAAGTAATTATTTTCATAAAAAAATATCAAATCTTGAAAAAATAGAGCAACCATATAAAACAAAGAATATATTGGATGTTGTTTAACGACCCTCTGTTCCCTCCTTATTCTTTCATCATTTTATTAATTTTTATCTATCATTTAGCAAAGTAAAGGTTTAGTGCAAACATTGCTTGTTTCTTATTGGCCTAGAGGAAAGGCTGAAAAACATTATCCAGATGATAAAATATGTTAATACAAGCTTCTGGTCAAGTTTTCTTGTGAAACAGAATATTTAGTCAGTGATTGCAGGGATCAAAGTTTTCTTGTTGATTTTAGTACACACACACATGATGGAATGATAAATGAATGATTACTCTGGGTCTTCCCCTGAAATATATGCATTTCATTTCTGTACTTAATTAAAACCCTGGCATCAGAACTTGGCCACTCATTAAACTGGACATTTGTAGATGGACAGAGGTCATTGTGAAGAGATTTATCAAAATCTTCTACTAGCCCAGTCATCAGGGTCTCTTTAAGTCAGCTGTAATCTATATGAATATCAAATCTTTAAGAAATTCTATTACAGGAAGAAAATGGAAAGCAGAGTTAGATTCCTTCCATCTTGGATCATAGGGCTAAGTAAGAGAATAATAAAATTGTTTGGCTGGCCCATTGGAAAAAAAGTATGATTGTTTTCTATTTTTGAATTACTTATTACAAAATTAATGCTATTAATATACATGGATTTAGAAGATTTGTTCCCTAATACTTTATTATTGTTTTTGTTGGTTATATTTTTCGTTACACTGCCTCCCAAGAAGAGTTCATGAAGGAATATTTATGTTGTTTACAGTAACAGGACTCATTTGCTTCTGCAAACTGTTTATTTTGTTGGCCAGTAAAACATAATTAGTCTTTTCATAATAAATGAAGAATTTAAGAATTTGAAAATAAATTTGTTCAGGCACATTTTTATTTGGTCAGTCTACAAGACTATAAGGGTCACAGTTGTTTGTGTCACTGGAAATTCCTGGGTAGAAAAGGGATCTTGGTGAACAGTTGTTACGAAGGACCCTAAGCTACTTAAATGTACCATGTGGAACCCCTTGAAGAGGTATTAAGTATAATTGAAGTAAGCCTTTGATATAATCCTAAAACAAGCTGTTGTTTAATTAAATACATGCAGATTCAACTGGTCATCAAATCTTGGCCAATAAATGACGTTCCTTTCATTCTTATAGCTGAACATTATCTGATAGTGACTATATAGTTGTGACTGTAGTATATGCAGAGATATCTATTCTGTAGATTGTTGACAGTATGTACCCTTGTAATTAAAAAAAAAACACTATTGTTTTACCTTGAGAGCTGTACTTGTATAAGCTAAGTAGCTATTTAACAGATTGCACAGGACTTTATACCTGTCATGGAGAATTCATAAGTTAACATTCCAAGCATTATCACAAACTGTCTTAGCCTCACAAACAGATTGAGTTTATAGTCATCAGTAAGTTTATACTTTTCAGTTTTTCAAAATGGATTGCATTTTTGTTATGCTAGAATGGATTGCATTTTTCATCTCAGAGCACCAGATTGCAAAGTAGATCAAGGGGGATAAAGATTGCATTTAGATTAGATGATGTAATACAATCATATGCATTTAGTATCAGAATCATTTTGCAGTGTTTCAGGTTACCTATATTATTTCAAAGAAAATGCTCCAAAGCACAGTTTCAAAATGTAATTATGCATAAAAGTTGTAGACATTTATTTTGCTAGAAGTATTTTTTTCTTTTAATCCTATACTCCCTGACGGCAAAAACAACTTGAGTTTATTTTATCTGTTTCATATAAATATTTAATGGGCTTGAAGTTTACTTTGAAAATTATTTCAAATTTACTTCAAAGAATTTAAGTTCTTCAACTGATCAACTCTCAAAAGACATATAAAATAAATTGCCAAGTTAAACTGGAGAAATAAAGACGTAAAACTTGTTTTCAGGCTTATAAAATCTAAGGGCAAATTTGATGTAAAAAACAGATGAAAATCCACTGTAACCCAATGCTTAGTTGGTCTTTGTTGAGAATTTAAAACAAGAATCTATCTTTGATGTTTAGACAAGTAATTCTAAGAACATATGGGCTTTTGGGCCATATAACTTCAATGGTTTACATTCCCAATAAACATTTGAGAGCTGTGATTACTTGAAGTTATTGACCAATTTCAAACATAAAATCCAAAAATAAACATTTATTTTGATTTCACCAGGATACCATAATAAACCTTTTGCTCTCTGGTAGAGGTTATCAAAATCAAATATTCAGGGAGAATAAATACTTGAAATTTGCATACTTTGAACATACTTGAAATTTACAGATAACTGAATGACTTTGATAAGAGGGTGCTTTGTGTTGTTCAAAGAAGGTAACTCTGGTCATTCTAGAGAACAGCTGTTGTTCTTTCCCTGAGTAGTTTATGTTACAGATGTTACAGATATGGCTGCAGTTGTAGAGAAGCTGACTGATATGTACTCATAGAAAATAATAGATAGGTTGAAAACCCACTACTGGACTAGTAACTGCAAAAAAGTAGGACATTTCATAGGTAAGAGTGGATCTAGTCATTTCCAGAAACAATGGTTTCAATTGTTAAAATACTAATAATGTAAACAGAAGTTAACTCATTAACAGAACCAGTATACTACCACACAGTAAATATACAGAATTTTCATATTTTTCCACACTTTTTTTGTTTTGTTTATACAATGAAGACACAGATGTAGGATGCTTCATTGTTAATTTGAACAAAACTTTAAACACTGCGAGAAAAAAAAAAATGTAACAGCCAATACCTTATTTCAAATATACCAGTTATGAAGTACATAAAACTTGATATTGTATAATATTATGATGTTTAGAAAAACTAATTTTAGTGTCATCGTTCCAAAATATACCACGCTATCATTGACCAGTGATAATTCAGTAGAAGAAGAAAAAAAGCCCCCTAATTGTCTGGTTTCCAAACAATCTTATGAGAAATCCAAGTCAAATAATAAAAACTCAAATCTTGATAACCATTCCACCTGGAATTAAGGTATTTTATGTGCTTATGAATGGTTGCCAGGATATTTGAAAATAAACAATTATTGTTATCATAAAACAATAAAACAATATGATAAATTTGATTATTGTTCCACTGGTTTCTATCCTTCGGAAATCAGTTCTGGTTTAGCAGTTTTATCTTGTTTTTAACCATTTCGAACACTAACAAATGGGCGACTGGCGTAAATTAATTGAACACAAATTCATGTAACTTTTTATGGTGTAAATTTGCCAACTAATTCATATTGCCTGATTTCAAGTCTGTGATTTTCATAATAGGTATAAAATCAGTCTGCAAGTCCTTGTATATACCATGTCAGTGTTTTAATGTATGGTTGTTGAATAGGGAAAGTTGTGTGCAATGAAATAAAATGGAGGATACGTTAAAAAATAACGTAAAAGAAAATATTTGTTTATATGCAAGCATGATAAGTTAGAACATCTTGGTGGGTGAGACATGTTTGAACAAGATGTAGATCAAAGGTTTGTGCCCCAACATTGTGGGATGTTCAGATTTTTGGTGCCCACTTGTGCCTGAATCAGGTTGTAAAGATGTACATTGAAAATGTTGTCTTTCAAACAGCTGGGAGACTGATGTAAGGGACAATCGTTACTTTGTCATTTCTTAATAAAAACAGCCTTTTTTCTCTTGTTTCAATTTGAATGTGCTGAATGGAACTGCAGAATGGTTGTTGGCACAGTGTTTTAGGTGTGGCTTTTAGCTTTGTTATGATTGGTGATTGTAGGGTTCTACCCATGATCCAAGAAAGTACAAATGGTCAAATGATTAATTTGGTATTGGAAGCTTGCTTTGCCATCCAGATCTCCCTTGCCAAACTAAGATGATATCTGTATGACTATGCAAGGTCCATTATCAGACTGGGAACTAGCTTCTGTCTATTTGAGCTTATTTATTATCGGTACCAGTTGCCCATATGACCAACGCCCCTTGAAAAGATTAGTTATTTTATGTTGTGGTGCTAGTGCAAGATTCGGAAAGCATCCAATTCCAGAGACACTCCTGGTTCTTTTACATGCTCAGGGTATAGCACTGATACATGGGACCTCAGTTTAACGTCTCATCCGAAAGACTATTAGTGATGATGTTAGTGGAAGAGCAGGGGATCGAACTCAGAACCCCTGGTTTACTAGCACATTACCACTGGACCACATCTGCTCCTGGGAACTGGCTTTACTACCTAGCAGTCTTATATAGCATGCGATTGAAGGAATGTGAGAAAAAGAAATGTTTCCACTATCAGTTTTAGTGAACATTGTACTATTTCTTTTGACTCCAGCTTTGGCACTTAACAGAAAGTGTTAAAATAGTTCTATAGAAGATTCCTATAACACTTTCCTACTCTCTTAGGCCTAATTTAAACAAAAATATTTCTAAAAAAGTTTTAAATTGAATTTATATGGCCAAAAAAATGTAGTTGCTACTTTGTCCATCTTCTGTCCTTCCATCACACTTTTCTCAGTCCTGGCTGTATCTTGGCCTTGGCTGGAGTTAATTCAAAACTACTTTGCACAATTGTTTGCCTCAATGAGACAGTATGTCATGTGCATGAAAAAGGGCATTAACTCAAAGGTCAAGGTCTCACTGAGATGTCAGTTGTGATTGGCTACACTTCTGCTTGTTTGGGCTGTAACTTGGCCTTGGTTGTAGAGATTTCAAAATTACTCGGCTCAAATGTTTGCCTCAATGAGATCCGGTGTTGCAAACATGAACAAGATGGGTAGCTCAAAGGTCAAGGTCACACTTTGGCTACAGTTCTGCTTTTTGGGCTGTAACTTGGCCTTGGTTGGAGGGATTTCAAAATTACTTGGCAGAAATGTTTGCCTTAATGAGGTGGTGTGTTGCTTGCATGAACCAGATAGGTAGCTCAAAGGTCAAGGTCACAGGTCCAAAGTCATTACTTGCTACTATATATTTAGCTGGTATGAATATCCATCAGTTATATGAACATAATTTTATTTGTTGAATTATTCCAGCTTGTTTCCATTCAATTTTATTTAGCAATGTTTCTAGCCATATCAAAATGGCATTGGGAAGCATCCACAGGTGTCATCAGTATTCTTTTTCTTGGGAAAGTTTTTTGTTTTGTAAACTTAGATACATTTTACAAACCTCAGTAAACTAGTTTCCTTCTAGGTGCCAGTACTAAAACTGAACAACAACAAAAAAATCATCAAGTATAGTTTATTTAGTGTCATAGGTGTCAATTTATTCTACACCGATAAAAGAGGCTGTCATAATTTTTTCAGTATGATGAAATACGGAAAAATAGTTGCCTTCAGCTATAACAAAACATTATAAAATACAAAACAAATTAATAGCCAAACATTCTAGTTGAAATGCTTGGAAAGGAACATGAAATGGTTCCAAACTACTCTTTCTTTGTATAAAGCAATTAAAATATTATTGCTTGTCGTCTTGTCTTGGAAAATACTGAGATTTGAGACATTTTTCTGTGATTAAAAATTGACAGCTACAGCTGTTGTGGGGATTAAATCGGGAATTTAAGAAATGTTTGGTGTACATGCTCAAAAATTTTCAATGCAAGGGGAATTGATTTTCAGATAAAATTAGATTAATACAGCACATGTGGTAACAGCTGTCGAGTATATTCAAAAGTTTTGATTAAAAGCTTAGGCATTGTAAATCCCAATGTTTTGTAATATACAAGACAAGGTCGGCCTTAGATTCCAGCTATTTGAAACGAAACATCTGACTTTATATATATGTGATACTTTGAAGAAAACACTTTCCAAGAAAATGCCACTTTTTGTTTTCCAAACCAGAAAGATAAAAAAAAGAAAAAAGTTTTGTCAGTTATGTAAGATTTCTGGTAGGTATGAATATATAACAAGACATTCTGCAACTTGAGGGTTTTCAAATAATTTCAAGAAAAAGAAAGCATATGACAGTTATAATTTACCAGTCTTTATAATATCAGGGATTGAATTAAAATCTCTATAATTTTATTCTCTACTCTTTATACAACTGGCTCTTGCACTATTTCTGGTGAGATTTTCTACAATTTATTCAATTATTGGCCAGTCAGTATGGCCAGCTTGTAGAGTAGTGCGGACATTTAAATAAAACAGCTGTGCTAGGCAGCATTATCGGGAATTTTAAGATTTTCAGAAAGTTTCTGATTAAGTTAATATGTGGCTAGTTCTTCAACAGGCAGATTTTATGACCTCACAAGCCCTCTCTCTAGCCACTATCTGGTTGCCATGGCTACCACTGACCTCAGTGAAAATAAATCACAAAAATGCCAATAACTATTATTCTGTATTCTACAATCTTGTTTTCTTGTTTCAATTTTACTTCTTGATTATTTTTGCCATAATTTACTGGAATTTGATGGAAATATCTTGGAAGAGAAGCTGGTCAAAATTTTCTCCCAGAATTACTCTCATCAAATATTAAAGTAGGCCTGCAAATGGACTTCTGGTAGATGTAATATTAAAAACTTTCCCCTTCTCTTTTCCCCAGGGAGATATTATTGAGATTAAAATTCAGTAGTATTTCCTGGCAAGAAATGTAATAAAAATTTCTAATTTATTGATCTGGATTGGGAGAAGAGATAATGACCACTCTGGTAGAACTGGAATAAAATGTTTGTGATTAATTTCTAGAATAGTGTACTTGATAACAGTAACCTGATTGGTTAGAAGTGACTTCTGTATTAGAAGCCTAGTTGTATGTTGTTGGCCAGTATTAAGTCTTGTCCACATGGTCATACTGCTTTATCCCAAAGAATGTTTTAGATTATTGTTGTTACTCTTAAAGTGCAAAATTAATTACAAAATTTGAAGGACGTGAGAAGCTTTAAAAAGTATTTGAATTGAGGTACAGCAGTTACATTTTTAAATTTCTGTTAAGTGCTTACAATTGCTATGCATTGCCAAAGCCTGGGTGATAAACAGCTCCATATAATGGCTTTCTCACAGCAGAGTCGAAACTTAAACAGTGCACAATGCTTCTAAGGTGTTAATTACCAAGTAAAAAACAGTTTAAGAAATTTAGATTTTTTTGTAGATAAATCAAGTAAAATTTGATTTTCCTTAAAAAAACTGTTTAAGTAAAGAATTCATTAATACAGTTAAAACGTTATGAAACAAAGTTTATGAAACAAAATTGAAAATTGGAACTAATAAAGTGGAAAACAATAAAGTTAAGGACAGGAAGATTTGGCAAGGGCAACAGTAATATGGCTGAGAAAAAAACAACACGTGCACAGTTAACAACAGGGCTCCGTAAAATTTCAAATGTCAATCTAAAAACGGATGTAGCACAAATTTCATGATGTTATAATTTTTCAACACTTGTTTACATTATCCATTGACTAGCTACCAATCAAGAACACTTATTGATGAGTTAATCAGTTAATTGGTGATAATTGCCACGGGCCATTGGTTACAGTGGCAATTTTATGATAGGTGTGAAGGACCACATTAGGGTCTGATTGACAAGTTCTACTTAAATTTGATCGTTTTTGAAAATATGTGGACTGATTTTATTAAGGAGTTTTGGACATAGAAATTGGAGGATAATTGAGGATAATTTGGAAGTGCATAACACATGAAATTGCACTCTAATTGTTCTGTATGCAGTGTTACTGGCCTTTGTTTATTTATTTCATATTGTAAGCATTGTCTAGCCATAATTCAAATACCAGTTATGATATTGCTTTGAAACTTAAAAAAACCCCACTAATTTGAAGTTGGACAAAATGACCAGATATTCCTGTGAAGTGGGAACCCTAAAAGATGCATATCTGATCCCATTTTGAGGTGCCCTTGTTTTAAGTTAAATGACAGCAGGGTCGGATCCAGAAATTTTTGACTGGGGGGGCTTGGGGGAAGGTACGGAAGGGGGTGACCCCCTTCTGTAGGGGGGGTTTGGGGGCCTCCCCCAAGAAAATTTTCTAAAAAGGTGGACTAAATGGCTCATTTTGGTGCATTTTAGGCATAAAAATATAATGAAATTTGTGTGAGAATTTAAAAGAAATATACTGGTATTTTTTGAAATGTTCAACTAAAGCAAAAAACATATGACAAGTTTTAACTTTTTTGTTTTATATTTATAAAGTCCTCTGAAACAAATAATTTATCAATAAATTAATTTTCATAACAAATAACAACGTCATCACATTATCCAATCTCCTCGCAGTGATCTCCCCTTCATTCTTTGGAAAGTCTCTGCAGACACGGGTTAACCTTAGCTGGATTTCAGCTATATTTACATGTATGAACATTTTTTAAGAATTTATTTTTTTCTCTGTTTAGTTTAGTTACAATTGGAACTGTATCGATTAAACATGCCTGTGTGTAATGAAATTTTTAAAAATGTAACTTGAAAAAAAGTTAAAATTTTTTGTTTATTTACTTTCGACCATCATCACGTGACATGACTTTCGGCAGTGATTACTGTACTGAAAGTATGGAAGGGAAGTAACTGCTGTGTGGAGTTTGCACCATTCGGAACACCTCGGGAGACTTCAATATTTCTTTTTACGAAGTTGTCGGAAAAGGCCGAGTTGTTACGATTGGAGTTTGCCCAATATCATCAGGCAACTGATCATGGCCAGCAGACGCTCATTTAACAACTTTATGAAATACGTCAAGGTTTCTAGACGCTTGAAAACTATACATCATGATCAGTCTCGAGAATTCTTTGATAATCCGTGCCGCCGAATATACGGTACATTGTGTAATATACACGGCTATAAAGTTGCGAACTCGTTATCAGTTGTTACGCAATATTGCATGACCATTGCAAATTGAAAGGTTGACTGTGTTTCTCTTACGACATGAAAAGAGCTGAAAAAAATGTTTAAGAATCTGTGAAAATGAGCTTTTTTATTTTTTTACAAACGGGCCAGCTGGGGGGGCTTGGGCCCTTTAAGCCCCCCCGGTAAATCCGGGCCTGGACAGTTCAAATCAGAAATATTTCAAAATATAGTTACGTGTTCTGGTTGTTCAAACTACATTTTGTAGTTTTAACACAAAGCTTTGCAGTGAAGTAGAGGACTTAATGTAACAAGAGAAATACATCAGGGAATTATAATAATTTGCTTAACAGTAATTGTGAAGCCATCTCTGCATTGAAAGTATTGACCAGTGGCCAGTGGTCTCAGCAGTAATTAAAGTTTTAATGACAACACTTCAGAGACCAGTAATAATCAATAGAATAGCAGATACTGTTTCTTAGGCAATCTATAATAGAGCCTAGAATTTACATAAATACTCATTTTACATCTTACAATATGATGGAATATAAAGTTTCTCTAAGCTGAAGGATTTCTTTCTTTCATTTGAAATATGGACCCATTTCCTGTAACAAGGGAATATTTCATACAAAAGTAGTTTTTTTGCAAGTGGCATTAATAAGTTAATATATTAGTCCCATAAAGGTTTATAACAATTGAAGTATTTTTAAAGTGAAAGAAATTCAATTTAATTCTGTTTTCAAGTTAATGTTTAAAAATCAATAAAAGCGTAATTCCAAAAACTAAAGAAAAAGAATTTTGCTCAAGTTGGGTTTTAACCCAATCCCCTTAGTGAAAATGTGGCAAGCCTACTCAGATTAATAGAATTGAGTACTCTTCAGACTGGAGGATTTGCATCTAAGGATCTAATACCTCAACAGCTTCAGTTATGACCACAGTTTTTAGCTAGGCTTGAATCAGTAACCTGCATTGATACTTCCTGTATTGCCAGGTTAAAAGTTTAACTAATAACTTGCAATGACACTACCTTTATTGCCAGGTGGAGAATTTAAGTCATAACTTGCATTGATACGGCCAGTATTGCCAGGTTGAGAATTTAACTCATAACCTGCATTGATTCTGCCAGTATTGCCAGGTTAAGTTTACCTCATAACTTGCATTGATACTTCCTGTATTGCCAGGTTGAGAATTTAACTCATATCCTACATTGATTCTGCCAGTATTGCCAGGTTAAGTTTACCTCATAACCTGCATTGATACTGCCAGTATTGCCAGGTTGAGAATTTAACTCATAACCTGCATTGATTCTGCCAGTATTGCCAGGTTAAGTTTACCTCATAACCTGCATTGATACTGCCAGTTTTGCTGGTTAAGTTTAACTCATGATCTACTTTTATACTTTCACTGTTGCCAGGTTTGGGATTAAACTCATAACCTGTATTGATAAGTATTGTAAAGAAATATGAAACCATGGCTTTATGAGTTGTTGGCAGGAACTAATCCTGTCCTGGTTTACAATACTGAAGAATGAAACAAAATAAAGTTACCCCTTCTTTTACTAGAGAAGAATTATATTGCACTGTACATAACCTTTAAATTGCGAGATCTAAAATCATTTGAAAGTGTTTCACTCTCGCCAGCTTCTGTAAGTTCATTGAATTTATGAATTTATAAGCTGCTTTTAGAAGAACAAAATCCCCGCTCAGGGTATTTATGAATCGCAATTTAATAGGATCTTTACATGACGGATGACAGATTTAATCACCATTGATTTTCAAGAATGTTCAATCTGTAAACAGATAGGCTAAGAACCATTTATAGAAAACACTGATATAAAATCTAAACTTTCACTTCAGGGGTGTAGCAGATAGCGTGTTAAGAGGGTCTCTGAACAGTGTTTTAGTTTTGAAGATGCAAAATAATTTTACAGCTAGAAAGATTTTCTTTGAATTGTCAAAAGATGCTAACCGAGTGTTTCATGTATTATTACCTGGCCCAATGAAAAAATGAAATTACATCACAGGAAAGGTGTTTCTGATATAAAAGTGAAAGCATACTTTGTAAATGTAGCATTTTCCTTACCTAGAATCTAGAAGCTTTGCCTAAAAATGAATGAGGCAAGTGAATGCATTGAAGAAGGAACCTCATCTAATCCATGTTATACTCTCCTGGTTAATAATTTAAGGATGTGTAAAATGAAAGTTACATTAGGGGCACAAACAGATATAACAGGCAGACCAAGACCAAATAGTTTAGGGGTAATTGTAACCTTTGTGCTTCACCATTTGCTACGTGCCAGGAATTCATAAAGTTAATTAATCACTGTCGATATGTGGTCTGACATGTTGTTCAGAACTTTTACTTTTCTAATTTGAAATTGATATGAAAATTGTAGAATTCAAAATCAATAGGTTTCTTTTAGCTATCAGTTTTAATGATGATTGATTAATATTGGTTGGACAAGAGAAAAGAACCCCAATACCTGATTGCCATTATATAGGATTCTTTAAAAAAAACATTTCATTGTTGCCATGCAATTAGAAATGTGAAGCAGTTTTTAAAGATGACTATCTTCTGGGTTTAACTGAAACAACTAAAAAAAAATGAAATAAAACACAAAACTTAAAATAGTAGCTAACTCCAGTTGTGAATTATCTAATTTTGTGAGTAAAGGGAAGTAAATCTAGAAAAAAAATTGAAGAGAAATGAACAGGCTTTATTAGTGTGAGAAAATTATTGATGATAATGAGCATAGAACCAGTAAAATTAGCTTGCATAGTAAATGTACGGTTGTTTTTATGATAAAAATGCACTGAAATGCAAAAACCTTTATTATATTTTTTTCCAAGTGTAAATGGTTTTCAGTTGAGTTTCACTTGGACCATTATTATTAGGTCATTAAGATAATATAAACATACACATTGTATTGTTAGATATAATCTTTAGATGATACCAGTTTAATTTGTTTTTTACATACTGTTTTATGTTAAAATGCAAATTGTAGTAGACACGAAGAAGGAACTGGTTTGTTTAAGTGACAAATAACTCAGTAACACCTTTAAAGAATGGAAACAAACAGAGGATTTAAGATCACTTCATAAACTTGTTATTCATCATCAGATTGTATGTTTTACTGCGTGCTTCCATTTTGACTGGCATCTGTATAATGTTCTTAAACTTTCTACAGATTAAATGGTTGAGACAGAACAAGGTATTTTATATGAATCTAAAAGACATTTAATATACATGTAGCAATTAGATGTCTCATAAGCCAAGGAGGCTTGCCTCGCTATTGTTGAAATTGTGATAATTGAGCACTTTACTTGATGTACTTGCAGACAAAAACACAGCTTTTAGTAAACATTAGTACAGGTAAGGAGCTATAATCCAGTGCAGAATTCATAACCCTTTCCAAAAAAAAAAGAAAAAAAAAAAGATTGGTATTGGAAAAGAAGAGAAACATTTAATTTAGTTTTTCTGTAAAGAAATGTATTGACGACGGTAAAAATTGATTGCTGAAGGGGGAAAGTATATATTATAACCATTATAATGTGAGCCTAGACCTATTCCGGAATTTCTAACAATTGAAGGGGTCGATTTGAGACAAATTAAACTCGGAACTATTTCAAAGCTATTACTTATTCAGTATTTTATGTAGGGATATCAGGCAAAAATTCTCTTGATAATATCGACTTGGATTGTGTTTCGTTAACAATGAATTCTGAGTAATTCTACAAGAGATAGGTCTATTTTTTTTATTAAGTAAAATTGCTATGTGAAAAAAAAATCCATGGGTATTTAGTTCTGTCATAATGTATTGATCTCTGTCTGTAAAGGCACTTAAAGATTTTCAGTTTGAACAGATGCTGATGAAGATAACTTTGTCTGATGGTTGAGATTTTTTCAAGTTTTGTGTACATTTTGTTCCTGATTCCCCATTAGAGGCTCAGATTTATAGCAACATTTACCCAATATAACAGCATTGTAAATGCTCACCATTATGATGGGTTGATGTTTTACAGGTCTTAAGGCACATTTTTTAAATCGTAAACTTAGCATCAGGTGTATTGCAATTAGATACAATGGTTCATTTATGCCATCAGATTTTGGTTTTGTTTAGGTTGAGTACTGTGAAATCATGTATTTCGCGCTAGGAACAGTGCACAAATTTAAGACCATGCTAATATAAAACTAACAGTGATCATAAGAATTCTCCCAATTTAGTATACATCGAAATATGTGCATACTGTTTTGCCTCTTACCTTTACTTTTAGCCGTTGTTTGATTCTGCCAATTTTAAT
Source organism: Cyclina sinensis (assembly GCA_012932295.1). NCBI lineage: Eukaryota > Metazoa > Mollusca > Bivalvia > Venerida > Veneridae > Cyclina > Cyclina sinensis. The sequence continues at coordinate 11,968,257 of JAAONU010000012.1, read as the reverse complement.
TGAATACTCTAACGTATTGCTTTGATCATGTAGTCCAATTGAAATGAAACATTTTTTTCTTCTTTTCTTTTTATGCCCCCCTTTGAAAAAGGGGGAGGGGGGCATATTGCTTTGCTGCTGTCTGTCTGTCAGTTGGTCGGTCGGTCTGTATGTCCACCAAGTTTCCGTTCATTTTCTTAGCAGAGGTTGCACGTACTGAAATAAAATTTGGTATACAGCTTTATCATAAGAATATCTAGGTCAAGTTCTGTTTTGGGTACGATCGAGCAATTTTTGACAGAGTTATGCCCCTTTTTAGAAAAATTCCAATTATTTGCAGTTTACGTTCATTTTCTTAGCAGAGATTGCATGTACCGAAATGAAATTTAGTATACAGATTTATCATAAGAATATCTAGGTTAAGTTCTGTTTTGGGTACGATGGAGCAATTTTTGACCAAGTTATGCTCCTTGGACTTAGAAAAATTCCAATTATTTCCAGTTTCCATTCATTTTCTTTTCAAAGGTTGCAAGTACTGAAATAAAATTTTGTATTCAGATTTATCATAAGAATATCTAGGTCAAGTTCTGTTTTTGGTTTGATCGAGCAATTTTTGACAAAGTTATGCCCCTTGGACTAAGAAAAATTCCAATTATTTGCAGTTTCTGTTCATTTTCTTCGCAGAGATTGCACATATCAAAATAAAATTTAGTATACAGATTTATGATAAGAATATCCAGGTCAAGTTTTGTTTTGGGTATGATCGAACAATTTTTATGCCCCCCATCGAAGATGAGGGGGTATATAGTTTTGAAAATCTTGGTTGGTTTCAGATCAATAACTATAGAACGCTAGGTCCCAGGTTGTTCAATCTGAGTTTATAGGTTTGTCATGACCTGTAGATAACCATTATGGTTTTCAGATCACCAGGTCAAAGGTCAAGGTCATAGTGACCTTGAAGAGCAAAAAAGTTTCCAATCAATAACTATAGAAGCCTTGGTCCCAGGTTGTTCAAACTTAGCTTTTAGGTTGGCCCTGACTAGTGGATGACTCAAATGTTTTTTTTACATCATCAGGTCAAAGGTCATGGTCACAGTGACCTTGAAGGGCAAAACAGTTTCTTATCAATAACTATAGAACCCTTGGTCCCAGGTTGTCTAAACTTAGTATTTAGGTTGGTCATGACTAGTAGATGACCTCGATGGATTTTTACATCATCAGATCAAAGGTCAAGGTCACAGTGACCTTGAATGGCAAAAAGGTATTGTAGCAATCGTATCAATAACAAAAGAACCTTTGGTCCCAGGTTGTATAAAGTATGTAGGTTCGTCATGACCAGTAGGTGACCCCTATAGTTTTTCAGATCGCCACGTCAAAGGTCAAGGTCACAGTGATCTTGAAGAGCAAAACAGTTTTCAATCAATAACTATAGAACCCTTGGTTCCAGGTTTTTCAAACTTAGTTTTTTGGTTGATCATGACTTGTAGATGACGCCTTTAGTTTTTCAGGTCAACAGATTAAAGGTCAAGGTCACAGTGAGCTTGAAAAGCAAAACACTTTCTGATCAATAACTATAGAAGGCTTGGTCCCTGGTTCTTCATACAGTAAAAACTCACGATGCGACCAACTCAATATACAGACCAACTCAATATTACGAACATTTTCTTCTGGTCCCGATTTTTTTACTATATATTCTATTGTTAGTTAAACTCAGTAATAAGACCAACTCAATATTGCGTATTGCAACCGCAATTTCCGGTCCCGAATGAAAATACAAACCTTTTTTGAACTCGAAATTACGACCGCGACCAGAACGGAACAAAACGGGCAGCTGTTGACATTAGCTATTCATTAAAGGTCGAGGTCGGCAAACTTGTTTACACAAACATGTACATAATGGGCACCTTGTGTTAATCGGTGTTAATTGATAATTTGACAGGTCAAAAGGATCCAGGTGTGGGTAATTTACTTTAAAATTGGTAGTTATCGGTTTAATTGTTTATGACACCCTTATTAGAGTAGACTGCGGCTTACTGCACGATAAATTTTCTATTTTTATAGTCACTAATTGACGCGCAAACGAACTGATGCAACACTTAAATCCAAAATTTTGTGAGATTTACGTATCACTTTACATTTTTATTTTGATGAATACACATTGTACAAGTTGATTACATAAAATATTCGTCCTGAAATTTGACTAAATGAGCAAAAAGCGGTAAAAAATCTCTTTAGTTAAGAAATACAAACATGATAGCCGAGCAAAAGTTACTTAACAGACTGAAAGAAAAGTATACCCAAACAATATTTTTTGCAGTTTATATAGATTTAACCATATATTGACCATTATTCTGATCAAATCATTAGTTATCAAAGTAAGGACAAATAAAACAAATAAGTTATGCTCAGTGACACTACAATTGACGCAAAACACACACTGGGTCGATAAATCTACCATACACCTTCATGTCATCATCTGAACTCAATTTTAGGACCAACTCAATATTAAGACCACTTATTGCTGGTCCCAGAGGTGGTCTCATTATTGAGGTTTTACTGTACTTAGTATGTAGGTTGATCATGACCATTAGATGACTGACCTATAGTTTTTCACATCACCAGGTCAAAATCAAGGTCAGAGTGTCCTTGAAAAGCAAAACAGTTTCCAAATAATAACTATAGAACCCCTGGTCCAAGGTTGTTCAGTCTTATTACATAGGTTGTTAATGACTAGAAAATGAACCCAATAGTTTTTTTCATCACCAGGTCAAAGGTCAAGGTCAGAATGACCTTGAACAGCAAAACGGTTTCCAGTCAATAACTGTGGAACTCTTGGTCCCAGGTTCTTCAAACTTAGTGTGTAGGTTGGTCATTACTAGTAGATGAACCTTTTAGTTTTTCAGTTTACCAGGTCAAAGGCCAAGGTCACAGTGACCTTGAAAAGCAAAATGATTTCCAATTAATAACAATAGAAGGCTTTGACCCAGATTCCCCAATCTTGGTACATAGGTTGGCCATGACCATTAGATGAGCCCTATAGCTTTTCTGGACAAAAGTCAATGTCACAGTGACCTTGTGTTGCAAAATAGTGTCTGATCAATTACTTTAGAAGGCTTGGGCCAAGCTCCTCAAAACTTCATAGGTAGATTGGTCATGACAATTAGATGACCCCTGTAGTTTTTAGTGTTATTAGGTCAAAGGTCAAAGTCACAGTAATCTTGAAAAGCAAAACAGTTTCTGCTGAATATATAGGGAATCCTTGGGCTCAGGTTTGTCAGACTAAGTATGTAGGTTTGTCATGATCAGTAGATAACAACTATCGTTTTTCTGGTCATTGGGTCAAAGGTCACAGTGACCTTCAAAAGCAAAATGGTTTCCGATGAATAAGTTTAGAATGCTTGGGCCCATGTTTCTCAAACTTTGTATATAAGTTGTTCATGACTAAAGTCTTGTAGATGAGCCCTTTAGTTTTTCAGGTCACCATGTCAAAGGCCATGGTCACAGTGTCCTTGAATAGCAAAATGGTTTCCAATCAATAAATATAGAACGCTTGGTCCCAGCTCCTCAAAACTTCATGGCTGCTAAGGCGCTACGGGGGCATAAATGTTTTTTCATTCTTTTTTCCTGGATGGCGATTGTCGTCAAAAACTGAAATATCATTGTCATCCGTAGTGACAAAACTTCAGTAAGAATTATATAAAGACCAGCTTCTGTAAAATCTAGCTGACAATTGGGACTATTAATTTTTATTCATACTTATTTTCTGTTTATTCATAGGCAAGTTAAAAAATAAAATATATGCAAAACAGTAATCAACATATAACAATACTCAATCGGAAAACACTTATGAAAGTAGAAAGACATAGCAATAAATTAAAAGATTGAGTGTAGGAATTAAATTATTCACACCCAACATTGTTGTTTTAGTGTAAATTGTCAGGCGTCAGTTACTTGTGGTAAAATGTTGTCGGACTTATATTGTCTATCGATCTATTTGTGTCAATTAACACCAATTAACAGCTGGACCTGTCAGTTTGTTTATTCAGTTGGGATGTCCCCACTTACAATTGATGCATAAACGTGATGATGGATGATCATGCACATTAAATCTGTTGTCTGCATAAATCTTTATGACTTATTACAAATAAAAAAATGAAAATGGAAATGCACGTATTTAAGACCGTGTGAACTTAAAATTTTTGCTGTTTTCTCGAAATTTCTTCCCCGCGAAATAAAATGATTTCACAGTATTATGGAGCCCTAGGTTGAAGGCTATGGATGTCTTTTGTATTGAAAATGTTACTCTTAATATTTAGATCCCTCTGAGCAAAAAACGTTTATAGTTTTCAAAGTAAGAAATCTCCAACATCAAGTGTTAGAAAGTGTTGGGGCGCTGGTCCCTAGTTATTCATCAACTAAAAAAGCCGTGCCAGGTTTCTGAGACATGACATTATCAAGAGATTTATTTTGATTTACTTCTTGCTGTTCTTGTGGCATAAGCGTCAAAGTTCTCACTGTTTCCTTTACTTTCAATGGCTATAAGACAGAAGTCTGCGACAGTCAGATAGAAACGCTTTTAGAAATGATCTTACATTATAATTTTATTGAATCAGTAGGAATATTTTGAATTAAAATTCAGAATTTCAAATGCTGTTTTAGAATGTTTTGTTTTAAATTTTTGAGTGACAAAAGCACATTACTCTTTCTTTTATTGGTGTTTATACCTTCAGAAGGTGCCAGAAGCCTTGAAATATCTGAGAATTGAAAGGAAAAAACAACAAAATGGTTGTATCTCAAACTCTTCTTTGAAGAAAACTGTCTTAAAAAAACAACAAAATGGTTGTATCTCAAACTCTTCTTTGAGAAAACTGTCTATAAATGTATTTATAATGGTTGTTGAACTTAAAAAACTGATAGAAACATGCAGTTTTTCATTTCATTCCTGTGGTTAGAAATGCATATTTTGAGTCAGTAGATCCATTTTAAATTAGGGTATGCTTGTTGAAGTACGAGGAGTGTTGAAGGCGTCTATAGTGCAAGACTTTCTGAAGCAGAAAAAAGTCGTTGTGCTCCCCCATCCTCTGTATTAACTTGGCCTTGCCCCTTGTGACTTCTTTTTGTTTCAGAAGCTAAAATAATACCTTTCAGGTCGAAAATTTGTTCAGCACAAACACCTCGGTTTTACAATAATCCAGTGTCTTCATAGTATACCTAAAAAAGACTATGAAAATGCCTTAAAAGATTTGATCCGGAGACTGAATGTTCTTTTGTTAATCTTTAACAGTGGTGAACTTTTGTGATCAACCGACTTTCATTGTCAGCTTTTGCTTTAAACAACAACACGTTCAAATTTCTTTTTCTTTCTATGAACCTTCTCAGAGGACACCTCACTTTTTGAGATTAGTAAACATCAATATTCTGTGTAAAAGTCTCTTTCACAGAACTACCAAGCTTACTACAAACTTTTATGTAAGATCAGATTTCCTCTGTTATTTCAACCCATTTCCATGGTTGAGTTATAAAAGTTGCTGACTTCAAACCAGTTAACCGTCAGTCATGAGTTTAAGGCCCACAACCAACCATTACCAATTATGTGAAAAAGTCAACAGTTTCTTACTAAGAATAATAGTTTTGTGCTTCGGTCCTTTCCAGGAATAATTGTTAGGTAGACTTGTGCCCTTTATGACTTGGTCTGTTATGTGGCACCAAACTGAAACTAATTAATTAAACCTCAGTAATTTTGCAGTTTCTTTTGCTATCCATTTTTGCAGGAGTGGTCAGTGACTGGCTATATTGAAATGACAAAACCTCTTCAGATCAGTCATTTGTTAGACAGTTATATAGAGAGATAATCATTTGTATGAACGTTGACAGAAAACTCCATGTGGTATTCACATATTGTCAAAACAAAATACATTTTGATATTTTGAGCATTCCTCATAATTATAATGTCGATCTTGTGACATGATATTATAATGGAAGACCTATGATGGAAGGCATGCAGCAGGCTGTGTTTAAATATTTTGCATCTTATTTAACAATTTTATGGGCAAAATATGTTTGCCAGTAAGGTGACAAGAAAGTCCTGATCTTTCTGGAGATATGGCATTTAAATTGAATGCAAGGCTCTGGAAAACCAAAAATTTGTCTATTTTTCCTCAATTTCAGCTTCCTGGACCAATTTTCATGTCCAAAAGTCGTTAAAAAATAAGTCCATATATTTTCCAAACAAAATTAAATTTAAGTATAACTTATCATTAAAATGCCAAAATTTCACACCTAAATCCCAATCGGGCCCAAATATGCTCCTTCACACCTATCATAAACTTATAAAATTACCACTTTGACCTGTGGCCCCTGGTAATTATTACCAGTTAAATGATCAGTAGGTCATCAATAAGTGTGCTTGATTGGCAGCTTGTCAGTCGATTATGTTAACTGGTGTTGAAAAGTTATATAATGTCATGAAATTTGTGCTACTTTCATTTTCAACTTTCACTTTGAACAAAATGTTTTTTCACGATGTCAACAATCCAACTAACTGATTGAATGGTATATACAGTTCTCTTAAATCTTTAGCCTCTTGTAGTAGATAATTATTATGACATATTTGTTGAATAAAGTCCTCGGTCAGTAAAATAGGCAACTAAGATAAACCTTCTCTGATCATTGTGTAACTGTGACTGTAACAGGAAACCAGGATAAACCTACTCTCTAATAATTGTGTGACTGTGGCTTTAAGAAGCAACCAAGATAAATCTGTTCTCTGATCATTGTATAACCCTGACTGTAATAGACAAGCAAGATAAACCTGCTCTGATAATTGTGTGACTGTGATTGTAAGAAGCAACCAAGATAAACCTGCTCTCTGATCATTGTATAACTGTGACTGAAATAAGCAACCAAGATAAATCTATTCTCATATTATGTAACTGTGACTGAAATAGGCAACCAAGATAAATCTATTCTCATATTATATAACTGTGACTGAAATAAGCAACCAAGATAAATCTATTCTCATATTATATAACTGTGACTGAAATAAGCAACCAAGATAAATCTATTCTCATATTATGTAACTGTGACTGAAATAAGCAACCAAGATAAATCTATTCTCATATTATGTAACTGTGACTGAAATAAGCAACCAAGATAAATCTATTCTCATATTATGTAACTGTGACTGAAATAGGCAACCAAGATAAATCTATTCTCATATTATGTAACTGTGACTGAAATAAACAACCAAGATAAATCTATTCTCATATTATGTAACTGTGACTAATATAGGCAACCAAGATAAATCTATTCTCATATTATGTAACTGTGACTGAAATAAACAACCAAGTTAAATCTATTCTCATATTATGTAACTGTGACTGAAATAGGCAATCAAGATAAATCTATTCTCATATTATGTAACTGTGACTGAAATAAACAACCAAGATAAATCTATTCTCATATTATGTAACTGTGACTGAAATAGGCAATCAAGATAAATCTATTCTCATATTATGTAACTGTGACTGAAATAAACAACCAAGATAAATCTATTCTCATATTATGTAACTGTGACTGAAATAGGCAATCAAGATAAATCTATTCTCATATTATGTAACTGTGACTGAAATAAACAACCAAGTTAAATCTATTCTCATATTATGTAACTGTGACTGAAATAGGCAATCAAGATAAACCTACTCTCCGATCATTGAGTAACATGATCATTGTGTAATGGTTACTGTGATAAGAAATCAAGATAGATCTACTCTTTGATCATTGTGTAATGGTTACTGTAAAAGGAAATCAAGATAGATCTACTCTTTGATCATTGTGTAATGGTTACTGTAAAAGGAAACCAAGATAGATCTACTCTTTGATCATTGTGTAATGGTTACTGTAATAAGAAATCATGATATATCTACTCTTTGATCATTGTGTAATGGTTACTGTAATAAGAAATCAAGATAGATCTACTCTTTGATCATTGTGTAATGGTTACTGTAATAAGAAATCAAGATAGATCTACTCTTTGATCATTGTGTAATGGTTACTGTTAAAGGAAATCAAGATAGATGTACTCTTTGATCATTGTGTAATGGTTACTGTAAAAGGAAATCAAGATAGATCTACTCGTTGATCATTGTGTAATGGTTACTGTAATAAGAAATCAAGATAGATCTACTCGTTGATCATTGTGTAATGGTTACTGTAAAAGGAAATCAAGATAGATCTACTCGTTGATCATTGTGTAATGGTTACTGTAAAAGGAAATCAACATAAATGTACTCTTTGATCATTGTGTAATGGTTACTGTAAAAGGAAATCAACATAGATGTACTCTTTGATCATTATGTAATTGTGACTTTAAAAGGCAAGCAAATTAAACCTACTCTCTGATCATTGTGTAATTATGACTTTAAAAGGCAAGCAATTTAACCTACCATCTGATCATTTTGTGACTGTGACTGTAATAGGCAATCAAGATTAACCTATATTATGATGATAGTGTAACTGTGGCTGTAACAGGCAACCAAGATAACCTTCTCTCTGCTCATTGTGAAACTAAGACTGAAATAGGCCACCAGGATAAACCTACCCTCTGATCATTTTGTGACTGTGACTGTAACAGGCAACCAAGATTAACCTACTTTTTAGATTGATTGTCTCATAATTGATCCGATTTTACAAAGGACACCAGCTTATTACAAATCGCCTATCAATGACCAGAATTTTCTACCTACCACCAAAACAAATAGTTCTATCAATTCAAACATTTAAAATAACACTTATTTACTTAAAAGTTCAGTGATCATTTAGCAATATAGAATTTACCTGATTTGTTCTGTTTCTAACTCCCAAGAGAAAGTTAAGATTTTCTGTTATTTTTTTCACAATTTTCTGTCTAATGTCCTATGTAGTGCTTTGATTCAAAGTCATTGCTATTTTTAGAATACTTGTTATTCATTGGCTGCAAGCATACTAATGAATGTCCCGGTCACGACCTGGCCTATCAATGACCAGAATTTTCTTCCTGCCACCAAAACGATTCTGTTTGTCTAGAAGATAAGCATTGCTAAGCAATAAGTGTTATGATTTAATATTTTGGATGTAGAGAGCAGTGACTTTTTTGCTTTGATTATTTATTCTTAATTATTGATTTATTAGGTTACAACAACATATTACACAGTATGAAAATCGTGTACGGCATGTGACCAGTTTACATGAAATTTTAATGTGGATGAAAGATAATCAATCCATCGGTTTTTGGAAACTTTGATTTGATCATTGTATAACTAGCAGTAATAGGCGACCAAAATTAACCTTCTCTCTAATGAAAGTGTAACTGTGGCTGTAATAGGCGACCAAAATTAACCCTCTCTAATGATAGTGTAACTGTGGCTGTAAATAACATACTCTTTTATCATTGTGTATCTGTGACAGTAGTAAAATGCATTCTAAAATTCTTATTAAGAAGTTGAATTGATTTGTAACTGTGGCATTGTTCATTTTTTATGCAGAATTGAATGAATTAAAATAAAGAAATCTTTTCCCGGTATGATATCATTTTCGACTGTGGTGTTCATTCAGTGACAGTTGTACTCAGGTGAGCAATATAGGGCCATCATGTGGTCCTGTTGTTTTCTGTTTCATTTATTATGCTCCCCGAAGGGCGAGCATTATACAGTAAAGTCTCGCTTTGCGACCGACCCTTTTTTGCGGGCAAATCGATATTACGACCCCTTTTTCCCAGTCCCGACTTTTTTGCTATATAATTCAATGGTCATAAGGTTCAATATTACGACCGACCCGCTACTACGTATTACGACCACTTTTTCGGGTCCGAATTCCCATTGTACTATGAAAGTGGGACCCCATAAGACGACCATTAACATAATGCGACAATCGTCATCAAGGTGTGAACGATTTGCAGTACAATTTATAAAAATTAATATGAATAAACTTTAGGCTACTAGTAATTGTATCATAAAAATGGTACTGATTATACAGAACAAAGAAATACGTTATGAAAGACTAAATAGGTGTTAATAATGCCCAATTTCGGATAGGTACGTTATTACGGCTACGAGTGAAAAAACTGTCAAAAATAAATCGTGTACAGTAGGATTTCAGTGTTGCTAATTATAAAAACACCTTGAAAGAAAAAATGCACTGTATACTTTCGAGTTTTAATTCATTTTATGTTGCACTAACATGAAAATTATGTGAAAAAATATCATGTTATTGTAGAATAAAATTGATGCCATAGTTAGTATTTTTCCATAATTTACCCTTTCAACAAGGTAATTATAGCTAATGATAACCCTTTACAACAGATGAGAAATTGATTGAAGGCTAGCACTGGTCTCGGAAATAAGACCGACTCGATAATAAGACCACTTCTCCTTGGTCCCCAAAGTGGTCTTAATAGCGAGACTTTACTGTAGTTGCTGCTTTGTCCGTCCGTCCCGTCGGTCCGTCCGTCCGTCCATCATAATTTTGTCCGGAGCATAACACAAAAACTATGAGAGATATCAAGACCAAACTTCATAGGTAGTTAGATCTCATTAAAGAGCAGTGCACTGCACAAGAACCATTACTCTTTCTTTATCAATTTTTTAGTTATTGCCCTTTGAAATTTCTCATACTTATTTTTTGTCCGGGGCATATCTCTCAAAGTATAATAGTTATGAACTTGAAACTTTATAAGTAGATAGCTCTCATTGATGAGCAGTGCAGTGCACAAGAACCATAACTCTTGCTTTATTAATTTTTCAGTTATTGCCTTTTGAAATTTCTCATACTTATTTTTTGTCTGGGGCATATCTCACAAAGTATAAGAGATATTAACATGAAACTTTATTGGTAGATAGATCTCTATGAGGAGAAGTGCAGCCTGCAAGAACCGTAACTCTATTTTGCATAATTTAGGAGTTATTGCCCTTTGTTGTTTTTCATACTTTAAAAAGAATACATATTAAACAATAGCCCTTTTGGAATTGGCATTTATTCGGGGAGCATCCATCAGTTGTACTGATTTCTTGTTATGAAATACTATTATATTTTAGAAGTCTGTATTGGGATGAGAATAAAAGATAAAAGGACTCTGTTGATGAATGGTTCAGAGTTAGGCCATTTTTTTTTTTTATATTTTGGTTAACTGATTTTTTTCAAAAAAAGGTAGGGTAGGAGGAGGGAAAAAAAAAAAAATCTTGAAAAAAAAAAAAAAAAAAACATGGGAAAGTCTTCTTATTTCTATTTATTCCTGAATACTGTATATCTGAATATTTTAATAATGTATTCAGTCTTTACTGTGAAGAAACCAAGGAAAATGAGCCGTTCATACGGTACATTTTCCGTAAAATAGGCGTTCAGAATTTTTTTTTTCCTGAAAAAATTTTTGTTTTGTTTTTTCATTTCCCAAATTACAGGGTCGGCGGGTCAGTAAACCGAAAAATATAAAAATAATGGCCTTACAACACAGGAAGGTGTCTGATTGCATTGACCAGTTAGGAAAGCAGTCTGTGACCGAGTGAGGTTATCATACATATATGAATAGAGGTTTCTCATAAGCCCAAGTGGTGGGCCTTTCTGTTGTGTCAGCAGTGCAGTGAACAAAGTAGTTATGAACAACCACTTTGCTTTTGCTTGTATTTGGGAAATCTCCATCATTTTATTGTTGATAAAAAAAAGAACAACAAAGAAACAGCCCTAAGTTAAAACTGTTAATTTAAGAAATGTCCACATACTTATTCTCATTATTTTGAAGATCTAACATGTATAAGCATGTCAATACTTAAGATGTCAAAGAAGATTGAATTTTCATCCAAAACTGTAAATATGCAGTTTAACTGTAAGGGTTTGCTTGCTGGCACTGCTTCGAATACAAAGGAAAATTATGGACAGTTGGTGAAACTTAACAGATCATTGTTATTTTTCAACCATTCATTCAGCTAAATATGAAAATCTACCTTAAAATGGTACCAAAGTGTTTGCAATCAGATCTTTGACAAAATCTGGATTTGTTTGTTAAACATAAAACTGTCATCTTGTAGCAACTATAAACATTTAATTGCAGCCATTATGATTAAAAAATCAATGTTATCCCTGATGAAAAGTATAATAAAATATGTTATTGATTTTGATTCATTTATTAAATCCCCATTGATTTTCACATTAAGTCGTCAGTCCATAGATGCTGAGGTCTTCTTGTTAAAATAAAATTCCATTGATTTAAGGGGTCATTTGGTTGTATTATTTCCGCAAGTTATTATATTTTAATGATTTTTATTGAAAATTTCTTAGCAGGATTCGCGGGACAATGATCACTTCATACATTCGTTAAATTAGTTTGAATCGATTGTAAAAACTTGATTTAAAAGATCAAAAGGTCGGTTTTATTTAAATTACTTTGATTGGTCATTGTCGCATTGATTTTTGCCTTTCAAAACTTAATTTGTGGCATTTTATAATGGATTGGTTCTCCTTTGTTATATGGGTTTGTTTGATTGAAGATATTTAAATAACTTAATAAAAGTCTGTAATCTGTTTTAAAATATGTAGTAAATTTGAACAGAGGAAGCTAACCTTATTATCGTACAGATTAAAAGAAATTTTAACGATGTTTAAGGAGAATGAAAGAGTTGCTGAGTCCTATGAAGACATTTAACTGCCATGTTAGTTGTTGAAAGTAATTGATCAATAAATGTGAAGATAATTAATGGTCATTTCTCCTAACATATTTTACATTTTGCTGAACTGTTGGTGTAATTTAAAGATGCAATTTGGTAAAGAAAGAATATTTTAATTGATGAGAAAGATGTTAATATATTTCAGGATAACATGTTATAATAATATAAATAAATTCTTCCCCTTTTTTTCTAATTAAGAATTTGGATATTGCTTGTTGTACCCCCAGGTAGAATATCTTTAATTATAATATGTGCCCTCAATCTGTAGGATTATCATAATAGTTGAGTTTGGAGGCCCCTTTAGATTTTAAGATGCTTCATCAGAGGTTAAGGTCACATGGATCTCTTAAAGAATAACTGCTTCAGTAGTTTCTTAACAGCATAATACATAGGTTGATCAGGATAACTAAATAGTTTAAAAACAGTGGAAAGACTTATTGGTGGCCTCCAGAGAAAAGCCTGTTGCAAAAATCTTTATCTGCTTTATATTTGATATTGTCAAATTTGAAGCGAATGTTGTGGACTATAGTTGTTACTGACAATTATTTTGCCCCCAAAGGGAGGCATGTAGTTTTTGAACTGTCCGTCCATCCATACGTTCGTCCATCATAGTGATTCTACTTCATACTTGGACACAAAACTCCTTTGGACAAGACATTCTCATTGAACTATACTTACTTGACCTTGACCCCTGAATGACTGGTCCTCAGCTCAAAGGTCAAAGTACCACTTCAGGGGCATTCAAAGTCATCTTACAGTGACAGTTCTTGTTTTGTAAGCTCACCTGAGCACTTTGTACTCAAGGTGAGCTTTTGTGATCGCCCTGTGTCGTTGTGCGTTGTGTGTCGTCAGCTTTTTACTGTAAACAACATCTTCTCCTTAACCACTTGGTGAAAGATGATAAAACTTTATAGGAATGTTCCTTGCGCGAAGCTTTACCAAAACTTTTAAAAGAATTCCAGTTGATGAAGACTCTGGTTGCTATGGCAACAAGAATGAAAAAGTTCAAAAATCTTCTTGTCTAAAACTGCTAATTATTGTTGCTTTTTGTCCTTGGTCACTTTGCTGCTGAAAATTTTCTGCCAGTGCTAGAGTCATATAATAAAAGAAACAGAATTCCATTTATAGCTCTGGAGTTTTCATGGATGGCTAGAAAAAATGCATTCCTTTTTCTTTCAACTGCTTGCATGGTAGTGATCACACCATAAAACCTGTCTCAACAAGCCGTCTTTAACTTTGAAATTCCACAAGGGAAGAAGAAATATCAGTGTCTAAGTAGATTTTAATTCTATTCTTCTGAGGTTTGCAAGTTATGTCTTTCAAACACTTACTTATGACTTTGTCTCGGCTTATTGGCAGTTCAATGATTCTTTACTTTGAATTGTCTATACACTTATTATGTGTGTCTTAAAACATTTGAATTTCGAGATTTGAAGCTGTGAAAAATGAGAAATCTACGTCTGGGATATTAGTCTTAAAGTCAATATAAGAAAGATATATATCTCAGTAATAAATGGAAGTCTGAATTTTTTTCAACCTTTTTGATATTGATGTCTTTTAAAAGACTGCAATAAATTTCACTTTATGTCTGCTTACAATCTGTAGTTAGCCAAAAGCAATAACTCAAATTATTCAATGTATACTGCTTTTCGAGAAAAAACTTGGTGTTTTAATGTCAATTTTTTCTCTCTCTTGGGAAAATAACACTGTATCTTAGGACCATTAGTTAGATGGTATAGTACTGGTCAAACTATACTAGGAGTTTATTCATTAATATTTGGCACCATGCTTATGCTGCATGAATGAGTTTCAATTAATTTGAAATCCCTATGAGACGGGTACCAGTAATGGACAGTGGTCGAAATTTCGTTTGGAATAAAGAGAAAAATAACATGATTGACAGTATTTGTCTAAATCTTGAAACAGACAGGAGTTCTGTGTATTTGAGTTTTCACTCACTGTATATCATACTGAAAAAGTTGATAATTGTCATAAGCTGTCAATAACATGCTCCTTCGGGAAAACATCATTTTATTGTTTCTTTGATCACATGATACTCTGATAGTGGCTCTAGTATCATTTGAAAATACATAGTAAAAGCATAAATTAAGACCTCTGGTTTATCCCCTGTATAGAGCACTAAACTCATTTCATGTAAATTTTGAAAAAAGAAAAATGTATATGACACATCAGTACACTAGACCTTACGCTGGAAGTCTATATTCCACAATTTCTTTTTTAACCCTTTCCTCCATAATATACACCTTTATGGCTTGGGCAAACAGTGTAGAACTGTTTGCCTTTTGATACATTAGGTTATTTCTGACCAAAAAGTGACCAGTGCAGATCCTGATCAGACGGCACAGATGTGCCAGCTGATCTGGATCTACATTGGTCGCACGTGCGTAAAAATGCGTATATATGGAGTAAAGGGTTATTAATATAGGTCAACAGGAGTCTTAAGATTAAAAAGATAAACCATGTTAAGAGAGCATGGAAAGTAACAATTATAGTGACCATACAATAAAACATGGTAAACCATTGTTTAACATTCAGACATGGTAGCTCATGTTAGTTCATGAAGGATTCATTTCCTCAGAAGTATTTTTCCGTTAGATAGAAAAGTTATGAAAATTGTCATCTCTTAAATTGTAAAGATTTAACAATCGTTTCAAACTGTGGTCCTATGATATAGCTTCTGTAAAGAGGGTGGAAGGCCTTTTGCTTTTCAGTGACAGTTTTAACTGAAATTTCTGTTTATTACCTCCCTTTATTTCAGCTTCTTGTATAAGTTTTATTCCATTCAGGCTAAGAAACCGATATTATGTATGTACTGTGTAAACTACCAAAAGCATTAAATAGCATTAACTTCAGACAAAGTTCTTTGATATCAGCTTACTACTTAAAAAAGACCAAGAGAAGATTTATTTTCTTGAAATGTTTTACATTAAAACTTTTATGACCAAATATCACATTCGGATTTTTTATTGAGACAAAATGGCCTTTTTTTTCTGTCGAACATTTATTTTTGGTTAATATGAGTTTTGAGTGAGTTATCAGTTTTCTTCATTTCTGACTATTAAATTTGATATCATAAATTATCTTCCATTATAGTGGCTCTAACCCTTTTGTTTATGGCTGTAATTTTCCTTTGAAATATTTATAAATACTGTACTTCTACCCTCATAATGACCACATTATAATGGTTTTTCATTGATTTTTATGTTTCTCAAGACCAATTTATAGGTCACTGTGAAAGTCTGTGGAGAATTCAAATTGATAATAGAAGTATATATGTAACAATTCCTTCTTAATTATTTAACAGTTCATGCCGCGAGTCAATTGTACACAATTTTAGGACACAAAAATATCTAGTTTGGGTGAAAAAAAGTCCAAGATGTAATCAATACCAAAATGCAAATAAATCCTGTATAGTGGTATTTTTCCAACAATATCTTTTTGAATGATACCATTTGTAAGGAAATTGGAAAGCGGTTCAAAAAAGCTAGCATGTATGTATTTATGAAATCTGTATGGAAACTTCTTCTGAAAATTCTGAAGTGTTAATAATAGAGGATGGTAAAGATGGTAACATAAAAAACTCACTTAAGTTTTTTTTGTAAAAGAAAGTCATTTAGTCAGTCAGACTTTATCTTCTTACCATTTTCAGACCGTTTGCTTGTTTTGAGCAGAGTCTTTGACTTAAAGATGTCACAGTGAAGTATTATCATCCACTCCTTCGTGGAAGTTGACTGGCTTTAAATGAACTTAAAATCTGTCTTGAACAGTTTATGATAAGACAAAACAGTTTTAATAATTTATATTTTTGCAGGAGCTTCCTTTTGAAGATTTGAAGAAAAGATGCATGGAACAGTTGGAAGTCATGTCAAAGAAACGTATACGAAGAATTCTTGCAGGTAAGATGTTGGGAATAATAGTCTTAAGGTGCTTGGTAAGTTTGCTGTATCTTGATCTAAAATTTATGGTCCAGTTACTTCCCCTGACTTGATGATATTAAGTTACCTCCCTTGAAAAATATGTCCAGTTATTCCATGATCGGTGTTACCCAGTTATTTGTACTGAGGTGGTGATATGGAGTTGCCTCCCTTGACTAGATTGAAGTATTATGAACTATTTGGTGAAAAATTACTAGTGTTACTTAGCAGAAAATTAAAAGAATATATCTTGTAATATTTACAAAAATATTGAGAGATTATAAAGAATAAACATTAGTTTCTAATGGTTAATTTTATCTCCGTTGATTAAATAGAACCATTTGAAAAAGCTAGAATTTCCTTTCATAAAGGTGGGCAATGAAACATTTAATGCCTGTAAAATCTGAGAGATTTAGATTTTAATCATACCTGTATTTCAACATTAACTTTAATAGGGTTAAGATGGTTGAAACATAACAGTTATAAATCTTCATTTATATCTAATCTTAGGTCATTATAACCATTGAAATTTTCATTGAAGCTAGTTTTCCACCAACAATTCTGTTAGAACAACTTATTTGATGTCTTGATTGCAACACTTAGAGTAATGTTCATAAGACTTTGTAAATCTGTAATTGATGGCCACATATGAATTTTAAACATATGCCATATTTATTCTATTAAATTCAGAAAGGGTTGAATGATTTAAATGTAGTGTGGACACACTTTGGAAAATTTTTCTCGAGAGGGGTTTAGTATAAGATCCTGGTCACAGGTTCGATATAATGCTTAAGATTGAGTTAAAACTTACGTATTGTAATTTTGTTCTGTTTTCATAGAATTTTAAAGTTTTTGATACATGCCTCTCAACAGATGACACTGATGTAACAAAAAGTAACCTCAGTTTGTTAAAATGGATAGTAGTTAGGATCCTGGTCACAGGTTCGATATAATGCTTAAGATTGAGTTAAAACTTACGTATTGTAATTTTGTTCTGTTTTCATAGAATTTTAAAGTTTTTGATACATGCCTCTCAACAGATGACACTGATGTAACAAAAAGTAACCTCAGTTTGTTAAAATGGATAGTTCTTGTTACACATAATTATACCAACGTCCAATATTTGAAGGTCGATGCGACCTAGTTCAAATATAATTCAGATGGTCTTCTTGAAAAAGTACAAATGTCCAAAAATTTGAATAAAAGAAGTGAAAATTTACCTGGTGATGTTTTTTACTTCTCTTTAGAAGACTGTTAGGTATAATTATGTGATAGTTCTTTTAATTGGTCAATGTTTTAATGTACTGTAATAGCAAATATTTGTGGTCAGCTGTTGGGTGATCTGTTGTGTGCTGATGTCGTTTTTGTGTTTGTTAGAAGCTTTTTTAAATTTTAATAAAATACTAGTCACATGTCAGGTTTAAATTCTTATTATGTTTAAGAAATTTGGTGTCTGGAAATTTAGTTGCAAAATAGCGTTTAAGCATTGTTAGGATAAAAACAACACTCAAAAGAAACATACAGACCACTTTTGCCACTGAATACTTGTCTGAGTTCTAAAATTCATAATTTATAACTGAGACGTGTCAGTGTACACTTTACCATCCATTTAATATGAGCCCAATATAGACTTTGGAATGGTTTATCAATAGTGAGAATATAATAATGAACAAACACTGTGCTTATAACAGAATACATACATTCCCTATTTTTTTGAGAACTTTCAGCAGTTTAAAGGTCAGTCAAATAAATGATAGGCTGTGTTGAAATCTCACATATATCTTAATTGCCTTAGCTTGATGGTTTAATTCTAAACATCTTCTCTTCGTGTAAACATTTCAGTTAATTTACTGCTTCTGTTTCAACAGAGTTACTTGAATTTGTTTGTTTCTTGTTAAACACAAATAAATTGTTAATTTGAATTAATCAAACTGCGACCTTGTTAGGGAAGAGCTCTGAAAGGTATTTTGAATATTCATTAAGGTAGAAACTAAGTTGGTTAGTAAAGTTGTACCGGTTTCTGTCATGGTAAGTTATGCTTGGAGTCTCATGGCTCCTGTGGTCAAGTTACAAGCACTGACTTGTTTCTAGAAAAAAGATGATTGGTTGAAGACCCAACACTCATGAATAAAAGACTCATTTGAAGAAAAAGGATTGTCAGTCTTGGCGATCCCGGTTCAGTCCCCACCAGGGACGGTAAAACTTCTCTGTGATAATTGATCTCAGACAATGCATCTATAGGTCATTTGCCCCTCACTCTGAAGCAAGTGAGGAAGTAGTCAGTCACTTGCGGAGAAAATGATTAGTAAAAATTGGTTGGATACCCAGGAACACTGGTTAGGTGGACTGACCGCTGGGATATGACGTTAGCTGTTAAAACTGGCGTTAAATCAAACCAAACTCATTTGAAGAAAGTTGGCAGTTCTGTATTGGAGGATGATAGAATGCATTATGCAGTGGTAGTGTCTAGGCATGGTCTTAGGTTATAATTCTTTCTTTTGTAAATTAAATCAGATATAGATTTGTTTTTGCTGACAAGCAAGTTGCCAAGTACATCTGCCAGACTCAGACTGCACGATTAGTGGCCATATTCATGAAGTATTTAAGTTTTTCTTAGTTAAGTTTGACTTAAGTGAAAATTTTGGAAATCATTTTGATGCTCTAGTGCATAAATGTGAAACATTAAATGTTTATTTTATTGTCAAGGACAAGAAACAGAAAGAAATGTTAAACTCTGGTTTATTGAACTGGGAATTACATAAGTTAAAATTGTAATTGAGGAAAAGGACTTTAATGTTTTACTAAATGCTTCATAAATACAACCCTTGGTCTTGATATGTACAGCAGGTGTCTTAAAATATTTAAAATATAGAAAAAGAAACACAGCTATAAATCTGTTAGACTGTGAATTTCAACACAAGATCTCTTAAAAAAATCCACCAAATTCATATACTTCAAAACGCCAACAAGAGAATAAAAAGACATTTATATAAACACGTAATGACCCTTGTGCTTTATTTCATGTAATTTGTAATCACTCTTCTAGAAGCATTTACTCTCTTGAAATTGCAATTTTAAGCTCTCAAGTATTCAAGATAGATTTTGAAGAAATTTGAACATATAAATTGTCTTAAAATCTCTTTAGTGGGAATTTAGAAGGAATTGCTTCAACATTAAATGTATAGCAGACAGTTTGGTGGAGAAAAGTTGAAAATATCATAAAATATTATCCAATTTACTAAAAGATTTAAAATAAATCTCCACTTGTAATAAAAGAGAAATTCTGGTATATTTTTAAGTTAATTATTTTATTAACTTAATGTGTAAACGTAATCAAGACATAATTATATTATAGCTCTGCTTGAATTTTTTTGAATTGTAAGTTAGGCTGATAGGAATTAAAATGTGGATTACAGTTCAGAACTTTGAAGTAGTGTTGGAAACTCTGACAGTTTTATTGTTTGATTCCTCTTAAGAAAAGGTTATGTGGGAATTTGGCTAAGTACTTGCAAAGTTCAATAAAAGCATCATAATGAATGCTGTAGGCTTTTTAAAAAGTTGAAAACAGTTAAATCTACAAAATGAAACATAGTTAAAATTCCAGTTGGATTCTGAAGGCTGAGGCCCCATGTCTAAAGCATTGAGTTCAATTGACTGTGTCTGTAACACTTATGAAAGGTTCTTTTCTTGTCATTTCAGGTTTGTCTGAACTCCTAAATGAAGATTTGTCTATGCATAATACATAAATGTTTTGTGTATTCTCTAGGTGATGACCCAGCATCCATTTCATCCTCAGGCACAGAGGATGAGTCTTCAGATGAAGAAAGTCAAGGTTTGTGTCCCACTTGTAGACATCAGAGATTATTTGTTAATCAAGTGCAGAGAGCTGGTAGATGGTATTAGGTTTAGTTGAGTTTAAGACCCTCTAACTATCAGTCATATCTTGCAAGCAGTTTATCATTCCCGGACTCCCATCCTCCGTAAGAAAGTGTCAAAATGTTCATTCATGGCTTGGCACAAACTCATGTTTTTTCAGTCAGTGATTACAAAGCTTGAAAGGAATAAATAAATTAAAAAGTTTTACAGAAAAAGACGGCCCTCAAAATTTGTGAGATTTTTGAGATTCTGTGAAAAGAAATGCATGTTGAAATGTTTTGCGCACAGAGACAAACCAAGAAGACATTTTTGCTTACTCAATAGTTCTTTATTTTGAATTCGATATTTTTGGTAGTGAAGCTTTTAGTGAATTTCTTGTTATCCATCTAGGAAATTGTTGATTATTACTATTTTGATGTAATCACTTTCTAAACCCATTCATGTTGTTTGTGTTTTTTCTTAAGATCAATGATTGGTTGATTAAAGGAGCACCTGCTTCAACTAATTTTGGCAAATAACTCTATGTTGGATCTTTTCCGAAATTGAAAAGAGAAATTAATTTTACGTGATCATGCGGCGTATTTTTTTCAGTGCGAATAACTTGATGCCAAAAAGTGAATTAAATTTTCATGACAAGCCACAGACTATAGGTTCAAACAGGCATTTGGGAACTATCTATTACATGATTGGGGGTTTTTGTCTGATTGCCTCGAGATAGCAGTATATTGAAGACGTTTTTTTCAAAAAAATGGACTTGAATTTCATTTGTCTACATGATGATATATAAGACAAATGGATATATTTGGCAGCAAAATATGTCTGGTTACAAAATGTCTACTTTAGATAGATTTTAACAATTACAATGAATGGCTCTCTAGATATTGTTGAGAAATGAAGGGTGGCAAACATGACTGGAAAGAAATATTTATGTCTTATGTAAAATGTTGTGTCTGAAAATGTTAGAGAGAAGTCGAATCTTTGCTCAAAGAAATCAACTGATTTTAGGTCAAAGGGAAGATTTTTACCAAAACAATTGGATGTACAGCAATAAATCTATAAGTTTAATTTACAATTATAATTACCTTTGTTATATTCTAGAGAATGGTTTAATTTTCATATGTCATTATGGACCTTGTTATTGTGAAGATTCCGCATGTTAACCAATACAAATAATTGTTTACTTGTTTCTCTAGGGTTGTTGGGATTCCTTCTTTGTGACAGATAATTTTAGCGAAGCATTTAAAAACCCAAGTGCCTGTCCTCTGCATAAAATTGATTTAATGTTCAAATAATAAATGCATTACATAGTATTAACAGAAAAATTAATGCAGAATCATGTATGAATATATTCCTTCATATTAGGTTAATGATGAATGGTGTTTGGGAGGTTGAAAAGTTCCAATTGGGGCCAGTAAACTTTTAAAAAAAAAAGTAATCTTGATGTAGATGTATATTTATCATCGTAATGTAAGAGACTGTGATATTGATTGAGGTCTGCTGTTACAAGATTGTTTATTTTATCAATTTAAGCTATGTTATAATTGGTCCAGTTTGATTGGCAGAGCTGCTTATTGATAAATGTGAAAATTTACCCATCTTTCATAGTTTCTAGAGATAAATGAGAAAAACTGCCCCAGAGAGGGATCTTAATTTGAAACCCAATACACAAACTGCTAAATGACTTAAAAGACAAAATTGTCAACCCATGTTCCAACGAAATTGTTTTCACAATAATACTGGTATTTTGTTTCATTCAATTTGTAACAAAGTTGGTTAGATTTCAAATTAAGTCTGACAGGCTTTGAAATACAGTAAATTAAGATGTTTAATGCCAGAAAACGGTAGCCAGTTAGGGCTGCCGCAATCTAAACCAATCAAAATTTAAAATGTTCAATCACTTTATACTGGTGAACGCAAGTTAATTGACAAGTGAAATGTAAATACTGAATGATGGACAAGGTAATTAATCAGCTTTGATGCTACAAACTGACAAAATATTTGCTGTGTCACAAAAACTTGATTAAATGTGCAAAAAAACAAATGCCTAATGATGCTAAATGTTTGTGTTAGAAAGCAGAATATAAAAAAACCCTGTAAGTTTTGTGTGATTATTATTAGTCAAGCTCTTATTTATAAAGTCATATGCAGTCAGTTTCTGCTGTTTGTTTTTACTTATATCTTTCAGCTTAAAGGCCTTTGTACACCATGGCAATGCTTTTATTTTCTGATTGTGTGACTATGTACTTAGTTATGATAGAAACTTGATTCTAGTCTCTGTTAAACCAGTCCAGCAGTGGATGAAAGTTTGAGCTTTCACTGAGACAGCAGGGTCAAGGTCACTGGTTCTCCTTGCAATTCTTTACTGATATAGTCTCTGAGAAGTCATACCATTTAGTTTGCTTTTATTATAACATAGAGAATTCTGAAAGGCTTTTAACTCCTGATACAGAAACTGTGTTAAATG
Source organism: Cyclina sinensis (assembly GCA_012932295.1). NCBI lineage: Eukaryota > Metazoa > Mollusca > Bivalvia > Venerida > Veneridae > Cyclina > Cyclina sinensis. The sequence continues at coordinate 11,945,311 of JAAONU010000012.1, read as the reverse complement.
TTTCAGTACATTTTCCATGTGTACACATACTTTCGACAGGAAGTGTATAATTGAAAATAAGAAGTGAGATCTGTCATGTAACAAATCAAGTTTGAAGGCAGGCTTTTATAAGAAACTGTTAATTTCCATCTCAGAAACAATTTAAATCTCAAATATTTTGACTTAAATCTGCCTTGATATTGATGTTGAACTATATTGCCTTTGAAATCTTGATGGTTGAAGGCGTTTAAAAGACAGAAAGCTTGAATTGTTTGTCGTAATTTATTTGGAAGAATGACAGTAAACTGAATTGAAGAAATTTAAACTGTTAATATTGAAATAGGAGAATGTCTTTCCCTTCAAATGTATTAAAGAAAATTGGTTTTGAAACAATAAAAAATGCATTTGTTGTCTGTTTGTGAGTGAATGCAACACTTGCACTTAACAGAGCCAATAATTTGAATGTCGAGAGAATTGAGGAGAAGATTTAGGACTTTGTTTGTTTACTGTTGGAACAAAGAGGCCGTGTTTGAGGATAGGCATGGGAATTTATGCTGTATATTGCTGTCTTGATTAGTAAGGTCTAAAATATTTCAGACCCTGTATCTCCCTGTAAGGTGTCTCGTGCCTGAGTGAGAAGTCCGCTAGTCAATGTCTTAGAAGTATCTGATCATGGCAGTTGTATGAACTTAACAGCTATGTTTATAATTATATAAATGAATTGATAAATTAAACATTGCCATGGAGTTAGCAGTCTTTTTTGAACATCGCTATTTTGGCTTTATAGGTTAATAAAAATTAATGAAAAGTAGAAAAAAACGTATAACATTCTGGTTGGCAATCCTAGCTATGACCATATTACAATATTACTATCATATGTCATTACCTTTAGTCCAGTAAAAGCTTGTCATAGAACCCACTGCTGATTTGTTTTAGTAAGTTATCTTTTTGAAAAGCAATCTCCTACTGTTGCCACTGTAAATGTGAGCTTTTTGACTTACTATTAGCTTTTTAATTACCTTTATTTTGATATAAAATAAGTATTTAGGCCTGTATGAGAAGTATTGTACTGAAAGTTAAAAGTAAAGAGTTGAATTCCATTTTTTACTTTTATTCTGTCCTAATAGGCAGTATATAAATAGACTTTCATAACGGTAACTGAGTACACAATGGCTGTTTCTCTAAATTGGTAACAATTTTGTATGACTATTTTTATAATCATTCAGGCAATTTCACTTGACTTTCATCCCCATTAAGACACTGGTCATTTAGTGATGTATATTTGAAATGGACACTTAAAGAACTTGTCAGGGAAGATGACCATTTTGACAGATTAATCCATCAAGTTTTGTTTTCTGTCAGTTATTTATGAGTATTTCATGCGAGGTCACTCTGATTTACAAAGTTTTGCAAGTTCAAAAATGCTGAAAAAAGCTGACCACATGTCAGTCGGTTTTATGACGCCTCTGTTGTTTTGCCACTGTAAATAAATCTGTCATCAGTTACACCTGTACTTTTTCTCCTATGTCAAAAAAATGGTAAAAAATAAACTTGTATTACTTGCATTAGTAATTTCAAGAGAGACATCTTCCTTTGTACAATTTTTACTGTGACAGAAGTGAAGACCAGGGCCCTTACAGATGAGACTAGGTTTTGTCTTGGCTTATAAGCCAAGTTTGTATCTAGATAATCACTTAGCTTTAGATATTTTCCTCTTGTCTGTTATAGCTAAGATCAAAAGTTATGGTTCATGAATATGTATAGATAATGCAATGTGGTGGTCTCTAATAAGTTGTTTGTAATAATTGTTAACTCCCAGGTTTATTCTAATTATGCATCTAATTTAAAGTTATCTTTTCACAAAAATAAAGTACAAATTATTCTATGTGTTAATGTACAGGTGATCAACTTAATGTGTGATATGTATAAGTTTTTGACAGAGTTATAACCCCTGTTTTATTTATAAAAAAGTATTATGGATAACTGGAAATTTTATTTGCTGTACTTATATAAATTTTGCTTTGAGCTTTGAAAAAAAAACAACAAAAAAACAACAAAAAACAAAAACAAACATAATTTGAAAATAATGTTTTTGGATAACTTAATATTGAATGTACTTAAATGTACATTGCAGAAAATATCTCAATAAATTTTCTAACCAAGACAATAAGATCACTTATTTATGTTTTAAGTTTTAAAACTTCTCTCAGTTATTGAGAATTCAGACAGTATGTAATTTATTGCCATAAATGGCTTTGATATGTAAAAGAAATGTCATATCTCAATATAATTTAAGCTCTCATTTTAGACAACATCTGTTACAAAGCATGCATTTTCATCATAAAAAACTCCTGATAAATGTTATAGGCATGACACATTTACATTTCATTACATAAACAGTCTGAAAGCATTACTGTTCCAGCATTCAGCACTATGCTCGAGTAACATTGTAAGAAATTTGGACATTTTTAAATTTAATTTCCAGAAATAACTAGAGAAAAAGAAATGATGTTATGTAGCACATGTCACTTGCAAAAATGATTTCCACTATTTTGCTTTGTAAATGTTAAGTACTTCTAAGAATTCACATTCACAATTCCTTTTTAATCTCTCAGGGCTCTGATTCCAGGACATTGTTTCTATAGATGTCTATGTGACCCAAAACTAAGCCATATAAAATTACTTTTTACTGAAGCCTTGTCTTTTATAGTTTGTGCAAATATTTTAAAATTTACTTGACCTACAATGCTATTTGTAGCAATGAAGCCATTACAAAGATTTAAATCCAAGCTTTAAAGGGATATTAATCAGACTTTGCTATGAGTTAGCATGAAGCAATATTAGTGTAGATAAATTTTAGTCTGTGCCTGTACTTCAGAGAGAGAAAAACTCAGTGCATTCATGATTCTTCAGTAATAGTTTGGGATGATTTTGAAAGATTCTCAGTTAGATACATTTGCAAAGTTTTGTCTAAATTCTTCTGTTTGTCTTGCAACAGTGCTAACTCTGGCACAGACGTTTTGTCAATGAAACAAGCGTTACATTTAAAAGCATGGTTGTTCTGTTGTCATAACAGTTAATAAAAGAGAAATTAAAATTTTCTAATTCTGTTGATCTATTGTTAAGGGAAGTAAGAGAGCTGTTCTGTTGTGGTATCATATGAAGTAAGAGAAATTTGTTTACCATTGTCATATCAAAAGAAGCAAGAGAGAGATTAAGGCAGTGTTGTTCTGTTGATCAAGAGAAGTAACAGACAGATAAAAGCATTGTAGATTATGGGAAGTAAGAGGGAATAAAACAGAATTCTGTTAATCAAGAGAAGTGAGAGACAGATTAAAGCATTGTAGATTATGGGAAGTTAGAGTGAATAAACCAGAATTCTGTAGATCAAGAGAAGTGAGAGACAGATTAAAGCATTGTAGATTATGGGAAGTTAGAGTGAATAAACCAGAATTCTGTAGATCAAGAGAAGTGAGAGACAGATTAAAGCATTGTAGATTATGGGAAGTAAGAGAGAATAAAACAGAATTCTGTAGATCAAGAGAAGTGAGAGACAGATTAAAGCATTGTAGATTATGGGAAGTAAGAGAGAATAAAACAGAATTCTGTAGATCAAGAGAAGTGAGAGACAGATTAAAGCATTGTAGATTATGGGAAGTTAGAGTGAATAAAACAGAATTCTGTAGATCAAGAGAAGTGAGAGACAGATTAAAGCATTGTAGATTATGGGAAGTAAGAGAGAATAAAACAGAATTCTGTAGATCAAGAGAAGTGAGAGACAGATTAAAGCATTGTAGATTATGGGAAGTTAGAGTGAATAAACCAGAATTCTGTAGATCAAGAGAAGTGAGAGACAGATTAAAGAATTGTAGATTATGGGAAGTAAGAGTGAATAAAACAGAATTCTGTAGATCAAGAGAAGTTAGAGACAGATTAAAGCATTGTAGATTATGGGAAGTAAGAGTGAATAAAACAGCATTTTGTTGATCAAGAAAAGTAAGAGACAGATAAAAGCATCAGAGATAATAGGAAGTAAGAGAGAATAAAACAGAATTCTCTGGATCAAGAGAAGTGAGAGACAGATTAAAGCATTGTAGACTAAGGGAAGTAAGAGAGAATAAAACAGCATTTTGTTGATCAAGAAAAGTAAGAGACAGATAAAAGCATCAGAGATAATAGGAAGTAAGAGAGAATAAAACAGAATTCAGTTGATCAAGAGAAACAGTAGAGATGGTCCGCCTTCAACATTTTACTTTAAATGACATCTCTTCCTAAACCACAAGGATATTTTTAACCAATCTTGATAAAAATGCTCCTTATATTGCCCTTTTCCAAAATTACTCAAACCATTCCACTCCATTGCACATAAGGGCTGCAAAAGCCAAAAACAGAAAAAAATTAAAACAACATATCCTTTTAAACGGCAGGTAATTTTCCACCAAATTTCACAGAAATTTTCCTTAATAGCCTTCTATTAAAATTGCTAAAAAAGTTCCCCTCCATTGAACAAAATGGCCAGCAGATCTAAAAATAGATTTTCTTCAAAATTTGGCTTCAGATAACATCACCTTCAAAACCACTTGGCCATTTTGAACCAAATATAACAGAAATGTTTCTTATATTGCCTTTTTCTAAAATTGCTCAAACCGTTCCACTCCAATGCACAAAAGGGCTGCAAAAGCTAAAAATAGAAAAAAATACTAAAGTCAGCATCTACTCCTAAACATCAAGGTATTTTCCACCAAACTTCACCGAAGTGTTCCTTGCATAGCCCTCTATTAAAATTGCTCAGATTATTCTGCTCCATTGAACAAAATGGCTGGCAGAACTAAAAATAGATTTTCATCAATATTTTGCTTAAATGACATCTTCTCCAAAGCTTGGCCAATTTATACTAAACTTGACAGAAATATTCTTTATAATGCCCTTTTCTAAAATTGCTCAAACTGTTCCGCTACATTGCACATAAGGGCTACAAAAGCTTAAAAAAAAAATTAAAACAAGTTCACCCAAACAGCAAGGTGATTTTCCTTTAAATTTCACAGAAATGTTTCTTTCAGAGCCCTTTATTAAAATTGCTGAAAAGGTTCAGCTTCATTGCACAGTTTCAGGCCTAAACTAGAATTTTACATTATAAAAGTTCTTTACGTAAATACAAAGTACACCAGCCAATCTTTGGTGCACAACATGATTTTTTTGCAACTCTACAGATTTCTTATTGAAAAAGACCATTTTACCTTTCAAGTTACCAATTGTTGATCCGAGAGAGAGCATAAAACAAGTGGCAGTGACGTAGTATCTTACCATTCACTTACTGTTACAGTTTATTCACTGACATTGCTATAGTTCTTATGGGTACAGTCATTATGCATGTTGGCACTTATCACGCTTGTTGACAATGATACCATACTTGCTGGAAGTTACTTCTTGTATGTTGTTTAGGCCATGATGCCTATACCATATTTTCATTTGTGTATCGTAATGGTTATCTTGGTTCATTTGTAGTGCATCCAAGAACAAAATATACAGTGTGATCAACCAATTTAAGATAATGTTATCAGGCACTTGGCAAAATAGAAGTAAGCATAATGTTTATTCAAAATTTTAAGTTACATTTTGACTGATCAAGTAGTTCTGTTTTTCTGTAATTTCAAGGAAAGATATCGATATGTATAGAAATCTAACAGTAGTCATGGCCGGAGATATCTGTTATCTTTCATGAAAACTACAAACATGTGACCTCTGGTTTCAAAATGTGATGTGCAATTTTGCAGTTGACATAATGCTCACTTGCAACTTGCTTAGTGGCTGATTACATCTTTCATATTGTGTGGTCACATCGTGTATTTTGTTCTGGGAGCATTGTCACAGAGCAATGTTGATACACAGTCCCGGCATGTTGAAATATATCATTACGCTAAATTGCACTGTCATTCAGTCTAATGAAATTTTGATATAAACATTAGGGTCTTAACAGTATACAAGTTGTAACTTCCAGCAAGCATGGTATCATTGTCAACAGCATGCATAATGACTATACCAAGTAAGCACAATAGCAGTGTCAATGAGTAAATTGTAACAATAAAGCAGGCATTGTGTAATTTTTACCTATATAACATTCCACAGAAATGTTCCTTATACAGCTTTCTATTAAAATTGTTCAGATTGTTCTGCTCCATTGCACAAAAAAAGGCCACCAGAGCTAAAAATAGATTTTCATCAATATTTTGCCTCAAATGACGTACATCTCTTCACAAGCTGCTTGCCCAAAATTGCCTCTGCCACTATGTGTTTTATTTGTATAAAATATGAGATCTTTGAAAATCTTCAGTTAGAAAATGTAATATTGCATCTGATGCTTGCTTAACAGCAGACCTATGCCACAGCCAAAGAACTCAGGTGAGCGATCCAGGGCCATCATGGCCCTCTTGTTTTCTGTTAACATAATTTTGGAGTTTAAGTTACAAATATTTATTAATAATAGTCAAGAAAAAAGGACCTAACACTGTTAGTTTGCTTTCATATCAAGGATAGCAACAGAAAGGTAAAAGCTTTGTTGTTTTGTTGTTAAAGGAAGCATTATTAGGGCTAGATTTAAACTTTTCTTATTTTATACAAATTAAGAATGTTACATTTGGCTTGTTATCATTTTGCTGTTGTCAGGATTTACTTTGCGTCAAATGCGACTTCTCAGGAGCAGATAAAAAGGACAAACATTTAAACAAGTTGGTTTCCATCGGTTAAAACCCTATGCTGTCCTTGTTTTAACATATGCAGCTGTACTATAGTATTTGACTGACGGCACAGGAAAAAGGGCACTCAAACACAATTTTTTGAAACTGACCTTTTTACTTTGTTTGAAGAAATGATATCTCAGAATTAATGTCTGAAAATTTCAGCTTCCTGCATAGTGCATATACGATGTACTTTTATGTTTAGGAACATGATGGGCAAATTGGATATTCTTAAAAATGACATCACATACCCTAATTTGACATTAGATTTCAAGTTCCCATTGGAATTAGATAAACATATGTTAAGTTTTACCTATTCAGTTTTAAAATTCTATATATACTTTTCAGTGTATCCAACATTTTTACAAAACTATAATTGTTATCATTCAAAATTGCGTTTTGTTCAGTTGATATCATTTCATATTAAGAAGAACTGTCCCCAAAAACTATGGCCATAGTAATGGTAGTCAAGAAATTTGATACAAAATAATGAAGGACAATATTCAGGCTATCAATATTTCACTTTAATTTTAAATTGGAAGGGTACTAAAATATTGTCCTTTTCTTTTGCTGATTTTCAGTTCAGTAGTATAACAAGTGCCCGAGTGCCCTTTTTCCCGCGATGTCGGTCATTTGTAGTTTTTATACATTCAAGGCTCAGGTGAGCAGATTGTTACTTTGATGGTTCTCTTTCAAATTTATTCCATATTCCTTCGACTGAAATGAGTTATGTTGACTTTACGTCTGGTTAACTAGACATATGATATTTATATGGCATATGTAATCGCTTAGATAAGAGCAACATAATGGCAGTTTGCATGGCAGGAATTTTAGTATTTTGTTTAAATATGTCATTTGAGAATTTCCTTTTACAAAACAATTTTTTCTGTACTACGCATCTTTCATTTTATGTACTTATCAAAAATATGAATTATATAAATAATGACACTAGACTGTATGATCATAAGCAGAATGGTTTTATTTTTCTGTTGTTTTTTTTTTTTACTCAGCACTGCTGAGATAATTACAGTAATAGAAGCAACTTGCATAATCTCATAATATTGATAATTAGGTTATGTGGGATATAAAGTTACAATAGAACAGTTTCAGGCTGAGGAGACATTGAGACAGAGCTTTAAGTTATATATGAAGTGTTACATACTACGTGGTAATAGTGTCAATTATGGAAGGGCAGAGAAACAGGTATATATGTTTATAGGTTTATAAACTTACCACTTTGTTTATGATATCTTAACTTCTTATTTCTCCATGCCCACTGGCCAGGGGTCAAGCATTTTGTAGCCATTCTTTTGAGAATACTGGACGTGAACAGAGATAGAAGACATAAAGTGAAAAAAGTCACGACATTCTATTATTAGATTTCATATTAAGTTTTAACAAAATTACATGCTCAAAACCCTGTATGTGAAATACGCAGATAATTAACAAGAAAATCTTTCTCAGCTGTCCACATATCTATTGATCACTGACTGACTAGTTGCTTACTATTAAGTTTCAACACAACTCAAGAAAGAAGTGAAAGAAAAGAAAAAAAGGAAAAGAAAAAATTAAGAAAACAAAATGTAACATCGTAATATTAACATAGTGACATTTTTATGATCCCCGAAGGATGAGCATATAGTTGCCACATTGTCCGTCCGTCCGTTCATCCATCTGTTTGTTCGTCCGTCCGTCATAATATTGTCCGGAGCATAACACAAAAACTATGAGAGATATCAAGACCAAACTTCATAGGTAGTAAGATCTCATTAAAGCGCAGTACAGTGCACAAGAACCATAACTCTTGCTTTCAAGCATTTCAGTTATTCTCTTTATAGTCAGAGCACACTCTTGAGTTCTGCTATGGAAGTAAATTGTCTTAAATTAAGTCTAAAAAAGTCCACTTATTATAATTCTATACTTATCATTTTAACCAGCTCTCTTTATCTTACTTTTTTCCCTAAAGCTTTGACTTGGAATTGTACCCCTTGCCTGTGTCAGCAGCTGTAAATATCTGTTTTAAACAGTTGATGGAAACTTAAGCCACAATTCCTGTAAGACCATTTTAAAGATTCATTAATTGTCAAAATGCAGACATGAAAAAATGGAGTACAAACAAAAAACATGGAACACTGAGACTTACAATTGTAAACATGATACAAAAGGATTGTCTTAATGTTATTTGATCCAATGACCATCTGCTGACCAGTCTAACATTTTATAGATGTCTACAGTTTGATGTATGAGGTCTTGTTACTAGCAGACTTCATTGAAAATTACAGATGATTAAAAAGTTCAGAAGCATCTGAAAGTGTACTAGGGTCAGTAAGTTTAATCTGAAGTCATGTAGTCATACACATGGTAGATTTAAATAGATAATCATTTTTGTCAAGCCTGCTTTAGGTGAGCTCGACATAGAAGTCACAATGGCTGCTAAGTATACGTGCGTACATTACTGTGTGTGCATTCATCCAATTTTGTAAGGCATTTATAGAGGGATTTTCATTTAACTTACCACAAATATTTTCCTCAATGGTTGGCAATAATTTTCCCATTTCTAAACATTTCGTCATCAAACTTTCAAATTATATTGCTTATGACAACAGGGTCATGATGATGCCAAAATCTGAAGGTCAAGGTCACAATTGACAGAGTTATGCCCGTTTTTGAACTTGGATTTTGTCATGAAAACTTAACATTGGCTATAACTATGCCATTTCTTAATACCGTATTTCTTCATCAAACTTTCCAATTGTAATGCTTACAATTGTAGCACTTAAGACATAACCATTTCTCAAGGGCAGATAACCCTCAAATTTATTTTTGCAATGTTATGCCCCTTTTTCAACTTAAAATTTCTTGGTTAACCTCTTTCTTTATGTCCATGTCTCAAAAAGTGTCAAGGATATTCCATTCAAACTTGGAATACTTGATCACCAGCAAGACCCCTGCAAAGATTGTTGGTATCCATGTCCCTGGGGTCACAGTTAGCCCCACCCCCAGGGGTCACTTGATTTTGCTTATACTTATATATAGGAAAAAAACTTCTTAAGCCTAGAAATAAAATATTAACTGACATGAGATGGGTAAGTACTCTCTCCCCACCGTCCCCTCTGCATGGGGACCTGCCCCCCCCCCCCCCCCCTGGGTCCAAAACATAGGTACTTTACTTCCCATCCTACCTAACCCCCCCCCCCCCCCCCCCCCCCCCCCCCCCCCCCCCCCCCCGGCCCTTTTTTCTTTTTTTTTTTTTTTAATTCATTGGTACGTGACTCCCCATCCACCCTCAAACCCACCCCCCCCCCATTTTTTTTTTTTTTTTTTTTTTAATACATAGGCACTTCACTTCCCATCAGGCTCTTGTTTACCTTTTTAGTTATTCTAACAGAGTACCCAAGGGCGACACAAGTGTTCCACCGAACACCCATCTAGTTGTTAATGCATGTCCATTTCTTAAAAAGTGTCAAAAGATACCCCTGCAAAGATTGTTAATGGTACCCATGTCCCTGGGGTCACAGTTAGTCCCACCCCCAGGGGTCACTTGGAAAAAAGCTTCTTAAGCCAAGAAATAAAATATTAACTGACATGAGATGGGTAAATACTCCCCCCTTCCCCCCCACCCCCCCCCCCCCCCCCCACCCCCAAACCCAGTCCCAATTTTTTTTTAATACATAGGTACTTGACTCCCCATTTACCCTCACCCAGCAGGCTCTTGTTTACCTTTTTAGTTATTCTAACAGAGTACCCAAGGGCAACACAAGTGTTCAACTGAACACCCATCTAGTATTATTTATAAATTGAATTGATTCAGCCTTGTTGATAAAGTTTGAAATCAGTAGAGCTTTATATTTACATATTTTTCAAGTGACGACTGCCTTTATGTTGCCTTCCCTAATTCCCATTAACTTGTGAGTAATTTGTTTAGAATGCAAAAAAAAACAGCATACAGTATGGTCTCGCAACAAAAACTAATCTATCAAGATCATTTTTTTTTTCCACATTGATTTCTACATTGTTCTGTTTTACTTAAGACAAAATTAGACAAGTTGTATCGGTCAAAATGCTATCAATCAGAAACTTTTTATTCAGAAGAGAAACATATAAATCACTTACATTTTTACAGCCTGTGTTTCTGACAGATATCGGGGATTGAAGAGAAGGCACACAATTCATGTCCACTGTGTCAAAATTGACCATTTCTTCTGAACTCTAATACAGGGAAATAAAATGAGTATGAATATTAATGGTCAGTAAATTAGATATTTTTGTGAGTTTTATATTTCTAATGTTCATTTGTAACTGACCACGTGTCAAAATTAATAGTGATAGATTGGTCTAAAACAAGAAAATTGTATTCTGCTGAATAAGAACATGTCAGTCTGAAATGTAACAAACAAAATAGTCTGCCTCACATTGTATACACTACTTTCTGTGTTACACAGAAATTATATCTGGAGAAAAGATGTTTGGTTTCCATTGAAAGAAATGGTCATCTTAGCTTTATTGCAGAAGACCTCAGTAGCCAGAGTTGAGTTGTTCCTTGTGAAGAGTTACAGTTCCTGACAGATCACCACATTCATGACATTGAAGTTCAGGATAGATAACTTTTGAGTTTTTGAAAACTTAAAAGAGGCCACAGATTAAATTACTTTTTATCTTTTCTTTGTATCTTAGTTTTAATTGTCTTTAACGATTTCATGCATATCTCTGAACGAAGCTCAATGTGCTATAGGCATGAAATTGTGTGATTTGCCATGCTAATTCTAGTTTTCATACTTATATTTGAAATATGTGCAGCTTTCAATATATGGCCTGTGGAACTAAGTATTGTCATGCAAATTGGAAACATCTGTTGAAAACAGTACTGTTAATTGGTATATTTTCTGCTTTAGGCAAAATGAAATTCTTATGATAAATGAAAAAGAATATAAAAAAAAAATCCTAGATAGAACTTCAAAGATGGAAGAAAAATTGTCAGTGATTAAAAAACAACATGAAAGGTGAAAACAAGTTACAGCTTTTAGCTCACTTGAGCACTAAATGCTGAAGGGTGAACTGGTAGGATAGCATTGCACAGTCTTCTGCTATCTGATGTTAACATTTTCCTTCAAACGACATGTCCTCCTAAACCATTGGCCAGTTTTAATCAAACTTCATTAGAATCTACCTCAGTTGGTCCTTTTTATGCTCCCCGAAGGGCGAGCATATAGTTGCCGCTCTGTCCGTCTGTCCGTTCGTTCGTCCGTCCGTCCATAATTTTGTCCGGAGCATAACACAAGAACTATGAGAGATAATTTATCAAGACCAAACTTCATAGGTAGTTAGATCTCATTAAGGAGCAGTGCAGTGCACAAGAACCATAACTCTTGCTTTATTAATTTTTGAGTTATTGCCCTTTGAAATTTCTCATACTTACTTTTTATCCGGGGCATATCTCACAAAGTATAAGAGTTATCAACTTGAAACTCTAAAAGTAGATAGATCTCATTGATGAGCAGTGCAGTTCACAAGAACCATATCTCTTGCTTTATTAATTTTTGAGTTATTGCCCTTTGAAATTTCTCATACTTATTTTTTGTCCGGGGCATATCTCACAAAGTATAAGAGATATTAACATGAAACTTTATTTGTAGACAGATCTCTATGAGGAGAAGTGCAGCATGCAAGAACCGTAACTCTATTTTGCATAATTTAGGAGTTATTGCCCTTTGTTATTTTTCATACTTTAAAAAAAATACATAATAAACAATAGCCCTTTTGGAATTGGCATTTATTGGGGGAGCATCCATCGGTTCTACCGATTTCTTGTTCATACTTGTTGAAATTAATTGGTTCTATACAGAACTCTGGTTGCTATCTCTTCAGAAGCTATATTCCCGATTTCAAAATAATTTCACAAAAAAGTTTCTTAGGTGGCCCTTTTATCAAATTCCTTCAAGCCATTTTGGTTCTCCAAAAGACATGGCCTATGGAAGAGAGTACTGTAGTCACCATTTGACTATATGGAAAACTTTGAAAAACTCCTCAGTAACCCTGGCACAATGTCAAAATTATTTCACAGAAATATTCCTTAGGTGGAATTTTATCCTATTTATTTCAGTAATGTTTGTTAAAAGAAATTTTAAACACATGTTCAATTGAAAACAGATTGTAACCTTGACATACTGACCGATCTTCTATTTTGTTATCTCGACTATGAAGTATATGGAGAGCATTCGGAACACCTCGGGAGACTTCAATAAGTCACCTCGGAAATAATGTGGTAGGCGCCATATTGGACTATATAATACAGGTGGTGTCTGGTAAACTGAAAACATTTCTTAAAGCCTCTACCTGTTTATATATTTATTTTCATTTTTTTCTAATGCATAAGACAAACACTGCTTGAGTTCTGCCACGTTTGTTTATATTTTTATTAAATCTGGGGCAAATTACCATTTGGTGTATTCATACACTTACATTCAAGGTCTTTATACAAAGTTGACAGAAAAGGACGAGTTGTTACGATTGATATTTAGAGCTGTCCTACTCGCCCAGGCATCAGCATCTGTGTCCAGATTTCTGATTTAAGTTTCTGTGCAGTAAAATATTTTTTACTGTATTAACTTCCTTATTTCTTTAGGGATTTACCTATCTTCACCCACATCATATGTGGTAAGGTTCATAACTCTGACACCCAATTATTTCCAGAATTATCTCCTCTTTAAACTTAGAATTTTCCATGAAAATTGTAATACTTACTATAACTTCTTTATTTCTTGAGGGATTTTCAATGATAAAATAATAAAGATTATATGGTATTTCATCTACCATGGAGAAGATTCTTGTGTGTATATCTATAGATCTCAATTAAATTGACTTTTTAATAGTCATTCCTTTCATAACTATCCAATAGTCGAGCATGCGGTCTCCATTGACAGCTCTTGTTGGAAGTTACGGAAAAGGAAAATTTTTGAACAATGTCTACAATAAGTTCTCAGGTGAGCAGTATAAGGCCATCATGGCCCTTTTGTTTAAAAGATTTTTTTAATTTATTTTTTTTATTTTAGTTTGGTTTGGTTTTATTGGGGTTTAACGCCTGTTTGAACAGGTAAGGTCATATCCCGGTGGTCAGTCCACATAACCATGCAGTGTTCCAGGGTAACCAATTTCTCCGCAAGTGACTGACTACTTCCTCACTTGGTTCAAAGGTTAGGGACAAATGACCTATAGATGCATTGTCTGAGATCAATTATCATGGAGAAATTTTGCCGGCCTTGATGGGGATTGAACCGGGATCATCAAGATTGACAATCCAATGCTCTACTGATTGAGCTAGCCAGGGCGGCTTTTTTTGAATTTTAAGAATAAACTTGAGTTTAGTTGCTCTAGGTTGTTGGGAAAAATGTAAGGTAAGGAAAGCATACCATTCTATAGCACTGATACAGGGTACCTGTCCAGTAGACAGCAGTGGGAGGGATCAGCCTTACAAGGGTTGGAGAACACATCTTCTGTGTTACCAATGCACACCTAATTCACCACAGTAATGCCAGTTTTTAAGAATCATACTAAGCAAATAAGAATAACCTTATTGCAATGATTATTGAAATGTAAGAGTTCAGAATGATGTTGCTTAATAAGAAGAATATTTGATGAAAGACATGTCAAGTTTAATACTACTCTAAGAGTGCAAAATCACTTTTATAATAAATTATAGGTAAAATATGCCTGACACAGAAACCCTATATATAGTACTTGAGTTAGCAGCAAAACAGAAAAATGAATATAATTATGAAACTCACTTTTAAAGGCATATGTAACAGTGGTTTACTAAATGATTCTGTAATAGGAACATTTCTTTTTTTTTCTAGAATTACTGCACAGAAACCATTGAACCCCACTGTAGGTGAGCAGTTTAAATGAAGCATATAATTGATCATTCTATGTGTTTCCTAATTTTTCATTATAATGTTTTATGCCTGCTTTAATAGCAGATAACACGAGCACTTTCATTTTGCCATTAAGTTCTCCAGCTGCAGTAAAGTAGATTGTTTAGGAAATATTTAATACTACAGATTACAGCAACAGCTGATCAGGTTTAAGGCTTAAAGGTATTTAGCACAAACACCAAGAAATGTCACTGAAAGTTTTTCTAAGAGTTAATATATTGGCAAATCAAGCTACAAATAAAGTTTAAGTTAGTCCAGAAAAACATTTATACACATGCTGAAGACAACAGTAATTATTCACTATGAAAATAACCATTATGGTAAATTTAAGCATTTTAAGCTCACTTGTGCTCAGAATGAGCTTTTAGGATTGATGATCTGTCATTTAAGCATCCATTGCACACCCCTCCTCCCCCATTGCCTTATATCTTTAAATGACATGTTGTTCTCTTAAATCCATGAACCTGTCAGACTGAATGTAGCATATGCCTAAGGGGTTGGAGGTTTTACATAGAGATACACAGGAACAAGAGCACTGCTGAATGGAAAATATATGCCCACCTGGTTCCAACTTCCTGGGAGAACGATATAATGTTTGTGCTTTCTGTTCAACTTTATATGTGTACTTTCACAAGTTTCAGTAACTGCAAACAGAAAAGCTTAAGTTATAGTTATTGTAATACACACTTGTCTTCAGTGCAGTCTAACTCTCCTTCAAGTTTCAACTCAGTATATGTAAAGGGTTACAGAATTAATTTCTTGAGATTGATTTTAATAAAAAATTGACAATAAGTCTGAAAATTTGAGTTACAGTTCTTTTTCTCTGCTTTGCTTTTAATGCCTTCTAACTAAGTTCCAAGTCAGTATATTGATGGGTTACAGTTATGCTCAGGACAGACACATAAATGGATTGAGACCATAACTATATCCCCTACCACCCATTTAGGAGAAGGATAATAAGCATTTCATCCAAGTTTGGTGACTATTGGATTAGCACTGTTAAAGAGCTGACGAACTTTTGTTTGCCTTTGTTAAAGGGCCATAACTTTTGCACCTCTTGGGCATTCTGGCATGATAATAAACTTTGCCAAGATATTATTTAAAATAAACATTTTATCTGTGTTTGGTAAGGACTGGATGAGAACTGTTCCAGTAAGAGAGTTGACAAATTTTATCAGTGAAAGGGCAATAACTCTGGAACAGGCTGGCTGGATATCGAACTTGGCTGAGATATTATACCAATAAATATGCTATTTATTTAAGATTGATAAAGTTTGGATATAATGTTTTTCAGTACAGGAGTGGACATACTATGCACTAAAAGCAGCCCTCCACAGTTAAATAAACATCATTTCTTCACAGGTGGTTGTGTAAAGATTTAAAAGTCTTCATGTATGATACCAGAAGGTCTAGAGCTTTCATATTTGGCATGTTTGATTGTCTGGAGGATATTCACAAAGATTTCTAAGCTTTGTCTCTGGGGATCACTTTTTACCAAGAAATTTTTTGGAAAATTATAAATAAATATTTTTGTCTGAAACCAAATGGCCAAGGGGTTTTGTACATATAATGCATATTTATTTTGCTCCAATATCTGGTTGGCTATTACAAAGATTGCCAGAATTATCCCCCTTGGGTCTTGACATTGGCCTTACTGTCTTTAGCAGTTGTCATCTTCACCTTTTTGTTAAACTCCTTTTGTGAAACTTTGGTTGACGGGCCAATTTTCAGAATGTTTAATTTGTTAGAAAAAGATTTTAAATTAGAAAAAAATACAGTCAAACTTGTCATATGTGACTTTCCACTGGACCATCCCAAAAAGGTCACATATGAGAGGGAGTCTTTTAATCCAGGCCCACAAAAAATGTAGTCACTTGTTTCATATTGCTATATGTACATGTTTGTATTTTCTTAGATTATGTTTTTTTGTTTTGTTGAAGATACAAAATAATATCTCTTTACATAATTTATTCTATTATAGAGTAAAATAGTTTTAAAAATAAACATGTGTACATGCATTATTATAAAAGTTATCATGTTTAAAAATGAAATAAAAACATTGAAATATTTTCAAGTCTGCCATCTTTGCGTTCGTATTTGATATCCCCAGATGTTTATACATGTCTCTGTCCGAACGTAATGATTGGTCAAACAGTTGTAATCATGCATTCATTCATCAGCCTAAAGATAATATTTTTAATGTTTTTTCTCTCTTAAACTTGGACAGTTTCATATTATAATCAGAATATACATCAGTTGCAATGACATGGTTAAGAAACTGTGAAAATGCACAATTGTCCCTAATTGATTTGATTGACACAGTTATACTCCAAGGTCGAGGCCAAAGCGCTGTTGTGTCCGCCAAGGTGCGAAGTGCGAAAAACATGCTTTTTACATAATATTGACTGTGAAAAATGCATTAAGTCATTTAATTCTGCCATATAAACATCATGGGACACAAAAATTACGGTTGTTTGTGGCGTCCGACAGGTAATCGTTTAATTCAGTGACTTTATATAGTGATTTACGTAGGGCAGTCTTAAATAGGGTCCTATACGACAGGAGATTGTTTAATTCATTGAGTCTATTAGGCAAGTTTGACTGTAGAAATGAAGAATAACAAAACAAAAGTCACATAGGAAGTAAACTTAGTTTAAACCTACTTAACTCCTGCAGTGAGGATCTCACCCCTGCTGGGTTTCAAACCAGAGGCCTTAATTAAATCTGGCAGTCTAGCAACTAAAAGACTGGTTAAATGAAACAAATGCAACAAGTAAGTTAAGTTTTGGGAATGAATTTTTGACATCTTTGGGAATTGAAGAATACCATACCAGACAAAAAGATGTTTTGATAATTGTGAAAACAAAATTATATTTTTTTTCAATCAATAGTTGATATTCCTGAGATACAGTAATAAGAATACTGATTTTGTGTTTATATATTGTATGAAATATAAAGTCTAGACCAAAGAATAAATATAAGCTTAGATTGCGATTGTTATTTTATAAACAACACTCATTATCTAATGAAACAAAACATTTGTTTCCAGTATTACATGCTTTGCTTTCACCCTCGTTTACTTAGTCTTGACGTGGTATGTAAATGGTCAAAGCCTTAAGAAATCTGCTGGAGTAGTTTATGTCTGCCTTCTTAATCGTTTTTTGACATTCTGCTGACTTTGCAAAACATTCAAGACCCTCCTTGGTGACCTTTTGGTTAACCCATCTGACTGCAAATCAGGAGATCTCTGTTTGATCCCCTAGTCAGATCCTTAGTTGTTGAAAGGGGCATTAAACCTGAGTACAAAACTCTTTTTAAAGGTACTAACCTGTGCATATATTATTGTAAGTAGGGACTTATTCTAGGTTTGCTTTTCATCTTCTCTTGCACATTAAGTTTGAATGCCTGATGAAATGAATCATACGTTTCATTGAGGTATAATGAACTTCTTGGGCTCACAGAAACAACTGTTATATTGGTAACATGCCTAGATGAGCATATCATCGGCATTTTCTGGTTCAGTGATTTTCATCAAAGTTATTGGCCTTGATTTGTTTCAAGTTTTATTGATGTGTTCTGGTAAGCTGAATTTTAATTGAGTGGTGGGCCTTGATTTGTCCAAATTTGAGCACATATGGGCATATCTCTATAAAACACAAAAAACCAAAATCACAGGAATGATTGTTAGCAAGTGTAGTCACAGGTATAATAAATGTGTTCCATTCGGCTGATTTTTAGTGGAGTTATGGGCCTTGATTTGTCCAAATTTGAATTCATAAGGGCATATATATCTCCATAACCACGTCTGATTTTGACAAAACTCCATAAGAATGATTGTTAGCATGTGTAGTTTGCAGTTTTATTGATGTGTTCCAGTTGGCTGATTTTTGTCAAGCCCGATTTCAGATACATGTAGCTCAACATAGTCATCACATTTGGTATCGCAGTTCGGTGTATGGACTTGCGTGCATCTGTCCAGATTGCCTTGTCTGGGGCATAACTTCTCTGTGCATGGAAGTATTTTGAAATACCTTGGCAGATGAGATGGTGTGTTGCATACAAGACGCAGCTCAAAGGTCAAGGTCATGGTGCCAGGTCAAAGGTCCAAAATTTTGATGATAGCCCTTGTCTTGGCCATAACTTCTTCCTGCATAGAAGGATTTTAAAATACCTTGGCACATTTGTTCACCTTGATGAGATGGTTTGTCACAAGAGACCCAGATTCCTAGTTCAGAGGTCAAGGTCACAGTCACAGCTTAAAGGTCCAAAATGTTGATAATAGACCTTGTCTGGGCCATTACTTCTTCATGCATGGAAGAAAGTGAAAATACCTTGATACATTTGTTAAGCTCCCTGAAAGAGACATCATATAGGCCTGCCTTGTTCTTCAATCATTATGTCATTCTGTCTAGTGTGGGGAAGAACTTCATAACTTGAAAAGGTAATGATTGCCTTGTCCAGGCCATAACTTCTCTGTGCATGGAAGGATTTTGAAATACCTTGGCACAAGACCCAGGTTCCCAGCTCAAAGTTCAAAGTCACAGTGTCAAGTCAAAGGTCAAAAATTTTGATGATAGACCTTGTTCAGGCCATAACTGCATGCTAATTTTAAAATACCTTGGCACATTTGTTCACCTTGATGAGATGGTGTGTTGCATGCAAGACCCAGATTCCTAGCTCAGAGGTCAAGGTAAATATATAAAAAAAGCCCTGAAAAATATGGGAGATGTTTGGGAGAGCTGCTGTTTCAGAGCATAAAATCAAAAGCAGTGTAGTAGTTAGTCTGCATTTCATCTTGATTTTTATGCCCCCACCCCTTTGGGGGGATGGGGTGGGGGGCATAAAAATTTGCCCTTGTCCATCATCATGTGGTCCCACTCTGTCACGCTGTCCATATGTTGACCGATTTAGACCAGTTTGTATCATGTGTAACTCCAAACAGATAACTGCTAGAGCCATGAAACTTTCTAAGAATAGTTGTCAGCATATGAACTTATGTACCTGGGTATTTTGACGCAAATTTATTGGAGATTGGCAGAGTTATGCCCCTTATTATGCAAAAAATAGCATTTTTATACTTGTGTGTAACTTCAAAAGTGTAACTGCTAGAGGCATGAAACTTTCTAAGAATAGTTGACAGCATATGAACTTCAATATGCACCTGGGTATTTTGACACAAATTTATTGGAGATCAGCAGAGTTATGCCTCCTTATTAAGCAAAAAATACCATTTTTGACTTGTGTCACGTGTCAGATGTATAACTGCTATGCTTAAGCCATGAAATATAAAGCCATGTTCTTTCTTTATCATTTAACATTTCATGTTTTTACATTCAATATCACCATGAAAAACAGTCATACACCAAAAATATTGATATATTATGGTGACCATGGTATAAATTTCACCTGTGTTATTGTTAAAGTGTTATTTGTGTCATGAGGTTTGAATATATATATCATTTAGACTACTACAGAAGTTGTTTAGTACATTAAAGTGACACCAGTGTGCAGTTTCATGTTTTGTATGAATTGCATTGAATCATAGATTGGTTCCAAAAGGGGCTCATTTTTTATTGGTGAGCTGCTGTGTAATTAAAAAGTGGTAACTGATTACCTGTCTGCCTGGTGCCTGGCACATTAGGATAACTTAGGATTCGGGGAGTAAATGTGTACACAAATGAAGATGTCATATCCTTCGAACGACTGACACTTTTGCAAGTATTTTCCTAGAGACCCCCTACCTCCAAGTTTAGTCTCTCTGTCTGATTGGGCACTAAACTGGGATATTTTAACATTATGAAAAGTTGATTTAGTGGTGTGTGACATAAAGTCGCGCGTAAGAGCTCGTGATTCTAGAAAATGACGTCATGCGCAGGGCGTCATGACAATACTTAAAAAAAAAAAAAAAAGGGAAGGAATGACCCAGTTTCAGTGAATCCAGCATGCATAGCTTTGTCTCTCTCCTCTACCTTGAATGTTCATCTTTTCGAAAAATACAACATTTTGGCAGGAAAGGTCACATGACACGCACATGCTCAGAAACATATGTTGGCGGTAGAAGTCAAATTTTCCATTTTGTCGAATTTGCACGGACATACGTTTTTAAATGGATACAGCGGTGTCCAAAATTCGTCCTTGACCTTGATCACGTGACATCCCGTATTTTGCCATATATGCTTTTCAATGTTGGGGCCGAATCCATATTTGGGCAGTTAATGTGGAATCTACGGAGGCCTAAAGGTGCCATCTTCGCGAATACGTTTTATTACGTTACCATTGTCCAAAGGATATAAGCCTAAGAGGCTGGCCCTTTCAGAAAGGGTGACACTAAAACAAACAAGCAATTTACTTTATTTAAATTTGTCTGCAGGTTTTATTGGAATATTATTGTCAGATGTAAACTTAGCCTTAAAAACATCATATGCACTTTAGTACCACAGGTTAAGCAATCTCATATAGATATAATTTTTAATAATAGGGAATGTAGGTTGTATTCAAAGAGTCTGTTTGCCCAGGTTGTTAATTTGTATGATAAATAAAGGATAGTTTATTCATTGATTAGATTCACATTTTAGGCTTTTGCGATATAAAATATAAGGCAAAATTCTGAATTACAATTATTATGGTATAGTAGGTCTCTGATCTGCCCTTACTTGTTGTTTTCTTGCTGTGTATGATTATCTTCACATAGTCTTAATTTAAGTGATTATAGGTAGCCTAAGTAGAGAAACATCCATTGGTGTGGGTTTCAACATATGTAGGAAATAATAACCCTAGAATAGGCTGCATTGTAATAGTTATAATTCCTCTGATTGGAAATGCCACGCATGTTTTTTAATCTGTTCCTGCCATCTAGATTTTATCAGTACATATCTTAATCACATTTATAGTTCAAGTACAATGAACAACAGTTAATTTTATACAAAAATTGATCAGCTTTCAGAATTATTAAGCCATTTATACAATTTCTCTGCTGCAACATATTGTGGATTAAGAGAAAAGTCACTCGTGATAAATCTATCATATTTTATTTGAACTAGGAAAATTTCCATATTAGGAATTGTCATCTGTTTCAGTTATCAATCATTTTATTAATTTCAATTTAAAAATTGTTTCCATGGTTACTTTACATTTGTGGCAGGAGGTCCAATAGGCATACAGGCAACAGGTTGTCATGTGATCAATCTATATAATTTACAGAATTACGGACACAAGGTTTAATGGTTAACTATTGATTATGACCAGGACTAGAGTGCGTATTGTCCTGTAATTTTAATTAAATCAGGTCCGATGGATATTTCAATTTTCTGATGTAACAAGATAGTATAAATCACAACAATATGACACCTATTTTTTTCCCCGGTATTAAATTTAGAGTCGCTGGAATTGACATTTTGATGTAGATCTGACACTGTGACACATGATTAAATTAAAACGTAAAAAACACCTAGAAAAAAAAGGTGCAAGTAACTTTGATATCAATTTTCACACAACTGAGGGTAGAAGTGAGAAAAATCAGAAGTTTTCCCACAGTTGCGGCAAAGTATTAAAAGGTGCATACCAAACATAAAGGTAGTAATTTACAGAATACAATACAATAATTCTGTGTGTTTACAGTACAAGATTTAAGTGAGCGGATTGGAACTCGTAGATAGCTATTATGAAAAAACATCAGGTGCTTAATAATGGTTTTTAATCAGACATTTTTCAAGATTTTTCTTACCATGTCTGTTACAAGTTAAGAGTCTATTTAGTTATGACAGGGATGTCTCTCTGTTGCCAAGAAACAAAACTAAACCCCTTAACCAAATTAACAGATTGAATTTTCTGGAAATTTCTTCTGCTATGAATATATTTAAAACGTTTAAAATGTAATAAACCAAAACGAACATGAACTACAAAAAAGAAAAGAAAACACATAAATCTTCTTTTGAATTAGCTAAGCAGCTGTTTCGTCCTGACATCTTTTTTTCTTTTCTGCCTTTGTGACGTCTTTCTGTAAACTTTACTAATTACAGCATTCTTTTGAATTCTTTCTCTTTTTTCTGATATTGAGTGTAGATACCTTATATCAAAATATATAAGTCGATGTTTATATTGTTTTCAATATCTCACTTGCCACGTCTTAAGGGAACGAATCATGAATAATAGATTGTCTACTAAAATCAATTTCTGAATTGAATTAGGCCCTCTGCAACCAATTTTACAAGGGATATTGAAAAATGGACGAGTGGTCAATTTTGTATATGGCATCTTGTTACCAGTAGAAATTGCGGTCATCTCAAGAAAATAGCCAGTTTCAAGATCAATACTTTTAAAGTGGAAGGAAATGGGAATTTTCAAGAGCTGTCCATCACTATATGTTTTCTCCTGTTTTTGTGTGTGGCTCAATCTGGTCTGGCAACATTAGCTTCTGTTTTTATTGGGGTTTTTGAATATATCAGTAATAAAATTGCAGAAATTACTTTTGACAAAATCACTGGAGTTAAAAATTGATAAAAAACCAAATACCGGTAAAGTTTTACATTATACTTCACTGTATGCCCAGTGTACTTGGCTATTTGATTTAGATATAATTTTTTTTTGTTAACTAGAATTATTTACAAACCTTTTTTTTTCTGTTTTTGCACTCTTGAGCTCTATAGTTGCTTTGTTCGTCATCACTATTTGCAACAAAAGGCATTCATTTCATAGATGTAAGTCTACACATGTAATGGCTATCAATTCCCCCAGCTGACTCATTAACATCTAGTTGTGGGTTTGAGCTTTGCTGTTATTTGAACTTTTGAGAGCAGAAAGTTTTGAAGTTTATTCTGAAGAATGTGTAAAGAACTGGCTTGAAATGACTATTAGAAAACTGAAAGGATCAAACTGCAATCAAACAGACCCGAATTTTAAGCAAGGGTATAAAAAGTGCTTCTTTTGAGAAGTGATATGCAATCAGGCACAGGGACTTCCCTGGAACAATATTATTGTCAAGTAAAAAGTATAGGTGTAAAGCACGCAACAGAACTGAACCTTGATACTAGTTATAGTGACTCAGTATTCCAGACCATTCAAAAAATAAGAGAAAAAAAATGACTGAGTAAAAAAAACAAAACAAAAAACAACAGTATTTGCAAAAATTCAAAGAACACTTGGCTGGTTTATACTTAGGTAAGATGTCTGGTTTATATAAAAAAGGCAATTTAAAGAATAAGAAGTCATTTTCAAAATGACATCTATGGTTCTTAATGTAGCGATAAATTTTTATTTTGATAGAATGTCATTCTAAAATGGCCCAAGTCTAATCAAAGGGAAATAACTGTATTTATGTTTGGTATTAAAGTAACATTTTTCCATGTAGTTTGAGGTATTTGTGTCTATATGTATCATGAAAAGCTGACTTTTTCTTCCATTATTTGAATAATTTAACTTAATTGAATTTTTTTTTTCTCCCAGGGTCAGACAGTTTTTTGTTGTTTTGGAGTGTTAAAATGTATTGGAAATACCATGCAAAAAACATGTTTGTTAAAACTGATGTAATAAGAAACAAAAGATCTAGCTAAACTTTAAAGAATGAATTAGCAATAACCATTTATATTAAATGATCAGCAAATATTTTATAAAAAAAGTCACTGATGTTCTGACAGTGACATTTTTGACCCCTTTTCAAGCTGTTTTTTTAACGAAAACCTTATTTTCATTTTGGCATTCATTGCAGTGGTTTCCGAAGTAAAAAATACAGATGGACAGATTACTTCTCTGAGAGTGGTCAGTTTGGTCAGATTTTGGTTGAAAAGATTTATGTGTATGTCTGCAATCTCCAGCAGATTTGTCTAAGAAAAAAATCAAGATGCATGATCATGAAGGGGTTAGAGCCGGCAGATGATGTGAAAATCAGTTCTGGAATGAGTTTCGCCGGTAGTAATTAAGTAACAAAAAAAAGACTTAGTTGACCACAAACTTTAGGTCTCGGTGATTGATGCAAGAATTACAAAGTCAGTGTGTTAATAATGCATAGAAAACAAGGTTGTTTTCTCGAACATTTTGTCAAGGATATAAGTCATGTTCCATTTCAGTATGGAAGTTTTGATAAAGTGAGTTATTACGATTTTCATTACACATAATTATGCAGACTGCCACTACGAAGAATTACAGGTTGAGAGTCAGGGTTGAAGAATTAAGTTCTCTTAACTATATATCACGACAACTGTGTTCAGTAATGAACAATATGTATTATATAATGTAATTCACATTAACCAAATGCCTGACACAAATTGTCGCTTATGTAAAGGTTCAGGGCACAGATCTGGGCACAAAATTTTACATGTCTTTTAATTTAAGCTCTTCATTCTTTTATCTTTTATATCCAAGTTACTGAAGTTTTTGTGTTACACAGCAATTCTGTTTTCATTAATTGTTTGAAAAAAAAAAAAAGGTTAAAGATAAAGCAAAGACATCTTGTTAGCATTAGTGATTGAAGACAATTTTATATCATTGTCATAAAGTATTGGATTTTTGATTAATATCTCGAGAATTTCAGTCTAGCGGTTAGTTACAGAAAAATTCATCATCTTAGTCTATAATTTTTCACCCTGTATCACAATTAAGCTTCTTTATGTCCAGACATTTACTTGAGTAAATGTAAGGTCAAAGTTCACTTGGAAGAAAGTTATTCTGAAGGTAACACCTAAATTGAGGTTGAGTCGCAAGGAAAGGTGACTTCCACTGTCACGCTTTATATATACTACTCAAAATTTGATAGGGATCACTTATAAGAATGTGTATACAGTGATGTCTTGTTAATCCAGAAGTCATTAATCTGGAAAATTCGCAGTCCGGACGAAAATAAGTGGGAACGAATTTCCATAATGTTATTTTTGCTCGTTACTCCGGAAATCCGCGTTCCGGAACCGGAAAACGTTTTTGGGAACCAAACGTATCTTTGTCTATGCAAAATGATCCATTAATCCGGACGGGAACCAACCAAAATCTGAGTGGCCGATGCGGCTGCTAATCGCCGCGGGAGGTGTGAACAAGTTTATTGATTTGTTTATACAATTGACAGATTAAGCGGCCTTGCAGTCGATAATTGGTTTTGACAGTTAGGATATTTGCTCTTTTGATGTTTAATTGACAAAATAACAATAATGACATAATTATTACTCGTGATAATCTGATCATCGGAAGATCTTGACTTTTTGTGGAAAAAATGGACGATGTACTTACAGAACGAAAATGTCGGGAAAGTAAACAGAAAAAAAACTCATAGACTTTTTTAATCTTTAGGCGCTAAGATAATACAAAAGGCTTAGAGAGATAACATATCACAGAAGGTTTTTGAAAAAAAATACAGAATCATTTTATATTAGAAGTGCTTTAAAATACTATGACATTTCAGTATGTTTTATTTTCTTGTATGTGTTTGCTTTTTAAGAATTAGAGTTAAATCAAAAGAAGACAAAAACAATTATTTAACAGTCTATATAAAACATGTCTAGATCTAGTTGAGTTGTGTTTCTTGTTTTCTTAAAAACTGCATTGTGGGGGTCCGATTCATTACTCCGGAAAATTCATAAATCCGGAAATTTTACTGGGAACAATAGTGTCCGGATTAATGAGACATCGCTGTATTTACTACATAAGGTTGAAAGTTTACATTTTTTGTTGTGATTCTAAAAATATGTTCATATGACAACAGTTTGGTACCAAAAAATGTGTAAGTCTGTAAACCGTTGAAGCGTGACAGAGGCTAGGCCGTGGGAGGGGCACGAATTTGGGATAACACAAGACACGAGATGAAATGGAACTTTTTGGAAAAATCAAGTCTATGGCCTGAATTTTACTTTAATATCGCGTGTGGTGTCTGTTTGATTGGATTACTGCTCTGCACCGCCTTTTCATGCTGCTAATGAGTCTCCGGATGCTTTGTTATGGGAGTCGAGCCCACTCGTCCAGAAGGGCCTGCTGTAGTCCAGGGACCGTGGTTGGCTGGACTGGGCGAGCTGATATTGCAGTCTGCATCATGTCCCAGGCATGCTCTATTGGATTGAGGTCTGGAGACCTTGCTGGCCAGTCCATTTTCTCTATGGCTGCTGCCTCCAGGTACTCATCAGTGACCCTTGCCCTGCGAGGCCGGGCATTGTCGTCCATTAAAATGAACTCAGGGCCTATAGCACCAGGGTACGGACGAACATACACATCTAAGATCTCATTGACATATCATACAGCCGTCAATGTGCCGATTTGAACAATGTGCAGGTCCGTTCTTCCCTGCATGCTAATGCTCCCCCACACCATGACCAAGCCCCAGCCGTGACGGTCATGGGTAGCAGCACATACGGGTGCCAAACGCTCATTGGCGGATCTCCATACCCGCACTTGCCTATCAGTGAAGTCCACACAAAATCTAGACTCGTCAGTGAACAGCACTGGGGTCCAGTCATGCAGTGTCCACCTGGCGTGATCGTGGGCACATTGAAGACGTGCCTGGATGTGGTTTCGCATCAATGGGATTCGGATTGCTGGCCTTCTAGCCCTCATGCCAGCTGTATGAAGACGGTTCCTGATGGTTTGAGTGGAAAGTCTTACACCAGTGGCATTCTGGAAGTCATTTTGGAGGGCAGTAGCGGTAACAAAGCGCTAACGTCGCGCTTGAACGACAATAATCCGGTCCTCAAGCTGAATTGTGGACCTCTGACGCCCTCCGCCATGCCTATGCGTGACATGCCCGTAGGTTTGAAACTGTCGCCACATCCTGGCAACGGTGCTCTGGGACACCCCAAGGACACCTGCCACGTGCCGTTGGGAACGCCCAGCCTCAAGCATCCCTACCCCCCTATTCATCTCCTCATCGTCAATACGCCGTAGATTTGCCATGACCAGTGCTAGGTTCAATATAAACATTACGATTCACAAGCAAAGTCTGAATAAAACGGATGTGTACATGAAGGTACATGCCCCCGGTGCACCACTTTTCCAGGGGTATCGCTTTTCCCGTGCATCTCAAGCCATGTACAGGTAAACAATCAAAATCTGCTGGACAGGTCGGCTTTGCCATATGAATAAACTACATGTATGAGAAAAAATCTGTTATCTTGAGGTTATCATTAAAAAGATATTTAAGAAATAAAAAGTGATCCCTATCAAATTTTGAGTAGTATATATTCTACCTAAGTATTTCAGGTAAGAATTGTACAACCACTGTTATCAGCAGCAAGTTTACATTTTTCTTTCTCTGAATTTCTGGCTGAGAAGCAGGTCGGAAAATCAACATTAAAAGGACTTTTCTGTTAATTAAACGGACACTGAAATTGTTCATTGGTCAGACATTGAAATTGGTCAGTGGTCAGCATTAGAATTGAAGTAGAGGGACCTTTATTGATGGATGCTGTCAGCATGATGTATCAGTAAAACTACAAATAGCAAGGAAGCACCTCATAAAGTTCTGTCTAAACACTATGTAGATGTCCAGTGATAGACGACTGTTTTGTCTACAACATTTCTCTTGATTGTTTATAGTTAAAGCCTGAGTCATTTCTCAAATGCTAAAAAAATAACAATAAAAACTGGACTATTTTTCTTCTGAAGACTTGTGAGATCATAATTAAAGATTGGAATTGCAAAGCTTGTGTACATGTTTGTTGGTCAGTTGTTGTGATACTTGTCATCAGGGGCATTCTTTTTTTACAGTTACTGTAAGTTTAGAAATTTCAGACTGAAATCTAGCTTTTGTATTTATGTTCTCCTTGTCATTAGTTGTTCTTTGTTTTAAGTCTCAGTGCACCTATCTACTGGTCTGTTTCATTCTGTATTCACTTTCTAGTCACTAGTAGGTGTTCAAAGCATCTCATAATATTTGTTGGTGTTATGAGAACTACAGGTTTATTCAGACTGGTCGAGTGGATGACAATATAAAAAGAAAAAATCAGAAGCGAAAAAAAAAGGATGAAAGGCTCTGATAAGTAGATAATTATATAGATAATTATGCCCACGAAGGGTGGCAGATAGTAATCACTGTCTGTCCGTCTGCTTGATCATCTGACCAGCGATCCTGTCTTCTGTGTGCAACTTCTTCTACAATTCTCATTTGATTTTCCCCAAACTTTCACACAACGATCATTGTTAAGTACCACAGTGCGTTTACCCCTTATTTTGTGATTCAAATGTTTTTGGGGAAATAATTGTCCTTTGTTTAATTTTACTTAATATTTCTTGTGTGTGCAACTCCTACATTCTCATGTGATGTTCACCAAACTTTCATTGAATGATCATTATCATGTGCCATAGTGCCATTTATCAGGCTTTTGTGATTCGACCATTTTTTACATAGTTATTGCCCTTTGTGTAATTTTGCTTCTGTACACATCTCCTCCTACATTTCTCATGCAATTTTCACCATTCTTTCACAGAATGATCATTATTAGGTGCCACAGAGCATATTCTCAGGCTTTTGTGATTCAATCAATTTGGTGAAGTTATTGCCCTTTGTTTTAGTTTTAATTAATATTGCTTCTGTGTGTAACTTCTACAATTTTATAATTGAACTATATTTTTGCCTGTGTTGTTCAACTGGAGGTAAAAGGTAAGCTGTTTTGAAACAGTTTTTCTGTAACCTATGCGTACAAAACACTCTTATCTTTTGAAACATCAGTTTTGGAAATTTTTTAATTTTACCAGCCATGCAGTTAGGTAAAGGATATAAAATAGTCTTACTCCTGGAAGTATGGGTACTTTGTTCAGTTCGGAGACTGCAAAAAATTTTGGCACAAATGATCAAGGTAACATCAAGTTATATGCTATGCTACATGATGACTGTGACCATTGCCATGTTTTCGGGGCATTCGTGTCTGTGACACATTTCTTGTTTCATTCAAGTGAGTGTTGGCCCAAGTCATGAAGTGTCCAGTATTAATCACATTACAAGAAAAAAATGTTTGGAATATATTGTATGAAAGTGTAAATTGTAATGAATAGATTTATTTTGCACTTACTTCATGGTATATCTGAAAAGATTTATTTTGCACTTACTTCATGGTATATCTGAAAAAAATTGTTTACTTTTCTATGGTAGTACTGGTTTGGTAAAATGATTAATTCCCCGCCCCCCCCCCCCCCCCCCCCTCGCCAAAAAAAAAAAAAAAAAAAAGTCTTTTTTTGTTTTTGTTTTTTTTGTTGTTTTTTTAGACATATCTGAATTTAGAAAGTTGTCAGTGTTTAAGAATGGTTTAGTGTGTATATAAGTATGCAAAAATAAAATTTGGTCAATTAAGCCTGCCACAGTTATTTAACCAATTTAATTTTATTAATGCATAATAATAATAAGCACTCACTGGTTTAGTGGTTAGAATTATATTTCATTTACAGACTAAAGTCAATCTACTGAGCTAGCTGGTTAAAGCTGATTTACCCAAATTATGCATCTGGAAATATTAAAATTGCCAAATTAATCTGCCAAAACTGTTAATATGAAGTTTTTTCACACTACAAACTTTTTAAAATATTCAGAGATAAATACACAAGATTTGTTTTAAAATGAGAGTATTTTTTTTTCAAAATTGGAAAAATGAAAACAGAAGTAAAACTAGTTTATAGATACATCTGTAGCTACGGAAACAGCTTGCATGTTTGATGATAGAAACACAGTATAAGGGAAACAACTAGTACATATGAACACTGGACTACAGAGCAATATTGAGTGAATTGTCTGCTATCCTTGCAATATTTTGCTGCAGTGCATAATTTGATACAGATGTACTAAAGCTTTTTGTTTTTATCTTTTGACTTACTTGTAGTCCTTTGGTTAAAGTTACTGATTGAAAACTTCTGTTTCTGTTTACAAACTGAAAGTTTTGGAGCAATTCAGATAACAATTTTACTGTCCAGTTTAGATTAAATTTTGGTGAAATTCTCATCTAACATATTTTCAGGTTTTGATTTTATTGAAAAGCCAAAAAGAAATAGATTACATATGAGAAAAGGTTATAAACTGAGATATACTTTCTGAAAGGTTACTTTTTTTTTGTATGTAAAAGGTCAAGGTCACATTTAGTTACATTATAGTTGCAAAGTTCATTTGTCTGTTTTCAGAGATAGAGGAAGGTGAGGTGGAGTTTGACCTTATTGACAGTCAGGTTGTAGATTCAACATCATGCACTATGGAGACTGCTGATTCAGACAGGTATATTTTCTTGTTATATTTGTCAGCAGGTATGGGCCTTCTTACATCTGCAGGTAAGAGACTCACCAATATTCCTGTTACAACCGTTGTCACAACCAGACGATGAGAGGTAGGACTGTCCCACAGCAAAAACTTGATACACATTACTGTTTAATACATGTAAGAATTTCATGACTGTTGCATGATAACATAAATTCTTTAACTTGTAATCCATTGTTACTGTTAATTAATCAGGAGCCATTTCATAGGATTCATTAATTTATGCATCGCTACTAATGTTTATGTGGAAAAATTGACAGACATACAAATTTAGATTACAGAACTAGTACTTCCTTGATATGAGAGGCAAACTGTTCCCTCACCCAACTAGATAGTATTATGTAAAGTAGTTTGATACTGGCAGGTCTTTGTCAAGAAACTTGAGCTTGATTAGGTTTTAATGTAATTCTGAATATAAAGCAGGCATCCTTATGTTTACAGAAGTACCCGTTCAACTTTGTTATGAATTATAGAAATTTCCCAATATCAATATTCTTTTTTGATTTAAGAAAAGTTAAAAAGTCTACATATGATAAGTCACTTTAGAGGGAGTGTGGATTGGTATGGGTAGAAATGCTTGTAACATTGATGGATCACTGTGCTTGATTTCAGAGAGATTGAGTTTGATGAAGGTAGTGTAGGACACAGTAGTCAGAGTCCATACCCAAGTGATGAGGAATTTGACGATCAACAACAGGTACTGACCTTCCATGAAAATATGGGTTTTCACACTAATTTCAGAAATAATGTTATAATGTAGTCAGCTTTTGATAAAAGTACATCAAATATTGGGCATATTTTGATCACTGAAGATCTCTTGTAATATCATTCAAAGTCTTAATACAGCTGTATGACTCAGGTAATGATAGGACTGGAAGACCTTTGTATTAAAGACCACAAAATTTGTGACTATTTTTATATGCATGACATCTAAGAGGAGTTTAATTTTCAGTGTCCAGGACATTGTGGAAAAAAAGTAAAATAAATGACTTCATTTTTTTTCATGGCACAGCCATTATTTCTTCCTTTTGAAGAATCGTAGCTAATGTATTTCTGTAAATGTGCTTGTAAACCATGTTTACCATATGAAGTGTTTACCAAATGTTGTGTCTGTAAACCATGTTTACCATATGAAATGTTTACCATTTGATGTGTCTGTAATCCATGTAAACCATATGGTGGTCTGTAGCCTTTAGCTGGTCAACTTCATTTTATTTAAAAGTAACAATATATCTATATTTCTGATAAACAGTGTGATGAATATGATGAAGATGCTGGTGGAAGTAATGATGATGTTAAAATGGAAGAAGATAGTAGTGCAGACGTGGAGCAGATAGGAACACCTGGTGAACCAGAGGAGCCTGAGGAAGGTGAAGTGTTTGATGACAACAGTAATCCTGGGCTTGTAGATAATGAAGTGACTGAAGAAAACAAGGAATCAGACAGTGTACTTGAGGCGAAGAAAAAGGAAGAATCGGATACAGTCGATGCAAGTAAAGTAAATGAACTTGAAAAAGTTGAGGTCACTGTTGAGAAATTAAAGGTTGAGGTTGGAGAAAACCCAAAAGAAATTGTGGAATTTAAAGTTGTAGGGCTTGATAGTAATGATGACATTGAGAAGAAGGGTAAAGTTGGTATTGAGAGCAAAAATGATGGTGAAGCAAATGAAGAAAACACTGACTGTGATACTAGAACTGTTAAAACTAAAGGAAGCGTGGAAGATAAAATTCAGGAAGATACAAAAGGTGTTCTTCAAGAAACTGTATTTGATGAGGATCAGGTTATCATTGTCGAAGCTGATCATATGATAGATGATGAAGCTGCAAATATAGCAGATGATGAAGATAATGAGGAGGTTTCTGATGATGAAGAAGAGGTTGAAGAAAAAGACAACACATCTGAACAGGTAGATAAATCTTTGTCAGAGGCCAAAAGTGTGAAACAACCACGGAGGATTGTGAAACCTCCGAGCCAAATGATTGCACCAGCATTGACTAGAAATCAAATGGAATTATTAGAACTTGAAATGAGAGCCAGAGCTATTAAGGCAATGCTAAAAACTGCAAAATGATGAAGTGATCATATTAGTGTCAATTAACTATTGACATCCTAGTAGAGCAATGAAGATCAGGCTATGTTCTAGTGGACAAGTTTGTTTGAAATACTAGAACAGGATAGTCAAGGTGTAAATGGTTACAGGCAATTTTGTCACAGTAACATAAAGAAATGGTTTACCTGAAATTGATACAGTCTTTGTGATAAGGTTATTTGTATGTTAGAATTTGAATTTAATATCGGTATCAGTGTAAAACATGTTTAAAATATGTTACAAAATTGAAGAGCTTTTAACAATGTAAATAACAGATGTTGTTTGAAGTGATGAATTGAGAAACTGTTTTAAATGTGTTTTGATTTGATTTTCCAATTTAGAATATAGATACAATCAAATGATACATATGGCTCTAACCCTGAAGTTATCAAGTATTGCTGAGAAAGTGATTTCGCTGATTTTAATTTGACCTTAGGCCAGAAGTTTTTACTGACAGGCTGTTTAACCAGTCATTAAAAAGGAATCAATAATCCCTTTCTGATTCTGTTGCTGCCCACCATTTTGTCAAACAAACTTTAAACGTTCAACTTTGTGAATTATAAACATTGTAAATATCTTTGAATTACTTTTTTTATAAAATAGTTTTGTTTCTCAATGACATTAATGTTTATGTATTGAACTTCTTACAGTGTTACTAAATGAAAGTAAAAGAGACACAAACAGACTCTGCCATTTCCATTAACCCTTAACCTGCTGGAACTGAAAGTTATTAGCCTTTGCCACCAGTATAGAGCCATGCCAGCCTGCACATCTGTGCAGTCTGACCAGGCTCTATACTGTTGGTAGCTCCATTTTTGTATTTTGATATTGAAATCCCTTAAACTTTGAATGAACTGTTCCAAATTTAAAGCTGGACAAATCCATTACAAATTTTTAGCATGTTCAGGGTTAAATATTTAATTACATTTGAATGAATGCCATTTCAAAATAAAAACAAAAAACATTTGTATGATTATTTCTCTCATATTTGTCATGGTAAAATAATTCATAGATGATATTTGTATTTATAATAAAGAGTCATTCAGCAAGTACAGGCAAGTAAACAAAAAAGTAGGCATGAACCGAGTACTCCATTGAATGTTGGGAGTATCAGTTATCAAATTCATACTTGAGTACTCAGTAAAACTTTAAAAAAAAAGTATCACTTATTTTTTTTCATCTTCATGGTATATCTCCACTAAAGAAACACTAAAACATGTGAAATATAATCAAAACACCTTTTCGAAGGCACAGAAATTATGTGGTAAGTTGAGTTGTCTCATCGGTAGCTTTCATTGCCATATATTGGCAATATTTGTTTAATGTTGGCAAAACTCGTTCCTGTTAGTGTACCAAGAGGCAGGCTGCTAACCACAGTAAAATACCAAACCAAGCTTCATTAAATATTTGGTTCTGTTTCTTTATGAGAGCAAAATGTCTAAGCAACTTCTGACTGGTGAACAGCTTTTTTTTGCTCTTTAATGATAAGTGATGCATAGGTCTGTATGCAAAATAGTAGGTGGATGCTCAGAAAATTCCTAAAATTTTTTTGCAAGTAACCAAGTAGTCATTTGGAAGAATAACTGAGTACTCAAATATAAGAATTAGTACTCGTTGCCATATTCCTACACAAAAGTTTCCTTTCAGTGAAGTTTATCAACCCAAGTATTGGCAAAAGTTACACATGAAAACATTATTTATTGTTTATCATTCATAAAAGCAGATTAATCACCAAAATTAGAGTCAAAGAAATACATGCTTCAGGCTTATCATCTTATATAACAGTCTTTTACATATTTGGAACTTTTTGATATTTCGTATAATTTTAACTGATTGTTAAAAACCTCATAGATTCACATAGGTAAACTTCACAGAAGTGATCAGTGCAAAGCCTAATTTTGCATATCATCATTTACAGTTCATTAATTTTCAGTAAACTTGTTGTCCAATTTGCATTTAATTTTTCAAAGTTTGCACTTGTTATCCTGAAGCCTGTGGCGAATTTGAGCCAAGCTGCAAAGGTTGGAGTTGAGTGGTAGGAGTCGTAAGTTTTGCTTGAAAGAAAATCTAGTTGACTTTACTGTCTAATGTTCATTTAAAGGGGCATAACCTACAGTTAACCAGTGATATACTGCATATCTGTGTTATCGGTTCATTCACTGTAGAATGAAAAATATGTGATAATTTAAAGAACATAAAAATTATTATTGTGTCTTCTTTAAGCTTTAAAATAGTGTTCAGCTAGACTAATTGGCTCCAGCCAAAAATGGTGCAACAACAGCTCTATAAGAATAATAAAAATATATTTATTTAGCCTGTTGTAACTAAAATGTTTGACTGACACCTTGCCATCAGGTAATAATTCATTCACAGTCATTCAAATTTACATGCCATATAGAAACTTTTAAAGAAGCTTGGTTCAAAAGTGTGTTCTCTAGTGTGTTTTTGAGATTCTCCACTAATCTGAGCTGGTGACCCAGGTTTTGATTTTTATGACTCAATTTGAAACTCGGGCTGGATATTTTCAGTTAAAAATATCAACAGCATAGTTAAAATTATATGTCACAGTCTGTTATTTTGAAAAGGAGGTCTTGACCAATACAGTAGCTAAATCCATGTTGCTAAAGTTTGACTGGAATGAGTAGATTTGGCATAACTGGTTTTAGGCCCAATGGGTCAGTCATATGTCGAGCTTAAACAGGCTAGCAATGATAAAAGTTTTCATTCTGTAAATCTAAAACATCTGAACCAAGAACCCTTGAACTTCACAGAAACGTTGGGCAAGTTGATAAACACTTGATCTGGAGCCCATCTGATCAAACGTCGAGCTTTCAAGAGCCTGCCTTGTGAAATAGTGTCTGACCAACAACTCAATGGATGATAAACCTATCAGGAGGAATGGGCATGGTGAGTAGATAATTATTGGAGGCCCACTAAGACAACAGGTCAAGCTAACTGGGGGCCAGCACTTTGAAAACAATTTTCAGTAAAAAAAAATCAACTGAACTCGAGATTCAAATTTAACAGGATAGTTGAGCAGGATGAGTAGATCAACCGTATGAAATTTTGGACGACATTCGATGACACAGTTACCATGATTTTATCCAGCTATTCAAGAAGAACTGAACTGGATTCTAAACTTTACCGGCTGTTTGGCATGATGAGTGTGTATGTAACCAAAGTGTTGCATATAGTAGTTGCGCTGTCTGGTCGTCCGTACAATCTTCTGTGCACAACTGATTCAATTCTCATATGATTTTAACCAAACTGTATACAGTGATCATTATCAAGTGCTGTAGTGCACATTCTTCTGCTTTTGTGATTCAAATGTTTTGGCATAGTTATTGGCCTTTGTTTAATTTTACTTAATATTTCTTGTGTGCGCAACTCCTACATTTCCCCTGTGATTTTCACCAAATTTTTACAGAATGATGGTTATCAAGTGCTTTAGTGCACATTCTTCTGCTTTTTAGCTCACCTGAGCACAAAGTGCTCAGGGTGAGCTTTTCTGATCGGTCTTTGTCCGTCGTCCGTCCGTCCGTCTGTCCGTCGTCAACTTTTCATTCAAACGACATCTCCTCTGAAACCAATGGGGCAAATTTAATGAAACTTGCCTGGGATGTTCCTTGCATGAAGCTCTACCAAGATTGTTCAAATGGTTCTGGTCCATTGCATTTCTGGTTCACTGGAGCTAAAAATAGATTTTATAAGTTGGATCTTTCAAAATCTTCTTCTCCGAAACCACAAGGCCTGGAGCTTTGATATTTGGTATGAAGCATCATCTAGTGGACCTCTACCAAGTTTGTTCAAATTATGTCCCTGGGGACAAAACTGACCCCACCCCAGGGGTCAGTTGATTTTACATAGAGTTATATAGGGAAAACTTGAAAATCTTCTTGTCAGAAACCACAAGGCCTAGAGTTAGGATATTTGGTATGTAGCATTGTCTAGTGGACCTCTACCAAGTTTGTTCAAATCATGGCCTCTGGGTCAAAAGTGACCCCGCCCCAGGGGCCACTAGTTTTACATAGAGTTATATTGGAAAATCTTAAAAAATCTTCTTGTCAGAAACCGTAAGTTATAGTGTTTAGATATTTGGTGTGTAGCATTGTCTAGTGGACTTCTACTAAGTTTGTTCAAATCATGGCCTCTGGGTCCAAAATGGCCCCGCCCCAGGGGCCACTAGTTTTACATAGAGTTATATAGGAAAATCTTAAAAAATCTTCTTGTCAGAAACCGTAAGTTATAGAGCTTAGATATTTGGTGTGTAGCATTGTCTAGTGGACTTCTACCAAGTTTGTTCAAATCATGGCCTCTGGGTCCAAAATGGCCCCGCCCCAGGGGCCACTAGTTTTACATAGAGTTATATAGGAAAATCTTAAAAAATCTTCTTGTCAGAAACCGCAAGTTATAGAGCTTAGATATTTGGTATGTAGCATTGTCTAGTGGACCTCTGCCAAGTTTGTTCAAATCATGGCCTCTGGAAGAAAAATGGCCCCGCCCCAGGGGTCATTTGTTTTACATAGAGTTATATAGGAAACTCTTAAAAAAATCTTCTTGTCAGAAACCGTAAGTTATAGAGCTTAGATATTTGGTGTGTAGCATTGTCTAGTGGACTTCTACCAAGTTTGTTCAAATCATGGCCTCTGGGTCCAAAATGGCCCCGCCCCAGGGGCCACTAGTTTTACATAGAGTTATATAGGAAAATCTTAAAAAATCTTCTTGTCAGAAACCGCAAGTTATAGAGCTTAGATATTTGGTATGTAGCATTGTCTAGTGGACCTCTGCCAAGTTTGTTCAAATCATGGCCTCTGGGTGAAAAATGGCCCCGCCCCAGGGGTCATTTGTTTTACATAGAGTTATATAGGAAACTCTTAAAAAAATCTTCTTGTCAGAAACCGTAAGTTATAGAGCTTAGATATTTGGTGTGTAGCATTGTCTAGTGGACCTCTACCAAGTTTGTTTAAATCATGGCCTCTGGGTCAAAAATGGCCCCACCCCAGGGGCCACTAGTTTTACATAGAGTTATATAAGAAAATCTTAAAAAATCTTCTTGTCAGAAACCGCAAGTTATAGAGCTTAGATATTTGGTGTGTAGCATTGTCTAGTGGACCTCTACGAAGTTTGTTCAAATCCTGGCCTCTGGGTCAACAGTGACCTCGCCCAAGGGGCCACTAGTTTTACATAGAGTTATATAAGAAAATCTTAAAAAATCTTCTTGTCAGAAACCGTAAGTTATAGAGCTTAGATATTTGGTGTGTAGCATTGTCTAGTGGACTTCTACCAAGTTTGTTCAAATCATGGCCTCTGGGTCCAAAATGGCCCCGCCCTAGGGGCCACTAGTTTTACATAGAGTTATATAGGAAAATCTTAAAAAATCTTCTTGTCAGAAACCGTAAGTTATAGAGCTTAGATTTTTGGTGTGTAGCATTGTCTAGTGGACCTCTACGAAGTTTGTTCAAATCCTGGCCTCTGGGTCAAAAATGACCCCGCCCCAGGGGCCACTAGTTTTACATAGAGTTATATAGGAAAATCTTAAAAAATCTTCTTGTCAGAAACCGTAAGTTATAGAGCTTAGATATTTGGTGTGTAGCATTTTCTAGTGGACCTCTACCAAGTTTGTTCAAATCCTGGCCTCTGGGTCAAAAATGGCCCCGCCCCGGGGTCACTTGTTTTACATAGAGTTATATAGGAAAAACTAAAAAATCTTCTTGTCAGAAACAAGAAGGCCTACAGTTAAGATATTTGGTATGTAGCATTGTCTAGTGGACCTCTACCAAGTTTGTTCAAATCCTGGCCTCTGGGTCAAAAATGGCCCCGCCCCAGGGGCCACTAGTTTTACATAGAGTTATATAAGAAAATCTAAAAAGATCTTCTTGTCAGAAACCATAAGTTATAGAGCTTAGATATTTGGTGTGTAGCATTGTCTAGTGGACCTCTACCAAGTTTGTTAGAAAAATGTCCCTGGGGTCACTATTGGCCCCGCCAGAGGGGTCACAAGTTTTAAATAACAATATAGAAGAAAATCTTTAAAAATCTTCTTGTCTGAAACCACAAGACCTAGAATTTTAAAATTTGGCATGAAGCAAGCTTTATCAAGCTTTTTCAAATTATTGGATTAGGTTAAAGGTCACGGAGGCTAAAAGAAGATTTATCTACTGTACCTCATAGAGCCTTCATTTATAGACCAATATCTTTGATATTCAGTATAGAGGTTCCTTGCATGGACCTCTACCCATGGGTAGGGTTTGAGGTCACTGGGTCAAGGTCAAGGTCACCATAGCTTACAATAGATATTTCTACTTTCTGTCATAGAGCCTTTATTTATTTACTGATATTTTACATATTTGGTTTGTAGGCACTTACATATATTCAATTAATAATGAAATACTGCTTAACAGCAAACCTACAGCCAAAGTACTCAGGTGAGCGATCCAGGGCCATCATGGCCCTCTTGTTCAAGTTTTTTTTGCAGAGTTAATGACCTTTGTTTAATTTTACTTAATACTTCTTGTGTTCGCAAATCCTACATGCCATTTTCAACAAATTTTCACAGGATGATCATTATTATGCCCCCACTTCAAAGAAGAGGGGGTATATTGGATCATTATTATGCCCCCACTTCAAAGAAGAGGGGGTATATTGCTTTGCAATTGTCTGTCTGTCGGTCGGTCCGTCGGTCCGTAGACCAAATGGTTTCCGACCAATAACTAAAAAATGCTTAGGCCTAGGAACTTCAAACTTGGTAGGATGATTGTCCATCACCAGTAGATGACCCCTATTGATTTTGGGGTCAAAGGTCAAGGTCACATTGACCTTGTAGGTAGAAACGGTTTCCGACCAATAACTAAAGAACGCTTAGGCCTAGAAACTTCAAACTTGGTAGGATGATTGTCCATCACTAGTAGATGACCCCTATTGATTTTTGGGTCAAGGGGTCAAAGGTCAAGGTCACATTGGCCTTGTAGGTAGAAACGGTTTCCGACGAATAACTAGAGAACGCTTTGACCTAGGTTCACAAAACTTGGTATGCTGGTTGGTCATCACCAGTAGATGACCCCTATTGATTTTGAGGTCATTAGGTCAAAGGTCAAGTTCACAGGGACCTTCATCCTAAAAACGGTTTCCGATCAATAACTAGAGAACGGTTTGACCTAGGTTCTTCAAACTCGGTATGCTGGTTGGTCATCAACAGTAGATGACCCCTATTGATTTTGAGGTCATAAGGTCAAAGGTCAAGCTCACAGGGACCTTCATCCTAAAAACGGTTTCCGATCAATAACTAGAGAACGCTTTGACCTTGGTTCACCAAACTTGGTATGCTGGTTGGTCATCACCAGTAGATGATCCCTATTGACTTTGAGGTCATTAGGTCAAAGGTCAAGATCACAGAGACTTTCATCCTTAAAACGGTTTCCGATCAATAACTAGAGAACGCTTTGACCTAGGTTCACTAAACTTGGTATGCTGGTTGGTCATCAACAGTAGATGACCCCTATTGATTTTGAGGTCATAAGGTCAAAGGTCAAGCTCACAGGGACCTCCATCCTAAAAACGGTTTCTGATCAATAACTAGAGAACGCTTTGACCTAGGTTCACCAAACTTGGTATACTGGTTGGTCATCACCAGTAGATGACCCCTATTGACTTTGAAGTCATTAGGTCAAAGGTCAAGATCACAGAGACTTTCATCTTAAAAACGGTTTCCGATCAATAACTAGAGAACGCTTAGGCCTAGAAACTTCAAACTTGGTAGGATGGTTGTCCATCACCAGTAGATGACCCCTATTGATTTTGGGGTCAAGGGGTCAAAGGTCAAGGTCACATTGACCTTGTAGGTAAAAAACGGTTTCCAATCAATAACTTGACAACCCATGCGCCGTTGACCCTCAAACTTCATATCTGCATTTGTCTTGGCCAGTCGATGACCCCTATTGATTTTGGGGTCAAAGGTCAAGGTCACATGTATGTCAAAACAGTTCAGACCAATTACTTGGCTACCAAATGGCATCGGGTTTTGTGGACTGTGAGACTTACATTTCAGATAACATGTATATTTGGTCACTAGGTCAAAAGTCAGTCACAATAATCTGGCCACGTGACTAATT
This sequence comes from Cyclina sinensis, assembly GCA_012932295.1. Classification (NCBI taxonomy): domain Eukaryota; kingdom Metazoa; phylum Mollusca; class Bivalvia; order Venerida; family Veneridae; genus Cyclina; species Cyclina sinensis. The sequence continues at coordinate 11,904,272 of JAAONU010000012.1, read as the reverse complement.
GGCTGCCGACAGGGGGCATTCATGTTTTACAAACATATCTTGTTAAGTGTTGCATTGCATTGCATTTACTTCTGCTTTTTTTATTTGATTATTTTTGGCATACTTATTGCCCTTTGTTAAATTTTACTTAATACTGCTTCTGTGCACAACTCCTACAATTCTCATGTGATGTTCACCAAACATTCATAGAATGGTCATTTTCAAGTGCAACAGTGCATATTTTAAGGTTTTGCAATTTGATTATTTTTATGCTTCCCGAAGGGAGAGAATTTAGTCACCACTTTGTCCGTCCTTCATTCAGTCCGTCCCTCCCTCACACTCTTGTCCATAGAATAACTTGAAAAGTATTGAAGGACTTTGATTGAAACTTAACACATTGATAGAGATCAGTGAGTGGAAGTGCAATTTCCAAGAACCATAATTCTCTTTTTTAATTCTTTAATTATCTCAAAGAACCGTAACCCTACATTTCTTAGTTTATGAATTATCTCCTTTTGTGGTACCTAATTATGCTTGTCCGGAGAATAACTTCAAAACTGTTTAAGGAATTTTATTAAAACTTTACACAGTGATAGAGAACAGTGAGAGGAATGCAGTGTTTATGAATCTCAATTCTATTTTGCTTAAGTTTTAAATTATCTCCCTTAATGATAATTACAAAAGTTAAATAATGCTTGTCTAGAGTTTCTAAAGTATCAATGATATATCTCATTATATCTTCACACAGTTGTAGAGACTAGTGAGAGGAAGTGCAATGTTAAAAACCATCACTCTACATTTCTTAGATTTCTTTTTTAATTATCTCCCTTTATAATACCTAATAATTCTTGTTAGGGAAATAACTTGAAAAGTGTTGAAGGAAATTGAATTGAAACTTCACACAGTTATAAAGACGAATGAGAGAAAGTGCGGTGTTAAAGAACCCTCACTTTACATTGGTTAGTTTTTTAATTATCTCCCTTTACAAAGCTTAACATAGCAACCTCAATCGATAGATAAATCAATGGCTTATCAGCTGGAATTCTGGAGAACAACTGATTATATGAACTACAGATCTACTTTTGACACCTGCCAGCCAAGCACTTGAAACCTCTTGTTGTGATTATAAAAATTCTGGCAAACATTCACAGATTAAACAAGTAGCAGGTAAACTTTGCAATAAATCAGCTGTCCTTACGAATTTATGGGGTTTTTTTATACTTTAAATCCTCAGATATGTTTCATCATGATTATCCTTACTATAACATTAAAAGCATTTCATGTCACATGTCAATGAAATACCATTGATAGTACATTTCTTACTTTTCTGCCATTCTGAACAAAAAATACTTCAGGGAGCATTATTTGGTTTTATCAATTTCTTGTTTGGCATAGTTATTGCCCTTTGCTAAATTTTACTTAATATTGCTTATGTGCAACACTCGTCCTAAATTGCTCATGCTTTTTTTCACCAGTCTCACAGAATGATCAGTATCAAGTACTGAAGTGCACATAGGGCCTACTCGGGTTTTTGCGATTCGATCATTTATGGTGGGGTTATTGCCCTCTGTTTAATTTTACTGAATAGGTCTTGTGTGCGCAACTCCTACAATTTTGTAATTGAACCATATTTTCGCCAGTCGTGTTCAACTTGATCATAAAAATCCATAAGTTTAAAGTTAAGAAACTGTTTTAAACTCTTCTTCTGTGAAAGACGTGTGGTGACCTATGAGTACAAACCACTAGATCAATATCTTTTGAAACATTGGTTTTGGAAATTTATTAATTTTACCAGCCCTGAGAAGGTGAAGGACATATAAGAGTCTTACTCCTGAACCTATGCAACACATTTGTTCACAGACTGCAAAAAGTTTCGGAACAAATGATAAATGTATCTAGTTGTAAGCTACCATGACTGTAACCATTGTAATGTTTCGGGGGGCATTCGTGTCTCTGACACATTTCTTCTTTTACTTTGATGCCATGTGCTTGAAGATGAAGCAGACAAAGACCAGGACCTTTTTAAAGCACGTCAACACTTTCAAATCAGTTACTCGAGAAAATCTGAGCCCCGATTACGGTTTCTAAATGCTCACCTCGACTGCCGTCGGTGCTTCGGTTCAAATAAGGTGCAGGTATACCGCAATCGTAACAACTAGTCCTTTTCCGACAACTTCGTACAAAGAGTGAAGTCGCCCGAAGTGTTCTGAGTGGGTATACCGGTGCCTAAAATGCGCCAGAAAAACAACTGTTTGAAGGTTGGCGACTTTCTTTCATTATCATTAGAATTAAGTGTACTTTATGTAGCGTTGCCAAAAATGTAAAAAGACGGTTCGATCCCAATTAGAATTAATTTCAGTGTGCAACGTCATATCCTCAGATCGCTGTAATGGCTGAGCTTTCGTCATTCTCCCTTAAAGATTATGTGTGCATTTTACACTTGCATCAACATTCAATTATTAGATGTTATAAACTACTATCCATACTTAGTCTATACTGCACCGTAGTCCCGAGCTCGCACCTCTTGTCCCGATTTTTGTAGAATGTAACCTTATGACATTGATTTTATCCAAGAGAATGTTATATTTGGTGCTTTTATATCTATTTCTTATCATTAGACGTGTTGAGATCTAGAAATACTCGTAAAATGGAGTAAATAAATGAATGTTTTTTGTTTGTTTGTCAAATTGTCATAAGCTTCGAGAAAGAATGACAAAAGTTCAGCCATCCCAACCATTGTTAGCATATGGCGTTGCACACAGGAAGTTAACTCTAATAAGGGTCGAATATGTTCTCTTTTGTTCATTGTTTTCTTTTCGCAACTTAGCCACCAGAATACTTGCATTTCATTTGAACCATAGCACAATTGTCACTTGTATGGAATGTTATTAAGGTAATGCCTGCTTACTGTTACAATTTATTCACTGACACTGCTATAGTGCTTACGGGTACAGTCATTATGCATGCTGGCACTTATCACGCTTGTTGACAATGATACCATGCTTGCTGGAAGTTACTTGTATGCTGTTTAGACCATGATGCCTATATCATATTCTCATTTTGACTGAATGACAGTTCAAGTAGCGTAATGGTATATTTCATCATGCTGTGGTTATCTTGGTTCATTTGTAATGCATCCAAAAACAAAATACACGGAGTGATCAACCAGTATAGAAAATGTTATCAGGCACTAGGCAAAATAGAAGTAAGCATAATGTCAGTCACATTTTGACAACAGGGGGCGCTACGTTCAAGTGGTCGTGTTTCCTGTAATTTGAATAATTATTTGTCGGAAAGATATCGAGGATATCCGAATATGTATAGAGATCTAACTGATCGGAAATGGTTTGTCTAGGAAACAGCTAATCAAATTCCATCAAAGGCCGCAAATTTCCGTTATCTTTCGTGAAAAATACGAACGTGCGCCCTTGACGTGCAGTTTTGCAGTTGACATTATGCTTACTTTCAACTTGCTTAGTGGTTGATAACATCTTTCATATTGTGTGGTCACATCATGTATTTTGTTCTGGGAGCATTGTTACGGAGCAATGTTGAAATATCAATGCTGATATACAGTCCCGGCAAGTTGAAATATATCATTAGGCTACATTGAACTGTCATTCAGCCAAATGAAAGTATGATACAGACATCAGGGTCTAAACAGCATACAAGTTGTAACTTCCAGCAAACCGCGGTGAAGGTGCCAAGCATTATGACTATACCAGTAAGCATAATAGCAATGTCAATGAGTAAATTGTAACAGTAAACAGCCATTGTGTATTTTTTTATCTAAATAACATTCCATACACTTGAGGTGTGCGTTTAGGAGAAGTGCAGTTGTATCCATTTTTCTCAGGATGGGCATGCGTGATTTCGGATCAGTAGATGACACCTGCTGAATATCTGGTGGCATAGTTGCAACCAAAATATTAACAAATTTTTTATCATGAAATCAATCTAGTAATGAAAAAAAAAGTGTAAAACACAGCTCCACCAAAACTAAAATTAACATTGAGCTTGGAAAGTAGTGTCTCTGAACTTGCCCCGCCCTCTTCCCCGTTCCTTTTAGGCTAGTTGAGAATCAGAAGATTGACCAACTGAAAATTGTTTGTTTCCCTATGATTTGATGACTATTTCTATTTGCTTAAGCATCAAATGATCTAAGTATTTACACTTACAAACTATATATCCTTGTCTTGGAAAATTCTAATAAGATGTTGCAGGCGCTAGAGGTGCGCGGTTGGGAATGGAAGTGCGTTATAGAATTGTGTACGGATTATTTCAATACCTTTGGTTTAAATGAGATCTATGTTTAAATATTATACCGATTTTGATAAAGAATCACCTTATAGCAAATAAATATTCACAGACCTACCACGATGTACAATGTACAAATGCCTATAGATTTCACGTTGTTGCTATACCTGGATCCTAATATATTACAGTAAAATTTATACTTCTTTGTCATTAAAATATTTTTTCTGCTTTTCCATGAAATTTAAAAGATAAACGAATTTCGCTTTAAGGGAAGGTTCATGCTACCACGGACTGCTGTTAGACAGCTGTTGTGCTAATGCAGTTGACCGTTTGCCTCAATACGAGGTAATCACGCATGTTTGAGCACCGCCAGAGGAACACGGGTTTTTCTAAGTATTATATGTTTAGAAAACAAACTCTGCTTTTAATCATTTTGTACCAGCTCATGTTTACTTTTTACAAACGCAATTAATAAAAACATCTTTCCAGAATGTTTGCAACAATCGATTCGGGTTAGTGTGGTTCACGGGACTGAATTACCCCAAGTACCTGTATTTAAAGCCATGCGAGTTGTTTCCCCTGTATTGAAAAATAATATGTAGTGTTTATCTATTTTTAGCTCACTGATAACCGTTCACGCATTGATTCAAGTTCCCACTTTGTTGCAAACCTTTTCCTGTCTGTACGTCCATAAGTCCATTGTGTCGTAAACAATACGATCCTTCAGGATACTGAAATGTTTGGCTTGAATGCTCAAAAAAGGCACCTGGATTTCCCTCAACCCCAATTTCTTCAGCAAGGCGGGCAATATCCCTTTATAGACAATTTCCACAAATAAAAACATTTGCCACTTACTCATTTCCAAAACTTTTAAAAGCAGTTAGAGCTTTACTGAGATTATATTAGGGCCCGTAGTGTCTTAACTGAAATAAAATTGCTTAAACCATGCAGTCGTCACAGACCCTTTGGTATTAATGGTACTTATGTTCTGCTCTTAGCGAGATACTTTTTTTTAAAAATCTAACAAACAGCTGTAATTCTTCTCTAAGTATTTTGACATTTACCTAAAATTGACACCCATGAGTTCAATATATATTGACGCAGCAGTTTTTGTCAAATGCATAATTAGGACCATTCTGAAAATTGTGTTTGGTCTTTCTATGATGATTTGAGGACTTTATTCAACAAACCTCTGAAAGTCGTACATGCATATATATTCAGTGTCAGTATAAGACAACATGCATTAACTTTAATGGCAAGACACAAACATCAAGAAAAGAAACAACAGATTTCCTCGAAATGACTCCTCGCTAGAGTGAATCACAGTCTAGTGGTTACGCGCATGTCTTGTAATATAGGTGTCGCGAGTTCGATCCAGTAACACATACACGCTGTCATTGTTTTGAATGAGATGTTCAGCTGAGGTCCCAGAACCTTAAATAACAGAACTCAGGAGTCGTCTGTCATATGGGCATCAAATACCAACGATAACTGAATAAGGAACATATCTACGCCAGTGTTAATTTGAATTTTACAGTCATGAAATCAAATGCATTTTGTCTATGGTTTTTCCACCTATTTGTTTCTCCATTAAAACATTGAGGTAGTTGAGATAAGATGCATAATGTGCTTTGTATTACTCTAGTTACTTCTGCAAGTTAAACAGACATACAAGCATGCAGGTAGACAGACAGGCGGACAGACAGACAGACAGACATCCACTTATACGATACGCCCACTGTGTAAGCTGATATAAAATCATATATATTTTCAGATGTTTGTCCTCATGTCTCGACATGTGTTGTCAGAGAGTATTAGGACGTTCAACGCAAAATCGGTTGTCATTATTGCAAGATATATTTCAGATATAAGAATATTAATAAAGTTTAGCACGCTATTGGTGCACAAACAACACGCAATAGTATTTATTTATCTTTACCATGTTGCCACTCGATACGATTCTAATACACAGATCGAAAAAAATTTAGTGTCCCTGAAACTGTTTATTTTATTTATTTATTTTTTTTTAACAAAATAATAATATCATTACAGTTTGAGATTAACTGACAACACAATTAAGATTTGACCCGCGTTATATATAGCACATTACGTCGGTGCCATACAACATGAGATCACAGAGCCATCTTTTCATCTCGGAAATTTTCTGAGTTATAAAGCCTCAGAATACACAGAAAAAATCCTTAATATACTCCAAAACAGAAATTCTTCAAGCATGTCCCCATGTTACTTAGAAACGAGATGGCGTCTGCATGAGATTTAGCAAAAAATTCGTGAGCGTTTGTCGTACTGTTACGTGTGATCGGCGTTCGATTAAATGGAAAACTGTAGCTGACATCATCTTAACAGAAAAGGTAATATCTTTGTTTTAAAGAGACATTGGCACTAACTTCATAGAACATAAACCAAAAAATTCTTAAAATCTCTTGTGACTGCTGCGATAATTTAGAGCATCATTTAACCACCGTTGCCTCAAGAGACCCGTAAGTAAAACACCACCCACGATATTTGTGATGTTTTTCCACTAGGATGTTTAGCGATGACATATGGCATAAATAATGTCATTTTAAACAATTTAAACTATTACCAGAGTGGTACTGTGTGGGCTGTTGTTGTTTTTTTGCTAGTTCACCAATTATTTGATTGATATTTCACTGACATTTCAATTTCTCCTAGTTGATACGAAAACACTTGGTACTGATCTGTTTTGTTGCCTAGCATTTCAGAAGTTCTCATTGGCTGGGTGAACCTGTTACTGACCGGAATAATCAGATACGCCTATGCCATATTTCATCATAGACTACCAGCACGATTTTCACGTTCACTCAACTTTTAATAGACAACTGACTCATCTGTCACCAGTAGAAATGTAGGTTTCAATGAAATTAAAACAATTCTTGCCGTAGCATTTAAATACATGTAATTATAACTAAACTGACAATAGATACAAAACAAACTCGTGCGGCTACAGGAAGTTGACTCCACGTCTCATTCTAAAACTGTAGCAGTTGTCACATTCTTTTTTACCTAGATTCTCTCTCGATTTCTTTTATAAAGGAATTTTAGAATCTATTTGAGGTACACTATTTAGCTGTACGTTAAGCGTACCAAATTTAAGATATTATGTGTGTTATGATGTTGTTAAGGTTTTGAGTTTAACATGTACATGTATACATTCGACATTCGTCTTTTGAATGTGGACCAGACTTACAATCAACAAAAACTAAATGTTGCGCTAATTTCCCATTATTTTAAGGTCAGTTATTATTCAAGGTGCAAGCATTTCTCGTCGTCATTTCTGCCAATTTCAAATGTAGTATGTTGTAATGGCATGGCTATTATTCTGGTCTATGTTGAGTGTCGTATGTTTACATACATTAAAGATGACAAAATATTATAATACACCTAATCGTAATGTAAGTTAAAAACCATAAGCTACATAAGTATAATCTAAGCTGTCGCAAAATAAAATGTGTACTTAAAGATTTGTTATCAAAACGGTTGAGCATTTTAACAAAGAAGTGAAGGGACAGTTAAGGAGGTCAATGTTTTCATTGTAAAATATTGTTCAGTTCTATCTAAATTATACAATATACTTCGTTTGATATTTTTTCTTCAATCTTTTCATTATCATACATATACTTCAACAGCTTGGGAATAAACAAATTAATTAAAGCGGTTATCAATAGACTTACTCCTGAATAAAGAATATTTGGGGTTTTCCCAGCTAATCCGGGGGTACAAACAAACTTTTACAGTTACAACATGGTAAATAAGCGCAACACGTTGATCAACCTTTTGTGAAGGGTTGTGCACCGTGAAGTCATAACGGTAAAAGTTTGTTTGTACACCCCGATTAGCTGGGAAAAACCCACATTAGCCGAGTTCCGGATAACATCTATTACTCGCCGCATAACCCTTGTTGCACAATTTTTCCTGCCTTCAGAATCATCTTATAAAGTTACCGTTTAAAAACTACTCGCTATAAGGAAAAATGGACTAAATGAAAAAAAAAATCATGTCGTTTTTGAAAAAAAATAAAACGCATTTCACTGTATCAAACTCTTTCCTGAGCATAAGGTTGGACAGCTTACACTGACAATGTTATCAACATTTTAAGAAACTCACGACTTTCACTTCTTTAGTACGTGACCTAAACGATTTGGCCTCCCTTGCATGAAATGAGGAGACAACAAGAATCAAATATATTTTGATAAGTGAAACAGGGATATTGTCGTGTTTTGGACCTTTCGCAATGTCACCCCTAAATGTGTCGTGTTTTCGCCATAAATCTGTCGTGTCTTTGCGTTTTCGCGTTGCCGGGGCGAATGGTCGAAAACACGACAGTCACCGTTTTTTCGTGTATTCTATTTGTCTTTTCGCCGCGAAAACACGCTCATACGACATGACACAAATTAGTCACCGTAAAAATTCGAGTTTACTTTTCGAAAACTACTGAAACATGGAAATGGGTTACACAACAACCTTTCAACTGTATTGCATATTGCATGGATGTCCGTGAATAAAAATGTTAGACATATGTTGTTTATTCCGCTGTTAGTGTACCACCTGGTCAGAATGCGATAAAAAGTACACAAAAGTAATTTCAAAACAGTTTATCATCTGAAAGTGATAAAAAAGTACACAAAAGTAATTTCAAAACAGTTTATCATCTGAAAGTGATAAAAAAGTACACAAAAGTAATTTCAAAACAGTCTATCATCTGAAAGTAAAACAATCTGAAATTTTAAAATCTGACCACATGACACGACCCAGTTATTATCATATGAACCATAAAGCAGACTGTCCATCACTTAAGTTTTACATTAGCCGAAAGGAATGTCATTCACATTCAGTAAATTTGTCCAGAATTGAATTTCTAGTTTTATTAAAAGGAAATTTCCTTAAGCTCTGCTTCGAAGACCATTGCTCCGTACTTGAAATTACATTAAGTTTTCATACATTAAAATAATAGTAGTTAAAATGACCGAGAATATTTCGAAAGATTGCAATGATGTGCACTCTCGGATCATTAACGATCATTTAACTTAAATATATAGTCATTAAGAAAATAGAATATGGTAAAGTTCTGTAATGAATGACCATGTCAAAGAATTACCTCTATACTGAAAGGCACATTTTCATTAATATATCTCTTAGAAATGAAAGCAGTCTTTGCTATTTACAATATAAATGATTTCTGATGTTTCTAATGATTTATGATTTCAATGTTTTGCTAGCACAACATTTGACATACAAAACACGTGAAATTTGAATGTTGTGCAGCACGACATTAGACTTTCAAATTCTGAAACACGTGAAATGTGAATGTTGCGCTAGCACGGCATCCGACATTCGAAACACGTGAAATGTGACATTCGACATACGTTATTCGAATTTTGAATCATTTGCTTTCTTTGAATGCTTTGCTAGCACGACATTCGACAATCAACATTCTAAACTCATGAATTTTGAATGTTGTGCCAGCAAAACACATTTTCGACATACGACATTCGAATTTTGACTCATTTACTTCATATGAATATTGTGCTAGCACGACATCCGACACTCGAAACACGTGAAATGTGAATGTTTTGCTAGCACGACATTCAACATACGACATTCGAATTTTGAGTCACTTTGTTTCTTTGAATGTTTTGCTAGCACGACATTTGACATTCGTAACTCGTGAAATTTGAATGTTGTGCAAGCACAATGAATGCGAAGAAAGCAAATGATTCAAAATTCCAATGTCGCACAACATTCAAACTTCATTTATTTCGTGCTAGCACAGCTTCAAAGAAAACAAATTACCGTATAATGGTTGTTTTTTTCGCGACCGAAAATTTTCGCAATTTTGCCATAATTTAGATTTTCGTGATTGTAATTTTCGCGACTTTGTGCCCGCAGAAATTATTTTTCGCGTTTTTACTGGTTGTGGTGCATACGTATAGGGCAATTTGCTTAAGCTCTGCTACCTTTTCTGTAATCTTGACTGAATAAGAATCGCTAGATTTCGCCGATGTTTTTTTTACATCAGTGTGTTTACAAACGGACATCGCATGATAAGGGAGGCAACTGAGAATGGTCGGAGTAATCAAATTGTTTGCTATGGTGTGAAAGCTGCGCATTTAACAGTGCACTTCGGTATTTTGTCAAATTTTTATAAAAGAAAATTGCCCTTAGCAAAATTGATTATTTGGACCAGAACAATGGCTATAGTCTAGCAATTTAAAATTGACATTTGTTATGATAACAATAGTGTTTATGTTTCTATCTTGGAACCAGACCAGACGCCGAGTAACTCTTATTTAGTAACGGTCGTCTACATTGTTTGTACGGCATAGTAGCGTCCGTTTTCTTTTTTGATTACTCTAATAAATTTTAACATAGATATGTTGAAGTGCAAGCGTACACACCCATTTTGATGTGACAGTATACATGTAGGAAAAGAAACAACTGCAACAAAGGACTGAAGTTTACTCACAATTTTATTGCATGAACATAAACAACTACAAAACGAAGGCTCAAATTTATTCAACAGAACATGAACCGTTAATTAGCGGTACTTATCTAAATTTGTGCACTAAGCGATTCACTCGATTAACCCGGAACATAAAGAAATTGCCACGGCAGTTTAAAACAAGCATACCGTGTCAGTCTAACAATATTAGGCGGAAAGGACACTTCGCGAAAACAAAGTTGGGTTAAATTGGCGTTTACTTTTTTAGCGAATTCACGACGGTCGCGAAAATAGCGAAAATATTCATCTTGCGAAAAGAACCCATTATTAAATTTTTTAAAATTCGAATGTCGTGCTGGCTCAACATTTAAATTTCATTTGTTTCGAATGTCGTGCTAGCACGAAATTCAAAGAGACTAAAATGATTCAAATTTCGAATGTCTTATGTGGAGTGTCGTGCTTGCACGACATTTAATTTTCACGTGTTTTTAATGACGAATGTCGTGCTAGCACGAAATTCACAAAATGATAAAATTCGAATGTCTTGCTGGCACAACATTCATCTTTCAACTTTTTCGAATGTTGAATGTCGAATGTCGTGCTAGCACAAAATTCAAAGAAAGCAAATGATTCAAAATTCGAATGTTGTATGCGAAATACCACACTGGCACAACATTCGAAAATTCAAAAAGTTTCGAAAGTCGAATATCATGCTTTCACAGCATTCATTAAGCTTTTGAGTGTTTTAAAATTTGAAAGTCTAATGTCGAATGTCGTGCTGGCACAACATTTAAATTTCACGTGTTTCGAATGCCGAATGTCGTACTAGCACATTATTCAAAGAAAGCAAATGATTCGAATTTCGTATGTCGAATGTCCTGCTGGCACAGTATTCAAATTTCACGAGTTTTGAATGTTGAATGTCTAGCACAACATTCAAAGAAATGCAAATGATTCTAAATTTGAATGTCGTATGTCGAATGTCGTGCTAGCAGAACATTCGAAAATGCACGTGTTTCGAATGTCGAATGTCGTGCTTGCACCATATTGGCTTTTGCCAAAGTCGAATGAGACCTAATGTTGAGCTAATACGACATTCATTTCAGCCAATGTCGAATGTCAGAAATGTAGTTGAAAAGCTTTTCTAATTTTGCAAAACAATGTACTTGACAAAGGTAGTGGTTTACAAATGTTATATAAATAAAATAGTTTCAAATAAAAATAACAGTGGCATCCTCGAAGGACAGGATACTTGTCACAGTGTAAACTCTTCACGATATCTCTTACTGGAATAACATCTTGGTCTGTTCCACCGGTATATTCTTTCACACTGATTAACTACGGTTGAGATTCTGCAGCATTTATTCAGCCTCTTACATTACAATATGATCCTTGCCTGTCAAAATGCATCTTGTATTTAGTTTGCTATATCGCAACATTATCCTCAACTGTAATGTTGTGAAGTGGTCTTACTCGATCAGTCTGATATACTGTCCTACCGTGAAGTAGTCTTACTCGATCAGTCTGATATACTGTTCTAATCGAACATGTAGAGACATTCAGTGGCTTGGTTATAATCTCAACATGTGAACGTTAATTTGTCTCGAACGAGCTTCAACTCTAATGCTTTTTAGAACTCGTAGATTTCGGCAAAAGACTCTTAATGACATCACCAAGGGGCCTTGCGAAAGCGATGATGTTGTGACTGCATAGTAACCAGGATATTTGAAGTTACATAAGGCCCCAAAAATCCAAACAGATGAAATAATAGATTAAACAGAAACAGAATAACAGCACAGATACGTGATAAAGGTGAACAGCTGATAAATACAGCAAATGTGACATGGGCAACTGTGCGCATTTATACTTGAAAATGTAAGGCTTGTAAAAGAAAATAAATTTAATTATGCATGTATAAAATTGTTAAGATGCTTATTTTTCGGAAGTTTCATAATTGCACTCTCTAAGGGTATAGCCTGTATGTATTCAAATCACTCCAAAAACATAGACGTAGTACAGGGGCACTTAAAAAGTTTCAGGTTAGTTTGTCATATCTCGGAGACTGTTGCATCGTAACATTATATTGCGCCCTTGAAATGAATGCCTTACTGTTTAATTCTTTAATCACTTTATTACAATACTATCAGTGTTGTTGCAACGATTTTCTTTAAAGCCAACTTTTATCTCGTATTGAAAGAAGGTAAGAGCAAAACTTTGATAAACTTAAGCCTGACTTAGCTAAACTACCGCGTTTCAATGTTTAGCTGTTTAAATCTATGTTAACTGATAAAAACTTGTGTTGGGTGTAATTTTTATTTTTGTGGACTTGTATTATAGAAGTATAAGAGTTCTTTACAAAATTCCTTAAAGAAGTGATCGTTCTTTCGTGTGGTTAGAGCTCACGTCATTGGTTCATGTTGAAATATTATTTTTGAAATGTTGCTTAAATTGTCATTAAATTTTATGTTTGCTGGTAAAAAAACAGAAAGAAATTATCTTCTAAGTTTTACACAAACGCTTTATGGGGTTAATCTTATTTCTTAAGCCATTTAGAGGTTAATAAAAAAAGATTTAAGAAATTGACTGTGAAAGTACAAATGTATAATAACCTTGAAACTAATCGCGTTATTTTAAACAAATACTTTAAATAAATCTGTTGAGAAAATTTGCAATTTTACAGTAATTGAGGTTTATAAATGATACTAGTATTTTGGAATTTCTTCTTTTCAGCACATTCTTAATGGATACGAGACTAAATCCATCAGAGATCATTCGCGATTGGAAACCGTTGTAAGTGATGAAAGAGGCGTGAAGCTCTACCATCGCATCTGGTGAAAACATTTCTATTGTAATACAGAGGTGATCTCGGGTCTCCCTCTCGTCAATAATATAAGCGATAACTCGTTAATACACATGGATATATATAGGCGATTTTTTGTTCGAGCGTGTTTTCCTTCAGTTACTTTATCACTGTACGGGTGTATTGGTTTTATTCGTCCGAAAGAAGTTTAATGCTAAGATAGTAACTGACAGATTTGATACTTCACCATTATGAAATTAAATGCGCAATCTATTTTAATATTTGAATTTTTAGTGTATATATTTTTGTTGAGAGGCAGTGACTGCGTTGAATATTCACTCAGAAATACTAACTTTGGAACAGTAAGGGGCACAGTTGAATATGTGCATGGACAAAAGATAGTGGAAAAGTTTTTTGGAATTCCTTACGCGAGCCCACCTTTAGGACCACTTCGTCTTGAGGTATGCACTTAAAATGCACATTTCTTTAATGCCTAATTATGTTCTGTTATATTTTCATAAATGTTATATCAGCATTATCATGATGACGATGATGATGTAGATGAGGTATTCATGTTTTTCTTTGATTTTGTTCATCTGTCTCTCTTTTTCCTTTGTTTCTGTCTTCTTATTATTATTATTATGATTATTTTTTACTATTATCATATTTTTAAAATCATTTTTATGACTATCAAACAAAAAATAAAGTGAGTTTTCTATATTTAAATCATTTTGTAGGATTAATTGCTGAGGTAAATTTGTTTTTTATGAAGCAGTTTATGTGATTCACAGATAGATGTTTTACCCTATCATTCTTCCAGGTGTTACATGTTAGATTTTGAATGAATGTTTAACTTATGTGTGGGCCCGTATGATACAAAAGATGTTAGTTGGTTACTGAATCTGATAATATTTCAGAATGTCGCCTTGATATGAGTATCAAATATTAATTATTTAGGGACATATAGAATATGATACATGGAAAAAAAGGGTGACAAGTGTTGTTTTTGTCTGCGGTATATAGTAACTGCATGATGTGTTTTCAACATCACATTATGTAACACAGTTGATGGTTATATTGACCATGCATCCTGTTTAATCTTCTAGCTCGTTAATTTTGGGGAATTATGTCTATTAAAGATTATTTTATAAGTACAGTTTCAATACATATTAAGGTACGTTCCGGTTTCGACGAATCCTTCGGTATTCCTAACTTAATCATTTTTAGTGTTGGAATAATGGAGTCTTGAAAATATATGATACACCTTAAAAATGTTTCATACTTGTCAACTTTATATAGAGATAACTAATTAGTTTAATCACTGCTATCGAATTAATTTTAACTAAAAACATAGTTAATTTTGTCCTCGTTTTACACATTATAGTGAACTTTGTTCAATATTACATATGTACATCGTATTGTTACACTGATTTTGAAAACATGTCAAATTTAAAATGATTAAAACACATGTATAAATCATAAATTACGATTTTGATATGGTTTTTTGTATAATCTGTTCACTGTGGTTTGAAGGTTGAGCAAAACTGGACCAAATATAATTTAAAGTATTCTTAACCCCCGTGATATATCCGAAATCATGCTGACTCAGTGCCATTTTACTTTATCAATTAACAATAGAACTAGCAAGCGTAGACATGCAGCTAAAAAATAAAACGGCTTTTATCATTTTAACTTATCAATTTTTTTCTGTTGCACGATAAAAAACGTTTTCGTTTGACTTCTGTTATGACCCTACGATAATTTAACCTTCAATTAAAAGAAAAGAAAACACAGAAAAAAGGTAACCAAAGATAATATCAAGATAACACAAAAGTCAAACGGTCGTACTGTTACCGATCAGTGATACCTCTTTGCACTCGAAATTCAGACGCATTTTGCGTGAAACAGCCGCAAATTTTATCAGTTATAAAGGGACTGGAGTTAGTGCACGGAAGAGTACACTGGTTAAATGCATTTCTTCATATAAAACAAAGTGTTCCCATTATGTTTCTCCATCAAAGCTGTAACTGCACTTCTTTCCACTAATATTGGTTATAAGTATAAACATTTGTTCGATATTTTTAAGCCACTTAATTACATCAGGTAGAATTCCAAATCTAGTTAACAGCGGACACCTGGTGATAATGCATCCGCTTTAATTGTTCTTTCAGATAGAAGGTTAAACTGAGGTTCCTTGTATCATAGTTATACATCCAGCATGTGGTCTGAGGAACCTGAACATTTTCTTTCTCTTTAACTATCCTCTATAACGAAATTTACTTAATCCCTCACGAGGGAAAAAAAAGCTGTCTTCATTACATGTGTATGTATGTTGTTTTTTCTTTGGTCCGATTTCATATTTCTTGACCTAGATTAAATGCTAGTCTTTAATACAAAGAGATACACTCGTTTCGGTTCGTTTCTGTGCAATTTAGCAGCGTTTAAACTTGTAGAATTGAAAAGTTAGCCGTTTTTTAAATATATAATATATATATCACTGAAATAGGAAGTAAGATGCTTTAAACACAGCCAACCATGATAACATGTGTTTTTTTTAAACAGACAAAATGGCAATATGAAGTCATTTCATTACGATAATATACATCCACCTAATATGTGCTAAATTTTGAAAGAAAATAAAATGATTGCCTATGCTTTCAGCGGAATAAAGATGACCATGTATTTTAGAAACATTAATGTGTTATTTACTGAGAATGGAATTTCTGCGTGTTGAGCAACTGAAAGTATTTTTTTTTTATTTTGCGACGGGTTTTGACATAACCTAACATTCATAGTTATTGCAGTTGTTTCAATCTGACTATACCACTATGTCACCGACCTTTTCTTAGATCTTTTTTTTTTCTTATTGATGTAATTTTTAACATGCCTTCCAAAGGTAACTTGTTATTGTTTCATAACTAATCACTATAACATATATTATTTATATATTTTTGTAAGACTGTTCGACAGAGGGCAAGGAAAGACAGTGAACTCGTTGCTTTTCTTTCCCAATCTAGTTTAAATCAAAGTAGTTCCTTTACGTGTCTTCATAAACATGTGTGCCTGCATGTGACAGAAATCTGATTTGTCTACAGCCTGAACTGACAGCCACAAGGCTTTCAAGATGAATAGCATTAAATTTCTATAGGAAACAATATTTTCAGTTTCTTTTCTAGTACAAACCGGTACTAAAGCACAAACTTGTTTGCTATGGGTTTTTTGTCATCTACTTCAATTCAGTATTTAATCAAGAAATGGAAACCATAAAATTTGAAAGATAAATCAGAATACAGATTTCCATATTTACGTAGCAAACAATCTGTGAGCCTTAGTGGTTTAACAAATCTGCAAATATAAAGTAATGTTTTACTCAGTAAGTTGTATGATTGCACCACAGTTACTACGTGATTGAATGTCAGTTACCACGTGATTGTACAACATTTACCACGTGATTGCCAGCTTTAATATGACACTCTTCTAAACCAAGTACGTATAAAACATCTTTAGCCTTTATCAATAAACTGTAGGGGCGAATCAGTGGTCCAGTGGTAACGTACTGGATTTGTACTCCAGGGAACGCGAGTTCAGTCACTCACTCCTCCATAAACATATTAACCGTTTGCAGTTAAGCTTTCTATAAATGATAGAAACATATATGGTGAGCTTTTTCAATAACCTGATGTATGCAATATTCGAGATCGTTTTCGCTCAAGCCGCTTTGACTAATAAGTCAGGTTTTATTTCAAAAAATAGGTTTGCTCGTCCGACATAGAATTAACAGGTAGTTTAGACAATTTTGAAAAAGAAATACCGGATTTAAGAATGGCACAACACTGCACTTAAATGTATTAACGTACCCGACTCAGTAACAAGAGCTGGGACACAGTAACTGGTCCTTTAACCTATTTATGCCTAATGGATTATGCCATCCTTGTTAGATGAACCAATCCATTTTCAGTTAAACGGGTTTCTGGTGTAAATCTTTAATTTCATTCTAAGAAGGGAAGAAGTTTATGCAAACTGTGTAGACCCTGATCAGATGCGCTCAGTTGTTTAGGACAAACGCTAGAATCTAAAGTAAAACATAACTTGTTATCTTGAAAGTACCAGTGGTTAGTGTACAGTAATTGGCCTGGTTCCTGGTTGATGGTATCTGCCTTGGACGAATGAAAATAATCGAACACTACCGACTAGTAGGAAGTTGGCAGTAGTAGTAAGCAGAAGCAGCGGGCAGTAGATAATAAATTAAATGTGAGTTTAGCACTAGCAGTAACAAGCAGTAGCAGTAAGTAAAACGTTTAGATGGCAGGAGCAGTAGACTAAAATATAAAAATGGGGGAGGGGGTATATTTATTTTTATTTTGCGCCTTTTCCCGTCCACATCCCCGACAGTCATGTTATTTGCATGATTGCGTGGTGCACAAGTTTTACCTACTGCTACTGCTGTCTGCTGTTACTGTCAACTTCACGTTTTACCTAATGATATTGCTAGCCACAGCTATCTACTGCTACTGCCAACGTCATATTTTTCTACTGCTATTGCTATCTACTGCTACTGCAAACTTCAGGTTTTACCAAATTCTACTGCCCCATTTTCCACTGCAAATTATTGCTATTACTCACTTCTTAACTACATGAAATATACAATCCGTTGGAAGAATTCGTACGCATTTCTTTCTGTGTTAACAATATAGGGAAAATGAATTTCCAATTTCAGGAAATATGCAGTTTCAATACCCATTAAAATCTGAAGAAGAAAAAAAGACAATAATGTATGCTATTTGTCACTAAAGTCCATGTATTTGTAATAAGTAAGTCATTCGCATGCTACTGTATAAATACCGTCCCTTTAACAAGTAATTAAACGTCTGTGAGATCCCAGTTCATGTCACGCATTGACTGGCAAAACTCGGAAGCCATTGAACACTAAAGGTTTGAACAAATGTCATATTCTTTAATTATACAATTTACTACAGAAGAATTTAATATTGACAACTTACTATCAGTGTTTTTTTTAACATTCTGATAACATTCATATATAAAAGAATTAGCGGGGTTTAACATTTGTCTACAAAATAAATATTGTATCACGAAGCTATAATTGCTTTCTCATGACTGTACGTAACCGTCTGTGCTGGCAACCTGCTCAAAGGTTATTGTAAAATTATTTACTGGTACCAGGCCAACCCTTGTTATACGTTATTGTTGTTTAATCCTGTTTACCTCTCATTTAGCCGACGATATTCAAAATTTCTTCTATTTTACCTCGCTAGATTTTATCAATCCGTAGTTTGGTGCTTAGTCAGAAAATGTACTTTTTATACTTTTTAAATAAGTCACATTGTAAAAATTGAATTAGAATTGTAAAAACCATTAGCTTACACAGGACCTTTTGTCTTTTTCTTGCAATACCAAGTGTATACTTATGAGATATGTAACACAGAGGACAAACTTCACGTCTCGACAGAATATAAAGAACTTTTTAAGAATTTTATGTTTACAGCATATAGCCGAAACGAATCGACAGCATACTTGCTATCAGCTATTTTTTCCCTTAAATATTAGGTAAGACAACAAAATAAAGAAATATTAAGGAAAAGATAGAGACTTACTTTTGCTTACTTGCCCGCTTTCTGCTTACCATGTTTTCTGAATGTCATCAAATAAGAAAAGTGAGCTTTACCGCAAGATGGTAATACAAGCAAGCGAAACAAATAAAGGACTTCACATCTTTAATCTATTCAATCGCAGTATCGCCAGACAATTAGAAAGTTGTGGGAATATTTCAAATCCCTTGTAATTCCAGACCTTTATGCATTGATTTTATGTAAAATAAATTTCAAAAGCAATTTCATTTTCATTTCCTTCACAATGTTATAACATTCTATTGTTATTCAAAAACATTTGACATTTGACGTTTAATTACAAGCAGAAATCAAAAGATACCGTTGGTTGACACGGCCTTGATGATTTATTCCCATAAAACATGTTCTGATTCAAAGACAAATTAAACGTATTCACGATTTCTTTGAGTTCATACAGAACATGTTTGCATGTAGACTGAAACTATGTCATGTTTTTTTTCTAATTTCTTTTCAATGAAAAGAGCTTTTCTGGTTAATTTAAGACCAACAGATTTTTTTACTAGCCCTTTGACCTTTCACTAAATCTCATCCAATCATTTTCAGAAACTTTCATTTCTTCCTATCGAACTAAACCGTTTTACCAACAGAAAAAAACTTTGACATATAATTTCCTTTCATATGTCTTTTTTACAGAACTATGAAATGTTTCAAGTCCTGCCAGTGTTTTGTAATCTATTAATATTATGTACACACACTACGGCTTAATTTTTGTGTCTTTGCAGTTTCTGTTGTCTTTACCAAAAACTACGTGTTCATCGCTTCCCTCGTTCATTTTATCAACTTGATATCACCGTGCCATTAGCACTCATCGACCGCGTCAATACTTATCTTGGTGTCTCGATTCAGACATCTGCCATGTCTTGCAAACCAGATACAGACAGTAACAACTCATACCAGTCTCAACACAAAGTGTTACGTATTCTTTTGCACCTTCAAGTTGGCCCTAACAAACTGATTCCTTTACCCCTTTGGCTACCACCACTCGTTGTCATCTACATTTTTCTGCGACCATGCCACATACCTATACGTCTTTTAAACATTCTTCTTATCGCAAGAGTTGTACCTATGTGAGAGTATTTAAAGGAAAACGACACAAATAGCACAGTGTAATGATCAATTTTTGCAGATTTGTTTATTGGACCACCTGTTATGAGAACCATTAGATGCAGACTAGAGCTAATGTTTGTTATCAGACAGTTCTAATTGATCCTGATTTCTGTGGTTACTGTTACGGTTTCGGTAAACATGATCCATGCATTTGTTGTAATCATCTATCTGTCGCAGTTGGCTTCCCAGTGTTTGAGTAGAACGACAGACCGAAGAAATTGTTGTTATTGCTTTTTATATGAGTTTATGTATGTTACCTAATGTTTTATCGCATTAACACCGATTGCTTAAAATCAGTTATAAGTGTTTCCTTCGTCGGCAGATGTAATTATTTCAACAAACTGCTTGTTCTTTGTTCTGCAATGAAAAAAAAATGCTCTGAAAGAAAATATAGATTTAAACAATGTTCATTAAACAAAATATATTAAATGTTCTTCGAGTGAACCAAAATGACCGATCCATTTACTGTACAAATCACATCTGTATTTTTGTTGTTTTCGAAACAATATTTCCAGATAAGATTTTACATACCTGTTTGTAAAGCTTTTTTCCCTTACCCTTTATTTACGTTTCGTATTTTTTCAAGACATTATGGTGGTTTTCCTGAAACGTATGACACTTTTGTAGAAATGTTTGAGACTTCGAGGTAGTATAATTTCGAAAGAGAAAATATGTTTTTTATGTTTTAAGTTAGTCAAGATTGGTTAAAATTTCATAAAACGATATTGATTGGAAATATGGAATCTGTATGGAATTTATTCTTCTTCAATGCATTTCTTCTTTTTATTGGAAACGTTTAATACATTTTGTGAAGTATAAGCCACGCAGGATACATTAATTTCATACATGTGAATATCACGTGCGCTATCCTTTGAGTTCTAATGATTAGTATTGAATACTGACGTTTTGGAACTGTATAATTGTGACAGACTTGATACAGAAAACACATACTAGAAAAACTAATAATTCTATATCTGACATGGAAGAAACTGCAATATATAATACTGGTTTTCATAGATGTATATTTATAATTGCAGCACCATTTACATTTTTTGTAACCGAGATTCGAACTTAGAATAATAACATTTCTACGTGCGCTGTTGTGCTGTCGTTTTACTTCTATCTTAATGTTCAACTTTATGCCAGTCTAACATTTGATCAGAAACATATTTTAACTAAAAGAGGTAATCTTTTAACATAAGCTTCGCACGTAAAGTACGTGTGACCTTCACATACATGTGAAGTTTGTGTAAATGTGAAGCTTACACTTCTACGGCGCTTTGGCGCTTTTGGGATTTGTGACTCTTCTTGACATGTAAATATTGCCCGAGAATGTAATCAACCTGAAGTAACGTATTTCGTAAAAATTTGTTTCCTTAAAATTGCAATATTGTCTAGATAATGAAGAATCTTTGTTAAAGACACATATGATAAATAGTCATTAAGTCTTCAGGAAATTTCGGTTCTCGTTGAAAAAACAATCAATACGTTGAAACAGAAAGATAGAGTCCTCGGTACATTGTTAAAAGAGTTTTCAAAAACTCTAGCGTCAGTCAGCTATTACCAGAGATTATTTGTTCTCTGTCTGTCTGCCTGTCTGTCTGTCCCTGTCCCTCTCTCTGTCTGTCTGTCTGTCTCTCTCAGTACGGTGGTGAACCAAGAGTTATGAACAAAGACATTTTAAGCATACAAACACATGATCTAACAAACCACAAAGGAAACTTGTATGTAACACATCAGTTCAAAACGTGATATGTTTTTCTAACAGATACGCGTAACGTGATACCTAGCTCGTTTGTAGATTAGACATAAAGGAAACACACCAGCATTATCTGTGCCAGTAATATTCTTAATTGATCTTAATTGCGCTTGAGGCACGGATCTATCACATAAGCAACACGTACTTTGTTTTTGCCTCCGTAAGAATGATAATGCTATTTTTTTGTAAATCGGATATATATAAGTTTTTAATCATTAAACATTGCGGAATGACTTACTATAAGATTAAAAACTTCTAAAACTATTAAGTCTGTCACATATTTCTGTCAGTTCCACGAGTAAATACTGCGCGTAAAATCAAAGGATACTTATTAAAGACGGACTTTTTTCTATCACTGACGCAGTCCATAGGCATTTTGTTTGGATTAGGGTAATAGGTACTTATATTTAACTGCCTGGTTATTTAGTGGGTGATTGATGCACACCTTTTTTTATCGCCACGAGCACTTTTGTAACCCGAGACCCCTTAAACAGTATGAGATTGCGGCGTTCACGTCTCCATTAATAAATGATACATTTGTAGTCTTTTATGTTCTCTAGTAGGGAAATTAATTTTACGGTTAAACAGAAACAACCTTTTTATGTTTATGATATATTTTGCTGTTATTATTATTTTCTTAAGCAATTACACCAGTTTGACGTGTTCTATGTCAAATTAGAGGCGACGGTCCTCTCCCCAGGTTTGATATTGATATATCCTTGAAAGCAAAACTTAAAGATATCTTATACGTTTTAAAGATAAAAAAGAAAACACTTATAATAATGTAAAACAAATTCTCAAAGGCAAATCTGGCATTTGGCCTAATGGTGGGTGGCGGGAATGCATGTTGTATTTTTTTTTGCAAATAAAAGCTTGTGAATGATGCGACCTCTCAATATAAACACATTTTAATTTATTTCAGTTTTGCTTTTTTACCAAATAAGTTTTAAACGAGAGATAAACTGAAAGCTTAAGCGGAAAAAGGCATGATATTTGTGTGATAATTCATGACTTTCTATTTAATTTAAGAGGGTCATACAAATCTTAATACCTGGAATAGAATAGTCGTCCTAACAGTATCAAGAAACAGATAACTAGTTACGGTTCTGAAGCATACCTGGTGACCATACTTCGTTTAGGGCAGATCTGGTTTAAGATTTACTGTGCATATTTTTTCTAATGTAGAGTATTTCTCTCATACCGTTCACAGCAGCAGGGCTTTGTGTCAGCTTTGTACTACCTGTTTAATCTTTGCCCATAAGTAATTGGAATTTAATGTAAAAACATGCCTTTTAAAATACTTGTTATTGAAAGTGGTGTGAAACTTATACTTTGAATATTCGCAATAAATTGCTCGATTAACTTCATACGCTAGCCGTCTCTATGTATATACTCGGATGGTAGACTACTGTTCATTATTCGATTTAACTTTCACAAAGGGAAACATTCCAAGGTGTATTTAAGCGAGTGATGTATCATTAAGGGGACATATGGGCGTTACAGCTGACCCCAGTGACCCCTACTGTCCATCCGCCCACTGTAATATAACACGGAATGAAACTCAAGCAGGACGCTCGCGTGACAAGCCAACATTTACTGACATTTCAAACCTATAAAGACTTTATAATTAGCTTCCGTCGCGCATTCGTACAAAACCGTATTGTAACTTTAATTGAATTTTAAATAGATAGTGACTTTTGCGGTTGTAAAGTCTTCAACATTAATTGAACACCAATTTCCACTTTTTCTCCCATATCACGCCCTTATTAAAGTTTCAGATATGTTTGTAAAGCTTTTAAAGAGTGGTTAATCATTTGAACCATTAATTATTTAAATTGAAAACGTATGACAAAAAGATCAATCGGTGATAAATTGCGCACAGATTTGAAAGCCAAAAAAATGTTCGTCACGTTATAGTGTTGATAATAATCCCGCTCATGATCATAGCAAGCTTGAAACATTAGATATCAGGAGGTGATGGAAGGGGTGTCTCTGCCATAGAATTATGCATTCCTACAAACAATAGTATCTTAAAGTACATAAAAATGAACACAACTTTGTCAGATAGCTGAGAAATCTGACAATTTTGTGAGAATAATAAATTTAAAATACAATGTAAGTAGAAAAGGAACATAAAGTTGCCGCCATTAAAGTTTTTCAAAATATATAGAGGGAAAAGAAAAATGATGTTAATGCAATTCCTTGCCACATTTTCATCAGATCCATTATTTGTAGCCAAAAGTGCTCTTAAAGTTTTATTTGGTTTGGCGAGTGCGACTAGGCATTGACGTAATGAGAGCTGTTAACATTTTGTTAGTTGGAATGATATCATACGAAAGAAACTGTCATGAAATTGATTCTTTCCTGACTTTATCATCTGCTAATTCTAGTGATAATATTCTCTACAACTGTATCTATTTAGTTGTATAGATAAAGTTTGTCTTTGAACTATTGTATAGTTGAATAAATTAAAGTATACATGTTTTAGTTACTGTTCATATGTAATTTCATTTTCGTCTTTTATTCTAACTGCGAAATTGAATCAACTCCTACACGTACAAGTCAACAACAACAAAAATGACAACTGAAAGGTAGTGAAAGAGTTGTCGTTCTTGCTCACATCTTCTGTCACCTTACCTTTACCTCCTTAATTCGACATTAAAGAAAATCTAGTTTTTAGTCTCCGATATGTTATCCGGTGAAACTAGGTTATGCTGCCTGTCTTACTGTCTGGGTAAAGCCCTGAGCCCAATCTACTCACTGTACTAATATCTCTGCTCTATAGTGGGCATAGGATCTCTAGGATTTATTTCCAATATATATAGCAATATACGAAGAAAGGCCTCTAAAGAATTTGATGTATTCAACAAATTGTTCCGTATCTATATACTAAGTCTTAACTCGGCTTAAACCTGCGATAGCGCCCCGTCGGGAAATGGCGTGTACTATCGAACAATTTACTTCGTTTCACTTCTGGTGAAAAAGTTGTTTGACATGCGGAGAATCGAAATTGCCCCTGTTTAAAGTTTTTGATAATATTGTTTTTATTTATAAAAATGGTTGACGCACAACTTTCGATAACATTTTTGTTGACAAAAGGATCACACGAGACAAAGGTCGAACTTTTGTTTGAAATGAAATAATTTAGTGAATTGTTTAGATTTTAAATGAAAAGTTTGTAAGAGGTTTTTTGAAAAAAAATCAGAACGCAACACTCACATACCATGGATTCTACACTGCCATCCCTTTCTTTGTTCATTTAAACGTTGCAATAGATACGGGTCTACAAAAGCAATAAACAACAACAGCAGCAGCAGCAGCAACAACAACAACAAACAAACAAACAAACAAACAAACAACAACAAAACAATTTGGCTCTTTTCCATGCTCAGTGTATAGCACAGAAACATGGAACCTAGGTTTAACGTCTCATCCGGAAGACAATTAGTAATAGTTGTGGAGGAACGGGGAATCAATCTCGCGACCCCTGGGCTACCAGTCCAGCGCATAACCACGGGACCACATATCCGCTCAGTATATTTTAATAGTCCTATCTCCTTATATAGCCAGCTCACGGTCTCTCTTCGGCGAGGGAAATTACACTGACGTCATCAGAGAGCATGTAGTCCAATTAATTTTCTTTTTTCCGATGCCGTCGTCCTGTCAGTGAAAAATTCCTGTACCCTACATTCTTCCTAATTATCGGTCTCCGCCCTGTTAATGATAGCTGCCAGGTATTATCATATCAGGGTTTCACTGTAGATCACCCGTCAAACACTTGACTTTTTTTTCAAAAGTTATACACACTGGGGCGGTCTAATCAAACAAAACATAACAAAATAAATTGCCTGCACTTCAGAACTCTTATCAATTACAACACTGTATGCATAAAAGCTATCTTGGCAAAATAAACTCCGCAATCAGATCTCACGTACCGATCGAACGCAAATGCTAACATTTTTGTTGGTATTAAAATGGTTTAAAAATCGATATGTTCATTTATAAATAAATTATAATACTAAACTGTTATGGATATAAAACGTAATATTTTTCAAATATTTGTACAAGTGTTGTTTTGCATCACTCATTCGTCGATGAAAGACGCGAACCTTACGTAGACCTGAACGTTAACAGTCGCTTCGCGTTAAATGTATATAGAAATGAGGGACATAATTAGGTTACTATGTTTTCAACAAAAAGCAGGTCCCCGAGATTTATATCCATTCGCGAAATATTTTATAACGTTTTAATATTGAAGAGAACTGTTTAGAGAACTAAAGTTACCGTTAAAGTTTGATACCTGATATATCACAGCCAACACGCACTTTTTACGAGGCGTATGATGTTGCTATAAAACCCCAATAAAGACGTCATGAAACGCTTATCAGACATTCTTAAGGCAGTACACACGTTTCATAAAAAAACAATTAAAACATCTCAAATATGAAGTTGCTGTTAAAATGTATAATCTTTTCTCCATATCTCAAAGAAAACATTCGCCATGCATTATCAACCTAGATATCGCAGCTTGTGACTAAAATATAGAGCACGTGTGAATCTTAAACACGTGCAAACTAAAACACCCTTCACGAGAAATACAAGGTCCTGAATTCGTCATATATTGTGCTTTTTACAGAGGTTAGATTGCTCAATGACGTCAGATGCAATTATCTCTCGTTACTGCCGTTAATAATAAAGTTAAAACATGCCATTACTTCTTTTTTTTCTTTCTTTTTTTTGTAAACGAAAATACGTCAAAGCTTCAGCTATACTTAGGTAAAAGTAACTGAATAATTTTACTGAGGTAAGAGTTGTGGCTTCTTTACTGTTCGTGTTCGAACTATTGTTACACTTTGAGTTGTTTATTTCATACGAAAGACGACAGTCTGTAATTATTCAAAAAAGTCAATAGTTGTGTCATATCTTCATTGATCCGTCATTATTTTAGAGCGACGTCCGTTTTAATTAGAGATAAGCCTTTGAGCGAGGGAAATGATATGAAGAATTAAAACAACCAACAAAGAAGGTTTAACGAAACTTATCGATAAAGTTTGCAAGTACTCAAAGGAACTTATGCTTGTTGGTAGAAGTTTCAAGATTTTTTTGATTAGACATTAAACAATTGCCTCATAAAAACTTTAAATGAATTGTATAAAATTATTTTAGTACCGTACGAAATGGTTAATACACGAGTACATTACTACTAAGTTAACCAGGAATTCCTTCATGGGTTCTGAGACCATCGTTCAACGTAACTTAGACCTAAAGCAAGGATATTTGATACTTTAGATTAAACAAAAAATGTCCTGTCACTCGGTTTTAATATTGTAGTGATCTAATAGATACTATTTTAAGAAAGTCTCGATGTAAAGTAAGCATTTTCTTTTCCAGTGACGCTAATCATTAGCTGGTTCTTCCCTACTGTATGACTCTCTAACAGTTGCAATGATCACCGGATAACTAAATAGTTATTAGGAGTTATTATAAGAATGATTAAGATAAATTGTGTTGCCTATCTGATCTAGTTACAAGTACTTCAGAACAAAACAGGCTTCGGTTGAAATGCCAGGAGCTTATTGATAACTGAACATTTCGCAACAGCAAAAGCGATCTAAATTATTGCAGCCTTTCACAATAACGGGATATGTAGAACATACATGAAACGATACAAGACAATGTAATCTGTGGGGTAGTGAAAAATTTAACGTCCATTGTGTTTCGCTCTTGGGGAACTTCGTTTTTCACCGAAACAAAGGGTGTCAAAATGTTTTAAATATTTGACCCCACTCAGTGGCATTCATAATTAATTGAATTTAATAATAGTTTTATAATAAAAAATAGCTAGATTAATATATACATATTTGAAAGTAAGATGTCCATGCTTGTCTGAGTCAGTTCATATGTTAGCTTAAAACACTGAGTAATTATACTTAAATAGAAGAAAATCAGTGATTCTTGCAACGAATTCTACAACCCTTTTTAAACTTTAATTTAAAAAAATCTACCAGGCAAGCAAAAAGATGCTGGATGCTTCCTTTGAAAAGAAAATAACCACAGGGCAAAAAAATCTGAAGAAAGTCTGACTAAATTCCCACTGTGTAGTCATGTTTAACGGTCTTTTAACATGATTAATACACAGGCTTCCTTTTAATACAGCGAATCCAAATATGCAAGATAATCCGAAATTGTATTAAAGAACTGCAGTGAAGATAAACAGTTGTACAAAAGATCAATTATTTCATTACAAAATGGTCTGCTTGGGTGCAACTTTGCGAAAATATTTATCTTAAATTAAGATGTTTAGTCATATCCACAATTGGGTCCGCAGATGTTTTAATTTGCGTCGCGGTGTGATAAGGTCAAATTTTATTAAACTTGGCAGCATGGGGCAGCGCTAAAATTTGTAGTAATGAATTTAGGAATCCGGTGAGAATCCCTTTAAAAAAGAGGGGCTGTTTCATCGTTTCGACAAAATGGGGAAAAAATCAAATCAAGAGACAATGTAATTTTGAAGCTGATTACACTTATGTACATCACTGCTTCAAACTACTTCTTCTCTCATATTCTGTTATAAAACTGCATGTATCTACTCCAACCTCGCCAAGATAAGAAGAAAGTCTTAGCCATTATTTCCAAGCCAAAATAAAACCATTCGTTTAAAGTAGCACTTACGCTTGAATTATTTATATCTCAAAAATACTTGACGACTTTAAGTATTTTATGAAAAAAATGCAAGTTTGATAACATTAATAATTTAAAAATTAAGAACAGATCTAAAATATTACAGATATCTGAATTAAGTTTTCATGTTTCATCAGCATTGAAAAAAGGTATTGTCTTTGTTGTTGTTCATTAAACATATCTATCTTTGACTTTACTCGCAAGTTTTTAGACACAACTATTTATGTACAGATTCTATCTCATTCAAAAATCCCCGCCACATCTGAATTGCTTTACAAATTGATTCCTTTATTAGCAACCGATTTACAAGATTTAGACAGTATTAAGATATTCCCTCAGATGAATGAAAAGATACCCAAGGTTCTTATGATCTCCCGTATATCGTGCGGTAGAATTTAGTTATAAATCAAACATCATTTATATCGCAGACAGATCCCGATATATTTTACAAAATGGCACCGCACGCTATTCTAATGATATTTTAATGATCGAAACCCATTATATGCATACTTTACTTGATAGCTTGTTTTTCTATCACTTTTGATCGAAAATCTAGATTAGATAAACTATAAATAATGCTTCTGTTTCTCGACCGGTTGTGACTGGTGGCTTTTGTTTGCAGTAAAAAAGACGTATTGTATTGGTATTTTTCGGTGAGATTCTAACATGTTTATGTTAAATAGCAACATTTTAAAACCGACTAATAATATACAGTGTTTTTGTTCCAACTTTGATGGAACGATAACGTTTTATTACACCGACTGCACTGTAAGCGACTTTCCGAAATACCACTTAACTACCAGTGAAATGAAAAATATTACTAGATATGCAATAAAATTACTTGAAAGTAAAGCATACTGGTATTATTGCCGTCCACACATTTCGATACATTTATATCATTTTACTGGACTGGCACGAAGGTCGATCATTTATATTTTAACATGTCATCATTTTGACAAAAAAATGTTGCAAAGAAATCCATATCCTGTTTTACATTAGGGAAGTGCCTAAGTATAGGTACGTTGGCTTTGGCGTATTTGAAATATAATATAACAACTATGTACAGAAATGGAAAAATCAGTGAGAGCCTTATTTCATGAATATATCACTGTGCCGCTCCTCTGTGAATGAAATGAGAGAACCTTTCCGCGGACTTTTTGATCACCCCTCGTAAATGGACACAAAAAGAAAAAGTTTTAAACAATTTTACCTAAATGGAAAATTTATTGAAAGTCTTGAACACAGCACTTAAATGGAAAATCATTAAAAGCCTTAAACAACATACGTTTCATAAATGGAAAAGCTTTTCAACCTTAAACAAAGAACATTTATTGATACAAGTCAAATAAAAATATTTATCATTTGTTTTCAAAGGCATAACTTGATAGAACCAATACTTTGTCTTGAGTATAAGTATGTTCTGTCCACGCATAAGATACAGTTTATAAAATCTAAATAAAAAGATCCTTGTAAAATTTATAACTTTTTCTTTCTTCTAGCCCCCTGCACCTCCACGGCCATGGGGAGACATAACACGGAACGCTACCGTGCTTCCCCCTGCTTGCCCCCAGGCGACAGAAGGCGTGGCCTATATAGAGTATCACGTTCCAGGTTTCAACAAGACGAGTGAGGATTGCCTGTACCTGAATATATATGTTCCAAGGGTATGTTCAACATGTAATTTATTTTAAGTTTGTTGTTTCATGAGGGTATTTGTAAGTAATTTCAATCATTATTTTCAGTTGTCTCTCAATGTACGTATTGTTCAAGCATGTGTAAGAGTCAATCCCTCATCAAAACATTGTTTCAGGAGTGTTGTAACAATTGCCTCGATGTTATGTTTCAATAGAATGTATACCGTTTACCTCAATATGTTATGTTATGAATGTATAGCATTTACCCCAAAATATAGAGTTGAAGTGCACGTCTAGAATAGCACCTCGATGCTTTATTTCACAAGTGTGTCGCATTTATTTTAAAATTGTTTCAAAACCATGTCTAACTTTTAACTCGATATTCATTTTCATTTAATCTCCACTTCTGTTGTTTCTCGGTTCTTTGCAGCATTTTCAAGGAGTTCGTTCAGTTATCAGATTTTATTTTTTTGTATATATGTTTATTGTATTATCATAAATTATCATACAAACATATTTTAAATAAAATTACAACATCCAAATGACACATTAATAGACAGTCAAATTAGCAATTCTTCACAGTAATTTGTAAAGATGGAACGCCGAATACATTCCGTGAACGGATCCAAATTCTGAAATTAAAACAGAAGCATCTACTTGTCATTGTAAACTTATGCATTATTGTTTATTAATTAGGTATAGAACAGAATTATTATTTTACATTTTTCGGTACAATACGAGACTTATAAGGACTTATACACAGCTGGACAAATCATACTGAACGAACCGCTTATCCAGATATTGTACAGAACAATGCTAAATAGCCTATAATATACATGGTGTCAACTTAACACTCTTATTATCACCCATTTGCCATGCAATTAGACATGTTTGGTAGAATGATCACGCTGAATTCTTTGAAAATTCAAGATCAAAGGATAAGATACATGCTAAATATCGTAATCTGATTTTTTTACTGAGAAGTGGTGGACTAAACCTTTGGCCAAATACATGGCGAATCTTTGTGTGTTTGATAATAGTAGTATTCTGTAGACTCTTGTGGTATCTTATCGTCCATTAACTTAATACAATGACACTAAAGTTCAACTAAACTAATTCAGCCCCTACACAAATTCAAATTTCGTCTCAGAAATGGCTTTTGAAAATTCTTTAGAAAAAATATTGCGCTTAGCACCTCTGAATATTTAATGTATTTGGCTTGACATTTAGTAACACAGTATGAACACCCAATATCTTCTTGAATGCATTAAGATTTGTTATTCCTGCTGTCAGAACTTTTACAATCTGCCTTGTTAAGGATTTGGACAAAAATGCTCTTCAGTCACACAAAAAAATATGTTTGATTGTCTTTCAAAAACTTGGCTGCACGACTCAAATTACAAGAATGCAGTGATTTCAATGATTGAAACAAGAAATTACCTGACTAATTTCGAAGCCAATGGTATTGTTGCTCAGAGGGTTAATGTTTCTTTTTCCCTAATGGTACACAGCAATGCTAACGTCACTTTGGAAGCAAACTGAAACAATCTTTAGACGGACTGCTTAGTTTTATCTGTATTGTAATTAAATTTTGGTTTCTTTAGTACAGGATTGTTTCTGTATTTTTATTAAGAAATGTAAGATCAAGGAACTTTTTACTGAGATTGAAAGTTCTCTTAAATTCCCAAAGAAAAGAACATTTTAACCAATCTGTATTTGTTAAATGTTTCTTTTAACACGAAAACATATTTCAGGTGACACATCATCGCAGGGATATGCCAGTGTTAGTATTTATACATGGAGGATCGTACCAGAATGGTATGGGCGCAATGTTTGATGGAAGTGTCCTGGCCAGCCATGGAATTGTTGTAGTCACCTTCAACTACAGGCTCGGACCTCTAGGTAAAATATATACGAAGTTCATTCAAATATGAAGGCACTTCGAATATTATATCGCTTATATCAACGAGACTCACACGCATGGAATTCAAAGAAATCGGGTGGATATAGATGTAAGCTTGCAGTTTTTATCAAACGTTGCTAATCTATTTAATCTAGCTATGTCCATATTTTGTTAAACACTGCCAATACTCATGCACACTAATGTAAAAATGGTTGAGGGGAAGACCATTTTGCACGCATCAAACACGGTCCTATACAAAGCATTGATGTATTCTGGGACATTTACATAAGTTTGTTTTATTTATGGTCATAATAGAATGCCTTATCCATCTTTTTTTCGCTAGTGTAAAGAATTCTAATGCGAAGTATTTACGGTAGAGGATACTCCTAAAACAATGGTTGCTAGAGTCAAGTATATTTTTATATCTACATGTGTTGGAATTGCAACAAGAGCTGTCCATACTTGCCTTAAGCGGATTTAATAATGAGACGGTTTGTGCAAGACGGACATGCTTTCAAAAGACAAGAAAAACGTTTGCGTTAAATCGTTTTCCAAAAAAAAAAGAAGCTAAAAGTACCAAACTACAATACACGACCACTTGCAAACGTTGTTACCGGTCTCAAGACATGGTTTGAGTTATAATAGCCGAAACGAAGCATCCAAAAAAGTATGGATTACAAAAGGAAAGCAAAACACCTTACAACTGCAAAGCAGATCATAAGTGTCAAGAAAGTTATTCCATATCCTTACAAAAGCAATGCCCTGCCATTAAGTACCAAAAGTCGAATGTGCTAATTAATTTACTAATGTAGTAATATGCTTCGAACGCTGGAGAAAATTATTTTATTTTACGCCGACCTTTCGCAGGCGGCAGAAAATGCATCTTCATACAAAGCGGTCATGGTGTAAGTCCTTCTAGAAATAAAAGTTGTTGACCTTCCCGAGCCATATTCGACTTACCAAGCTATAACTTCTGTCAGGTTCGGGATTTTCCAGTGTCTGCATAGTATACCTGGAAAAGACAATGCAAAAGCTAAGAAGAAATTAGACTGAAACTATGTTTTTTGTTTGTGAAGGTTGCTCTTATGATTATTTGACACTGTTTAAGTGGATTGTGGTTATTTTTTCTGAATTATCCGTTCAACAGCGGAAAATGTTGTAATCAAAAAACAAAACAAAAACAAAACAAAACAAAAACGAAATAGAATACCATGACATCAAAGCTTTACTGGTAGAAAAGCTCTTAAGTCACGGCAATCTTTCTTATCACAAATATCATTG
This sequence comes from Cyclina sinensis, assembly GCA_012932295.1. NCBI lineage: Eukaryota > Metazoa > Mollusca > Bivalvia > Venerida > Veneridae > Cyclina > Cyclina sinensis. The sequence goes on along the minus strand of JAAONU010000012.1, from coordinate 11,870,745 downwards.
CAATGTCGTTCAGTTCTTGGTTACAGTTTTCACCAAATAAACAACAGTAGTGAAAATATAGACACTATATTTTTTCCGACTTCTTGTGAATAATGTTCTTTTACTCCTTATGTGTTAAAAATTGTGTTACAAATCCTTGGTCAAGTTGACTAGTGCTAATGTTTTCTTATATATTTACTTTGAAGGCTTCATGAACTCGGCTGACGGTGTCATACGTGGAAACTACGGGATGTTAGACATGATTGCAGCCCTACAGTGGGTTCAAGGAAACATTGCCTATTTCAACGGTGACCCTAAAAGTGTTACTATAGATGGGCATAGTGCTGGCGGTTGCAGCGTGGGCCTCCTTCTTATGTCACCATTAGCTAAAGGCAGGTAACCATTTAACTCATATAGATATTTAATCAAATGCTGATTCAAGAGAGAGAGAAAGAGAGAGAGGTTATCAGAACCGTGGAGCAGCAACTTGAAGTATACAATCTTGAAAAAGCTTGTCAGATCTGAAGTCCTTAAACTTTAAAGTAGTATTAAGGCTATACTTATGTAATATTGTGATTTTTTTCACATAAGAGTAAATCATATTAGCTCTTGGAAATAACCGTTTCAGTTAGACATAAAACTCCGATTGTAAGAAATATTTGAAGCTACTCATGATGAGAACTTAAAACAAGAGAGAAGGCAATTCATTTTATTCGTAACACTGTGAGGGCAATGAGAGCAATGAAGTGTAATGTATTGAATGGAAGGAGTTTTGTATAATACCACATGCACTGTGCTTGTAAAACAATAAATTTCATAAGATTACTCCTTAGTCGTAAAAATGCTTTAGTATTTGGTTATGCTGGAGCTTGATAGAATATACAACATTTTTCGATATCAGTATCAGTAGGAGTAGACAAGATGACAGCCTGTTTTACCTTACAGTCCGAATAAATGCATTCTCTCAGGGTCAAAATTTAATTCTTTACTGACATGGTTTCCGCGTGTTCGCTACTACTTGTAGCATTTAGCTGTTGGTCACTTTAAATATTGCATAAAATGTTGATAAACCCCGTACCAAGAACAAAATAAGCTCAACTACGTAATATATTTCACTTAAACAAATGCATTTACCAGTACTATCAAACTTTAGGTCCCAAATATGTGTTGACTAAATGGAGATCATTCACAAACTTAAGCGATGAGAACATAACACAACATGGTGATTAATCACTCTTATCGTGCCAATTAATTGTCTTAATTATGTTTAGTATCAATATCTTTGTCGTCCTAGATAACTGTAAATATTATGATATATTTTATGCTGAAGGTATATCTAAAATGGATTATACATGTGAAATGTATTGACTGTGGTGTACAAGTAGGTGTAGTTGCTACATGCTTATTTGGCATCCAAAAATCGTTTATGCGAGGGATGTCTCAGAGGTTCGTGGACTTTAACTTAAACAATTGTTCAGTTAAAGACAAAATTGTCTTTACCTTTCGATAACCGTGATGATTTAAAATCACAAAGATATACAAAATAATAGTACTTTTATATTAGTTTGAAAAACAAAGTCACTTACTGCCACCACTGCACGCTGTACTGTCTGACGACTTCAATAATGACGTCGCGCCAAATCACTCATCAAACTTATTCGATATAATCCCCACTCGATCTTATACACTTTCTATGTCGTGTTACCCACTTGCTATATTTGTCCCTATACCATACGTTCATATTCATATGTTGACACTATTCTGTGGGTCTCGACCACCAGCTCTTTTGGATTGTTAAAGTGTGTACCTCGTAGCTGCGACTTAACTTCCGCAAACACACGGAAGTCCATGGCCACCATGTTAGGACTGTAAGGTTGGTTTGTCAGTTTTTGAAAGCCGAGAATGTCGAACTCAAGCTTCGTGCTAGATTCATGTGTTGCCAGTGCATTGTCTTGGCTGAGAATATCTTCTGGATTCACATCTGGTTTCTTCTTCCTTAAAGCATGCATAAGGTCTCTGCGCAGAACCTAGAAATGGACAAGTTGTACCGACATCAGAAAACAATGATGTGATTTTATGGTGCAGCGCACAACATACATTATGATTTGTATATAATTTAGATATTTGATTGGATTTGTGAATGTATAAATGTGATAATTATTATTCATAGATCTATTAACTTTTTTATAATATGCGGCGTTTACGGTCTTTCCTCGGGCACCTGGTGAATGACAAGCATCCTACGTAGATCAATGAAAAACACAAACATGTGTTTACCGCCAGATTTTCTTGACTTTCTTCGTTGGTGGAGTGTAGGGCGTTTTTCACACAAGGACAACTGTGTATTTGTTTCAGGGTCATAATGCTACAACCAGGTTTCATCTTATGTTACAATCTGATCGAAAAATGCGTCTTCTCCGGCCTCGTAACGCTCCAGAATCTTTATCATCAGTCAACAGCTTCGGCACCAACCTGGCACTTACCTTTACTCAAATGTAAATCTTCTATCAATATCCTATGTACTGTTTCTGAGACATCGCTAGTACAGATTTATAGACTGCATCAGAAATGTACTCTGATATCAAATGTTGAGAGTGAGGATTGATTTTAGAAAATGTAAATTTGTTTTCTCCTGAAAATCAAGTGTTTGTACCAAATACCATATTAATTTAAGTATCATGATTGACATTTGCACAAACAAGTAACAACTCAATCTAGCAACTCGTCATTTAAAAACTCTGCCGAACTTTTTTCATCTCCATTAATTGTTAGAACATTTCGCATTTATAAACCATTGCGACTAATCAAATTTCAAAACGACATCCGTCTAGTGTTTTTGTTAGGCCGGTTACACGATCACGTTACAACAGCTATGGTACTTTTCAACTTATTTTCTGTTTACTGGAATATTTTGATTGGTCTTCTCTACGAAATGATCACAATGTAGGGCATATTCTTCCAGTGGAGGCAGTATTTCAGGATACATGAGAAATCATAACATTTTCTTATGTAAAATAACATACAGTATCAGAATAAACAGAAAACCTGATACGATTTACTCCAGACGAGGGGCTTCATACAGTAGAACTTACATCAACATCATTTTGTTCAATTAGTTAGTTCTATAATATACCGGTTTCCAAGGGATGTGAAATATTACATTTGAGACCGAAATTATGCCTACCAGTTGCTGTCAGTGTACATTGGTACACAGTCCTTTGCTGTATGAAAGAAAGAGTGCTTCTCTTGTATTTCAGTGTTATGTCAAGGAACAGTTCTTTCTTGTGCATGTGTTATTTCGTTTATCTATAACTATTTGGTTTACAATAAAATCGAAATCAATTGAAGGAACAAATGTACATCTGCCGTATGCTTTTTTCTTGCAACGATTACTTCAAACACCAGTTCACAACATGTGTAGTAAAGCGGTCAGTTATCTGAAATCTTTCTTTTCTATGCACTTTCTCTAACATATTTACCTCTTTTTGTGACTGATTTACTTTTTCTGCTTCTTTTTCAATCATTTTATTTGTTGAGGTATAGAAGCAAGATTTTTATACGAAAATTCCAGTGCATTTATTCGAAATATTTTCTCTGTTGTTTACATAAGGTAAAAGTAAGATTCCAAGATTTCGTTGTTGTCATGTATTTCCCGACCTTTCTGAAAGTGGACCTGGAGACTTTTAGAAACATTCTTAGCAACAAAATCTGTATCAGCAAAACCTGCTTAATAAGTTTTCATTTGATTTTTTTTCCTTTTCAAGTTCGACATATTCGTTCTGTCAAATATTTCATTATTTGCTGTTATCACACAGTAGGAAAAACAAAGTTGCATTTTTTTAAAAGAGCCTGTTAACACGCATTGGGATATTATTCTAAAATTGCTTTTAACTTGTATTTGCAGGTCTTTTTCATAGAGTTATTCAACAAAGTGGTTCTCCACTCGGCCACTGGGCCGTGGCAAGATTTGAAAGTAAACCAAATTTCGTGTACAATATATTTACCATGTCCGTGAAGTGTTATAGCAACGATTCGGTTGAAGTGAAGAAATGTATACAGCAGTTAGACACGGAGACTCTTCAGCAGGTTATAAGCGACGAGTTTGAGGTAATTTAACAAAATTTGATAAAGTTAGATCTGAGACAAAAATATTTATGACACTTGCATATTTATTTCATTCTCACATGTATTTAGTCCTCATTTACATATTTTTAGATGCTACGAAGTAAAAATCTCCGCACTTTACCACTGTGAAAATACATCGGATGTACATTTTTGAGGACATATTAACAATAAGTTTCCTTCCTATATGACAAAATTTAATATCATTAGATGTTGTGTCTGAGCAATGAGCTGATGCTGGAAAACACACACACATACAAACACACAGACAGACACACAGACAGACAGACACACACACGCACACACATCGAAAATCTCTGTTTGTATGTGTTGATTGATTAATTTTGAGTCTTATAAATAATTTACCGTAAATATATTTACAGTGGAGCACATCACTGACGCCGCAATATCGCCCAGTGGTAGATGGACACTTCCTACCATTCACTCCAGAGCAAATGGTTGACACAGAACCATTGAATGCTGTAACGTTTCTTACGGGTGCAACGAAGGACGAAGGTCTTATTGCAGGTTAATTCTTTTTAAACGAATCTTTACGTCTTTAAAAAGACTTTATTGCTAACCGATTCTTATCTTATTAATATTGTTATTAATAATTAATCAATCTATCAATAATCATGAGTATTGTTTTTCACTTTCAACAATTTCTTGTGACAAATTTTAGTTACCATACTACTTAAAATTTGATGAATGCCACTTTTACATTTAAACATATCAAACCGAATAAAATTCACAGATTCACATGAGACAATTTTATTCGCCTTTTCCGACGCTGCAATCGTTAATTGATGGATCCCTGACCATTCACATTTGCATGATAAACAAAGAAATGCAGTTGTATTTTCACCACAAACATGTATATAACAAAAGAGCACGTGGAGATGTTTGTAGGTAAAACATTTAAGAGTCATGCTGTGGGTCGATGAATTGTACATGGATGGCAGGCAAGGGGGATCACATAAATTTCACAACCCCCGAAAATCAAGACATTTTATTGACAACGTTAACTTTGCCTCTTGTCACCTTCTTTATTTTGGAGAATAAAGGCCTGAAAAGGTGTCTTCTTCCTTAAGAGATTGATAGAGAGATGGATGAGGTCGGTATGTTGCACAGAGGCACGTCCAGAAGACATTTTGCATAAACTTTGAATGTGTCGCACAGCGTCATTGAACGAATGTGAAACTACTTCCAAACTCATGTAAATGTGTTGCATTTCAAGGCGGACTCGCTCTAGATAAAAACACGCGCACAAGACCGAAAAGTAATCGTCCAGGCTCATTCGAAACATTTCCAGAAAAAAATACTTCCTTAGAAAGCAACTGCCACTTGCAAACGGATTGCAAGTATCTACACAAACGGATTATGAATCGGTTCTATGAGGCTGTTTTCAGATTCCGAAGTCACGCTTATTGTTTTCTGTCGACATATAACCACGTTAGAGAACGCTTTTGGGGGACCCATGTTGCAAAAACATTTTGTGATTGGTTTTTGGTGATCTTACTGAAGAGTAAGAATTTGTTTTGACTTTTCAAAAAGACGTACCAGTGTAGGCAACTTCAAATGAACGGTTTAACAGTGTTTGCCTTGCTGAACACATCAGTGGAACACATATTGAGTCTGAAATGCTATGGGAAAGCGTCAGCGTTTAGAATCATTTACAGTTTTCAGCAGTCAGTAAATTGAATGAAATATTACCTCAGATATTTCCTTTTTGTGCACAAGTAAAACTAATGCTATGAGAAAACAACAGGTCGTATCACGTTAGAAGTGCAATATGTTGTTGTTCGCTTAAGCTGTCATTAAACGGAACAAATTCTGCTCAATTACTTTAGCTAAGAAAGAGGTTTCAAGAAAAAAAGTTAATACACAGTTTGGGAATGCCTTTGGTGTCAGTGGATTCAAGTTTACCAACTAAGATAAAAGGAAAACCGTTTTTTTGCTTAAAAATTCTAGTAATTAAAAAGCAGAATTGAAACGAATCTTTATATGTCGGTATGTGGCACGAAGATACAGGTTATCTATCTTTGAGGTAGATTGCGTAAGATCTCGGTCACTAGCTAAGATCATAGGAAAACGGTTTCTGCTTAAGAAAGACATATTGAGATGAAAGTCGATGTAAAGGTTAAATTTGGGATCAGTAAATTTGAGGCAAAGGACAACAAGATCATCCAATGAAAACAATTTACACGTAATAACTTTAGTAAGAAAAGAGAAATCGAGATTGAAGTTTGTATACAAAACAAATGTTAACACAGCTTTTAGGGTCAGAAGGTTTAAGGACAAGGTCAATAGCTGCGTGACTTAATATTAAAGACTCGTGTCTGCTTACTTAATAACCTGAAAGTTTTTATTGACCTTTTGCAATGAAGCTTTGTCTGATACTACCTTCAACAGAGACAAAACTTGGGGTTGTACATTGGATCACTTGGAGAAATGATTGAAAAAGGTTGAATTCCATGAAATTTAAATGAACTGATTGTCATTCTTTAACGATAATACCAATACGGAACAATAGTATTTAATTTACATATAATACCAGTATAACTTTTATTTTTGTCCGCGTCCGCCATGTCAAACTAGCTAGTGGATATGGCTCATTCGGAACACCTCCGCCGAGTTGTTACGATTGGGATATTCCTCTGCTTAATTTCTGTTTATCTGCGTTTTCACAAATGTCAAAGTATCATTTTATTACCGTGGTGTTAACGCAGTTTCTGCTTTTAAATTCATTTTTGCTCCAGGACAAATATTTTCTATAAAACAAAGCGTGGAATAAAAAGAACATATCGGAAATTTATAACAATCTTCATGCCCTTCTTATAACCCGGGGATGACAAAAAGGTGACGTCACAAGTCATTGTGTTCCGCTCACTTACTTCCACAAAATTGCTTGAACACGACAGCGACGATTGCCAGAACTGTGCAAATATTGACGAAATAGCACCAAACGTCAGTTTTTTTTAAAAGCAAAACACAATTACTAAAATGTCTGAAAAAGAACTAGTTTCCTAGGTTGTAGAGTTTCACATAGTCAGATAAACAGATGGATGCATCTAAGTTGATAAGGGTTTTAATATTTCGATTTTTATATGAAGTTTAGGGTTCATTTCTTGTAAATTGGCATTTTGGTGTTTGGCCAACATCATTGTGTTAAGTCTGAAACTTTTCGATAAATCTGTGAATAAAACTTTCGCCCTTTTTTGTAGAAAATCTTGTTCCAAGCTATTAAAATATTACTTAAAAACTTCACGATCATGCCATATGATCTATAAGAAAATTTTACATATTCAGTAAGATACAATATATACAAATGTAACCTACATCTGAAAAAGAATTTCTTTAAATTTTCTTCATTATTGCAATGTACCTCCCATCGGTATGGTATACACCCCTTCCGAGGAATGCCTTATAATAAAGAAGGGAATGTCTAAGGTCCCTATTTTAGTGAGATGTTCGCCCAGTTCTTTTCTAGTACCGGCCAGATATATTGGCTGTTGTATCTGGTCTGAACCTGATAGGGGGATAGGGCGTCGTTAGGGGAATAACCTATAAGTATTTACACCTTGCTTGCATCACATACAAACTGGTAACCATTATCTCATGTGTGGTTCAATCGTGGCTTCCCATCAGTTTAATTACACTATATAATGCAGCAAAGAAAGTCATCAAAAACAATATTCAACAATAAAGCCACGGAGAGTTTTAATAAAAGTAGGAATACATGGAATAAATATGTCTATAAATTCTACACAGAGCTCTAAAAGTGAATACAATACATGAAAGAAATAAAGCCTATAGATCGTGGCTCGATCATGGGTTTCTTTTATTTCTAATAAATAGCATTCCAAAATTTCTGGTAAAATTACACTAAATCCATACAGAGCCAGCCACACCAACAACAGAAAAAGAAGTTATTGTCTTCTTGACATAAATTTCTATGAATAAAATTCTTCTTGTATTTCGACTGTCCAGAATCAAGATAAACACTGTATCTTAATATAAAACAACGAACTCTGGACCATTTAACTCATAAAGACAACCTCATACACATATGGCATCATGAGAAAAGAGCTATGTTTTTTGTGATAAAAGTGGAATTCAAAGCTCAGTTGTAGTAATGCATGGGACAAATATAAGAAATATATAAAAGTTAAACATTGACATGGTTCATCACTACTACAGACCTAGAATAAGAGTATTTCTCACGATCAACCTGACGATACAATTTTATATTTTTTTCAGCAATTCCACTGATAAAATTGTTCGACTTCGGTAAAACTGGATTTCGGAAGTTGCTGTCGTTAATGGGTTGCTTCCGCGGTGAACTTCCGGAAATACCCGATATAGTTGGTAAGTGTTTTTTTTTTTGGGTGGACTTTGTTAAGGCCAAGCTTTCTTTTATTATGAACAAAGTTATACGATTGAATGTATATTTCAAATTGCTTCTTTTAAAAGTAATTGAATAGTTTTTACCCTTCAGAACCTGTTAATAAGGTGTGCCATTTTATCAAATTGTAAAGTGTTCAATATACTTCAATCAATAAAATTTTCAAAATTATTTGTTTTAAGTCCAAATCTTCCCGTTAAAATATACGTTTTGGTAGAACAACTCATTGTCATGCAAGACTCTTGTCAAATTATTGTCTTATTTAAAATGTATGTTTTTAGACTTTTTAATAGTCTTTAGGAAACTGAATCGGTAAAAGACTTCAAACGTATTCTAAAAATACTAATGGAAAGAGAAGTACCAATGACCATGCAATATCTGTCAAGTTTTGTAAAATATTAACATTCCTCCACCCCCAAAAACACACAAAGACACAAACTAATGGTCGTATTGTTATCTTCCATGAAGTATGTTTTATTGTAGACTTGAAACATTTGAATAGTCACAATAATAGAGTTTTATATTTACAAGGTCTTATTTAACGACATTTTCTCAGTATCTCCTGAAACACATAATAGTTTAACGCGAGTTCTTGACACGAGATACTAATTATTGTACGGCTTCGTAGCAGACGACAACTTCTGCGTATTTTCCATCTCGTTTAATTCCTTATCGAAATTTTTGCGGCATCATTTATCTCTTATTGCATTTATTATCGGCGCTACTACGTCTGATATCTTACTACAAGACTTTACTACGAAAGGGCCGTTCAGAAAAGCGTTTAAACCCCTCGAATGCCGTGCTTTATTTTACTTTCACAACTTGTTAAACTGAGCTGTCTTAATTTCTTTCAAGTTTTTGAACAGTTTTTATAACGATAGTTTTACAAGTTTCTCTCTCTTACACACACACACACACACACACACACACACACACACACACATATATATATATATATATATGTATATATATATATATATATATATATTGTTCATGTCCTAAAAATATTAGTAGTGTCTCATGGTGTATCATTTAGGATAAAAGGTAATGTTTTTTTATGATTTCTCTAAACAAGTGCCTGTTAGTGCATATTTCTTTTGCCAATAAATATGATTATCTTTAATAATGATCAATAAAATCCAGCACTCTGAACAAAGAAAGAACAGCCTAGAGGTTTTACAATGAGATCTTAGATGTCTTTCCAGTTAATACTTTGGTGGAAAGCAGTAATAACCTGATGCTTATATACATGTATATTCTATTTATAGATTCAGTTTTGGAAGAGTACGTACAGTTAGGGACGGGAGACATTTCGGAAAAAGAAATTGAAAGAAGTTTCTCAGAGGTATTTAAATCTAGTTATTTTGAAATATCTGGAACGATCTTTTTTGTCGAAAGCCTCCTTTCTCAACCTGTATCTCCACATGATTTTACTTATTAAGAAAACAATGAATGATTTTCCTAGTATCGTCTGTCAAATGAAGTCAAAAGTTAAAATTTTGTGGCACGGTAAGCCTATTTCAAGCTAAATAGACTTCTTGGTTTAGGAATACTGTTATATTTATGTACATATACAAGGGTCTGCAGAAAGAATATACAAAATGCCAACATATATATTTAACTAGTCAGGACAAAGTAATATTTTAAATTAGGACTTGAGAAGCTGATGAAACCCCTGATAAAATGACATTTATAAGGCTTGCGTTTTTAGTTTAAAAATAATCAAGAATATTAAATGATAACATTCCTTTATTTAAGATACTTTCTATACAACGTTTCTGTTCTTGCTTTGTCCACCTAAAGTTGTAAACTTCTCTAGAATGAACCAAAACATTTTCGGGCTGGCTGAACTTGATAAATATTTTGGTTCACCCTCTCCATGTGAGCGCGAAAGTCTCCGAAATTACCCAAGGATGGCATCTTGTAGTATTTCTCTGTAGTGTTCTGATTCTCGGTACCACGACTTCAATTAATCTTAATGGATGAAGATAAGTATGATGGATGTTAAATTATCGACAAATAAACACAGGGTGACAGAGCTCTCATCAGCACCTTCAAGGCTTCTACTATAATTCAGCAGACGATGTTAATCAATTTAATTGCGCGATGTAATTACGATTTAGGTCATTTGTTGAATTTCTCCTAGAGCGAATAAAGCAGGGCAAAACATTGCAATCTTGATGATTTTTTTTACACTTTTATGCCGCTACTTGATATAAGTGCATTGAATAAAATATCACTTGTTACACCAACAGTACTAAATGAAGTAAAGATGAATTCGTCAACTTATTGACAAAATGACATTATTTTCATACATTTATCCATAGTTTGGCCAATAATAACACTTTAACACAAAGTGCATTTTTATCTCTGTCTGTGTCAAACATTAAACTATAGCTCAGGCGAAATTGAAAGTAATCTAAACTTCAGGTAAGATATGCTTGTGCGTGTTGTTTATGAAGATCTATCCTCTGAATCACGTGGTTACCTTGAGTTAAAAAAACATGTTTTATTTTTTACTCCACTTTTAATTAGAGAAGTTGACATGATTATCTTAACGTCAACGTAGATAAGTTTTAGGAAACTTTTAAGCCGTCTTTTGAATATGTTGTGTATGTTTCAGTAACATCGAATTTATCCCACTCAGTCAAAACTAGTTCTGTTGAAAAGAACTCCGTGATCAGAAATGACCTTTAAGAAAAAGAGAAAAGAAATCACATTCTACTACAATTATAATAAAAGCTATGATCACTTTTCATAGAAAATATTCTATTTTATTTATAAACAATTTTCTTGTTTCAGATAGTGGGGGATTACTTTATCACAGCACCTACACATCGCTTTGCAGACCGTCTTTCTCGACGAAATGTTTCAGTTTATTTGTACAATTACGAATACAAGCCACCTTTGGATCATTGGGAAGGTAATGCACTTGACAATGCAATTTCTTTTGAAAAATTATATTTTAAAACTTGATTTCTTACTTTGTTATTTCGTGATACATAAATATCATACGCAAAAATATTTGATAATGTCACCTTCAAAACACATCGTATGAATTTTAGTTTCAAAGCTAAGGTAAACGTTGACGTAAATGTCAAATTCATGATTCTGATCTCTGAGAGAAAGATAACAAATATATAATCATATTTGCAGGTGTAATTCATGGAGCAGAGTTATTCTATCTGTCCGGATGTCCTTTCACAGGACATAAAAATTTTCGATATGACCAGATTGATCGGGAAATGGCAAGCACATTGCTGCACATTTGGACCAACTTTATAAAGCATGGGTAAATATGCTGAAGTTATATTTTTGATTTTTGTCTTATCATGTGTGTAATAGTTTATGGCGCTAAATTGTATTGATACACACATGAGATATCAATTATTTCTAAACTATGAACAATACTTATTTGGATGAAAAACTCTTGAAAGAAAGTGTATATGAAGAAATGTGTAAAGGAGCATTGTTTTGGATATTTAAAAAGGCAGAAATAACCACTCTGTCATGAGAAGTTTTGTTCGCCTTCTCATGCAAACTTTTCCTTTTGGAATATGTGTTATTATTTTAAGTAGTTTACATATTACCTGCGATTCTTTCATCATGTTAACAAATGCTAAGACCTTACTCCTTTTTATTGTTTCAAGTTATTTTCTTCATTTTCTGTTGTAGGAATATCCATTTATATGTATATTCAGGGTGTTTGCTATAATATTGCAATAACTCATATGCTCTTTATTTTTCAGTGTTCCATCATTACACCCACAGAGTGAAATAGATCTACCTCGGTACCAGCCACATAGAAAATTCTACTCAAAAATATTCTCTGCGCATGGAGAACCAGCTGTCTCATTTTTGACCAATATGAGAAAAAGAAAAATGGCCTTCTGGAATGAAAAAGTTCCAGAAATGTTAAGAAACTTGTCCATTTACAGAAATAACATGTCTGTTGTCTCGACGTCGACGTGTGACGTCGTAGAAAACTCAACTCAAAATAGTTACTCATATATCAATGAGAAAAATACGTGGATTTTAGCGTCCGTGTGCATTGCTCTCTCAGTAATAACTCTCAATCTTACAGTGCAATACTTCAAAGTAAGGAAACAGGTTTCTAAATTGCTTCGTCAAAACAGTATATCAAGTGGAGAACGAATGTTAAAAGGAACACCAATTTGATGGCATTAGATGGCATTCTCTCATTTGTGCGTACCAGATAAGTAAGTTGGTGAAAATCTGGTAAGATGTGAAACAAACATTCTGAACGAAGAAAAGATGATTGCAAAACTACCAATGCATGACTGCAGAACACAACCAAACATACACTGAGAAGACCATTAGAAATAACTGGAAAATACTCGATGTACAGTTACACAAACTTAAGAGGGAACATTGTAAGAATTATATTTTCTAAGAATGGCACATTGTGTGGCAGCCAAACACTGTTTTTACATTAGAAATATTGTAACTTGCTATTTTTCAAATGTGGATTTTATTTATATACATTTATCTCAATAAAGAAACACGTACAACCACATTTCAGGAGGAACCACTTGGACTTGAAGTAGAAATTTTATCTATCTTCAAAATCATTCCACTCTTAATTAATTTTCAAACGGGTGTGTTACAGAAAATCTCGAATATATCGTAAGCGGGTTGTAGATAAAGTTTATGTTTGATATTGATGTTAGTTGGCTATGGTGACCATCTACACATTACATTTGTGTAATCATTCCGCTGTAATGGCAGTTAATATTGACGGATGAAATGTCAGCTGTCTCGAAAAAATAGGAAACGTACTGTAGATGGAAGAAAAATAGACAGTTCGAATGTAAATGAGTATTAAACAAAGATGTTTATGATTTATAGTTTCAGATATTGCCATGTACTCGTTGTGTATATAATTCAAATGGTTGTGACTTTTTTTTACATTCCTTTATCTGAAAATAATTGAGTTTACTGTAATTTCTACAGGACAGAAATTCTTTAAAAAAGCTAACGTAAAACCGAAAGCATATTAATTCGTACGTGAAATGTCTGTGCTTATACTTAAAACACTTCTGGCACCGAACTTTGATTTAGCTTTACGTTATTGACAACCTCTGAAGCAAGTGAGGAAGTAGTCGGTCACTTACGGAGGAATTGGTTAGTAAACTGGTTGGATACCCAGGAACACTTGTTAAGTGGACTGACCACCTGGATATACCACAGCTGTTAAAACTGGTGTTAAACCCCAATTAACCGTAAACGTTATTGACAACGAAAAAACCCCGAATAACTTAACTTTTTCTTTTTTAATGAATATTTTCTTTATTCTTTAACGTAACACAAGTAATAAAAAGATCTGTGAAAAGTTAAATTAAGATTGTGGCATAAAAGGTGCTTTTTCACAGATTTTGGGTCCAACTTAGATTTTCATATGAACACATCTTAGTGAGTGTTTCATAATTAATCATTCACATCAACTTAAAATGCAGTGGCATGTCTGAGAAATCAGTGATACACAGTTAACGAACGAAAATACCCCGAAAATTAGCACAAAGCGTTAGTAACGCTCTTCAAAACAGCATACTTTTTGAGCTTACCTTTGGCATAAAATAAAAAATTGCCGCCAACTATTCCTTAAATACTCAGTTTTGGCTAGGTTCTTAGAAATTTAATTTTTGTGAATAAAATGTGAATAAGCAGCTTTAAATAATTTTGTCTTTAATTGAGAAAAAATTTATTTCATGAGTTTTCAGTCATATTTGTGGGAGGTATTTATTTAATTACTCAGTATGTTTTGTCCAAAACATTTTAACATTTTTATATATACCTGTGTTCATATTTTTGTCATTATCACTTCGATTATACTTTTAAATTCATTATTTTCTCCATGTCAGTAGATGAAATTTACTGTAAATTTGTTTTATTTAGAAGAAACTCTCATTATTGTATTACTGATTGGTCGTAAATTTGATTTATTTTTCGATTAAAGTTTTCACCACATTCATTATACATGTATTTGTGTTAATAATTGGTCGTATGTTGATAATAAACTAATTTGTCTATGTGGTGTTCTCGTTGTTTTGGCATGGGCTTATTGTCCCATTATATTATCTTACATTGTATCAAAATGCATTTGCCGATTTCGGTTAGTTTAAATGTTGTTCAGGTATAGAAGAAAAGCAGTTAAACCAGCGTCAGTCCATTTTCCCTTAAAAGGACACAAAGTCACATTCTCCACAAATTTTCAGCCTGTTATTTGTGCAAAACAATAAAGTAAAAAGTTACTGTTATGTATATTTCATTCATTTTGACAATGTATTTTTGTCGACAAACGCAATGTTTCATGAGAACTTAGCCGTAAACACAAACACGAGTGTCTGTCGGAAATGTTCTTACATTTGGTCAAAATGTTTTAACTGCTCTGTAAAATAAAAGTTTCTTTTAAATATTACATTGTACTGCATTTTTACCATTTCAATATGATATCTTATACATTAAACGTTACTGTCAGTTAAGAACACAGGAATAAAACGACAGTATTTCAAGTTTTACCCGTGAATGTTTTTGTTTTGTTTTTGTTTTTTGTGTGTTTTTTCTTTAAAGAAAAAAAGAGAGCTTTCTTATCTGAAAGATTCTGTCCAGAAAAAAATAAACGCTTTAGTCTAAACCCTTATTTACACTCAAGACGTAGCAAAAACTACGTTCAAATCAAGAAGAAACAATAGCATCGCAAAATACGCCCGTCAGCCTAGGCTGCGAACTGATGATGCCAGAAAAGTCACATCGCACTGTACAAATATTTGCAAACCTTAAAATTCAGCACGAATAGTTTTACAACTGCATGTTGAGACGACACTCAAAGACTCATGATCAATACACCATAAACTATCAATACACCAAAACAAATTTAAGAGGAGAGATAAATAATAAATGAAACCTGATACAGATATGTTCCTTGCACACTGCACTTCTACTTCTTACCATATTTCTATATTTTAAGTATCAAGACAATCCCTTACATAATGTTAAAGTTATGCTATAAACAACACATTATTATAAAACCAAAGAAACATAGATAACTTAAAAATAGATAAGGTAGAGTTATACTTATTGGGCACTGAATTTTGTTGCCAGCTATCTTTTTTTTAAAGTTCCAAATCAATGCACTTAATGGTTTTAAAGTTATGCTCTGGACGAGATTTTAAGAAGGGGCATAATTTAAAAACTGGTAACAGGTAGAGTTATGGTTCTTAAATAGTGCATTTTTACTTCTTTTTATCTATCTTCATTTTAAATTTCAGGACAATCCCTTTTAAAGTGTTTAAGTTATGCTCCTGACAATAAATCATTATAGAAATTAAAGAAGGGGAGATTACGAAAAAAACTGGATAAGGTAGAGTTATAGTTCTTGAGTACTGCACTTCTCCTTGTATCCAGGTATCTATTTTTGAAGTTTCACGTCAATTCACTTCATAGTTTTGAAGTTATGCCCCATTAAAAATAGGACTAGGAACAGTTACTGTCCTTGTGCACTGCATTTCTACTTTTACCATATATATATATATATATATATATATATATATATATATATATATATATATATATATATATATAAAGTTTGAAGGCAATCTTTTTCATAGTGTTCAAGTTATACTCTGAATATAAATTTATGTATGTAGAGAATATGTGTAGAGATATGCTTCTTTAGTGTTGCACTTTTTTTTGTCACCAGCAATCTATATTCTAAGTTTCATATCAATTCAGATTAATGTTTTAAAGATATGCCCCGATCAAGCATTTTTCAAGAGGGAATGTAATTCTAAAATGGGGCAAGATAGTGTTATGCTTCTTGTGTACCACACTTCTACTCATTGCAAGAAAGCTATTCAAGTCAAATAGTTACAGAGTTGTGGTCCTGACAAAGTCTGGATGCCGCCCGCCCGTCCGCTACGGGGTTTCCCATAATACGTCCCGTCTTTGACGGCGTATAAAATAGCGTAGTGTATCCTCCTAGTATACCTTTTCAAAGTACTACAGATATGCCCCGGACAAGCAAAATATTCAGTGGGGAGATAATACGGAAACTAGACAAAATGAGTTACTGTTCTTGTGCACTTCATTTACTCTCAATGTCCTCTTTCTTTAAAGTTTATCCCTTCATTAGTGTTAGAGATATATTCTAAACAAAACCGGACAGGCGGGCAAGTCGCCGACTAGAGCATAAAAATGGCGAAAACTTGTGCTGGTGGCAACGCAACGTCATTATTATTGGTTCAATATGACTAGAAATTAATTGTCAGTATCAGCGCTTCGTGGAATTTAGCCTCATTTTCAAAGTAAACTGAACAATTTGAAGGAAGCAAATGTATATGCATATATATAATTTCAGCGCTACATTTTAAAATTAAAACACAAAATCCTGAAACGAATGTAATGTTAATACAGGGGTCTTAAGTTCGATACCCTGGTTCTCCATTAAAATTACTAATTGTCTATCGGGTGAGACGTTAAACCGAGGTCCCATGTATCAGTGCTATACGCTTACCATGGAAAAGGAACTAGAAGTTTATCTGGCATGGGATGCTTTCTGTATCTTCTATAATACCTATCAACCTAAAATACCTAGTCTCTGTCGGGGGCGTCGGGCATATGGGCAACCGGTACCGACAATTAATAAACTGCAATAAATAGATAGTATATAAAATTATCTGACGGTCGCAATACGGAAAATTTAAAGGGAAAGCAATCTTGTAAATCATGTTGCTCTTTCCTTAAGTTAAAGCAACAAGTGAGTGAAAAATATATTGTGAGATATGATTTATAATACGAAATGCGTGATCGATGTTGACATTCACATTTGTAAACATTTATAACGTTTGTTCAAATGTACATAAACGTGCAAAAAAATCATTTCGGAGATTTTGAAACGGATGTTCGATAAGATACTGTGGATATGAACATTTTTTTTCCATTTCATTCACTCTTTGCTTTACGAGCCCATATGACAAGAAAGCACTGCTGAATCACTACATTTTAAAGGCCTTTTTTTTTCTTTTATTTTTTTTGACATAGACAACGCATATCTGAATAGTTTTCAACTGAATGAACCAAGTTTAATAAGATTTCAAATATCGAAGTTATCTAGATTCTAGAATGACACAGACATTTGAGACATTTGTCTCTTATAAAAAAAAGCAATAAAAGGACATACATTTTACTGTTTATGTGGTTAAAACAATCCCTTATCAAGCCGAAAAAAACACATAATGAAGTTGTCCGTTGATAGAGCACGTTCGTCACTATCCTAACTTCCCCAAATAACAATCTTGTCCGTTTCATCTACGTAATAACTGTACAAGTGTGAGGTGAATTTGTTCAAAATAGAAATAAAAATTGGGCTGCGGAAATGACTCTGTTTGAAAGCTTTTTCTCTGCGTCAAAATAACTTCATTCAAAATGTCAAATGTTTCTTTTACTTCAACAAGGCGACAGTGACATGTCAACAAATACAATGACGATAAATCATTTAAAGATTTCTAGTTCGGAAAATGCATGGAATAAAAGCAATCCTACTTAAAACAACAATTTAGAAAAATAACCTCCTTTCTAAAATTCAATTTGTAAAGATAAATGAAGAAAAAGTAGAATTCTCGTTTTCCGATGAATGCGGCTAAATTATTCAAACTTTCTTAAGTCTTTTTGTTTTTCTAATTGTCTGTTGGTTATGAGGATGAATGCTTTTGACAATTTTCAGACAGTCCACTTGTTTGTATAATAACATGTTGCACAACCATTTCCTATACAATACAGCCAAAAGCTGACCCCACAACATCGCCAAAATGTGAAACGGTATTATGCTTTATATCTACTAGTATACAAGAGCGATCAGTGATCACATAAATCGCCCGATGATAGCCAATTAAGCAATTGAACTGAGGGGTGATCGGACAGTTTGTTGGAAATGTAGCTTGACTGTATGGATGTTAGAGTGTTTTCTGTAATGTGATGTGGAGAAAGTAAGAATTATCCAACTGATGATGCTGAACATTGTACTTTTGGAGGATACTAAACTCGACTTAGTACTGATCATTCTTGTAAAGTTTGGATGAAATTGCACCTGTAGTTTTTGAGAAGTAGTCCGGACAAGTTTTGTGACCGACGGACAGACGGTCAGACGACGGAGAAGTGATCCCTATATGTCGCAGCTTTTGTGTAGCAGGCGACACAAAAAATGGTTATTACATATCTTTATTCAAGATGCAACATTTCTTGCATTTGCAGTGCAGGACGAACGACATACTGTAGATAATTCCTAAATGAAGCAAATTTGAAAAAGAAAAACAACTTACTTCCGAGCAATGACGCAGTTGATAATCATTTTTTACTTTTGATGAATTCAGTTTACCGAACTTTAGGTTATATTGATAAATATGGACAAACGGTGCAAAACTGATCTCAAAGAAAAGAACATGAATTTTCTCACAGTAATGGAGAGATAAATAACTGGAATAGAAATTATCATTATTGGGACCACAAAATACACAAGGATGTGAAGAATGCCAAAATCTTTCCGAAATACGAATAAATGCAAATTAAAAAAAAAGAAAAAAAAACTAAGGAAATATGAATGATATATAAACGACGAACTTGAAGTTCTGATCGTACTGTTGGATCATCATCATACCGTTACTGTCTTAAATATTGTTTCATCTCATTTTCACACGATCGCTTGAAATTTGTATCGCAGATTTTAGCAAATACATTTTCGTGTCTTTCTTGTCATCCTAGAGCAAATTGCAGTGTATGTTTCATGCATCAGTGAATTGTTTGAATAAATTAAAACTATATCATCTAACATTTATATATCGGGTTGTCCACTTCCGCATTGTCAGGATGCCCAGATATGATATAAATACGTTATAAGTAGCAATAACACTAGAAAGCTGAAATAGCTCGATTTGTTTACTTTTTATCTATGTCGACAAGCTTTTCTTTTATTGTGGCATGCAGGCATTTTCTAACCTAAAATCAAACTTCATTTGATTGTCAGATAGATGGGATAAATGGCATATCTTTTGACTTGAAATATTTGAAATTTTCAGATTATGAAGGCTAGTGAAAGGCCATATTAATTTTGTTGTTTCCTTCACTCTTTCATATCACTCCTTGCTTAGAATTGTTTGACGCAACTCCATCTGATGACTAAATACAGATATTTAGAAGAAAGGGTTAGTATGAAAACTTTTGAAGCTATCAGGATGCTACAGGGTATTGCACAGGAATAAATTACATGTTTACCAAAGTTCGAAATTTGCTCTTGTCGGTGACCCTCGGTACATATTCCGCACAACTACATTATGTACCGTTGGATAATTGACTACTGATTATTCGTTTTCATGAATATTTATTAGCAAAGGGATGTAACTCTTCGTCGAATGAGATGCCGCATTACAAATAGACACTCTTCAGTGTGGAGAGTAGGCATAATGACAAGTTACTTAAAATAGACGTACTTCCCAGGATTTAAACATAGGCGCGGAAGTCAAAATGTAACAAGTAATTTCATTGGCTGAGATTCCGCAAGGGAAATCTTACGGAAACCAATGAAAGTAGGTAATGAGTACGAAATTTTACCAGCCAATTGTCCCACGGTAGATAGATAGAGTGAAACGGAATGGATCGAACGTGGGTTTCCGACGATGTTTTTTGTTTAAACTTTGATATGACATGATGTTTAGATCTGTAATTTCACTGTAGTACCACGAATTAGTAAGCTGAATGAAATATATGATATAGTATTTTCATTCCATTTTTGTGCTTTTCTGCAGGCTATCATTGGGAAAGTATATGAATAATTAATCAGTGTCAAATAAAACTTAAAAAAAAAAAACAGAAAGAGGTTTTCATTTATGAAGCGTGTACACCACCAATCCTCCATATTAACCTATTCTTTTCTTCCGCCACGCGAAAGAAGTGTCCAAGTATCACAAAACACGTCTATAATTAAAACAAACTGGCGGAAATGGCTCTGTTTGAATGCCATTTATTCGTTGTGTGCTATTTCATTCAAAATGTCGAAATGTCTCTGCAACTGATCAAAGCAGTTACTACTCTACATGTAACATTTGTAATTGTCTTGGAATAAAAGACATAGGAAATGTCACCAATATCAATACTGCATCAATTTTACCATCATTTTAAGAAACAAATTAACGGAAGACAGAAAGTCAAGTCACTGGTAACATTCTCGTCCTCCTACGAATTTATTTTAGCACAACAAATAGAATCATCAAACACCGACGTTTAAATGTTGGAAAAGTTTGAAAATTTGCAGATATTGTTCCGAAAATGTCTTTGTAAGGGTTATTTTGTGCCATCCATTAAAATACATGACACAGCAACTCCTATCAGACATAAAATACGGGTAAGTAATTTCGGTTATATTTTACATAATATCTGTTGACAACTTAACTTTACTTTTACATGTTTAAAGGCAATATATTTCAAACGATATACATATCCTAATTTCAACAAAATATATGTTTCGAAACCAAAAATAGATATGTAAAATATTAACAGAAACTAACGATTTCTTTTGGCTCGAGTAGGGGTTCCAACCAACGACCTTAGATAAAAAGGTCTCTAACCTACACGAATTAATGGAATAGTTTTTATTTTTGTAGTCGAGAAATAGCGTTAAGTATCTGCTAGCAGGCGATTTACAGAATTTGTAACGTATGATTTCGTCGTTAACTAACAAAACAATCATTGCTGTCTGGCTTTCTAACAGGTTGGAGTACATCTGTGCTCCAGACTCAGCACTATTAACATAACTTTGTTTTATCATTTCAATATAATAGTTAAGACGTGTACTGGCTCTTTTGTATAACAGAAAAGATTTGAATAAAACCTTTTATTAATCAGTCTCGCCAGAATACTTTGTGAAAAATAACTTTTGCAAATACAAAAATTTCTATATTTGTGATAATTTTATTTAACAGTTCATAGACATGGCCATTTTTGAGTATGTCAACGATATGAAATAGTTCACCATAATTGTTTAAACGAAACAAGACTTTGTGTAGGATAAAATGCTACGAAATGAAATCTTCAGCATTAAGAAACTGAAATGAGGGAGCGTAGCGACTGACCGAGATTCAACAAAATAAAATAAACTATGTCTGCTATTGTTATCCGACTTAATACATTGTTCCTACTTCATTCCTTATTTTTAGTTTACCATTGGCATTATCTACAAGATATGACTTTAAATTATCACTAAAATTCATTTTTATTGATTTAATTTTTATGACCCAAAAGAGCGGTCGTTTGTCTGCTGTTAAAAAATTGTATACGTACCTGCGTAACGCACTTTGGGGTCAAAATTTGTCCCCAAAGTGCGACACGCACTTTGGAGTCGGACCCCAAAGTGCGTTTGACCCTAAAGTGCGTTGTTACAAAGCGGTCTTATTAAATATGTGGAAAAAGTTGGAAATCTGTTAGAAATTTAAATATCGTTGCTTTCTGATTGGCTAGAGAAGTAGGACAAACACTACTATTATTGACATTAGTTTAACATGTGTAATCGTGTTACACCCAGGTAAACTTACAGTTTGCAATGCAATTATCAAAAAGTTACATTTTATTTGCACATCGCAACTATCAGCAAACGTGCAACACGCACATTAGTTTCAAAATCCTATTTCCATGGGCGAAAGATTGTTTACTGTGTTTTGAATTTTCATTTTCGGTTGTAGCTTCCATATTTGTGAAGAATCTCTCCGTGAAATATCATGATCTCAAACCAAAACAGGAAGAAATATGCTTTATGTAATAAATTTAATGGCCATCATATAAAGCACTTTTTCGTGCATATAATCACCTACACATACTGTTTACGGCCGTTGATCCGCGAACGACAGCAGACTGTGTACATGTCGATATGGTGGAGCAGGGGAGAATTTGCCTGCTTTTTATATGTCCTTGGCATGAGCAATTGTTGTCTTTTTTGTTATTCCCTATTTTAAAAGGACACTGTATAATGAAATCATGGTTTATACAGTACTTTATTAAGCGTGAAATCGCTCAAATATTGTGCACATTTTCGACTGAATGAGTCAATTGTTTGGGCAGAAAACTATCTGCCTTATTCGCAAAACTGAAGTACTTGAAGTATTTTGTGATAGAGTTTGATATTTTTTCTCTATTTCAAACCACAGCTCCCAATTAGTAAGTACTTCAACTTCAACTTATAACTGCCAAAAGTCAATACTGACTATACTAGGCAGGCGCGTGTCAGGAACATTAAAGTTATAAAAGTTATAACAAAGAAAACAAGATTTAATTCAAGATCTTACTTAAACATTTATTTTAAATACTTAAAATCTATAAAACTTGTTTAGTCCACTGATAAAAGCTGGCACACTTGGGGTAACCTTAATCTCGGTCGGTAATTCGTTCCAGTGTCGTATAGTCCTTGGGAAGAATGAGTTCATGTGATGTTGTGTTTTTGATTGTGTGATGAGGAATTTGCTGTTTCTTGTGTATGTAAGGTGATTGTGATCGACATTAACCTGTTTGTTTTTATTTTTCAGGCTGGCATGTTTTCGCCTTTTTTCTAAAGTTGACCATTTTAGTTCCTTGATCATGTTTGTTACACTGCTTGCATAGTGGTAATCATTATGAACGTACCTTGCAGCTGACCTCTGGACCATTTCTATTCTGTGTGTGAGATTTTTTTGCCATGGATACCATATGGTTGAGCAGTATTCAACCTGTGGTCTTACATATGTTTTGCATACTGCTTCTTTGAGTTGTTTGATTTGTGTTTTGACATTTCGTCTGATGAACCTTAAGCTGTGTTTTGCTTTGTTTGTGATATTGTTTCGGATGACCAGTTTAGGTTGCTACTTATTGTAACTCCTAAGTATTTTTCATCTGTAGTTTCAGTATAGCGTTATGTAGGGTGTAGGGAAAGATGACAGGAACTGATGTGTGGATGAACTCCCATGTGTTTCAGCTTGTGTATGAGTACGTGGTGGTCTACTTTGTCAAAAGCTGTACTGAAGTCCATAGCTATGACATCAGTTTGTTGACCTTGATCAAGGTTGTCAGCTATTTTTTGTGTGAAGCCAATAAGCTGTGTCTCACAGCTATGTTTTGACCTGAATCCATGTTGCTGGGGGCAAAGTATGTTGTGTTTGTCAAAGTAATCCATCATGTTTGAAACAATGATGTGTTCCATTAGTTTTGATGCTATACATGTGAGTGATATTGGTCTGTAGTTGCTAGGTTTTGATTTTGATCCTTTTTTGTATGCTAGTGTGATGATGGCATGTTTCCAATCCTTAGGAACAATACCCGTGTCTAGTGACCTTTGGAATGTGACTTTAAGGATTGATGCTATCTCTGTGTGAAGCTCTTTGAGTAACCTAGGTGAAATCTCATCTGGACCTTGGGCTTTGTGGGGGTTTAGTCCTGTCAATAACTTATCAACTCCTTGAACTGAGATGGATATGAGAGCCATGGGCGGGTGACCAGGTGATGACATTGAGCTTTTAGCTATTTGTTTGAGACTGAGTGGTGAAGGCTTTGAGAAAACTGATTCAAACTGTTTGTTTAGTATGTTCGCCTTTGACAATGGGTCACTGTAAGTATGACCATCAGTGCTGAGTGGTGCAATTCCTGTGTTTTCAGTTTTTTTTGTGTTTAATAAAGATGTGGAACTTTTTCTTATGGCCTGGATCTGTATTATCTGAGAAGATGATTGACACTAGATATGACCAATAAGCATTTCTTATTTGATTTTGCACCGAATTTCTTTATGTTCTGACAATTCTGAGACCGAGACCTTTTTATTTTTGTGAAGAGCTTGTTCCTTTTCCTAATCTGTTTAACAATATCGTGAGTTACCCATGGTAAATCAGCTTTATTTTTGCATTGTCTTGACGGTATATGTTTGGATGATAACCTTTTGATCTCAGCTTTGAGCGTGTCCCATAATTGGTTTGGGTCTTAATTTTGATTTTGGTTGAACGTACTACTGAAAGTGACCAAGTCATTTTTGAAGTCAGACCAGTTTGCTTTCTTGTATAATTTGACCAGTCGAGGTGTTTGCCTGATTCGCCCTCTTTTGACCTTAAGTTCATGGAAGACTATATCATGGTCTGATGTACCTAAGCTTGGTTAGACTTTTGTGTCATGGACGTGACCCGGAGTGAGAAAGAGATCTAAGATATTTTTATCCCGTGTGGGAACTTTGACCATTTGTTCAAGATTATGATTAATCATGTTCTCTGCAAAATTATCATACTTGTCTTTGAATTTGCATGTATCTTTTGGTGTTTCATTTGACCAGTTCATGTCTGGGAGATTGAAGTCACCCAATATCTAGATGTTGTTGTTTTGAGGAATTTTTACTATAGATGACCAAAGTTCATTGAGTGAGTGTTCATCATTTTCATGGGGCTTGTAGTATGCAGAGACATATATGTCTTTTGCACCAGTTATTGAAATTTTTGACCATATGATGTTGCAATCTGTTTTTAAGTCTGGCTTTTCTTCACTAAGTAGGTTATTTGTGACTGCAAGGAGGACACCTCCACCCTTGCCAGTTGTTCTGTCATCTCTATAGACCTGGTAGCCAAGGTGGCTGGGGAAAATTTTTGCAGTGTGGGTGCTGGGTTTTAACCAAGTTTCAGTGCAGCAGATTATATCAGGTTTGACTTGATCAATAACTTGATGCAATTCAGGAATTTTGTTAATGACAGAACGACAATTAATATTGAGAATAGTGAGTCTTTCTTCGGAATGTAGTTTGACCTTTTTCTTTCCTTTATTTTTACACTGTTTGGGGGTAGAGCTCGCTTTTGGATAACCATGATGACTATATTTTCTCACTGGGCTGCTTTGGTGAGGAAGATCATCCAGGGCATGTTCCAATGGGGGGGGGGGGAATAAATTTACTAATGAAGTGGGCATGTACTGAGGATTTTGGTAATGACAACAGCTGTCAATAAGAAAAAATGATAACGACGAAGGCAGTTAGATCAGTGGATAGAACAATTACAACGGCATTCAAGTGGACATATTTTCATTCAATGTCCAGACATCCAATTAGAAAAAATGTAACAAATGTATATAATGAAGAAAGGAAACTTGAAAATTGGGTAGATTGCCTCTTGCCTCCTTTTTAAATCATATTATTAAATAATTATTTTATTTTATTGTATTACATTTGTAATTATAAATTTTATCCTTTCAAGTCATATTTGCTACTACCTAACCAAATTGCATATGTTTAAAAGTAAAACGTTTTCTCTTCGGGAGAACCTCTCTTTTTAAAATATCTAAAATTCTTTATGTTACTGTACATATAATGCAGAACAAAAAAGTAAGACTTCTTGAAACAAAAAATATTTAATTAAAGAAGTTAACTTGCAAATCTTTAGCAGATCTTTTGACAATGTCTTTAAAATGAATTGAGAAAATCCTAAATTATACTTACCGAAATGCTGTTTAACAAGTTTGAAAACCGCTTTCTGTGACATGAGAATATAGAGTTATTGACTGTTAGTTGTTTTGCTGTCATGTTATGTCGAAGGAATAGAAATTATGCAAAAAATATGATATGATGAATTATAGGCGAGACATGCAATAAAACAATAATATTATAATATACAGCGTTCACAGGAATGCTGTATAACATAAAAATTAAAAGTAAACGAATAAACACGTATTGATACTTTCTGTGGCTTTTTGAAAATATTGGGAAGTCTTGTGAGAAGATAACAGACGCAGGAGCAACTAACTGTTATCAGACATACCGTGAAATAGACATGAAGCTGTTTGCGTGTAAGTCGAGCAGAAAGTTTCATTTGTCGTAGAAGAGTGTTGTCAAAAGTACATATTTAAAAGAGAGTTTTCTACACGGCACGACTCAACAGATCATCTTTTGAAACCACTTGACTCTAAATATTGTTGAGAATATTGTTCAATAAGATACAACCTTTAAACAATATCCATCATAGATGTGCGACCATTTCATTTTTTTGGAAGTTTGCAATGCGAGTAATTCACGAAAGACAATATTCGGGACACGTTTATCATGAACATCAACTCATCTTTTTATCGAAAGACGGATCATTTAATGTTAAGGCATATTCCATCTGAGTGTTTGTAGAAAAAAAAGCAAAAAAAAAAACCAATGAAAGTTAACTAAGCTCCATCTTTATGTAAAAAGTATAAAGAGATTTCTTAAAAGTCCTCTTAGAAATGTCTTACATTATATAAGTCACAGTTGTTTATAATTGTGAAAAAAGAACTTCAGCTTCCTGTGGTGGCACATATATTTGAAAAAAGAACATTTTTATTCGAAAACAAAAACTTCTTACAACAAAAATTACGAATTTAGATTGTTATTCAGATGTCCAATGCTTAATATCATATAAGCTAACCTCTTTCAATCGAGTTTTAGACTTTAATGAAGAATATTTTTATCTTATAATAAACCATAAGCATACTAACGAACATTAAAGATCGGCAAATTTACCTTGCAATATACAATACTGGATTTGTAACCCAATTAGTCGTACATGTAACAAAGTTATCCGACGAGTAAAAATAAATCAACCTTTACTACGAATTTCATTAAACCGCTCGTGCAGTCTTCGGCAATGGTAAGAGTCATCTTTACAAATATGTTACCAGTTAATGAGTATTTAAAAATAACTAAAGGCCTCCAACACTTTTATTGATGAAGACATATTTCAATAACACAGCTTTTAATCATTAAGGAATTCAAAACCTCTGCTTTTCCACTGACAATAATTACTTTATGGATGAACGCCAAGTTTTAATTGGCATTTTGTGCTATGAATTAAGACACAGTGTGAATGTTTCTTTCAGAGAGAGCAGCTTTATGTCCACAACTTGTCCGTTTAAAGGCTACAATTACCGTAATTTGTGATTTTCTTAGCCAGGTTTATCTTATATTTCAACAAATTACAGCTTCGCACCAGATTTTCCGATAAACGTCATTTGGATCTATGGTCGAACGCGTGAGTTCGAAAAACATTGACGTTAAAACGTTAATATAGTAGGTCAGTCACTCTAAACTAAAATATTTAAAAACTTTAAACGACATCTTTAATGAATGTAGGGATGGTGTTTATGCTAGTTTATGCATAACAAACTTATTTAGGAACTTAAAATATTAACGTTTATAGTGCAATTAATATTTTCAATTAATTTAGTCAAAGATCGTTATTGCAGCGTTGAAAAAAATGGAAAATGCATTTAGTAATATGTTCTGTTTGTGAACAATACTGTGAAATACAGAACTTAATTATTTATGATAGACATATTTCTACTTTATCTTTTTTTATAAATTCATTTTAAAATATGCGCTCTTAAATACATATAAAAATCTTATTTCTACCTTTGCTTTTGACAGCACCATGATTATGACGGTTAGTTGATGTGTGTGTGTGTGTGTGTGTGTGTGTGTGTGTGTTGTATTAAGGCGTTATGAGTGATTATATTTTGACTGCAAAAGGTTATTTAAATGATGAGTCTGCCGTTGCCAAACATTTTCTCGTATTACGAAAATGTGCTCGTGAATTACGTATTAATTTAAAAACTGTAGGACCTATGAAATGTAATTTGGTGATATAAATCAAACACATAGAAAACATTCTTACAGCAAGCTTTTTAATTCCTTCCGGAGTTAGTGTACAAATTGAGCTTTCAGTGTAAACGTGTTAGAGCAAGACAAGCAAAACATGTAAAAAATATTGCTTTCTAAAACAAAATATTGTGTTACCTAAAACGAAAGAATGAAGTTGTAAAGAAAGTTTTAAATAGTTTGTCCCTTAATTGATATTTTTCTCTTTGACAATAAAAAAACAAAGACGAATACTTGAGTGAGTTATATTCGTTTTGAGTTTTTTATCATTTAAAAAAAATCATACACTTGGACAGTTGGGTGAGAAATTTAATGAGGAATTGAGGTATTGTTATTTCATCCGTGTTTTCTGAACCATGTTGTCTGACAATTTCTCTGCCAGTACAGGAGTATTAGATATTAAGTAACCGGTGAACAGACGTAAATGTGAAGTCTTGCACTATGCACCACACCTAACAATTAAAGAGAAACTCTGTCGCAAACTACATTTCTAAATTTCGAGAATGTTTAGTATGTCTGCATTTCATGTTATAAATCCTCTTTGAAATTAATTCGTTTCGAATACTTCTTAATTATGTCTATAATGCGTCTCGGGGGAATGTTAGTATGCTTGTTTCTCGTACATTCGGCCCTTGCAATGGTTTCGTGACGTAAATAAAAGTCGGAATTTACACAATTCACGCAAATACAATAAGAAAATGCGCAATAAGTAGGTAAACCTACCATAAAATACCCAATATTTATATTATTTTCCCGTTTCCATGGCATTCAATCATATTAATACAATTTTATTGCACGAATTTTCCAAAATTTCACAATTTCAAAAAGTACACCAAATTCCAATACCAAAAATCCTACCCAGAAACAAAAATGTCCTGAGATCAAGAGCACCACCATGAGCCCAAACTTTTCCACCAGTGGTTTACATAAGAACATTGACGGACCAGCAATTCCAGTTGACAGCAACTCTGATAGTTCACTGTCAGATACAGAAGACGACAAAGATAAATGCTGTGTCTGTGGGAAGTCTACACCACCAAGAGTTCAAGATTACATCAAGATTATACGATGGGGTAGTTGTGATTCATGTGATCATTGGGTGCACCTCACCTATTGTACCAAAGAGCATGTTATAAGGAGGCACACTAAGTTTCTGTGTCCTCACTGCAAGCAAAATTAATTGACCACATGAAGAAAAAAAACAACACAAATACTGGTAAAAGTTACTAAGTTGAAGCAGTTATTTTGTTCCATATGTATTATTGTATCTATAGCTTTCCATAACCGACACCTGACTTGTTTTTTTATGCCAGAAAGCCATGATAAATACATGTTAAAAAAACCTCTGAAAGTATCTATCAGTTGCTATTGGGACACGCTTGTGAAACATATCGTTATTGCGTTCGTCTTTTTTTGTTTCCAATAGTTGCCTTCTGTCGTCGTTGTCGAGCAGAGTAGTAGTAGTAGTAGTGGCGGTGAAAGTGGTTGTGGAAAGTATTTGTTGTTGTTGTGGGTGATAAATATTGTTGAAGTGGTCGTTGTATTCATTTACGTGATCTATTCACCACCAATTATAGTTGTGTTGTCTTTGCCGTCACCACCATCATAATTTATGCGTTATCTTCATTTATTACCATCATCATGACGACGTCGAACAATGATTATGATGTTGGTGGTATCAAAAAAGTTTTCGTTAAAACTGTAGTATTTTATTAAGAGGTCATTAAAGATGTTATTAAATCCGCTCTTGATTATGATTTAAGTGTGGGCTATTCGGCGATATTAGGCACGTGGCGTTTATACCTTACGGTGACCTATATTGGGTATAAGTTGTATACGGTGCTTTTGTACTCCTTTGTGTTTTCTGTCTGTGTTTTATTATTGGATTTTTTTCTGCACAAGTTAATATAGGGTTCATTTAGTACGCGCAAATACTCAGCAGCTATCAGTTGGAATTTTAAATATTAATCTCTATTTTTTCACCCCCTTATAGTTATGGCCCTTGAATTATTTCTCTGCTACAATTATAGATACTAAGGTTGTTTTATTTCCTTATTACACTGAAGAGCAGAAGTAGGAATTCAATGGTACTTGACTGGAACCTTCAGTATCAAGAATCCCATAGTTATGGTCCTTTATTTTTTTCTCTAGATAATAGGTATGGTTAAGATTGTGTATTTTACTAGCTTTTCGTGCTGTATGTGCTTTTAATGTCAACCCCCATTTCGAAAAAAAAAACAAAAAAAAAACACATTTGTAACATATTTTGTAATTTTGTGGTTTGTTACGAATGTGGTATAACAAAGCACTGTAGTAAATTGTAAACGCGTCTTGATTAGCATGAAATGATCTATATTTTCAACTTTAAGCATTTTTCCTAATCTACAATAATGATGTCTTGCTAAAATCTAGAACTGGCTAATAATTTAGCGACTAACTTAAAAAGTATTTTCCGTTTTTCATTAATTATTTTTTATTCTGGTGAATTCTTGATATAAGTGTCAATTGATATAATAATTTAATAATTCAATTGAATAAACATTGTAACGTAATTATTACTTTACCAAAGATAAACGTTTTGTTTAACCTAATAAAATTCTTATTTCTTCCAAAACGTTTGATTAAAAACAACCAAAAGATCAATTTATTAAAGGACAAGGGTTGTATCTAAATACTTTAAACAAGCAAATATTATTAGAATAAAAAATGATAATAAGTGATTTCTCCCCGTACATTTAGTCAGTGTCACCTGTCACCGGTGTGAGGTGGGCACTTATATCCCGGTTAATTGCACAATCTTTTTTGGTGTCTTGCGATGGCCGAATGGTCCAAGGCGTTCTTACTTTGCATTTCTAGGCGGTTGGTGCCTGTAAATAAATTTGGACTGAAGTGAGTTTCTGTTGTAAAATGACGAAAAAAGAAAAAAACCCCGACGTATTTGCTCTTTGTAATCGCTCCAGGAGAGAAATTCTACAAATGACCTTAATCGTAAAAGCTTGACGCAATGGAATTGATTTACAGCGTCTGTTGAATAATGGCTTAAAACTCTAAGGTGTTAATGAGAACTTGGTCTCCCTGTGTTTTTATGTTAATAATTTAACAGATTAATTAAAGTAGCGAATTTGAAATTACTATAAGCACTACAAAAGTTAGATCAACGTGTCGATACAGGAGGTATGAGCTAAGATAGTTTCTCAATAAGTAATGCAAGTACTGAAACGTTTAGTTTAACACGTCATAACATTATAAAAAAATCCCTCATTTTTCTACATTTACTCAAGA
Organism: Cyclina sinensis; assembly: GCA_012932295.1. Classification (NCBI taxonomy): domain Eukaryota; kingdom Metazoa; phylum Mollusca; class Bivalvia; order Venerida; family Veneridae; genus Cyclina; species Cyclina sinensis. The sequence continues at coordinate 11,839,285 of JAAONU010000012.1, read as the reverse complement.
GATCTGCTGAAGCAAAATGAAAATAAAGGTAAAACTTGATTGCCTTTTTCTCAGAGAGCATTTTACAAAATATTGTAGTAAACGGTAATAAAGTGCAGGTATTTCTACCAAAGTTGTTTCATTACAATAAACTTACAATAAAGATTAAAGCCAGGCCGGGAAACTAGATTTTTCAATAGTGAAATTTAAATAATGAAAACGTGTATCTCCGTTTTAATAGCTTCCTACGGAAAAAGAGTTTTCAAATTGTGATTTCTTATAATAATTTTGGGTTAATAACATCTATTATTAACCCTTTTACCCATCGCAAAGTACATGTATAGTTAGCGGAAGGATACTCCGAGAACTTCTTTCCATATAAAAGCGTGGCGCAGTCTGTTACGCATTCCTTTCCATTCTTGAATCAAACGAAGAAGGTAGGCGTGCTGACGCCATCTTTAAACTTCTTTAAAAATCTTGTCTTTTACCATTATTCAAATACTTTTAAAACCCACCCTCCCACCGCATTCTTGTTCTGTCCATTTTATTTTATATTTTCAGCCTAAAAGATTCCTTCGTCATGGCGAGTAAGCGATGGCCGACCGTGAGACCAGACATGCAATATCGTGAAGTGATATATTCAGATAAAAATGCACCATGAATGTATTTTTAGCACACACGACTCTAGTTTGCTATAGTAACCTGAGCAAACATATCATGAGAAGATATAACTATGTAAGTGCTTGTGTAACAAGCATAAAGACTCTAGTTTGCTATAGTAACCTGAGCAAACATATCATTAGAACGTATCACCATATTTATAATTTATAAGTGCTTGTGAAACGAGAATAAGGACTTTAGTCTGCTACTATGATCTGAGTTAGACTGAATATACACTATATCTTTTTTGTGGTCTGAATAGTCTCCATAAGGTCGTGCAATTATTTCAAATTAGTTAATATCAGTGTAATATATTCCTTTGAATAGTGGCATTTTATAGCATAAACTAAGGGATTTTGCTGCCGTTGTCGGAGCGAAAAAGCACATTGTACTTTATAAATTAATATTTAATTAGTACTTCAAAGTTTCATCAAGTAAACTACTTATAAAATATACTCAGCCATGACAATATTTTCGCCATTACTTTATAAAAATAAATTCTATTAATTTATACTTGTGTTGTATCTTTGTCGATGGGTAATAATCATTAGATGTAGTAACCGTCTCAGAATTATCATCACAATTGTGATTTTGCTGATAAAGGGTGTTGCAAAACTAGGATACGACATAAAACTGATACGCAAACGACTGCTACGAAGCCAGTATGCTCTAATTATCACGTGCTTCATTTTATTGTGAGAAAGAATCAAAGTCCCTTTAGTAGTAAGTTACATAACTGGAAAACTTGTTTGCATATGATATTGAAGTATATTAAAGTCTCTTCCAAAATTGTGTTATACAATGCAAAATTAAATAATAATATGTATAGAAAAAAACATTGAACACGTTATTATTAATGGCAATGCTATGAAGAATCATAAAAGACTATTAACTATCACAAGACTTATCACAGATTTACTTATTTAAAATTTTAATAACTCTTTACATAATAATAAATAGATCACCATTGCTAATCGACGTATAAAAGCTGCCAGAAGACAAATTGTATTGAAACTCTGACAAATGTACATTCGAGACACTAACGCGCGTGATACGAAATATCCTAAAAGATCAAATATCCCCTCTGATTAGATCAAAGAAGAACTGATTAGCAATGATCATCAACAGCTCATGCTAAAATATGAAAACATGATATACATTAAAAAAACACATTTGTGTATAGGTGTATGCAAAAAAATGAAAACAAGAAACAAAGTATTGATTCTATAAATATCTAGAAGTAATCAAGCTCCTAAGACATGATCCCTGAAATGCAGTCTCCAAACAATATAGGACTTACAGAAGCTGAAAGATGTTGTTTATAGCACAAACTGCTCGCTCGAAAACCTAACTAATGTTTAACATCTTTTATTCAAAGAAACTGCCAAAAAAAAAATCAACAAAAAACCCAACAACAACATACTTAGATGAAAACTTAACAGAAATACTTCACTTTACATAAACAAGACTGCATTATACAGGTCTTCACCAAATCACTTCCCTAAGAAATAGTGATAAATGATTATGATTTATACAGAACATCGATTCTGGTTTTCAATATCATAAAACAGATTTTTGAGCCGGTTCATAACATATCTTCATTCAACAGTATAAAATTTAGCTTATCTTGGTCACATGATGTGTTTAATGAAGCATCTATGTCCACTGCTTTATTAACAACTTTATTCGTAAGATTTTGATACAAGGAACAATGGAAAAATACATTTTCTACAGATTGTGTACAGATTGGGCATAGTCTTTGTTGTTCTAGAATATTCTCATATCTGCAAGTTTCTAACCGAAGGAGGCAATTCCACAAGCCTTCTTTATGTTTTCTTGGTAAACTAAGAGATTCAACATATTTCTCAGTTTTATAGACTGATTTAAATTTTTTGTATGTCCGAAATTTATTTCCACCTCTTCCAGTAGGACCTGTTATACTTTGAACATAACCTCTGCATTCAGTAATAATTTTATCTATTGTACAGTAACTACTTTATCACAAAAATATTAGGATGAAAAATTAATACAATCATCAGACTGTTGTTCCAGAGTTGCTAACTGTTGCTTAGATATAAATTGCTAATTTTTAGAACTGCTATTATTTTGCATCACAATATTTAAAAAAAAATTAAAATTGAGGCTGATCCATTTTCTAAGTCTATGCCAATGTTGGCACACAGTTTGCCACAATCTCACCGAAGGAGGTTGCCAACCAAGCTCACCATATTACGCACTATTTTGTGTATATTTACCCACTCGAAGGAAAAATCTCATTGTTCGACTCTGAACGGCATTGATGCAACAATAGATTCTATTACCCTAGAGAGATGCACCGTATGCTATTACTGACAAAACTCTGCTACAATAAAGTTTCATAAACACCTGATATAGTACGTCGCCATTTAACCTGAACCTAGCTATTAGTAGCACGAGGGCCCGACCTGCACTCTGAGCAACAGTCCTTGCCATAACGTTGAAGTCAACGAATTCAGTTAACAATAAACTAAGATAAGTATAATTGGCAACAACATTCAAACTATGGTCTCCACAAGTGAAATTGTGCAAGGTTCTAGGAATTGAATAAGGTCTAAAGTGTATAATATTACTTTAAGAGGGATTTAAAATCATATTATTTCTGCCATACCAAATACTTAATTTATCTAACATGAACTGCAAACCATCTTCATTTTCAGCTAAATAAACCATGTTATCTGTATATAAGAGAATATATTCAGTTTCATTATCAATGCAAATACCTTTACCAGCAGTTTTAATGGATACAACACGATCGTTTATAAATAAATTGAAAAAAGAGGTGATAAGGAACAGCCCTGTCTTAAGCCACTTTTGACATCAAATCATACAGTATAAAGTTCATTTACTCTAACACTAGATGTGACATTACTATATAAAGATTTAAATCTTTCAAATTTGTCCATTCAGAACTACACAATTTATTCCATAGGATACTTATATCAATAAAGTCACAGAAAGTAGATTTCCTAGCTTTCTTTCTAGTGTCTATAATATTTGTTAAAGAAGATATTTGATCAACAGTATTTCGCCCTTTTCTAAACCCATTTTGCTCATATGTTATTACAATATTTGTTTCAGTCCATTTTTACAGACTGCCATTTAAAATTGAACAATAAATCTTATACATTGCATGATAATGTAATTACTCTGTGTTTGTATGTAATTACTGTAAGATATGAGCAACCCTAAATATCGAATGAATTGTGATCAGTGGTAATTTTCCTGTAAAAAGCCTCTTAGTATAATAGTTCTCTTTTAGATTAGGGACATAAGAAAATATGTATTTATCAGTATTTTAAATTCCAGATTTTGGAAACTAGAAAACCTATTACATTTCAATATCAATATTCTTGCATATAGTGCATGCTTTATCTGAAGAAAGGGTCATCGTTCCTAACAGTTTTGACTCTTAGCAAAAACTGTTGACCTTTTGTCATTTGTTCCAAATATGAAAAAAAAATCTTTATAAAACTTATTAATATTGCCAATAATTTTAAGTAAAAAAAGGTGTACATTAAGTGGATAATAACCCAAACAATACCTCCCTTGTGTAGTGTCTTTCCTAACCTTTGTTTCAAGAATTAAAATGAACGAAAATTTAAGAGAGAAAACACTTTTATAGAAAAGGGAAAACTTATACAAACATTTGAAAGCCAAAGTTGATTTTGACCTTCGTTTTGCAGGTCTTTGTTTCTTGTCCATAACTAAATTTTAAAATAAAAACGTCCGGAAACTGTCAAGTCTTCGATTTCTCTACTGGGAACTTCGCTACGCCTCTATGTCTCAGCTAATGGGTACAAAACTAGTTGACGCAACTGGACTTGCTGTTAACTTAGACTTTCCGAAAGCTGCGCTCTTTGGACTTGCTTCGCCTTTCGAATTTGCTTTTTGAAGCACAAATGTTGTGTTTATGATAAGCTGTTTTAAACTGTGTAAATTTTTGTACTTCCAAACACACAAGACTATTTTAGTATAATTCAAATATGAAACGCTCAAGTTTTTAATGACCATTTCTATGAACTGTCGGATTACAAATTGAAATTTTTCTCGAAAGTGTTCCAATAAAATCAGGCTTAGATTTTTCTTTTAAAGGGAATTTTTATGTTTCCTTCTAATAACGATACATTTGGATGTCCTGAAAAATATCTGTCTCTCAAAAGATCTCGCTGCTGTCGTATTGAAGAAAGAGTCTTTCAGGAGAGTATTTAAACATAACAAATGACATGTGGCGTGAATTCAGCGGTGTTTTTTCAAATTTATTTTCATGAAGTGCAGAAAAAGTGATATTATTTCAGTGTTGATGTAAAATTCCGACATGAACCGTTTAATCAACATTTATTCTCCTAAAACAAGGACTCAGTGGTGAACGCCACGAATTTTGAGAAGCAAGTGTTTTTGCCACATTAACAGAATAAACTTGACATTTTGAATTCATCTGCAAAATAAAATTAAACTAACAAAACTCTTGCGTGAACCGAACTGGCAAGGACTAAGAAATTATCAAACTGATTGAACAGCAAGTTGCTTGCAACTTTGTACTTTTACTTCCCTCATCTTTTGTATATCAACTAAATTCTTTTAGGGTAAGTTTTAAATTCATGCCAGGAGTTAAAAAATTCCACTTTTACGTCTTACTGAAGCTGGTTGCCAGTAAAAACAAATATTGAATGAAATGGCTGATCATTTTTAATAAACTTTAACTCTCTTAATGGAATCGATATATTTATAAAATTATTTCCATTAAAGAAGAATAAAAATGCTATTTTGTACTACAAAAGTGGCGTTTTTGTGTGTCTTGTTTTGCCTCGTTATTTTACTTGGTTCATATTCGTTATCGGAAAACATAGATTAATTAATCAATTAATCTATTTTATTTTAGCACGCAACTTGATTTTCTGCTTACTAAGATTTACTTTTTAGTTTGAATTACTGCCTTACACAGACGTACTGCACTTCTTAGACATGCTGCGCTCTTGAAAGCGACTGACTCACAGAATTTAGCTGATTTTTCTTCTCTTTAAAATTTAACAGAAGTTAATATACTATGGAAAAAAACAAAATATTATGCTTCTATACAACATATAACAGAATATTTTTTTTGACTTTTCCAGGATTCAAACCCATGACCTTTTGGTCAGTAAAATATAAGGCGACGATCTACACCACTGAGCCACAGAGACTAGTTTTCAAGAATCGTCAATTTAATAACTAAAGTATCTACCCCATGACTAACGGGGTAAATGTTTTACCGAATAAAGTCTGTAAAACTTTGTATTTTGATGTTTTTCTGTGACAAAAAAATGATTCAGTAACTTAGTTTAGATATGTTTTTCACAATTACAGCTAGAATTTCTAGATATATAAACGTTTTCTTTTTTTTCATCGTCGGTGCATTTGTGAGACAGTCGCTTTGAAAATACAAAGCTTACTAGACTAGTTGAATTTATCAACTTTTTCATTAAAAAAAAAATTAATTCAGTATACAAATGCACTAAGTGCGTACCTGATTAAAGAAAAACAAAAACAAGGAAGAAGAAAAAAACCCAAAAACTTTTAAACGAAATAATAATTCGTTTCAATGAAATCACATTCCGTTTTAACGAATTAACATTACTTTTCGTTTAATCGAATTATTATTTCGGATAAACGAATTATTATGTCGTTTAAACGAATCATTATTTCGTTTGAACGTATTACTATTTCCTTTAAACGAAATATTAATTCTTTTACTCGAAATATTTATTTCTTCAAACGAATAATTATTTCGTTAAAACGAATTATTATTTCTTTTAAACGAAATCTTAATTACAAGAAATGTGACAACAACAAAAATAAGTGTGCAATATTTCACTTCAGGGGCTCACGTACTATACACTTTACCAGAAGATGTGTTTCATTCAGTGTTTTTACTGAGAATCAATGTTTTCGGCGTTTTCATGTAATAACAAACCAAATAACATAAATATTACCTAGGTAAAAAAGAGAGCGACTCGATCACGTCTTGACAATACCATCAAGTATAATTATCATAAGAAACATCTGTAAAAGATGCTCTATGTTCATTACAAGGGATATTGGTTTCATTTTCTCATTCAAACGTTTTTATGTCAATGAGACTGGTGAGCTTGTCTCGTATTAATTATGAGGAAGTGAATGGTACAGTGTAGAAAAATCATGTTGACAAAGAGAATTCATGAAAATTATTTGATTTAAGCTTATCTGAAACTAAAAGGGAAAATTATTTCAAAATTAAAAAGGCTGAGTTATGCCCCTAACATGCTTCCTTTCAATGCCCTCTGTAGATATAATACCAATGAAATCTTTTATCATTTATGAATAATTTCTTAAAGTATGTAAAAGGGAAATAATTTCAGAACAATAGAAGGTAGAGTTATGTCTCATATATACTTCCTTTCAAGTCCCTCCATTATTGCTAAGGTCTCAACAAATTCCCATAAAAAATATGGAGGAAATCTTTGAACAAAATATATTGCAAAAGAAATTTTGGAGGTTATGATTCTTACATAATGCACTTTTTCTCAATTTCATCCTATATTGTATGAAATATTAACTGAATCACTTGAATGTTTTAGAGCTATGCTATGGCAAGCATAACAGAACATCATAAAGGGGGATAATTCAAAATAGAAGCAAGAAAGAGTTATTATTCTTGCACACTGCGCTTCCTCGCTGTGTTCTCTATCAGTTTATGAAACATTCACAAAATCTATTTTATAATTTTCAAGTTGCAGAAAAGCATTTACAAAACAACAAAGGGAGATAACAAAATATTGGCATAAGGCAGTTATGATTTTTGCATATTGCTCATTCTGTATTTGTATAAACTATCCACTTAATCCCTTCATTAGTTTTTCGGTTGTGTGTGTGTGTATTTTTTTTACCAAAGGACATAATTCAAGAACGAGAGAAAGTAGAGTTATGGTTCTTAGACAGTGCGTTATCTTTTCAGGTCCTTTTTCATTTTATGCATAACAAATGAATGCCCTTAAACGTTTGTTTTAAGTTTTGAGTTTTAAGAAGAAAACAGGCATTATAGAACATATTTAAGGGAGATCATTTAAAAAAAAGGAACAAGACAGAGTTATAGTTTATGCATACTACACTTTCCTCCTGTTCTTTTTAATTGTGTGGAATATAAAAACAAAATCCCTTTTTAGAGTTTTTTAGTTCTCTTAAGGACAATCATTTACAAAACAGAGAGAGATAATTAGAAAATGGGACAAGTCAGAATTATTGTTTTTTGCATTATTGTGCTCTGTAGCTTTTGAGTTGTGTTTTGTACATTCTTATAGAAATATAATAAAGGGAAATTATTACAGAACGAGGCAATGTAATTATGAGTCTTAGATATTGCACTGACACTTAAGGTTGTATGCAATATGAATGAATTTCTTTCAAAACATTTTGGGCTGTGCTCCGGACAAGCAAAGTATATTACAAGCATAATAGATCATAATAAAGGAGATCATTTAAAATAGAAGCATGACAGTGTTATTGTTCTTCCACACTGCACTTCCTCTTTGTGTTCTCTTTCAGTGTGTGAAATATTAACAAATTCCCCTTTCTTGTTTTCAAGTTACATTGCAGACAAAAATATAAATAAAAAAGAGAGATAATGAAATACTATAGTTATAGTTTTGCATATTGAACATTCGCTTAATTACGCTCCCTCAGCAGCTAAGTGAATACACTACCGTTACTTCATACCGCTGCTTTAATAAGAGTAGATTTATGATATTGATCTTTACAATGAACTTTTAAACAACCAATGAAAGTGCACCAATATCCCCAAAACCGAAATATCTTTAAACCATTTTTCATTGGTTTAAACGATCATGTGATTCCAAAATTTATGAATAGACGGGTGTTTCCTGACAATTTTGTAAGCTCATTTCACGTTTACGTAAACATCTTAATACAGAAATTAAACGTCTAAAACAACTATACCATCATGAGTTTAACCTTTTTGATAGTTTTACTGGTTTATTTACGTATACATATTAAAAACACTTTGAAAAGTGAAATACGTAAGTAACATGCAGACATGCATTGTTTGTTTACATTTTGGGTTGTCAAATGTATGTATGGACATTTCGTTGTAAGCTAGTCACTGATTGGCTGAAAAGGAACTGTGGATTTCCCTGTCTAAAAATAAAAATATCGTTCAGCAGAGGTAAGAAAGTGAAACATTCGACCGATGTGCAGGAGAGTATCGCTTAATGTGCTCTATTATTGTGTAAAGTATCAATTAATTCCCTTTTTAAGTTTTTGAGTTGTGTTTAACACATTCTTATAGCAATACAATAACGGCACATAATTCAAGAACGAGGCAAGGTAAAGTTATGATTCTTCGACATTCTTGCACTCCTCCATTATGTCCTCCATCATTAAATGTAATATGAATGGACTCCCTTTAATACTTCTGAAGTTACGCTCCGGGCAAACAAATGATATCAAAAGGGAATATATTAAAAAATAAAAGCAAGATAGAGATATGACCCTTGTACACTGCACTCCCCATTGAGATGCTCTTTTATAATGTGAGGCTTCAATAAAATCTCTTCAACAGTGTTAAAGTTATTCTCCGGACAAAAATGTCGCAGACCGACGGAGGGACGGTGACCATTGCCATGTCCCTCCCGCTTATGAGCGGGGAATAACAAATTCTTTGTATAATCCGAAAGAGCCAATGAATATGAAATAAGCTGGTCAATTTTGAATATATCCTAAAACACCTCGTTTGCAAAATCACATACAGGCATTTTCCTGAAACGTTTGGAAATAATTTGAAAACACAAAAAGACGTGCTAGGATATTTCTATTTTTCTCATGCAATAAAAAATACAAACATTTGTGACAGAAACAGTGATCCTATTCATCGTTAAAGACGCACTGTAAATAGACTGTAAAATAAAGTCATGTTGGTATGCACAGATGAAAAGAAACGAATTATATTACCTGTCTGTAAGAAAAAAGAAACAATCCCGTTGCAAAGCAGATATTATGGCTGCGGCGTTATGTTGCCTTTTCGTTAGCGCCAAAACGTAAAAGTTGCAGTTTAGTTTGATTTCTGGCAGCATTACCTGTGTTATCGTCAGTCTTGAAACGAAATTACATATTTGTCAGTCTGACTGAAGTTCACTAGATCTGAAAAAGACCCATTCAATATTATCTTCTTGGTTACCTGGAATTTCCAATATTGTTATTTATATCGCAACCAATGAGACTGCGTTTTATGACGCGTCTTTATGGTTTACCTGTACACGCGGCGTGTGTAAACTTCTATAGCATTATGTTTAAATCTTCAGAGACGCTTGAATATTAAAAAACATATTTGTTTTTCATCGGATAAATGAATTTCCTTTGATTCATATAAGTTTATTAAAGTTTTGGTATGCATTTGTTCAGTGAGGACTGATTGAGTTGTTTGGGATCCCATTATAGACCTTCAGAACCAAAACGGTTGAAGATTGCTCAGATGGGCTGATGAAAAGTTCACGAGTAAGTGACCTCAGATCCTAATAACATAGCGAGTTTAGGATATGATTTTATTCAGATTGCATATTTCTTTAACTAACATCAGTGACTGTTAAGATTTTTTTATCTTTACGCATTGGCGTATTTCATCCCTTGTTTTGTTGCGTCTAATCTCTGGGGTCTGCCATGCACAGTAACGCTGATGGAAAAACACTCTGATCAACGGCTTTGGCTACGGCGCTAGCAACGTCACGATGAATGGCAAAAAAACTGTGTAGTATTCGTTAAAAAAGCCCAGTTTCCTATTTAACGAAATGATATAAAAATTTATAACAATTTATTGCCAGTGGTTACGATGTATGTTAAATAAAAAATGTTATTATTCCTATCATTAACCTCCTTTTTCAAATTAATTTTGAATATTTTTGTTGTTGACAAATGTTTGAAAGTTTGATAACTTAAATTTGAGAGCCATTATGTTTTGTTTAATTGAGATGATTTTTTTCTCTATTGAAGACAAACTAGCGCAAGATATGACAATCTTGAGCATTAGACACCTTTTAATTGACAGATTTTTGAAATATGGATGGCTATTATACACCGGTTTACAGATTGAGGATAGTAGGGCAAAAACCTTAAGATTTATGTCAATGTTACTGCTCAATTTTACAGTATTTAAATGATGTTTAAAACGTCCATAAAAGAGAATAAAACCACAACGAACAAAATAGGACATGTATGAAATATAACATCTTTAGATGCAGAATATTAAACAAATCAAAAACAAAACATAAACAAACTAAATGAATTAAATAGCATTAATCTGTTAAACAATGTTAAGAAAAAAAACCAAAACCTGTTATTGTACCTAAACAAAAAACAATCCCCTTACAACAGTGGTTGTAGACATTATAAAATGCCCAACATTCAGCCTTCAAAAAGTAAATCTTTTACACAAATTGACTTAATGTAAAAAACCAAAACGATGATGAATGCTATGTCTGTTGTTTAATTAAATATGTTATAAGTGTATAAAACTAAACAAATTAGTAAATGCCACGTTCCCTAAAATATTAAAATATCTTACTTTCAAGTACACAGAACTAGACAAAAGGCGAATTTCATTGGTAAAGTAACATAAAACGAACACGACAGCTTAGAATTTCACAACATTCAGACACATACTTTAGAGATATAACAAAAGAAAATCCTTAGTGTTCAGTTATAATGAAGGATATGTATTTATTTTATAAACTAGTACTGTTTCTCATATATTTTGATGTCTTTTGTGCCCTATTTTTTCAAACACAGTTCATTATGTTTGAAAATTGGGGGAGATATATAGTGACCATTTCCCTGTCAGAGTATCAGATGTTTTTAAATGAACAGTGAACAGTTATCAATTTATGTGAAACTTTGCACTGAGAATCACACTTAAAATTAAACGAGAGATTTTATCCTACGCAAATGTTCTAAATTTCAACAATGTTTACGAGTTTGATATGTCTGTATTTCAGTTTTCAATCGACTTTGCAATTCTGTTTGTTTCGAAAACTTCTTGATAATGTCTACAATTCAAAATGTTTTAAAACTGAGTGTTTTGTATAAATAGGAAAGTTTGTCTGCCTTTGCAATGCTCCAAGTTGCATACTTTTGTGAGATTCCTTACCGTCATCTTCATATATTTCTTGATATCAAAGCCATTTTATGATTCTAAACGGTTGAAATGCTATGTGCGTGAAGTTAGCTGCCAGTTGACAGTTGCCAGTTGCCAATTCAATTGGCAACTGGCAACTGGCAGCCAACTTCATAATTCAGCTGCCAATTCAAACTTATTTGAAATCGTAGGTAGCTGCAAGTTCTCAAATTTTGCGAATCGTCAACCGTCAATTGGTAGTCAGATGCCAATTCGATAAGTTTCATAAATTATTAATATTAACCGAATCAGCAGCTGGCAACTGGAAGCTAGGTGCCAGTTTGTTAAAAATAGCGAATTTGCAAACTGGCAACTGGCAGCAAGATGCCAGTTCGACAAATATCATGAATTATGAACATAGAGTGAATTGGCAACTGGCAGCCAGATGCAAGTTCGTAAAGACATGCGAATCGTCAACTGTCAGTTGTTAGCCAGATGCCAATTCTACATTTATCATAAATTTTTGATATTAACCGAATTGGCAACTAGCAGCCAGTTGCCAATTCGTTAAAGATCGCGAATTGGCAACTCACAACCGGCAGCCAGATGCCAGTTCGACAAGTATCATGAATTACGAACATAGAGTGAATTGGCAACTGGCAACTGGCAACCAGATGCCAGTTCGTCAAAACTTGCGAATCGCCAACTGTCAATTGGTAGCCCGATGATAATTCTACATTTATCATAAATTATTGATATAACCGAATTTGCAATTGACAACTGGCAGCTAGATGCCAGTTCATCAGAACTTGCGAATCGGGAACTGTCAATTAGTAGCCAGATGCCAATTCAACATTATCAAAAATTATTGACATTAACCAAATCGGCAACTGGCAACTGGCAGCCAGATGCCAATTCGTTATATGTCGAGAATTGGCAACTCACAACTGGCAGCCAGATGCCAGTTTGACAAGTTTCATGAATTATGAACATAAAGTGAATTGGCAACTGGCAGCCAGATGCCAGTTCGTCAAAACGTGCGAAGCGCCAACTGTCGATTGGTAGCCAGATTATTATTGCTATTACCTGAATTGGCAACTGGCAGCCAGATTCGTTAAAGATCGCGAATAGGCAACTGGGAACCGGCAGCTAGATGCCAACTTGCCAAGCATAATGAATTTTAGACAATGAGTGAAGTGGCAACTGGCAGCCAGATGCCAGTTCGTCAAAAATTGCGAAAGGTGAGCTGTCAATTGTAAGCCAGATGCCAATTCGACAATTATCATAAATAATTGATATTAACTGAATTAACAACTGGCAACTGACAGCTAGATGCGATTCGTTAAAGATCGCGAATCGGCAACTGGGAACCGGCAACTAGATGCCATCCGGACATGCATTATGAATTTTGGACATTGAGTGAATTGGCAACTGGCAGCCAGATGCCAATTCGTCAAGACTTGCGAATAGTCAACTGTCAATTGGTAGCCAGATCAAAGTTTGACAATTGTCATAAATTATTGATATTAACAGAATTGGCAACTGGTAATTGGAAAGTTGCTAGTTGCCAATTCAGTTAATATCAATAATTTCCGGTATTTGTCGAACTGGCATCTGGCTGCCAGTTGCAAATTCAGTAAATATCAATAATTCATGATACTTCTGGAATTGGCATCTAGCTGCCAGTTGCTAATTAGCAATTCGCGATTTTTGACGAATTGGCATCTGGCTGCCAGTTGCCAATTCAGTTGATATCAATAATTCATGGTATTTGTCGAATTTGCATGTGACTGCCAAATACCAATTGACAATTCGACATATTTGACGAATATGCATCTGGCTGTCAGTTGCCAGATGCCAATTCAGTTAATATCAATAATTCATAGTATTCGTCGAATTGGCATCTGGCTGCCAGTTGCTAGTTGCCAATTCGCAATCTTTAACAAATTGGCATCTGGCTGCCAGTTGCTCATTCAATTAATATCACTAATTAATGATACTCGTCGAACTGGCATCTGGCTGCCAGTTGACAGTTGATAATTTACGTCTTAGACGAATTTGCACCTGACTGGCAGTTGCCAGTTGCCAATTCACTCAATGTTCAGTTTTCATGATACTTTTGAATTGACATCTGGCTGCCAGTTGCCAATTCACTCTATGGTCAGAATTCATGCTACTTTTTGAATTGGCACCTGGCTGCCAGTTGACAATTCGCCTTCTTTGGCAAATCTGGCTTCTGGTTACGATTTCATTTTAGTTTGAATTGGTAGCTGGACTATGAAATTAGATGCCAGTTGCCAGTTGTCATTTGAATTTGCAAATGGCAATTGACAACTGGGAGCTAACTTCACGCACATTGAAATGCTAGCTATAACAGAACTGTACTTAGCAAACGAAAGTGACATAGAGATTTTTAAAAACATTGTTGCTTCCCCTCGCTTATTTGACCTGTGATATTGACTTAAGATTTCGAAGGACAAAATCATTTATCCCCTTACCATGCCAACTATCCATATTATTTTGAAAGTTTTTAGTGAAGCTGATCTTTGCTTATGCATTTAAAACTAACTTTGTACTGCAGGTGCCTGTGAGCTTGACCTCTGCCCAAATTAGCTTCGATAGCGTTCATTTACTCGCCATTCTCAATCATCGGGGGCTTCAGGATACCGTTGTTCCTGAGTCATTGATCGGAAAACGTTTTTGAAAGGCATACAGCTGTTGATTTGACCTTAAACCCAGTGGGGCTCATTGACTCACCATGCCTAATATCGTGTATTTTTTATAGTACTGGGTTTACTTGTTCTTAAGTTTTTGATTCGAGAGTAATTTTGAAGTACAATGATCTTATATGTTTAAAATTGAAAGGCTTCATTTAATAACCATGGCAAACTACACTTTAAGATTTTAAGGTCAGTTTTTTTAGTTAATGATCGGAAATAGTTTTCTATATAAAGGTCCCTGTGAGGGTGACTTTTGACCGAGTCAGCCCGAAAACAATAGCCTTTTGTTTTACTTAACATGCCCAGATTCCATTTATGTATAAATTCTTAGTCTGTATACTTAAGCATTCTTAGCGTATTTTATCAAAAACTGTTTGGTACACAGATCAACTTGACTGATCAACATGTTCCCCTGCTTCTTCAAAGGACTAATTGTACATAAAAACTATGAAACAAACATAAATACACAATATATTTTAGCATTTTTTCTTGCTGGCTAATAGTTTGATAATTGCTGTCATAGCATTTTCTTTCTGATTACCTCTTTATGAAACAACTGCTTAAATGTATAAAAAAAATGTGACATATTTTGACATCATTTCCTCCTGCATTTTACTGATGATTGAACGGCCATATAAGACAATCAAATGACAATCTTAAATAACACTGTTGTTCATATATTAAAAAAATGTCTATGAAATTACATAAGATAAAAGAAGATTTCTTTGATTAGCCTAAGCAATTAATATTCAATCAAACAATGTATGATTTATAAAGAGAATATCGGTTTGTTCAAAGGATAGTGTCAAAAAATCTCCATATCAAAATTTTCTTTTAATTCAGAAAACTATACCTAAATACGCGAAACAGGACACTATTCGTACGATAAAACACAAACAGAACTTATCACTTAAATAGTGTGACAGAATCGATTTTTACCAGTTAATATAACAAGTGGAAACTTTTACTTGATTTATTGATATCGACTTATATACATAAAAGAAAAACATGTTTGTTATCAAAAGCAAAAGCAAACAATACATTTTTCCAAACAGGAAAAAATATGAACTACATCTGAAACACGACTGTAAATACCTCTTCTAAATTTCTCCTTAAAAATAAAACCATAAGTACACACTCTGATCGACACGGTTTCACTAGAAATATTGCAGATAGTTTCGCAGTCAATCTGTCTTGTTTATAGTGTCAGTGTGTATAGTAAGATCTAGAAAATGGAGTGCTCGATATAAGTCAGACTAACTGAGCTATTAAGTGTACTTGTTATTTCTCTTGGCGATATTGACTGTTTCAGAAACGATATATTACATTTTTACAGCACCAAGGTTAATTTCCTCAGTAAAATGAAGGAATCAAAATTACAGCGCATTTGCTTTTTTGTTTGTGCCAAAGGAGATAAATTCCACAAATGATCTAAATTGTTACAGCTTGACGCAATAAAGTTGATTTACGTTATCTGGTAAATAGTAGCTTATACCCTGAAGGTGTTGATAAAAATTTTGTCACCCTGTGTTTATGAGTCGATAATACATCAAGATTCATTGAGGGTGGCGATACTTAGAAATGGTAAACTGAAAACACTTCAAGTACAAAAAATTAATTTTTTCAACATGTCGATATGGAAGGGCGAATCAAGATATATGTACGAAGACGTTTAGTTTACTACGTCCTGTCACTACGAAAATAATTCTATGGTATAAAATTGTAAATTTTCCAGACCGGAGAGCCAATGTCATGTCAAAATTACAGTCTTCTTTAAAAATATTTAAAATTCAGCTGTTTTACAGGTAATGTAAACCGTTATAGTCAATGAAGGAACAAAGAACAGTGTGGTCTGCAAACATATGTTCAAATGTTTCTACAATACAAAACTAAACTGAACAATCTTTCTTTCTCCTACCACACACACACACACACACACACACACACACAAATAAAATATATACTGAAAGTGAAACCATTACTTTTTATATATCTTTTTTTATATATTTACTGCAGAGATCTAAAACAATAAAAACAAAACGGTAAAACTTGACATCTTTGTGAAAGAGTTCAGTATACCTGTAATAGTAATCTCTAAAAAGTGTTAATATTTCTATCAAAAATCTATCATAACAATAAAATAATAACAATAGAAGAAAATTAGGTAAACTAAGTACAGTTGTGAAATCAAAAGACTTAAAAATTAAAACGATTAATTTAATTCTAACAGCTTCCTTCGATGAAACTAGTTCCTAGTTGAGGTTTCTAATGATAATTATCAGATGCATCATCACCAGATGGTGATAAAAAGGGTAATGACGCAAAAACTGCGATAACAGATGAAGCAAAATGTAAATTAAGCAGAAATTGCTGTCTGCTACGAAGCCATTAAAGATTAAGTATCTTTACTAGAATTGTTCCTAATTACTATTTGTTTCGTTTAATAGTGATAAAATATTTTTCTTAAAGGCTTTTGAGGGTTAAGTTTTAAATCTGTAAAAGTTGATTGTATGAAATTATGATATTGAAATTAAACAACTTGAAAATATTTTAGATATATGTTAAAGGGTGTACTTTTCTCTTTAAACCACCTAGAACTATAGTTCTTTGTAAGATTAGGCGCATAAAGGATTTTTTTTTCCTAGGTGTAATTGTCATATTTTTGGAATTATTGTTTTTACAAATATTATATGCTTTATTTACAGAGCAGGAACATAAAGTCATTCTTGACTTGAATTGTATTCCTTTTAAATTTTGTTTTTCGATAAGTAGATAAAGGAGAATTATTCCAACCAACTGTATGTAAGTCGTAAAAGTTGAGATTGTCCCATATTTTGCTTTGGTTTACTTTTGATTTCAACTTAAATTTGAGCTAAATCAAATTGTTCTTTCTGAGAAGCTGAAGTCCTATATTTTATCAAATCTATACACTTACAGTAATTTTTTGTCTCAAACTTTCTTGAAATACATTTACTTTCTGAAGCTGATTAAAACTTAATGAGTACTCATCAAAACCATTCTTAACTGAATGTCGGGTCAGTTTTTATACAAACCAAACATAACAATGATAAAATACGTAAGAAGTTGGTGTGATATTCCAAACGTTGTTAAGCCGTTTGTTCTGATGGTCAAGAGCAGATTTTCTGGATTTATTTTGTTACCAACAACTCAAACTTATTTTTCATTTAAGTTATTAAGGCAATCATCATAGTAGACGTTTTTGCTGAACATGTTTCAACAGTTTTTTCGCCTTATACATGAAAGTTTTGGCAAAAAATGAAGTTATGTCCTTAGTACATTTTTTTTGCATGTGATATCAATATGATGATCATACATTTTGTTCATTCACCTTTTCCCGTTTAAAATATTTTTATTTTTTTCTCATACATATCTTTGTTAACTTTATTTTTCATCCTTGTATTTAATTTCTCAGACGTAAGTATATAAACTAATAAGCACCTATTATTTGCTAACTTTTATTTAAGGAGAAGAATTTCATAAGAATAAAAGTCTCCCATTCTGATCCTTTTCTATGATTATTATTTATCAATGTAATTGTTTGTGTAATTTGTACATATTGAGAAATAAATAAGTTTAAACTAATATGATGATCACAATGTGATGCTCACAAGAAAATTTTATATTATCAAAATGAAAAATGAATGAAACAGGCATTCAATTATTAAGGATAATATCTATCAAATATCTAGGTTACAGTTGCACTTTGACTCCAAAGTTTTCCTTTAAAGTTATAATACCACCCATTAACAAGAATATAACATCATCGCCGAGTTATGCAAATATTCACACCAATGCAGAGACAAAAAAAATTGTTATTTATTTTTTTACTTATAATTGACTCAGTGATTGTCAACAGATATAAAAACTCTTACTTTCGTTTTCTGGAATCTCTCCACCATTGCTCGGATTAAGCAGGAAAATGCTAATTTGCATACATAAGTTTATTTTTAGAAACAAAATTTCATTTACAAAATTTAGTGCTGATAAGTATTTTCAACAGATCGTCTTCCTCTATTTTTATAGCCTTTTCTCAGACTGAAAAGGTTTTGATAAACGTTTTGGTCTATCTATCTTTTTGAATCAAGTTTCGTTTTGAATGATCCACTATTGTTTTCTACGTTACGTAATCAAAATTGATCACGTGACATTGACAAAACGTTTTACGGATATCGGCGAAGTGCTTTTGGCATTTCCGAAGTAATTTAAGACCGGCCGGTCATGAAATATTTTTGATAATTCAATACTGTTGTATCTGAAGCCCATTTTGCCTTCTACGAAAAAAAACCACACTGACAGAGTTTTGATAATGTTTTGAAGTATTCCAGTGTTCTTATTTGGTTTATTCTTTGACGATTATGCCCATAATTATATTTTTAAAGTCAGGAAATTTTAATGTTTAATCAAAATGTTTGTGAAATTGACGTTCTGAAAGAGCCTATAGATATCATTCGTCAACCTTTACTTTGCAAAACATTCGCTGCTGTCGTTCTGAAGGAAATTCAGGGGAGTATTTAAACATGACAAATTAGTCTAAGACTTTATCAAAATGTTCGTACACAAACTTGCTGCCTGCAACTTTGTACCTTACCTTCTTACGTTTTTATATATCAACTAAATTCTTCTTGTCTATGTGAAGGTTGAAATTCCTGCTTTTAATTCAACTATTTGATATGCATGGAACTGCATGTCTAACTTAAACTGATTTATTAGTCAAAATAGATGTGTAATGAAACGTCTGAAGATAATAGGAATCCAAGAGTAATCGATACTTTACATAATATATTGCATGTATATCATTATGTACTTGTCTATTGAAACATTTTTGCTAGTCTTTGAAATTGATAACCCAGCATTAACATTACAACATATTGCTTTTTCTGGCATGTCTTATAATTAAACCTTTGTAGCAGTTGAGACCTCCTGGTTTGGGAACCATTATGTGATGTTATATTTGAAAATTTCTTTGATATGGAAGCAGACATGGTACAAGGGACGTATAGATGGACTCAAACACTGTAGGTGAGACAGATTTATGCGAAAACGGGAAAGGGAAAGCATTACTCAACTGGAAACCAATTACAGCTGTTGTAACAAGAACTCCAATAATTATGTGAACGGGCTTTTCTTTTTTCTTTTGTAAGCAATTTACAACGTTGACATTTTCCAATTATCATGCTATATGTTCCGGTTTTTCTGTTTTTGTTATGTTTGCATGTACCTTTTGCATCATTTCTTGTGATAAATAAGTTAGGTGGTGATCCCATGCATTGAGACTTGCCGATCGGAGTGTTTTTGCTCTCGTCTTTTTGCTCTGTTTGCTTGAACGCCCTGCAACAACGTCGTAATACAAGGTAGATATCGGTCGCCTCATCGCCACAACGTTTAGAATATGGATTGCCTAAGTGAAAAAATCTACAGTACCAATTAAGCATGATTAGAAATTATCTAAGGAAGTCGGTGTTCTATGGTTACGGATTTCTGCTACCTTCAAATAGGCAAGTTGTTATTTGACCGACGACACGGGAAAAGGGCACTCGGACATTTTTTACATTAAACTTAAACAAACTTTTGTGAAAATCAGCAAAATCGGCAAATTTCTCGTCTTCTTCAAATGCAAAGTTAAAGTTGGTAGTCTGAATATTTTCTTCAACAAGATGATTATTTTGTATAAAATTCAAAGATAAATATTACCATGAAAACATTTTTGAGATATTTTATTTTCTTATGTTTAAATGATATTAATTGAATAGTATGCAATATTGAATAACATTTATAGTATTGTAAAAAGGTTGGATAGATTAAAAAAAAATACGATAAAAGACAGCTAAGATTTAAATCAATGAAAATATACAAGTATAATATGAATAAATAATACAAATACATTATATTTATGTAGAGGAAAACAATATACAGAAATTATATAAAAATATTATATCGCGCTTCACTTCAACAAGACATTTTTAAAATGTACATTTTTACACGTTTACATTTGAAACTACTACAAAAAATATCTACATCAAAATAAAATTGGCGCATTTATAAGAAGTTTTTATTATGAAATGTTCTATCTTATGGCATAATAAAGACATTGAAAGACACTTTCTTTATGAGTACTTTTTAAGATATGACAAGTATTAATTTCAAACATCAAAAGTTTAAACGGGCCTAGAAAGTAAAGAGAAACACACTGTTTTTTCTCAGTCTGACCATAAGCACAACAGTAGCGACATATGTATTCAGTCACATTACTGAAACCCAATGACTACGGCCAAAACAGCATATTTAGTACAGCCAATACTGAGAACTGGCGAAGTATAATTACAAACAGGGTACTACTTTACCCAGCCAACTTCATACCAAAGTAAACTTCTTCTAATTAGTAATAAATATTATTTCATTCATACATTGCGCTGAACCATTTGTAAAAATTCCAGAAATTTACCAAGTAGTTTAACAGAATTTATAACAAAAATCACAGATACTCAAACTTTATTCATTAATAAAGTTAATAAAAGTCTTGTCTTTATAACAAGTACGATATATGGTACTCAAAGGTTGCTAGGAAACAAGAACATATCTACAAACAAACAAACAAACAAACAAACAAAAATCTTAACAATAATGGCTGTATGATAAGTTATGGAAATCTTCCCATAATCGCATGATTCTCAGAGAAAGATCTTAAAATCATTTGAGTCCTTTAACCAGACCGCATGGTTCTATTTCGATGAAGAGACGGTAACAGTAGTTCGTAATTTAATTAAAGTGCAAAGTTTTTCCGGCCTAAGGCCGTCTGATTTCGCTAAGAAATTTCATTGGTGGACAAATAACATCGACATTTCATTGGTGACTTGCCACAAAATGGAAAAGACCGTCGGAAACGAGCACTTAAGCTCTCTGACTCTGAACCTAAATGTAATCTAATAGGTTCATATGAATTTTTCAGTTGATTTACATTTTGCACATCTAATAATCATGACTTCTTGTTTACATTTATTGTGAAAAGTTCAACGGTAAACTGTTATCGCTTCTTGACAATTATGAACCGGTCTATATTTTCCGTGCTAATCACTTAATAGGCTAGACATTATTTTCTTTTACCAGTGAAACTTCAAAGTGCAAAATTTAATCTGATCCACACTATCTCATTTAGAATTACTTATTTAGATGTATAAAAAAGAAAAATGTTGGAGATCAAAAGCAAAATATTTTTTTAAAAAGTTGGAGAACACTAAAAATTTCTGGAAAAAAATGGAATTTATTTGAACTCTAATCAGTAACACATTTACAAGTAAATCAAGCTCGCAACATGTAAAGGGAAATGGTGACAAGTATCATTTTTATATTAATCATAACTAGACATGTGTCCCGCAACCTAAGCTTTCTGTTGGCAAATATTAGCTTTATCTTATTTATGGTGTACAGTGTAGCAATATCACGTGACTGTGACGTCACTAAAGGCATCAAAACCAAGAAAAAACTGTCAACATTGGCTCCGCTTGAAAATAGAAAATTACCCGTAACTATTTCATTTCTTTATCGATTTTTATAGGACATGTGTCATTCTAAGGAGAAAAACATAAGCTTTCCATCAGCAGCTGAACCGTTTTATCAAGCACTACGTGAAACCTCGCATACAAACAAATTACACAAGTTTCACGCAGTGCTTAAACAAACAGCACAGCTAATGATGTAAACACATACACAGTTTTTTTATTTATTATCTATTTGTTTTTATTGAAGAGATTTACAGAAGTAAAAAAGGGGTAAAACTTAAAAAATACGTTTTACTGTTGCGAAATTAAGAACAAACCCGCATAATTCAGTTTTAATATTTGCCTTCAGCAAAGCTTTTTTCTATTCTCTGTAGTACCGTCTTAGAATCTTCACCAGAATGGTGATATAAAAGATAATTGATGTCGTAGAACTACGATAAGACATAAAACGAGATGTAAATTAAGTAAAAAAAGAAGGTCGTCTGCTACGAAGCCATACACAATTTATTATAATGTCAAGAATTTGCCTCTAATTATTATGTACTTTATATCATAGTGAGAAAACATTTTTCTTAAAGACATTCGAAAAGTGATTTTTGTAACTGGAAAATTTGCAAGTCGGCGTGTTTTCGTCTTCGGCATTTGTCTTTTTGCTAGCGCCGGAAAGAAAAAATAAATGCAGCAAACGACGTAAAAATATAGGGATATCGGCTGTTTCTTAAATGAAAACAAAACTATTTGGCAGCATAAGAATCTAAGCACGAAGGTCGGAGCTTTAAATGCGTTTTATGATCAACTTTACGTTTCGCTGATGGAAATCACTGACGGAAAAATGACGGCGCTTGCGTATTTCTTTCCTTCGTTTTCTCGCGTGCAGTCTTCAGCGTTTTTCCGGCGCTATAGAAAAACTAAAATAACACTGACAGAAATTCGCTATCGATGACATTTTCAGCTCAGCACGAAGTGTTCAAGGGTGAACTATCATGAAAGGTGGTTTTCTGGCGTCAGTCGTCCGTCGTATGTCGTCAACACTATCTTCAAATGGTGTCTCCTCTTAACCCCTTGATAGATATTGACCAAATTCAAAGAAATATATATTATAGATAGTCTTTTTCTAAAAGTTTAAAAAAATAATTTATTTCTATGCAGAGTATAAACTTGTATATAGAATCTGAAAATCATCTTGTCTGAAATCGTAAGCCCTATAGCTTAGATATTTAGTGCGTAGCATTGTGAAGCAGAAGTTTTTCCTAATTGTTTAAATTATACCCTGGAAATTAAATCTGGCCCTAACCAAGGGGTGCAATTTGTATACAATTTTAAAACTTTGAAAATATTTTTGTCTTGTTCAAATTATGCCCTTGAAATCAAATCTGATCCTGACACAGGGGTCCAGTTTGTGAACAATTTTAAAACTTTGAAAATATTTTTGTCTATACCTATTTATTCTTATGCTTTAATATTTGGAATGCAGTAATATATAATACAAAGATTAATAAATAAATATGCTTTTGGGATCAAAACTGACCAAATCCGAGATTCACTTGTTACAAAGACATATAGAGGACAGAATTTTCTTCCCTGAAACTGTAGGGTCTTGAGTCAAAATATTTTGTGTGAAGTATTGCTTCGCTGATCTCTAGCAAGATTGTTCAAATGATTAACTTATGGTCAAAACTTTGGGTCACATGATTTTAAAAAGTTAAATAGGAATGTTTTAAAATCTTCTTGACAGAAACTACAAGGATTAGAGCTTAGATATATAGTGTGTAACACTGAGTTGTGGCAGTTCACATTTATTAAACCTATATACGACTTTTTCTCAATCTTCTCTAAAACCGGTAGGCTCAGAGCTTAGATAGTTGGTTTGGAGCATTGATTAGTGGTTCTGTACCCACAGTTGTTCAAATCCTGGGTCCGGAGCCTAAAGTGGCACAACCAAAGAGCCCAATAACTTTATCTAAAAAAAATATGGAAAAAAATCAGCTAAATAATTTTGAAAGGAATCTTTATGTCCACGTTTACAAATATGTCCTTGACCTTCATGAAATCTTTACGTTGACCTTCTGACCTACTTTCTTGTTTTAGCAGCTACAGCATTGATGTTTGAACTATGTATATCATTTTGTATGCAGGTTTCAACTTTGACCAAAGCCAACCTAACTTGCTTTCTGATTTATAAACTAGGTCTATAATCTTTGAACCATATATACAATTCTGCATGTAAATTTCAACTTTGAGATTAGATAAACTTTACCTTGAACATCTTCCTTATTTTCTGAGCTTTAACATTGAAATTGGAACTAAATGTATAATTTTGCTTGAAAATTTCACCTGTCACTTTTAATTACTATGACCTTGACTGACTGACCTACAAATGTTTTGACAGATATCCATGAAATTTGGACAAAGTATATTGTTTTGAAAAAAGTTCGCCCGTTCATGGGGTCACTAGTTAATTGTCCAAAAATATATCGACTGAGTCTAGAATCTGATCAGGTGATAAAGAACATTATTTTGGGTCTACGATTAAAATTCAATTTTTAATGTCCCTTACTGGCTGTGCTGTTTAGAACAGCTGTAATCAGGTGAGCGATATAAGACTATCACGGCCCTCTTATTTCTATGATACAAACATAGTAAACAAACTTCCATTCAGAGCAACATTATAATGAATTGCCTGACAGTTTGTTGTAGTTGGCAAGATATATTTACTTAAAAATATCATTATTTATTCATCATTAACCTATATTTTGTATTCAGTTTTGATAAAAAAAATTAGTTGATCAAGGTTTGAAAATGTGATAAATCAAATACCGTTGATTTAAGAACTACGCTATCTTGTTTAATTACGATGTTCGTTTCTCTATCCCAGACAAACTAGCACAGGATATGGCATTTTTTAGCATTAAACACCTTTTAATTGACAGTTTGCGTGACATATTGCTGTCTTCTACACGACGTCTAATTTGCGGATAGTAGGGCAAAACCTTTTAATATTTTCTCAAGTAACTGCTCGGTTTTGCAATACTTGAATATATGTCAAGGTCATTTATATAAAACAATAAATTCCAATGTAACAAAATCAGACAAGTACGAGATAAAACGAGTCTATTAACTAGCAAATTTGAATAATGCGTAACAGTCAGAATCAACAAACTCAACCGAAATACAAGTATCATGTAAAGTTGTAAACCTTGGAGTTTCTTGGTGGATGCGACCCTCCTGGCACAAGTGTCACGGACAGACGGACGGACGGATACCAATACCATATCCATCCCGCCTATCGGCAGTGGGAGGGATAATAAAAAAGCAGTCTTTATATAGTTAGTGAAAACTGGATGATCATTGTGAACTATTAGCAGTTAAAATCATTTTCTGAGTGTAGTTTGCGTTCGGAATTTTAGCTTTTAACAGTTTAATGTCAGAAAAGTATCTAAAAAGCACGATATTTTCTGCTATTTAGGTAAAAAGTTGTAGTTTTTCTAATGTTCCAGTAAACTATTGCGTAAAAATATATAGCTATAGATGTGGTCATCGTCGAACCGAAAAATTAATTCAGTTGTTATCTAAAAACTCTTACAAATAACATTCGAGAGTTTGTTGTATGATAACTATTGGTCTGTCGAAAGTTACAATCAACTTCCAAACACGACAATATTTGATCATTCGCATTTTCTTGTAAGCCGGTTAATAATGTCTATTATTCTAAAAACTAATCTTACAAACCGTTTTACTTAATTTTAATCATTGAGAATATATTAATTGAATACAGTAAAAGTCATTACCTTTACTACTGTATTAGTTTCTCCACATTTATATTGTTTATGGTCATCCACTTTCAATACGTAAAATAACCGCAATGGTGAACGTAAAGTATTTTAGGAGCGAGGCAACAGCTGACATTCTTAATAAAGAGATATCAAACAAAACTAAAGTGGCCAGGTCTCAAAATCTTTTAATCAAAAGGATCGAACAGAAAGTTGTCTTCTTGTTGTGTGTTTTTTAAATGAAAACAGTCCTCGATATGGAAGTTAAAGAGCGGACATGGCAGGGTGAACGGATAGACGTAGACATAGAGTACAGACGCTCAGACGGAATTACGAGGGACAAGCAAACCTCTATTTTCCTTCGTGTTTCAGAGAATAACATTTACAGTTGTTATTCAGTAACAAGTAGAAGAAAAAATACTCTAACAAGGTTAAACTTGATTTTCTATTTTTGCTTATGTGCTTTGTTCTATTAACAAGAACCAGACGTAATAGTTTAAAATTTAATTGACACATACGTCTACTACTTTTACGATAAATTGACGCAATATTCACAAAATGCAGACAGTCCTAGAAACGGTTTAACATCTATCTTATTTCGCAATTTAGCAAGATTTCTACTGCTGATATATTGATCGTTAAAGTTCAATGATAAAGAAAGCAAATTTATAAAATATAACAGAAGCAAAACTCAAAACATGTAAAAAGGAATATCCGTCTGTTTAATCTTCAACGCAGAACAAAAATAAGACCTGCGCCGTATAACTGCTTAATACTGCATATTAACAACTGAATGCGAAACTGTGTTAGGTTAAACTGATTAATAGGGCGATGAGCCTTTTTTCTGCGCACATCCTGTTTTACGACTTATTTTACATACATTAACAACACCGGAAGAGGGCAAATCTGTTACACAACTGAAATACAATTATTTGAAAATCAGTATAAATGGCAAATTTTACATCTTCTTTAAGATCAAAGCTAAACAGCGATAGCCGAAATATTTTCTCTTTTATAAAGTGCCTACTTTGTATTAAATTTCTTGACGACTATAACCATGACATTAGTTTTTTAGAGACAGTTCCTTCTTATGTGACAGTGAATAAAAGGCAAAGTTGAATGTTTACAGTTACGGTTTTGTTAAAATATATTATACATTGTAAAGATATGACTTTTAAATTGTATTAACTAATATTGTAATACGTAAAATCTAACCTATAAATTTACTGTCTAACGATAATTTTAGACATTAAAACTATAAACCTATTTGTTCAAAATATGTGAAAAGCTCAGTTTCCCAAATGTGTGCCCCAGTGCCCTTTTCATAGGTCATTTCTGAAGTGCCATTACGGCAAGCTAGGACTTTGTTAAAGTTTGGATTATAATTATAATCAAGACAGCGTCCCTCTATAGTCTGGCTACTAAACAACACTGTCATTTTGAATCTCGGCGACCTAACTTTATGATTTGTAAAATTCTGTGACATTTTAATACAGGCTTATACCGGTTTATCGTTTTAAATACACGTAACAATGAAAATAAAAGAGGTCATTTTCAGTAACTTGAAGACAACATTATACTATGTACGAGTTTTTTTGTACAAACTCAGTCTTTTAGTTTACTGCTAATTTAACTTCTGTATCCCATTCAGGTAAATCTGCACATAGCTTTGGAAAAATGATAGTAAAACACACTCTTGCTATTTTGAATACAAATATCCTAAACTGAAACAAGTTTAAGTGGTATTATCATGGAGAAGAATATCTGCCATAATTGTATGCATCTAGATGACATTCTTAAATAAACCCAGTCGTAACAACTCGGCCTTTTCCGACATCTTCGTATAAAGACCTCGTATGTAAGTGTACACCAAATGGTAATTCGCACCGGCTTTTATAAAAATATAAACAAACATGGCAGAACTCAAGCAGTAACTGTCTTATGCATTAGAAAAAAATGAAAATAAATGTTAATTTAAAGTATAAATTGGTAGAGGCTTTAAGAAATGTTTTCAATTTAGCAGACACCGCCTGTATTATAAAATAGTCCAATATGGCGCCTACCACATTATTTCCTAGGTGACTTATTGAAGTCGCCCGAGGTGTTCCGAATGAAATAAACCTTGCAGATTCCTTTGTCTTTATTACTTATTCTTACAGGTATGTCATGTCAATCAAAACTATATGTATCTTCGTGACATGAATCTATATGACAATGATTA
This sequence comes from Cyclina sinensis, assembly GCA_012932295.1. Lineage (NCBI taxonomy): Eukaryota > Metazoa > Mollusca > Bivalvia > Venerida > Veneridae > Cyclina > Cyclina sinensis. Next base: position 11,811,245 of record JAAONU010000012.1, on the reverse strand, counting down.
TTCATAAATGTTGCAGATTTATTTGACTTGTTTACTTTTCTTGTTTGTAAGTAAAGTCCATATTCATGACAATCCTAATGAAACTAAATTTACTTGCTTATTCGTATACGTTGCAGCTTCATTAATTATTGATACTTCTTATTACATACCTCATCATATGTGAAAAGTTAACAGTGAACAGTAACTTAAGCACTAAGCATAATAATTTTGTGGTAATATATTGACCTGCTAAAATGTTCTTCTAGAACAGCAACCTAGCAGGGCATATAGAAATATAGAGGAAAATCAAAGTCCTTCTGAAATGCTTTGCTAGCAAAGAAACCTAGCAGAGTATTCGAAAATGTAAAGTAAAATCAATGTCCTGCTATAATGCCCTGCTGGCAGAGCAAACTAGCACGGAATGCAAAAATATAAAGTCAATGACCTGCTGGAGTGCTCTGCTTGCAGACCAACCTTGCAGTGCATTCCGAAATACTAGTATAAAATAAAGAAAGACACTGGGGCTGTGTGTTTGGGCCGTGGCTGGATTTCGAATTGAGGGAGATATGTCTGCGACGTCTCGTTGTAAATAGGTTTGAAAAAAACGTATTTGGCTGATGTGGTTTTTTTTTTGTTTGAACGCCATTGGCTGGGGTATCACACTGGTCTCTAAAACTATTGGGCCAGGGGTGCCAAAGTGTGCGCAAAATGGGCATTTTCTTCTAGTTTACCATATATTAATAAATAGAGGATATAACTGTAGTCGCGGGTTCGAGTCCCGGTAGAGGTTTGATATTTTTTCTTCTTTAATTATCCTTAGCTCTAGTCTAGTTGTTTAATGTGATTTTGGGGGCTCCGGCTCGCAACCATGGAAAACCGAGAGGAGAACACGGAGCGGGGACGCTGGCTTTGGGAGAGCGGTTTTCAGAGAAATGGACGCGGCTAGCTTCGCACTGGTAAGTAGATAAGGCCAGAGAGTAGCACCAATCGTAAGCCAGACGTCCCAGCTACACAACAGTGTCACACACTCGCCTTAGTGGAGTTGCATCGCTGAGCTGTAACGTGCACACGTACGTCGGTATGCCTTCTGTGCGTATACGGAAGTGGACCAGGCACGGTTATGTAGCCCGGCCGAGCCCGAGACGTCACCGGGGAGTTGTGTTTGAGCTGTGGCTGGGTTTCGAATCGATTGCCGTGAGTTTGGAGGCGTTGTGCTTGAGCCAGGGAGGTAAGAGTGCGATATCTAATTGTAAATATTTAAGAAAAGGGTATCTGCTCGGAGGATTTTTTTTCTTAAGGTTTGATTGACATTGGCTCGGCAGTGGTAGTTAGCCTTAAGCCAAACGCTAGCCAGGCATACCGGCTTTCCAACAGTGTATCGCACTAGCCTCCAGTTGTTTAAACTCCTAGGTCAGAGTGTGCCAAAGTGTGCGCAAAACGCGCATTTTCTTTTTATAATTTACCATATATTACTATATTGAACATATAGCACTGGTCACGGGCTCGAGTCCCCGAAACTTCACAAAAATGATCATTGAAGGGTCCCCTTTCAAACTGTATAAAAATGGAATTCCATGCAGAAAACGTGGTCCGATTTGAAAATTATTTGGCACAAATGTTCCTTGTGTGACCCTGAATATAAATTTTAAAATTTATTTCATTCTATGAAAAACATGCCTGCCAAGGGTTGGCTTTAACTGTATAATAAAAACGAAACTTTTAAACTTTTCTTCTTGCATACTGTCAGTTCAGTTTAAAAATAATTAAGCACAATTTTCATTTGGTGACACCCTCTATACAAGTTGTGAAATTTATTACAATCTGTAGGGAAACATGGCCAGCAGTGGTGGGGCTAATTTTCCTTTGACTTTATGGGACAACTTTAAAAGTCTTATCCAGTAGGCGTTGGGTTTATGACAACCATTATGACCCCGCCCCCTCCCTCCTCCGCATTGTTTTTATAGTCCATTTTCAAGAAATTTAGAACTTTTTTTAAAATCTTCAAAATTGTATGAATGTGAATGATACTGAAAGACGGTGTCAGTCAAAAAAATGGTGGTCCAGCAGGTAAACTGGAGGTTCATCAGGTAAACTGGTGGTTCAGCAGGTAAACTGGAGGTTCAGCTGGTAAACTGGAGGTTCAGCAGTTAAACTGATGGTTCAGCAGGTAAACTGGAGGTTCAGCAGGTAAACTGGTGTTTCAGCAGGTAAACTGGAGGTTCAACAAGTAAACTGAATGCATTGATATCAATCTTTATTTAGAGTTGTTGTTATACAATATTTGGTTGCATAAACTGCATTGCAGTGTTCAAGTGTATTGTTTATTTCTTAGAAGATTTCAAAGTAACTGGTGTAACTACTGGCAGTACATTCATCGTAGATTGATCTCTGCTAGTTTTGTTCAGATTCTTTCATATATCATTTAGCCATATTTTGATACCTTAAACTTCTTAATTTGGCATCTTTAAAGGTTCTTGAACGTTTGAGTTGGATAGGTTATTGTTTTTTCAATCTGAGGAGACACAGATGTGGTTTCCCATCTAAAATATGTTCTCTCAATAAATGTTTCTTTACAGTGCATTATCAGTCTGTAGCTGATGACATAACATTGTGTAGGAGCTAATGGATTTAAATTAAGTAATATTTACAGTATGCTATTTTGAGTGTATGAGATCAAATTGGTTTCCCTAAAGCTGCCACCCCAGGATAACTTAATTCCGGATAGATATACAAATATACAAATAGACAGAGAATAGAACCGTCACATCAGGATAAAAGGAGCTTTAGATTAACGGAATCTGTCAGACTGTTTGATAAATTTTTGAGTATGTTGAAATATAAATTCGTTTTCTACATCAGTAAGATTTGAATTTCCAAATAAAAGTTTATCTGTGCTTAAAGGATGGAAGAGTCTAGTTGCCAAAAATAAGTTGCGCCTTTGAATAGTAAAGCGTTTGCAATTAAAAAAGTAATGCTCGGCGTTTTCAATACCATTACCACAATCACAGAGTGGGCTTTGTCTTAAGTGATTTTTGAACAAGTCTGCATTTAGATTACTGCATTGATTTCTTATTCGTGCGTGATAAACTGAGAAGATACGTTCACCACTAAGAAAGAATTTTGGCACAATTGGTGGTTTAAATTGCTGTTTTAACATATTTTTAAAAGTAGAAAGGGTCGGTGCTTCTCGAATAGTATGATTAAGTTCATTCCATAACTTTATAGAGGAAGGGATTACTGATTTAGCATAAATTTCTGTACGTCTTGGTAATGTTGAATAGTTTGAATTATTTCTTAAATTATAAGGGTTAGTTTCGTTAGTCATTGGAGGAAATAATTCAGAAAGATAGGAAGGTAAAAATCCATTTTTATCTTTGTAAACAAGTGTTAATTTTTGCATTTTTCGCCTATCAGACAAAGAGACCCATCCTATTTCGTTAAGCAATTTATTAATTGATACAGAACGCGTTAGACCAGTTACAATTCTCGCAGCTTCGTATTGCATTTTTTCTAACGTTTCTTTTTCCCCAATAGTACAGCTATCCCACAATACTGAAGCATACTCTAAAATTGGTCTAAGATATGAAATATAAATTTGGTTAAGTGATGAACGTTTTAATTTGAACTTCAACATTTGCATGGTGCCTAGGACTTTTGAGGCTGTAGAAGTAATTTGGGATATATGTTCGTGCCAGGAACCATCTTTACTGAGAGTTACCCCAAGATGCTTATGGTTATTGACAGATATTAAATTTGTGTTATTAAATATTAATTTGGGATCGTCTCTGTCAGCCAAAGAAAATGTTACTACTTCTGTTTTTGAAGGATTAAAGTTAACCAGCCACTGTTCAGACCATGACGAGATTTTTTGTAAATCAGAGTTAAGAATGTCTTCGATATCTTTTATGTTAGAGGAAGTAACTGCTAATGAACTATCATCTGCAAAAAGTCTTGTGGTGCTTATCAGAGATTCGGCTATATCATTGACGTATATAAGAAATAACAGGGGGCCGAGCACAGAGCCTTGAGGAACACCAGCATTTATGTATTTGGTTTCAGAGAAAGATGAACCTATAAATACCCTTTGCATCCTGTTACTAAGATAATTTTTTATCCAATTATTTAAATTGCCAATAATTCCATATTGTTTTAGTTTGAATAACAACCCAGAGTGCCAAACCCTATCGAATGCTTTTGATATATCACAAAAGACAATACAAGTAGTTTTTTTCTCGTCAAAAGCCTTACAAATTTGATGATACATATCAATTAGTTGAAAAACAGTTGAGTGACCAGGAAGAAAGCCAGACTGGTTTTTATAAATAAGATTATTTGAATGTAAGTAATTATATAAATGTTTAAATATTACTCTTTCCATTACCTTACCAAGACAGCTAATTAATGAAATCGGTCTATAGTTAGAGGAATTTCCTTATCGCCTTTTTTAAAAAGTGGCATTACATTAGCTAACTTTAAATTATTCGGATATGAACCTTCTTGTAAAGATCTATTAAAAAGTATACAAAGCGGTTTACATAAAGTTTTTGATGTTTCTTTTAGCATACGATGACTGATTTCATCAGGACCGCACGCCTTTTTAACTACTAAGTTTGACAATATATCAGACACTTCTTGTTCAGTGATTTGTATGTTATCTATGAATGTATCAGTTTTAGACAAAAAAATTGGAAGGCTAGAATTAGAGTCGTCTACAGTGGAAATTGACGTAAAGTAGTCATTTAAAGTATTAGCAATTTCTTCGTTAGACACCGAATAACCATTGTTTTCATTTTTAAGAGGAGGAATTTTATTACATTTTGCTGAATTTTCTTTAATTAATAATTTGACAAGTTTCCAGTATTGCGAAGGATTGGAGTTATTTAAATCATGTAATGAATACTCAATGTTATTAAAAAATATTTCTTTTGCATGCTTTTTCATATTGTTGACTTTTTTCCTGATTTGTTTATATTTATTCCAGTCCGAAATATTGTTGGTTTGCACTGCTTTGTGTTTTAACCTGTCACGTTTCCTAGATGTTTTGCGTATTTCATTGTTATACCAAGGCTTGTCAGAAGGGCGAACAGTTACGAAATATGTTGGAATGCATGATTTAGCAATATCTAGAAATTTGCTGGTAAACGAAATACAGGCTTCATCTACCGAGTTATTTCGAAGGAACGACCAATCAGTCGATTGAATAATAGTATTAAATTGATTAAAATTGGCATTTTGGTAATTCCATACACGACGTTTGAAAGGAGCATCAAATTTAAAATCAATTTGGATATACGCATATGTACCAAAGTGGTCGCTTATAAGTTTATCTGTCTCAAAAATTCCAGAATCGTATTGTAATATGTTATTAGAAATAGCAATAGGATCAATTAAAGTACTTGAATGATCGCTTACGCGGGTAGGCTGTGAAATGATATTTTGCATATTATTTAAGTTCAGAATCTCCTTAAATTTTGTGTTATGATGATTAAGCTGGTCTTCATTTATATCTCCAACTAAAATAATTTTATTACTTTTCTCTAAAGCCTTTTCAATACAAATATTCAATTTATCCCAAAAGTCTACTGTATAATGTGGAGGTCTATATACAGTACATATTAAGAAAGACTTGCTCTTATCTTTAATTTCAATCCAAAGTGTTTCAGGAAGAAGAAATTCTAAATCGAATAACCTTTTAGGTCTTAAGTGAGATGAAACATATATAAGAAATCCACCGGAATGTGCAGTGTTATCTTTTCTAAACATATAATCAAAACTATCTAAAAATAAAGTACTGTTATTTACATCCGTGGATAGGTGTGTTTCAGTGAAGCATAACATATCAAAATCTAAAAAGTTTTCCTTAATAAAGTTCATCTTGTTTCTAATGCTGCGGATATTCTGGTGAAGTAATGAAAAACAATGATCTACATTTTCGGGACCTGGATTCAACTCAATGTCACCAGATAACAGTAAAATCTTTAATGATATGTTTTTAAAATATCCCATATCTAATCCATCGTTGTTAAAAGATGAATGAAAATTTGTAAGATTATAATTACCATTACTGTAGTGAATAAATAAGAGTGTGTAGGAGTTATTAAGCATAACAAATATTAAAAGATTATATTTAAAGCACAATACTGCATCAGGAAATAAAACCTTTAATTTGTTGAGATATTTGAATAGTCCGTTTCTTAACCATATGAAAAAGTTTATCAGGAAAAGGCCCGGGTATGATACAAAACAAAAACTTTTAGCAACCCTCTGTCTACTGTTATAGTAAAGCCCTATTGTCACTCTCCATGAAGCTATGTCATTACCTATTAGGCAGCAAAAACAAGTCAGTAGTAATGGAGAGTAAACAAAAGACTTTACCGTTAAACAAATATGGAAAGACCCTAGGGAAATGGCAGCGATCAGGGAAACTATTTTGGGTTTGAGAAGAAAAGAAAAAAACAAAACAAAAAACCGAGCATGGTAATATGCTTGGTTCGATAGTACAGTAGAAAAGGAGTTTGTAAGCTAACATGCTGGATTTTGGATAGAAAACATTACAAAAAAAAAAAAAAAAAAAAAAAAAAAAATACATACATTATTTGGAGAAATTCCTAACAAGTACATATATCAGGAACTAAAAGTGGGATCTTATTAGTTATTGTTATAGATATCTAGGTAACAGTATGATGAATATGAAAAAGAAAAAAAAAGAATAAATAAGAAAATAAATAAATGTACATTTTTAAGCAAAAACCTTCAGAAATGACTTAGTTTGTCATGGCAAGGGGCAAAAATGCCTTTTACTGTTGTAATAAATCACTATTGGGTTATTTCTAATGTATCGCTTCAGAACTATTCAGGCGAAAAGTGCCAGAAATTTATAAATCAATTTGAAATATATTAGAGAACTGCACTTACGAGATATTGTTATGAACTGGTAAAAATAATTTCGGTCATTATAATTGAAGAAATATAGCTATTTCGATATCCTAGTTCGAAACCGTGAATTTCAAATAACAAAGATGACATTTACATATACAGTTAAATATACAAGTATACCATCATTTAACAAAGATGACATTTACATATACAGTTAAATATACAAGCATACCACCATTGAAGCAATTATCAATGTGGAAAAATTCTCTGTCAATGATATAACACAAAAATAAAAAGTTTTTAGGAAACTCTATGTTCATGGCGAACAAAATTGACTTGAACGCAGTGGTTCATCGTTATAACATAACATAAATTAATATACATGCATGAAATATACCGAGAGTGAATAAAAAATTGGTATCATATGTTTCAGTAAATAGCATAAACATATACACATAATGTATGTTAACATTTATTTATATAGGGTTTTTGGCTATCATGCAAACCATGACAGTTATGATGCAATATTTTTATATAAGCTATAAGATTTGCAGATAGCTTTTGTGTAAATTGTAAAACTAAGTTCAAATCCGTATATACCACGCTTCGTAAATGTTACTCCGTGTTTAGTTACAACTCGGTCGAAAACGAAATACGAGTTGACACTACGGAATATACCGTAAGTTCAAAAGATTAAAACGGTATAATTTCAACTGATACAACTGTACAACTGTACGTTACCGTTACCTGTCATGAAATATTTTCAAAGCACGTGGTTAACCGTTCTGTTTGAGAAAATTACAGTTATCTATCACGTGAAAGTCGAGAACAAACATGAGAATAAAATGAACTAATCAACATAATATCCCTGACTAGTCAGTAATGTAGACATAAAATACAGGTATTTCATGTTCTGTATTCAAATACTGACAAAGGACAACAGAGCGTGATCTGTACAAATAAAATTAAGTCATATAGCGAAATAATATTACATACACATACATTAAAGAAATACCCTTATGAAATGAAATAAATCACCATAGATAGCTTAGGTAAAATAACAACTATACTCTTTTTCCTATAACTAAGATGCTTGATATTGATAGGAATGAGAACAGGACGAGGGTATCTTGAGCAAGTTAAATAAGAAATTGGTATTGTTTCTTATCACATTCTTAAAAGGAATACTAATGTTTAACTAGTCGGATTGATTTGTGTTTCTTGATAAAAAAAAAAAAAAAAACCAACATATATAGATATGTCAAGTATTTACAAAGGATTTCTTATACCTTCAAAAATATGAACCTTAACGTAATATTATTATATCTAGGTCATTGGATTATTAACGCTGTATGATAATATCTTGACACTTTGTATATTCTTACGAAATAACTGGGGCAAAAAAGCAGTGATTTTGCGGGAACCGTTATGAACGCAAGGTCATAAATGACTGGAAAATAGTTACTTACAGTCAGTTTAGTGCAAAAGGTGGATATCTGCTTAGAGATTAAAATGCATTTATTCATTTTTTACCGAGTGAATTGTAAGAGACACATGTACATATATCATATACTTTATCATACAAATGGTAATGGTAAGTATTTATTGTTTAATAGTGTCTTAAATTTACATGATGACATAAATACATGACATACATGGAATTTATATAATTAGTCCTTTTTTAAACTGTCAATCACATCCATGTCTTTAATCCAAATTTTGCTGCTACCTTCTGTAACCAGTCCATACACCTTACATCCAGAGATCCATGTCTTTGCAAGTTTTTTGGCACGCACTAACTGCCTGGCCTCATAAGCGAGACTTTCGCGAAATTTTGTCAAGTTCTCTTGAACAAATACACCGTCTCCCAAAGATTTCCTGGCAGAATATACACGCTGACGAGCCTTGGAATTGGTGAATTTTACGATAACCTTTCGGTTATAATTGTCTCTTGGACGACCAAGCCGATGACACCTGTCGATATCACTGCTTGATAGGTCAAGGTGTTTTGACCTTGCATGATTGAGAATTTTTTCCTCGACATTCTCGTCCCATTTACCCGTGTCGCCAGGAATGCCGTAAATATCAAGGCACATTCTTCTTCCATATTGGTCTAGCTCATCGGTTTCTACCTTAGCGGACTTGAGTTCATTTTTAAGTTTTTTATTTTCTTCCTTTAGCAAAGAAATTTCATCAGTGAGTAATTTGGTTTCAGCTTGTACCAATGATTTGATCTCAAGTTTTACTTCATTAATAAGGTCGTGTTTGATTTCTTTGCTGATCATCGCAGCTAGCTTTTTGAGGTCTTCCTCAGATAAACCCATGTTTGATTTGAAAGATAATTGACCTTTGGGCGTGTGAATATGTGATATGGTAGGCTGTAGCTGAGTATCGGAATCAGTATTTGGTTCTTCAAAAGGGTCAAAATACGTGCTACAGTCACTATCAATGTCCGATTCTATTATCGATTTGTGTTTCTTGTTGATCTGATTGCTTGACGGCGAGGGTTTACTGCGCTGGCGCCTCCTTTTGTTCGGCATTGATATGGCGCGAAACTATTGTTCCTTTGTTCATCAATGAAATGTCAATAAATTACCTCATATTTTCCATCGATTAGACCAAAATTTTATATCCTTATATATTACTTTAATGACTCATATTCCATGTAACATTTCCTATCCAGAAAGTTAACTTTACACTGAAATTTCCATTATTTTATCTAGCTTCAAACAAAAACATGACGGTTCACACCGGAAACAATTTGATCAAGTTTTTTTTTTTTTTTTTTATTCCCATAATACTTCCAGTACATCTCATTAAAAATTGTTTTGTATTTTTCCACTTATACTAATACTTCACTTATTATCGTTTCTGCATATTTTCACGTAAAAACATCGGAAAATATGAAAGATTTTATTCTGACTGTGGGGAGGGCTGTTTTCTAATGTTGTTATAACTTGTAGCCCGACCCCTTTGCACTATATGTAATTATGAAATTTTTGATGAACATCTAGTATTTACCTGATTGTATTGTGTGTTTATGTTTGCTGAAATGAATTAGTTGCAATAAAATATTATTAAACAAAAGTGTATGAGATTTCTACAAGCATATGCACAGTATAATCCTGTATCTTGTGCAAAGGTCAGCCAGGCGTGCCGTGCCATAACTGATGAATCCTACATTGGATATCCTTTAACAAGTTAACAGTATATTGGAAATATACAATGTTGAACAAAGAAAACTGTCATTCATTTTCAAATTGGTATAATGCTTATCCCTTTTCTGTGTTTGCATTTCTAATGAAACTATTCAAATTTGCATAAACATAATCAAAAAGACAGATAGATCTACCTGATTTACAATGACTATTTCAACCACACACATTAAATTGTGGGGTCTAGTAGTAGAATCAAAATGTGTGTGTACATCTGTCTGTAGAGAATCACATTTATTTATAATCACATCTGTTCACATCTACCAACAATCTATCAGTCCTTTTTATTCCTGGGAATATTACTAGAATTTCAGCATTTTGTATAAATATGCTAGAGTTTTACACTGGTCTCAAGCGTGAACAGATTCATGGTAGTGATAAAATACATGAATACTTCAATAGCTTGTTTAAGCATGCATGTAAAGTCCCTATTTCAGATGATTTTAATGAGAGAAAAAAAATCTCTTTAAATTGGTTAATTATCTCACGACCCTTTGCTGTATAAGTAAATGTTGTTATCTAATATTTATTACAATTTAGTTACTACTGGAATAATTATGAGCATTTTCGTTCAGTTTACAAGTACGTCTTTTTATCAAAGTAAGTGTTTGAGTGACTTAGGTTCTAATTTTGTAATTAAGAACCTTGACAGATTGTTTCCAAAGGACTTAGAGAGTACATGTAAGATACATGTATCTATCTTCTGTTATCTGGCAAGTTGGTCCAATTTCTAATTTGTTTCATTTTTCAGGAATTTCAACAGTTCCATGTACTTGCGTACAAAATGAGGACTTTAAGTAAAATATGAAGACTCTCTTCTCTATTTTGTTTTGTATTTTAAACAAAGAATTTCATTATTAAATTATATAATAATTCATAGACATGATACAAAATTTAACTAAATGTACATAACATTCAACACAGTAACAAAGTAGAGGGCAATATATAGTGCAAACTGACTCTACCTCCATTAGTCATTAAAATCACTTGATGCATTGTAATTAAACACCATATTTGAAACCTCAGTAAAATTGTAGATTCCTTTTTGAAAAAATGATGAGAAGTTTTAGTGAACCAATTTTTAAAAATTAATATATAGACACTTTATGTGATGACAAGATTCCTTTTGTCTAGAAAAGGCTATGCACCCCCCACTTCACATAAAGAAACAAAAGACAGCCTGAAGTTGTTGTAGGGGGTCGTTCCTGAAAAATTTACAAACCCTCCATTGAAAGTTTGATCCACAATAAACACAGTGAATTCAGCATAAGATATTACCATGTAACCTTCCTTAGTTTTATGAAAGACAAACACTGGGGATTAAAATATTTGTAGGAATTCTCTGCATAACTCTTGTGATACAGTTTAATAACTGCATTCAGGCTTATTGCCTATGTGAAGCAGTAAAAATAGCTTACATTAGATTAATGAGGCAGTAGTATTTACATATGACAGAAGTATTGGAGAAAGCATATAAAGAGGTAGGAACTATTATTTTTTTTCTATCCATAGGAAAAGATGACAACCATTAACTGTGCATTTACTTTAGTGAATGCCAGATTTCTGATGAAAAGTAAATAAAATCTATCGGTATTGGTTTGTTATATACCAGAGCTGTCAGAAACGGTGACTTACTCTCCCCATCAAACACTTACCAACAAAGAGTCCCGAATGAGCAAACTAATGGTCGCAACTTCTAAAATCCTTGAACATGTTCACACATTGCACAGTTTCTGAATTCTTACCATCAGAAATTTAGGTAGTACTTATAAAAGAATTTACAACAATACAGTTACTCCTGACTAAACCTAAAACTCATCTTTCAAAAATAATAGAGTATTGCAGCATCTAGATCTGTTTAAAAGAAAAAGTAGAGACTTGTACACACAGCAGTAAAAAGTAAGTACCATTTTTTCACCTATATAAGCATTTGTTACTGAACATACTCTAAGTATGCCATTACTTTCTTCCCAGTAAGTCCTTATACATATATCTTATTTAAAATACAATGCATTGCCGTTCATCCCTGAAAATGTTTGCTAAATGAACACCTTATTTGGCACTGTTGGTTAAGGTACTGTGAATCACAGACTGGGGAATACAAACTGGAAACTGTTAGTGTATCCACATTTCATGAACCTGACTCTCAATTCTTGCTGATAGTTGTTTTGACTTTGAAACAGTTGGTTCAAGGGAGAATTCATTAAAGCAAATTTTCTATTTATACTTCAGTTGCAATCAAGATCCTTTCTGGCCCGGAAAGTACGCTGATGCTAGTGGTGGAGGTTGAGAATGCACGGCTTTTGGTACAACCACTTGTTGCTGACTGAGTCGAGAACTGATATTAGATCCTAAACCTGCATGTATGACTGGTGGTGAGCTGCTTCTTGTTGAAGAGACACCACGTACAGCTATTGCATCTTCCCGTTTCGAGAAGTATCTTGGATCTAACGGCGGATCACTGAAAATAGTATGATTAGCATTTACAATCATACAACCAGAATACAGAATGTTTTGCTAACAGAATGCATTTATAAATCTGTGTGGTATTTACTTGGAGTGTCATTATGAAGAGGTAGTATGAGTTAAAAGAGAATATGTGAAGTACTGGCTGAGATATTTGAAAATGTCAAAGTTTTTGCATGCAGATGGAGAGGGAAGTATGACAATAACTCTACATTTTCTTCAAAAACAACTGAGTTAAAAATGAGCTTTTCACCATGTTTACAACTTTGAACAGAGACTTACTTTTCTTTGTCACCAACTGAATGATTTGAATGGTTGGACCCTGGTGAACTGTGTCGACTTGTTGGTCTTATTTCCTCTGGAATAGGAGGTGCCCCATTGCGCACGGAATTTGGCATAGGCAGCCCGCTCTTTCTTGGATTACCAGGATTGTACTGAACCTGTAATATAGGTGATTTGATATTTCTGATAATGGCTAATATCTTTCTTCAGCAAAAGACATATTTAAAACTAATGGTATTCTAAAGCAACTATCATAGCTGACTCTTTATGCATTCATATATGTCAAGGCTGCACAGAAGTCGAGATGACAGAAGTGTAACTAAATAGGTAAATAAATTTTAGTAACTTTATGTTCAAAAGGAAAATACCCTGCAAATGTATCTTCTCTTTTATATAACATTTGCTGATAAATTGATATCTATCTCAGGGCATAGGACTGCAGAAGTAAAACACTTATGTGTAAGTCAAATATTCCCAATACAATAGAAGTCAGACAGATCATAAAAGGAGAGCACAAACCATCCTACTATGAATGTGTGAATTTTTTAAATGAACTATTAAAAAAATACCTGAGGTACTTTATGTTGGTTAGGGTAAGGTCTAGGGATACCAACGCCTACACCCCTGTCCCCTCCAGGGTGGGTGTGGTTTGATATTTGCGTTGATCCATAACTTGATGTACTGTAGTTGTGCTGCAATGGAAGGCATGTAATATTGCTGTAAATACTTAGTACAAAATCACAAAGTTTAAAACTTTTTACAAGACCACTGTCATCCTTTAGCACAGCTGTACCCAAATCAAAAGTACATTGTATTAAACATCCAGCAGACTATATCCAGTTTAACACTTTGTTTTCCAACAAATGTGACGTATATTAAAATGCTTTCTTTTGATGTAAACATATCTTTTTTATTTTCAAACAGGAAAGATAAACACAGAGTTCCCTAAGCCCATCAAATCCAAGCAAACTCAAATTGAAACTTCAGACTTTTCAGAAAGGGAGACTGTTGAAAGAAAAACACTAAATTCTCTGCCCTTACAGCTAAACTCTATATTTTGTATAATAAAATGAAAACAAAAAAATATAGATTAATCATAAGCACTTTTGTTGCAGACAAAACAGAAAAAAATCTACATAACTATATAAAAGACAGCTCACCAAGGCAGTCCCAGAGGGCCTGAAGTTGGTGCCTGGCCCTGGCATCTCAAAGGTACCTGCTCTCTGGTGGTGTAACTGTGTCTCATTTATCTGTTTGTTCAACCACTGAATCACTGAAGCAGAAATATAATTATCAAACTAACATGGTTCTGAAATAAACATTGTTTTCAACATTGGACACTCTGACAACTTTTCATCTATCTAATGGAACAATCAAACGTATTATTGAAAAGTCAACAATCCTGAATATAAAATCTAATTATCTACATTGGTTTAGATCATAAAACTGTACAGTTAAACTTATATGCTTATTCTGTGATTTTTATAATTAATATAACAGGCAATCTGAGATACTTTAACCCTGAACATGCTGAAATTTTGTAATGGATTTGCCCAGCTTTAAATTTGGAACAGTCCATTCAAAGTTTAAGGGATTTCAATATCAAAATACAAAAATGGAGCTACCAACAGTACAGATCCTGGTCAGACTGCACGGATGTGCAGGCTGGCCTGGCTCTATACTGGTGGCAAAGGCTAATCACTTTCGGTTCCAGCAGGTTAAGAGTTAACCTTTTAACAACATTAGGCATTATTTAAAAGAATGATCTATTTCAACATGTATTTGAAAGTTGCAGCAAAACCACAGTAATAAGATGAAGAAGACTTTTGAAGTACATGATGCATAAATATGTGCAGGATAATGAGAGAGAATATTACAGAAATGTAGTTAGAATAACCAAACATAACATTTCATGACTTCATTAACAAAACCAGTGTTCTCTTCAACTGTTAAATTTCCACCAATTTTTTCCCCCTTACTGTTATGCATGATTTTCCACTTATACCCTATGTAGATATTCTTTATTTCCTCCATCAGGAGAGCACATAATTTATGCACGACAAAATAACAAAACAAGAGAGCATAAATATTACAACAGGGAAACTACAGAGAAAGAGTCTATATACACATATACATATACACATATATACAATGGAAACAATATTAAATTTCCAAGGATAAACACATATGTCAATAATACACAATTTGCAAGTATTAAAGCACGCGTGCACACACACATGCACATTATAATATTAAGACGATTTTGCATATACCAAACAATTCGACATAACCGAAGCTCAAGATAAACATTTTATGATAAAACAAAGTGAAACTGGAAATAAAGAATTGGGATAGAAAAATGGGTTTGAAATAGACGAAAATTCGACTTATACGAATTCGAGTTAACGGTAAATAGAAAGAAGACCAATCAGTTTCAACAAAAGCACCGCAGAGGTACACCACCACACATCTGTTTTATTTGTCAAACATGAACTTGCAAGTACCTACCCATCCAAAAGCCAATACATAAAAAAACAACAAAAAAACAAAACAAAAAAACTAAAGAGATGAAAAAAAATGAGCAAAGGGGTGGGGGGTTCATTTTAGGTTGGAAAGTACCTACTCATCCCAGAAAAAAAAGAAGGCCATGATAGCCCTGGGTTGCTCACCTAAGTACTTTGACTGTGGGTCTGCTGTTGAGCAAACTTTAGAAGCAAAATAACAGGTTCTGATCTGAAGAATACTTTATTTTCACCCCAGGGACATAATTTCTACATACTTGGTAAATGTCCACCAGACAATGCAAATACAAAAATACAAAACATCTAATCTGTAAGGCGTACTGTTAGAGATAAGAAGATTTTTTAAGTCTTTACTATATAAGCCTATGTAAAATCAAGTGACCCCAGGGCAGGGCCATAAATGACCCAAGGGACATAACTTGAACAATCTTGGTAAGGGACCCAAGATAATGCTCCAAGCAAAATATCTAATGTCTATAGCTTATGGTTTCTTACATGAAGATTTTAAAAGATTAAATATTTTACACAAATAGGACCCCTGGGTAGGGCCAATTTTGACCCAAGGGATAAAATTTCAACAAACTTGGTAGAGGTCCACTGCACAAAGCTTCATGCCAAGTTTCGGAATACTAGGCCCTATGGTTTCAGACAAGAAGATTTTTTTAAAGATTTTCATCTATATTTCTATGTAAGAACATGTGACCCCTCAGACATGTCCAACAATAACCTCAGGGACATTATTTGAACAAACTTGGTAGAGGTCCACAAGACAACACACCAAATTTCAGATCTCTGGGCTAAGCAGTTTTAGACAGGATGATTTTTAAAGTTTTTCATTCTTGTGGCCATAGCAACCAGAGTTCTTCATCTTTCAACAGCTTCATGCAAGGAAAGTTCCTGCAAAGTTTAATCAACTTTCACCGAATGGTTTAGGAGATGTTATTTAAAGTAAAAAGTTGACCACACACAATGGACACAGTGCAGTCACAATACATAGTGCTATGGTGAGCTTAAAAAGCAAAACAAAACAGAAATGAAAAACACATTTTTTTAAGGTGGGTCCCATTCAGGGATTGGGAAGTACCTACACATCCTGTGTAAGTAAATAAATAGCTGAGTTCTTGGCCTTGTTATTTCCCAAAAGAAGTTTTTTTCCTCTACAAGTCCATGCAAAACCAAAGTGACCACTTGATGTGGCTAATTTTGACCCTAGGGACATAATATGAACAATCTTGATAGAGGTCTACTAGAGGATGCCTCACATCTAATTACAAAGCTCTGTGTAAAGCAGTTTTAGTGACCAAGATACTTTGTATTATTGGCGTTTAACACCAGTTTCAACAGATGTGGTCATATCCCTGCAGTCAGAAACCTAACAAGACCTTAGTATTCCTGGATATCCAACAAGTTTACTAACCAATCACTTTGTAAGTTACTACTTTATCACTTGATTAAGAGGTGAGGAACTAATGACCTATGGATATGTTGTCTGAGATCAATTATCAACAAGAAATTTTGCCAGTCCCTATGTAGACCGAACCAAGAACCCCTTAATTGACAATCCCATGCTCTACTGATTGAGCTAACTGGGTCAGCCCTCTTCAATACATTATTTTCTTTACTCTCTGACTGTCTTTAACTTCACTTTATTGTTTATTCGTAAAATAATAAATAGTTTACCATTTTCATTGGTTTTCAGCAGTTCTCTACACTCCTCCAGTTTCTGTACAGTGGTTTCATATTTTTCTTTCAAAGATTTACTCTGTAAGATATTACATACAAAAACAGTAAGATTTTTTTAATGCAGAAGTCTCTCTTACCCTTATGGACTACAATTTTTTTGCAATACAAGGACTTGAAGTCTGTTATATCACAGCTCAAAACACCTGTATGGAATGTCTGAAATATACACAGTCAAAGAAAAAAAAAACATATACACAATTTTCTGTATCATGTTTGCAGTGAGTTCCAAACAGACACCCTGGATCTTCAAACTATAAACAAAATAACAACCAGTTATCATGACTTTTTTTTATCTAATCAAATCCAAGCCCAAGGTAACATTACATTATTACAACTAGAAACACATTGATTCTAAGTATGCTTGTAAACTGACCTCTTCTGTTCTATGACTTAGATCATTCTTGGATGTGGCAAGTTCTTGGCGTATTTTCTCTAACTCATTCTCCTTCTCATTCAGAAGTTTCTCTTGCTCTGTAGCAATCTGGGTCCGTAACTTTATCTGTCAACAAATAAAACATACCAGTGAAAAAAATGGATAAGAAAATTAAGATTATTAGTAGGAATAAACTACACTGTTTTAATCAACTATTTGAGAATAAAGTTGAAGTCTATTCTACGAATATCCTGTATAAAAGCTTTTGTTTTTTGCTACATGTATTTCAGCTAATGTCCTATAATATTTCAGTAATTTAGGAAGATAGCTTTGTTTCTGAAATGTACCAGTTACCAGATCCCTATGTTCCTAGAATTATTGTAAGAAAATGCCAGCTTTCTCATATTAACATTGTGTAGGTTGTCAAGCCAATGAATCTGTGAGAAGTTACAGTGGTGTATTAATTAAAGATCTTAACCACTTAATTACACAGACAAGCTATCAGTAAAAATGCACCTTTTACAATAAACATTTTAAATATTATGTAATAAATGATTCACAAACCACATACCTATTCTTTCAATATTATGACACAGGTAACAACAACTTACTTTTCCATGATAGTTCTTTATTTCCCCCTGTAGTTTTTTGATGATTTCATTTCCTTTCATGAGTTCCTCTGACATAGCCTTCATTTTATTGTTTAGTTTATTTATCTCCTTTTTCTGTCCATCAATGTCACTTTCATATCTTTGCTGAATTAAAATAAAACAAGAAATTACTCCAAAAAAAAAAAAAAAAACCTCCAACTTACAAGTACAAAAATGTTATAAACATAACTGTGCAGGTTCATCAGTTTGTTTTACAAACAGTAAGTCCTTTCTTAAGCATGTAAAAGGTCATGCCAATGCTACATGCAGAAAAAGAAAAAAATATCCAACTTGTTGAAATAAGTTAACGAGACAGATATTTGGACATTTCAATTACTAGATACCAGGGGCATAACAATGAAATTAAAGTAATATGGTTGAACTAAAAAGAATAGACAAAAAAAAAGTTAAACTGAAGAAGATGTAATAAATCCTATCTACATGTACCTTCTTCTCTTGCTCTGCTCCTAGTAGGTCAGTCGATTTTGTTAATACTTGTTCTTTATCTTTAATCTCCTGCTCAAGAACTGCAACTCTCATACGTAACTGGTTGATTATCTTCTCTTGTTCATGATAGTCTGCATCTGTTAGAAGAAAATACAATGTTATGTGAAATTAAATTCTGAAACAGGTCTCACATTTTCAAGACAATTTATGTTGGCAAGAATTAACAAGGGTGAAAATTACTACAAGCATAAAATTGTTCCTTCAACATGTATAAATGCAAATGAAGTTTGAAGTCATTTCCTCAGTTATTTTTGAAGTTCAGTGACAGTAAAGGAGTGACAGAGTGTCAAAAAAATATAGAACAACTTCTACCGCAATTATATTTCTACTAAAGAACTAACAATAATTATCTGATTTGTGACAAAAAAAAATCACCTGTATGATAAACTGAACTTGTGATCATTCCTCAATTTTGTATGCTTTAAAACAATAACTAATGATGCATGTACTGGACTGCTATGTTAGTACAGAAGTCTGTGACAAACATATAGCAAACTTTTTTTTTCAACTTTACCTAATGATGAATTTTGTTTTCGTAAGCCTTGTATATCTTGTTTTATATGAGAATTCTCCTCCTCCAAAGTGGAGAGTTTAGACTTTAAATCTCTAATAGATGCTTCATTTTTGTATCTTCTTTCTGTGAGGTCCTGAAAAGTGACAATGGCAAAAGGAAATAATAAAAAAATAAGAGAATAAAATTCAATCTATTGAAAACATGTAACATTCAGTCTAAAGATGCCTGAAAGACACACTGGCTACACTAACCTTCAAGAGGCTTTACTCCAGATTTGATTTAAAAAATATTTTTTACATAAATTAAATATCTAGATGCCGTGAGATTATAACAACATGATATTTTACTTCAAAACTGATTATAAAAGTCAAAATAGAACAAAAAAATATATATTCGCTTCAGCCAAATTTGAACTCTGGACCCTCATGTTAACAAAATTATACCAACGCTTTTACTGTCACCACTATCACTGCATGTGTAATTGTAGTTACTTACTTTAAATGTTATACAATATAGTTATACTGTCGCGTTACAGTATAGTACTATGATAGGAAAAAAATTGATTTATAATGTGATTATCTCACTTATTTTTTGTCAGTTAGTTAGTTTTTAAGCATTAGTCATGGATATTACAAGAAATTTATAATACAAGAAAACTTTTTTTTTTTGTCATCTAAAGGCCAGCCCCTTTAAAATTCTTGATCTGGAACTATGTTTTGATGCAATATAAATTTACACAAATAAATGCTTGAAAGCAAGAAGAAATAAATTTGACTGAAGTAGAATTCAAATATTCAAAGTGTTAACAATAGTCAAATCTTTTCAGTAACTATTTCTTACAAAATATTTATGGAAACTTACTTAATTCAACAAGGAAATTGAATTTGTCTGAAATATAATTCCATGCATGCAAACACTTTCAGTGTGTTACATTGTTGAGGAAGTTGAACACTGGACAATTCTGGAAACTTTATATACATTTAAACCTAGACTTATAAAAAATCCTTTACTGTAAAATTATCCACCCAACTAGTAATTATGAATTAAATTTACTAATGTATATCCTACATTTTACATGCAAGCAAACCAACTTCAGATGTAAACTATGTATATACAGGTTGAACAACTAGGCAGTCTCTGCCAGTACCTTATTAACAGCTTCTATATCATACAGTCTACTCTCTAACTGTTGAACCATTTTACTATGTGACTGTTCTAACTCTCTTCTTTCTTGCTCCTGTCTCTGCTGACTTGTCGACTGAAGCTGTTGAAAACAAACATTGAAACTTAAATATTAAAGTTACCCAGTCTAAAAAAGAACTGTAAGAAACTAGAACTGTGTCCAAAGGACACGGATGCCCCCACTGTGCAGATGTGAGCAGGTTCATTTAATGTCTACAAAATTCTGTTCTTATCATAGCATTTCAAATGAAATTTCCTCAATTCATGTATTAATGATAAAAAAGTCACCTAACTCTTGAGGCATCATATTTGGTCTCTTTACAGATGGAATACAATATTAGTGTCTGAATAAAACTGAATTTTGAAACACATGTATGGTCTCCTTTACTTCCATCTACACATTAAGGTTGTTCATCCCTGGAAGTTTAAGCAAAATCTGCCATCCGGTTTAAGAGGAGTCGCGTTCACAAAATTTCTATATGGTATATAGTGAAAAAATCAACAAAGGGCCATAATTCTGTTAAATTTGGTTGCAGCAAAAATTCCTTCCTTAACTACCATCTACACATTAAGGTTGTTCATCCCTGGAAGTTTAGGCAAAATCTGCCATCCGGTTTAAGAGGAGTTGCATTCACAAAAATCCTACATAGTATATAGTGAAAAAATCAACAAAGGGCCATAATTCTGTTAAATTTGGTCGCAGCGAAAATTCCTTCCTTTACCACCATCTACACATTAAGGTTGTTCATCCCTGGAAGTTTAGGCAAAATCTGCCATCCGGTTTAAGAGGAGTTGCGTTCACAAGATTTCGGGACGTACGGACAGACGTTCGGACGGACGGACAACTGCAACGCTATATGCTCTCCACTTTGTGGGGGCATTAAAAGGCAATGCCTCTTAATTTTTACTGATTCCAAACACAAGTACCACTTCGATTTCTTTCAATATTTCAATTATGGTGTAAGGGAGGTAACTGCTTAGGACATGAATTGTACCTACTGGTACCGTATTACCATCCTTGTTATACCATAAAATCAACTCAAAATCTTCATCCCTAGTACTCGGTCCCTCTCATTTAAATACCTGGAGCAATGGTGCCTGTATTTCTATACCAGATGTAGCCAAATGGTTGGTTTAAAATTTATGAAATGATATGTTAGACAACTGACTTCTTCATCAAGCTTTTTCGATAACTGTTGGAAAGATTTTACTTTTCTCAAGGTTGAACATGTTACCTGGTATGCTCTCTCTTTTTCCACAGCAATTTCTTGTTTATGTTTAGCAATCTGGTCATTCAATTTGGCTGTCCACTCTGCCTTCAAGTTGTCTAGTTCTATGGTTTTAGAGTTCAAAAGCTGTAAAAGAATAGCTATACCTATATAATTTTCCTTTCATCTTTACCCAGAAATATCGGTACCTATACATACTGACCCTCAGTCTTGTGGCAGCATGCAAGATGCAGTTGTACATACATTTAAACTCTTAGTCCTCACTAACAACACTTTATTTGTATTTATGTGACCTTAAATCCAGACATTATTTACCCTAATACTAAATACACAGTGTTCTATCTAAGCACTTCTCAGATAACATGACACGTTTTTTTTTTACTTTCTTTCTATTTTTAAAAATCATAAATGTAAATTTGAAAACACACACCCTTCTAAGTAGCAGGCAATAACACATAAAAGTATTATTTAACAACACATATTGTACACTGTTGAAAATGAGCAGGTACAGCTGAGCTTACAATTCAGTTCTACAAAAACATATCATTTCATATCTAAACCAGTAACAGTTTAATAACTGACAGGTGTACCTCTTGTGTAGTTTTCAGTCTGTGGTTTAAATCTGTGTCTGTATGCTCTAACCTCTGCTGCAGTAAACTGTTTGTCTCCTAAAATATAGAAAACTGCATATTTGTTCATATTTTCTACAGATAACCTATTAGCTAAATTTTATATAAGTACTTTCTTATGATTTTTCTACCTGTATACATCTTGCTCAGGCAGAAATCTTCACCCCCTGAGCATTCTGTGTTAGAATTTTACTGCTTACCTCCAACAAGGTGTGACCACAGAACTTAAGATTGATCAGAGCTTTAAATTTCCTGGCTCAGTAAGAGCTGTATCAGCTCTGTGGTCATGCACTTGATTTTGCTTTCTCAGGTACCTGGTTTGCAGGTTAAACCACAACATAAGGTGTGCCGTTGGACAAAGACAACTAACAGCAGTGCATCTTTGAGTGGGTGCAAGAACTGACAGCTGTATGAAGTGATGACCGATTCTACTTTCCTTACAAAGTTACTGAACTGATCTAAAAAGGTGTTTTAAGAAAAAGTTTGATTAAATATAAACTAGGAAATTTTTTACAAGTCAGCTATTACATCAGACAATAAGTTGTTTATAACTATAACATTAAACTGAATTTACATACCTTGAACTGTTTCAGACAATCAGCCAGATATTTTTTCACGTCTGCATCTGAGCCTGGTACAAACTTGAGTGACAAGTGGTTCAGATGTTTGAAAGGATTGGTCTCTACTATATTCAAGGTGGCTGTAGATCTGTCACCATTGTAACTGCCCTGGCTGATTATGTGAATGACAAACCTGAAGTTCGCAATAGAGAAACATACTATAAATCTCAAACCAGATTTTCAATGCATACAGATAGTTTCAAAGTTCATCATGTGACATCCCAGATATCTTGTACCAAATATGGAATGAAAATGTTAAATAGACACATAATTGAGAAAATGACAAAATGATACAACTTCCTGCACACTGTGTTTCATGTATTTCTCTATTTGAAAAAAAATGGGTCCATGACAGTAATATACAGCCAATTTTAATAGAGTTATCTAATTTACTGAAAAATAATCAGAACTGAATTCAAAATATTAAAATCAAAGATATTTTAGCCCAATGTTAGAAGAAACATTTCATTAGCAGATTAAGTCAGACTTAAGCAGAAAAGAATTTGTAAATGAAATAAAGATTTCTACAAACTATCTGAATCAAACTTTACACCTATATTTCACCTAATTACTGCCATATGCCTTGAAAATGTGTCACTCCATTTTATAACTAAAGCTTTGTACCTTCACTGCTACTGTTGTGACTTACACATAATTGCAAAAATATTAACTGGCTTACTTTGGTATATCTTTGTGTTCCTCTTTCAAGCACATTTCAAGCAGGTCCACAAACTTCTGTGGGAAAGCTCCAAAATCTACCAACAAACCTTGCTGCATCTTTAAACTGAAATAAGATGTTCAAATTTTTGTAAAGGGGTAAAAGTATTCATATTTTGGGTACAGTGAAATTAGATTTTGTTTTCAACCAGTCCGAGAAGAATCTGGCATTGTTTGCACACATTGTATATTAATCATTAAGTCTTGTTCATCTTGAAATCAGTGCCTTCTGGGGAAGACAGATCCATTTTATTCTTTTACGTCTTTTATCAGTGTACAACATAAAGAAACGCTGCCACAGATTTATGCAAGGAAATGAAAACATCTGATAGTTTAAAAATGTTTTTTCCCATCCTTGACAGCTTTGTTTGTGTTATAAAATGTGGCTTCAAGTCTAACAAGGAGCAAAAATGTTACAAAACAACAAACTCTTCAATCCATCATCATTATAATTAACCAATCAGTTATACTTGTAACCAACCTTTGGAAGTCCTCCTCTCCAAGTCTCAATGTATACAGGAAAAACAAATCCTTCTCATCCGTAAGCCTCACAACTAGCTCCTGAAATATGCAAAAATATATGCAAATCAATGGTTCACATAATGAGTAACAGACTTTCTTTACACACCTGACAAATTTTTACAACTTGTACATGTAATTTAACACGAAGGTATTAACTGAACACAATTCTAATGAAGTGACTATAATATTTTCTACAAAACATCATCGCTTTCTGTCAAAATATAATGTTTGCATTAAGAAACACTACTAGAAACAAAGAGGTACAAAAACACTAAGTTAGTTCTACCTTTCTTGTTGTTGGTGCTGTAACTGTTGTCATCTCCATCTTAATGGATACAGAACCCCGTCTAGAAATAGAAATGAAAAAAATGAGCTGCTGCACTTAGAGGGACATTCCTGATCCCCCCCCCCCCCCCCCACCTTTAATCTGGTTATTCAGTATAATAATAGTACTTTGACTGCTTTGTTCAGTATAATAATAGTACTTTGACTGCTTAACTAGTAAAAATACACAGTCTTTTGCACAGTCATGGCAGTCAGCTAAAGGAATGCTGTATATATAAACCTTGACTCTATTTTAAAATAATCTTTGAAAATTTCATGCACTCAGTTCATTACTGATCTGGAACAGTATCAGCAAGGTAATCTGATAGTCAAAAGTTCAAATCAGGATTACTGAACATTGCTCATTTTCCCCTAGGACTGTTACAGTTGGAGGTTCTACAAAGATGAAAAATGTTGCAGCAGGACTTTGCTGAGTCTACTATAGAGATAAAAAAAAAGGCAAAAGAATTGGTTTAGTTGGATAAGGAATATCAATAAAAATTAGTTTGTTATACTTTCTGTATTTCGAAAACTTGATGCAAGAGCAGATACTGCTGTACACAATAATTATCATAATATTTCCTATGATGGGGTGTTTGTCCAAATAGGAAGTAAAATAATCCACTTACTAATAAGGAAGTTATGGCCAATGTTAAATGTTTTCGGACTGACTGACGGATGGGCGGACCGTTGAAAACTATATGCCTCCCTTCGGAGGCATGATAATATTCACTTACATGTAGATAAAACTTAAATGGGTAAAAGTGGGAAATTGTTTATATCACATCACATGAAAATGTATCCTTTTTCTTCTGATCAGGGTCTTTCGAAAGACCCTGTTTTGATATACATTTCATAACACAGAAATTTACAAATCCCTTTTAAAGAGTTTGAATATAAAACAAGTAAAAGGAGTTGAAGTATGTTGACTTGAATATAGCAATTTCTCAGTCTGTGAAATAACACACAGGCCCAAAGCCAGCGACTTGTATAATTGTGGCCGGGCCTACAAATTCTGGCAGACCACCCAACAGACCTGTAATTAATAACTCAGCTTCAAGACCTTAGTTTTTATAGTTAGAGCCTACAAAATCTAAACTGAGCATATGGATTTTCTTGAGCCATAAACCTGAATGGCCTACATACTTGGAAAATTATTTTGCAAAATGATTTCTAAAAAATGCCTAATTTGTGACTTTGTCAGAGTAAAGATATATCCCAAGACTGTATCCATTCAGTTATTCCTGGCTCCTGCTAACTTTGGTACATCTGCAGAACATAATCTATCCATTTTTTTTTCATTTATTAATCATTTGTATCACTTTCTCATATAACTCACATACACAGATGAGTACAAGATTTAAGTTAATAAATATTTTAGCCTTAGGTTTGGCTGATAGTTCAAGATAGCGAAAGCATCTGATTTCATGAGTACTTCTGGTTTGTTTCATGCTTGTTGTGTATCACATATATATGGAACCTGGAACATCTTATCTGACAGACATTACTATTCAGTGGAGTCTAACACCCAGTCGTAATCGGAAATCGATTTTTGGGTCACACAGTAGATGAGTCCGGGATCAAACTTGTTATTATAAATAATTACAAGACCTCAAATTACCATTAATTTTTAGTTCTGACTCATTTATTTTACAATCGATTGCGATAAAAGTTCTTACAACTTAGATTCATCACGCTCGATGACTGCTTCCTGGGTTCCATACCAGTATTCGCACAGTATGGAGGAATGTGACTATCGTGAGAGAATCTCGCCTCTGACGGGATTTGAACCCGTGACCTTCGGATCCGGAGTCCTGCGCTCTACCCCTGGACCACGGTGCCTCCTTCACATTACCATTAAAAATGTCCACCCAGCCCCTCAGAACAAAATCTAACATACCTATCTTCTCTGTCAGGAGACTTGAAAACAACAGGAATCCTTTTGGAATACAATTCATCTGCCATTGTTTAGGTACAGTATTTTTGGATAACTGATTCAGTCGGAGGCAAAAACAGTTTTTAACTTATGGACAAAACTGTGAATACTAAAATCTTTTTTAATTCGTTCTATTCTATGTCAACAAAATGTCACATACTGTATGTATGGTATTCATTTGTTTATTGACATAGCAGCCAATCGTTAATTTCTTTTTTATCGTGTTCTGACAGGCCTGACATTCGAAAAGTCCCGCTCATCTAAATGATAGTAAATTATTTTAAAAGCGAAAAAAGTGCACTCAAACTTGAAAGTATAAATTGATATTAAAAATAAATTCCATTAAATTCGAAATGCAAGAATTGTCTGAGTATTAAAATTTTCTTTTCTGTACAGAAACTAGGAACCCCCGAAGAAAAAGATGGCATTAGAATGTTCATAAGATAATTTTTCGTTACAATGTATCTTTGTTTTCAATGCAGCACATAAACAATTTTGGGTGTGACTAATTACCGGATCTAAGTTAGATCCGCGGATCTAAGAAGTTAGATCCGCGGATCTAAGATTTTTCTAAGGACAGCGTTTCCTACGAGCAGATATTGATAAAATCCAGATATTTATTGAACAAATTGAAGAATTATATAGAAATGTATGTTTCAACCAAATTTTGAATAAATATCTTTTTTGGGGATTGAAAAATTCACGATTTATTGTCCGCGGATCTAAAATTTTAGATCCGCGGATCCAAGATTTCACTACGGACATTTAGCTTTTTAAGAGCATTGAATTAATTAAATCCAGATTTTTTATTAACAAATTGAAGAATTATAAAGAAATGTATGTTTAGACCAAAGTTTTAATCAAAATCTTTTTGCGGATTGAAAAAATAATGAGGTCCGCGGATCTAAGATTTTACATCTGCGGATCCAAGATTTTAATACAGACATCTAGCTTTTTGAGAGCAAAGAATAAATTAAATCCAGGTTTTTATTTACAAATAGAAGAATTATGTAGAAATGTATGATTAAACCATATTTTTGATAAACATCTTTTTGGGGGATTGAAATAATTATGAGATTCTGTCCGCGGATCTAAGATTTTAGATCTGCGGATCAAAGACTTTACTACGGACATCCAGCTTCTTTTTAACATAGACTTAATTAAATCCAGGTTTTTATTTGCATATTGAAGAATTATATAGAAATGTATATATCAAATATCTTTTCTTGGGATTGAAAAATTCAGGATTTTCTGTCTGTGGATCTAAGGTTTTAGATCTGCGGATCCAAGATTTCACTACGGACATCTAGCTTTTTAAAAGCAGAGAATTAATTAACTCCAGGTTTTTTATTTACAAATTGACGAATTATATTAAAATGTATGTTTTAACCAAATGTTGATTAAAAAGCTTTTTTTTGGATTGAAAAATACACGATTTTCTGTCCGTGGATCTAAGATTTTAGAGCCACGGATCCAAGATTTCACGACGGACATCTAGCTTCTTAAGAGCAGAGAATTAATTAACTCCAGGTTTTTATTTAAAAATTGATGATTATACAAAAATGTATGTTTCAACCAAATTTTTATAAACATCTTTTTGGGGGATAGAAAAATACATGATTTTCTGTCCGCGGATGTAAGATGTTAGATCCACGGATCTAAGATGTAAAATCCACAGATTCAAGATTTTACTCCGGACATCTAGCTTCTTAAGAGCAGAGAATTAATGAAATCCGGCTATTTATTTAAAAATGGAAGAGTTATGTAGAAATATGTGTTTCAGCCAAATTTTGAATAAATATCTCTTTTTGGAATTGATTGGCAGAGATATATTTTGTAAACAGAGAATTTTTCATGATAAAATTCAATTGTTTTAGATAATGAGTAACATTTGAACGAACAACTTTTACAAACTTATATGATTAAAGTTTTATAATGTTTCAGGTCGATAAATAGCAGATGGCCATTGCCCAGATGGAAAATATGCCATAGGATCTAAGTTTTTAACTGTATATAGTATATAATGAAATAAGTTGATTTGCATTTTTATAAAAAAAAATTATCGGTAGTAATTGATTATAATACTCAAAGTTCAAAAAGTTTGTACTCAATTATACTAACTGTTTATATTCTCCAATCTTACCAATTGATATATCTTTATCAGAGAACATTGTCTTTATTATAACACCTCTTGAACAAAACGGTAGTATTAAAGCACGCGTCTATTATCTTAATCTGACGAAATTATCCGGATTATAACACCTCTTTAATTAATCGGTAGTGTTAAATCACGCGTCAATTATCACATTTTTTTGAGAAACAAGTGCAATGTCGGGTTTCTTTCATCATAGTTAATCAAATCGGCTTTTGTTTTCATCTCAGATTTTAAGAAAAATGTAATTGCTATTAATTGTTAAATAGGTAAGTATAAAACTAATAGTTATTAATAATTCAAAACGTACTTTAAACTTAGATCCACGGACAGAAGATCATGGATTTTCCAAACCCCTCAAAAAAGCTATTTATTATAAATTTGGTTGAAACATAAATTCTATATGATTCTTCCATTTATACAATAAATGTCTGGATTCAATTACTTCTCTGCTCTTAAGAAGTTAGATGTCCGTAGTAAAAAAATGTTTGATCCGCGGAATTAAAATCTTAGATCCACGACCAGAAATTTGTGAATTTTTCAATCCCCAAAATGGTTTTTATTGAAAAATTGGTTGAAACATACGTTTCTATATAATTCTTAAAATGATACAATAAATGCCTGGATCTAATAAATTCTTTGTTCTTAAGAAACTTGATGTCTGAAGTAAAATATTTGATCTGGGGATTTAAAATCTTAGTTCCGCGGACTGAAAGAGCTATCTATTCAAAATTTGGTTGAAACACGTATTTCTACATAATTCTTCAATTTGTAAATAAAAAACCTGGAGTTCATTCTCTATTTTTAAAAATCTAGATGTCCGTAGTAAAATCTTGGATCCGCGGATCTAACATCTTAGATCAGCGGACAGAAAATCATGAATTTTTCAATCCCCCAAAAATATGCTTATTAAAAATTTGGTTGAAAAAATCATTTTTATATAATCTTCAATTTTTCAATAAAAACCTGGAGTTAATTAATTCTCTGCTCTTAAGAAGTTGGATCTCCGTAGTAAAATTTTGGATCCGTGTATCTAAAATCTTGGATCCGCGGATCTAAAATCTTAGATCCGCGGAGAAAAGATCATGAATTTTTCGAATCCCTAAAAGGCTATTTAATCAAAATTTTGTTTAATGTTACATTTCTATATCATTCTTCCATTTATACAATAAATGTCTGGATTTAATTGATTTTCTGTTCTTAAGAAGCTATATGTCCGCAGAAAAATCTTTGATCCGTGGATCTAAAATCTTAGATCCGCGGACTGAATCCCGCGATTTATTTAATACCAAAAAGATACATTTATTGAAAATTCGATTGAAATATACATTTCTTTATAATTCTTCAATTTGTAAGAAAAAATACCTGGATTTAATTTATTCAATGCTCTGAAAAAAGCTAAATGATCGCTGTAAAATCTTAGATCCGCGGCCAGAAATTCATGAATTTTTCAATCCCCAATAAAAGATATTTATTCAAAATTTGGTTGACACATACATTTCTATATAATTCTTCAATATGTACAATAAATATCTAGATTTTATTAATTATCTGCTCGTAGAAAACTCTGCCCTTAGAAAAATCTTAGGTCCGCGGATCTCACTGCTTAGATCCGCGGATCTAACTTAGATCCGGTAATTAGTCATACCGAACAATTTTCATGTTTTAATTTCCCCTTAACATTGCTGCTAAATGTCACATATTTCATAAATATATGAATGGTAAAATTCACGAAAATGTTCTATCCAGAAGGGAGATGTGGTATTATACATTTTTCGAAAGATTCTCTGTAGATACAAGTAAATATAATTAGATTTCGCGAGTTATTTATATTATTAAACGTCAATCGGATAGACTGCTATTTGGACATTATTTTCGTCAATCGGATAACAACGGGGTGACCTGCTTGAAGGAACTTGAAGGAGCCCATAGATGTCATAGTTAAACAGTTTAAGTGTCTTAAATAAAGTACAAGCCATACTTAAAAACAGAATTGAACAACTGAGTTTAAAAAACTAATTTGCCACAAATTGATTCCCATTT
Organism: Cyclina sinensis; assembly: GCA_012932295.1. Classification (NCBI taxonomy): domain Eukaryota; kingdom Metazoa; phylum Mollusca; class Bivalvia; order Venerida; family Veneridae; genus Cyclina; species Cyclina sinensis. The sequence continues at coordinate 11,780,764 of JAAONU010000012.1, read as the reverse complement.
TATGCCTGATTAAAGCGTCAAATTCCCCAATGCAAATCAGTTAATAAAAGCGTGTATAAGACTTGATATTTTAAAATTATATTAACAACATAAACACATTAGACTCGCACTTATCCGTAAGTTCATGGTGTATGAATATACTCGGATCGTAAAAATGCATGGTCTACATGCAGCGGCTGAATGCAGTCTAATATCCCCACTAAATAACTTGGACGGAAACAAAAATATGGTACAGTTTTGAAAAATAATCAGTGGTACACTGTCGCAGTTTTAACTGCATTCTTTTTTCAATTTCTTTTTATATTTTGATATTTTTAATTTGGCGTTTTTTTGGCTTTGCTATATTAAATATATGCCTATATGCATCTCTTTTCTCGTGCTGTCCGGAAGCAAAAATAGTAGAATTGAATTCATTAATAATCATGTAACCTGTTACAAGCCTTTTATGTTTTGCTTTCTGAATCAGGTGAATAAAAACTTTCAGCTGGTATATACTCATACTATGTCTGTGTTCACAAACTTCAAACTGTGTGACACCTAACTGATTTCTTTCTCTTCTCTGTTTCGGTCTAAATAGCAAGATATCGTTACGGTTAACAAGATAATGTTACGTTGGAAATTATTTTTGAAAAAAAAAAAAACCGGTCTTAATTGTCTCAGAAACTTCAATTTCTCCTTTTCTACTTTTACTGTCAATTACTTTTCTGTTTGGCATGAAGCCGTTTTCGATGGAAAATAATGGCATGTGATATTTTTGCATTTGTATTTACGTTTGCATTTCTTTCTCTTAGTTTTTGAATGTTATGCATATGCTTTATCTTATGTTGTATGTATGTACGACAGATGCTGCCTACACAATGCGCGACTCATGACAGTTTTTGTTCTTTGATTAATTATAACCATTTGGATCTACGCTGCATTCTATTAAAGCCTTTTTATTTCACCTAACACGACCTCAAAATATTTTCACCACTCTTTAAGAAGCGATGCCGGAGGAAATACAATAAAAAACAAGAACTTGAACTTGAAATAATTCAATTTTGGAATGAAATGATGTGTTATATTAGTATATGTTTGTTTTTATATTTTAATAGTACATGAATACAATGCTTGTATTGTGTCACATTCGATTTACTGATATTAATTGCCAAAGGCACGAATAATGTTGATTTTTCCAAATAACCGTTGAATTTATCTTATGCTTAATATAATCTGACAGATTACTTGTTCAATTAAAAGCAACAAACGGCCCCCTTTGCATGGATATATTGCGCCTTCCTCTCCGTTTAAAAACATTTTGCGTTCTCCAACTGTTTTAATCTCTCTCGAATTCATTTAATTTTCGATCGAAATGATACGAGTTGTTTCGCACATTTATTTTTTCAGATGGCTTTTTTAAATTCAATCAGAGAGCACATGAGTTTGCATTAATCTGTTTAAATCCACAATAATTGAATTCTTGAGTTTACGCATATTTCGAGATGTTAAATAGTTTGAGTTTCTGTAGAGTTTGTTCCAGAGAGGCTGCGCAAATCGAGCTAAAATTACATGTATGATAATACTCATCTTAAGCTTATTCCTGTGACATTTTAGATAGTTTTCATAGGCCAGATTCTAAATTTATGTAGCATAGCGGCGTAGACCGGCCCTTGTACGAGAGTTCTGAAACCAACCATAGACTACAGCAGCCGACGAAACGCTCATTTTTTTCAATTCAAAGTTCTCATATCTTAATTTACCAAGTTCCATAAAGTTACTTTCATCCGTTCATAAAGTTTCCAAGAATCTAACAATTACATTGCCGTAGATCCGACTGATGTGTCTCAGACCTACGTGGAGCTGCATTCACTTGAACCTCTCTTGCATCAAGAACACTCAAGATTTCTTTACGTATTTCTAACAAGGAAACATGACATGAGAAATAAAATTTTTGACAGCCAGACCAATGATTTGGTAAACTTGTCTGCATTTCGAGTTAATAAATATAGCCTAAAACCCTTCAATTGATAATTTTTATTACAATATGTATTTTTCCAATCAAACTTCATTTGTTCAAAATCAATATACGACCACAGCGATTTCACACTAGTATTAAGCTTTGTGAAAGTGTAATGAATAGAATGAATCTAATTAACTGAAATAACACTATTTCATGAACGACATGACTATATTATTCTATCGAAAGGAGACCGTAAAATAGGAGAGGAGACAGCAAGCCAGGAGGATGAAAAAGTAAGCTCGGAGACAAGGCAGTAAACTAGGACAGAAGGTAGTAAACTAGAAGATAAGGCAGTAAGCCAGGAAAGGGGGCAGTAAACTAGGACAGGAGGTACTAAGCTGGCAGACGAGGTAGTAAACTCGGAGAGGAGGTTATGAACTAGGAGAAGAGATAGTAAACTAGGAGAAGAAGTAGTAAACTAGCAGATGAGATAGTAAACTTGGAGATGAAGCAGAAACTAGCAGATGAGATAGTAAACTTGGAGATGAAGCAGAAACTAGCAGATGAGATAGTAAACTAGAAGATGAAGCAGTAAACTAGCAGATGAGATAGTAAACTAGGAGAAGAAGCAGTAAACTAGGAGATGAGATAGTAAACTAGGAGAAGAAGCAGTAAACTAGGAGATGAATCAGTAAACTAGGTGAAGAATCAGTAAACTAGGAGAAGAAGCAGTAAACTAGGAGAAGAAGCAGTAAACTAGGAGATGAATCAGTAAACTAGGAGAAGAAGCAGTAAACTAGGAGATGAGATAGTAAACTAGGAGAAGAAGCAGTAAACTAGGAGATGAGATAGTAAACTAGGAGAAGAAGCAGTAAACTAGGAGATGAATCAGTAAACTAGGTGAAGAATCAGTAAACTAGGTGAAGAAGCAGTAAACTAGGAGAAGAATCAGTAAACTAGGAGAAGAAGCAGTAAACTAGGAGAAGAAGCAGTAAACTAGGAGATGAATCAGTAAACTAGGAGAAGAAGCAGTAAACTAGGAGATGAAGCAGTAACAGTAAACTTGGAGATGAAGTAGTAAGCTAGTAGATGAGACTCTAAACTAAGAGATGAGCTCGGAGACAAGGCAGTAAACAAGAGGATTAGGCAGCAAACTGGAGAAGGAGGCATTAAGCTAGGACAGGAGCTAGTAAGCTAGCAAACGAGCCAGTAAACTCGGAGAGGAGGCAGTAAGCTAGGAGGCAAGGAAGTAAGCTAGGAGAATAGCAATCTGAAGATTTTAAAATCGATATAACTGTATATACACATGTATATATAGAATGCTCTTTATCTTGACAAAATCATGTTAAAGGAAACACAACATTGACGAATACCAGACGATGTGTTATAGAGGTTATCTCCCTTGCAACTTAATTTATATTTAGTACCAACTATTCATTTGTGCTTTACATGCAAAAATGTAGTAAATTATATAAATCTCTGACAATCGCATACATAAACTAAAAGTATTGTCCACGTTCTTTTTTTACAGTAAATGGTTGACGTATTACTCGATCACAATGTACTAAACATAGTTTAGTTGATCGATATTTTTATTTATTTAACCTACAATTTTATCTCTTTTTAAGTTATGAAAGTGATATGTTTAACCAGTACGGGTTTATTATTTTTCTTATTAGCCACGAGGTAGTGTTCTCGTGTATTAAGTATGCATTCGGGATTTTACATTTGCACAAGCCGAGACGATATGTACACAATCTGTAAACACTAATTAACTTCTGTTTAAAATGGTGATTACACACAAGGATATTTTCTTTGCCGACATACCGGGTGTTAATTATGGAGAGTGTCATTTGGATTTATATTTGCCAGATAAAAGTTATGGTCAGACAGTCTCGAAACAGGATTTAGATGAGAACACAAGGGGAGATTTCGAAAGATACGATAGGGTTGAGGAAGTTGAAACAGTTACAATGGACAAAACTTATAATCTGAGGTCTCGGTCTCGGAAAGAAAAAGAATATTTGAAGTCGAATGAGTATGGTGGAAGTTATGTTCATACCGAGTCTAAAAGAACTAGAAAGGACAGTGGTTCTGAAGGTTCCGGTGTGCCATTCGTTATATTTATCCACGGGGGAGGTTGGCGTCGAGGTGGAAGAGCAGCTTGGAAGCATTATCTGTACTTCGATGTGAACTTTTTAGTAGCCTTCCTGCAATATTTCGTAGGTTCTTATGGCAATATAGGAGAAACCCTCGCAGAGAACAATATCGCATGCGCTGTGATATCCTATCCTCTTACAGAAGCTGGCCCACTTACACTTTTAGTGGAAATACTGCTTTCCTATATACAGTCTGTTTTCTTTGTTTTAATCGTCTGTTTACCAATCCTAGGACTGAGACTTTTTTACAAAACAGTTTTTCAAAGCTCTCCGAGTGTTGAACACGAGCAGATTTTCAAAGAAAGTACCACTCTTGGTATACTGCGGACATTTTGCACCCTATCATTACTTTTAACAAACATTTCGACTTCCGTTTTATTCATACTCAAAAGAAGACAGTATAAAATTTCGATCAGTCAAATCAGATGGTTCAGTGTCATGTATCTTGCGTCTGTAATTGCAGCATCATATTCAAATAAACAAGAATATGTTCTTCTCGTTTTGACCATAGTTTTAAATCAGAGTATGATATTTTATCTGAGAAGCCAACGACATGGTTCAACATACGAGCAGCAGATCCAAGCGGTAGCCCAGGCTGTGAGGTGGGCCAAATGTTTCAGCAAGGACACAGGTCATACAGACGAGAATCGCTTGTACCTCATGGGACATTCGGCGGGTGGCCATTTGGCCACACTGTCTGCTCTAGACGAATCTATTCTCGCATCTGTAGATTGTTCCATTGCTGATATTAAGGTAAAAACAAAACAGACATGAACTCATCAATGTGTATGAAGATTTAAATAAAACGGCAATTGAATGGTCGTACAATTTAGGTTAATGATAAGAGTTCTCCCCAAGTTTTCCCCAAGAAAAAAGAATACTGCTTTCTAACATCTGAAAAAATGTAAAGACACACATATGGATTTTTAGGTCACCTCAATACCTAGTTTTCAAAACGTGTTATCTTTAGATTTATCAACAAACTATTTCAACTTTATTTAAGTCCTGGACCACTTATTAAAGATATTTATGATTTTACTAGAACTAACTCGTGCATTCACTTACAAACGCGAAGTTCGTAGAATCTATCACAGCCAGAACGCAGACCTTTACAGAATAATTCCTAGACATTATTGTTGTCATGGGTTTTACAGAATGCAGTGTGTATTATAGGCATACACAGTATATACACTTTTTATCTTATTTTGATCAACAGCGATATACATTGTGTATTAAATGGACAAGATATATGATACTTTCAAGACTTTGTAAGAGATTGTCGTTCATAATTATCAATCTGATGAAATTTTACGTAGGCCCTATTAGGCACAAATTTATTCGTAGTATTTATTTAAAAAAAATGCTGTTATTTTCTTCTTTCAGGGCATCATTTCAATATCTGGAGTGTATGACCTGCTGTGTCTGAACAAGCATTGGTTACGTCCTGTATATCTGGAACCAACATTTGGAAAGAGCTGTACCACTTGGATCAAAGCATCGCCAGAACACTTAGCAAAGGCGATTAAAAAACCAAGCAACATGCCGAAGTTTCTTATAATGTTAGCGGAAAAGGATTTGTTTTTGCGCTCACAGTCTTTCCAGTTCGCTCAGACGCTTGAAGAGTTGCAATATGACTGTCAGCATGTGGAGATATATAAAACAAATCATTTTAATATTGTAACAAAGACAAGCACAGATAGAGGAACAGCTTTGTCTTATGTTCTAGACTTTGTTAAATGATCTCATATCAGTTTCATTAAAAGAGATAATAATATTTATGTAAGTGACCTCCATCGAAATTAAAGGTTAACAGAATAGTTTTTGAGTTAACTGCATAATTTTTTTAGATATATAAAAGTCCTTTTCTAATATTCTATTCGTTTGAAGGTCGTTTTACGGTAAAGTGCTGACTGTCCGTGCGTTGGGTGAACCTTTACACAACACATCATTCGAAAAATAAAGAGTTCGTTTGCTATCGTGAAAAGCGCATCAGTTTTTCCGAATGTTAGGAAATTCTGTACATCTGACAAAAGAATCATTAGGGCCAATGTTTAGGATATAAATATTCCCTTCGTATACGCTATAATGGTATAATACCATTAAAATTGATGAAGAAATAAAATACTTACAGCAGTTTTCTCGTACGAAACGAGGCAAAAAATGCTGCTTGCGACAGCCTTAATGACACCATTTACCACGTGGTTTGGCCGCACTGTAACTAGCAGCAAACGTGGTAGCCACTCGAAAATGAGCACACCAGAACACCAAATGGTTATATAATGAACTGACTGTATATGACATCACTGAGAACCACTCGTACACACTTGTTTGGATAAAATATTTAGAATGCAAGAAATATTTTTGCTATGTTTTTTATGTCGATAGCAAAAACAAAACCATTTGATTGGAAAGCATCAGCGTGTGGGTTAAGGCTTAATTCCCAGTATTTGTATAGCATGTCCGTGATGGCCCAGTCGGAGAAGTTTGTTATCTAAGAATGATTTATCTATATTTTTGTTATTGCATTGTTACGAAGGTAAAACATGACTATTCTGAAATTGGTGTACATCTGCGCACTCGTGCATAAATATCTATTTCATTCAGTGCACACTTAACTTCACTTAACAAGACGTGAAGCTAATGATGACGTGAGGTTTACACCTATTATCCTGGGTAGTTTATGTAAATAATCAACACTTTACGAATTGTTTTTCACATTTGTTTTAGAAATAGCCCAAATGTCACAAGATGTTGATATCTGAACATGATACTAGTTAATTCAGGAAGACAAAGTATGGTCAATTACCCTCACAGAATATATATCGACTGTCTAAGTGTCACGTTAACATCCTAACACATTATCCCGCAAGTGGTTCTCATTCAGCCAACATTAATACTGTGTTTTGAGACAATTGATTGAACAATATCCTCGTGCGCATAACCCTAGGGCTCATTGAGATCTGTAGAGGCGGTGTAGTATTCTTGGATCAATTTGTCAGTTATTTTCGTAAGCTCACATTTCGTTCATGTAAATGCAACTTGTCGTCACTTTTAGTCCTACAGATAACATAAGATGAACAAACCAGGGTATCACAGCTCAAATATCTTCTATATATTTTTTTCTGTATTGTTACATGAATTCTGTGAAGCGTAAAGCAATTCTGAGCGTAGAAATTGGCATTTGTTTTTTGACTGTTACTCTAAACACGAACATTTTTCAGTGTTTTTCTTTGTTATTGGAAGAATAGACAGCCGTAATAGTTCTTGTAACACGTGGTGTCATACTCACTCTATTTTTTTTCTCCTTTTAAATGCAATAGTTGAGTTATGTGCAAGTATCAAAGGCTACTACGCAGTATTTAACTAATGTATGTTCAGCCTCCTGTGCACAAGCTGTCTCGTGTTTAACACAGAATCATGATGTCGTGTAACATCTTGACAATTTACTCAGTATTGATCACCTTCAATATGAGATATCTTTAAAATATATACACCTTGTTCTTATAAGCGATATTTTTCTTGTTTTAGCTGGGCAAACATTTTGTATGTTTGAAATTTTGTATATCATAAAAGGATAACTTACTAATTTTGTTCATTAATATGTTATTTTCATAGTAACGTGATTGGATAAGGTGTAAAATGTTAAAGCCCGCTACGGGATTTCTATGGAGTTTGCTTTTCTTTTGGCTGATCAGGCCAGTTCTTACTCTTATAGTAAGTACACGATGTTACGTAAGTAAGTACATGTTTGTTGTTATTGTATAAAGTAGTAAGATTCATTTATCGTGTGGCTTCGGTCTAGTCAAGAGAATGTACTTTCCTATACTTTGAATTCTGCCTCAAATAACCTCTTCGGTTTAAGCAATCTAAACTTTTCAGTTTACTGTTGTTGCATACTTCAAAACTTAGTGACAACTTTTGCTCCGTGTAATTACTCCAAGACACCGCCACTATATATGCGATATTTATATTAACGTGTGAAAAACGTGTAGCCTACTCGACGGGTGATACTGTATTACCTGCCTGTGTTATCTTGATTACCTGCCCCTGATACTACGTTATCGGATATAACCGTAGATATATTAGGCAGGGAACCAAACTTGTGATACTGATGCTTAGAATTCATTGCAAAAAAAGATTATTTTACCTTTTAGACACAGGATGAATCTTGTGGGACATCACGTGGTTGTTATCATGACTGTGACGCAAACGGATGCAGTTTTCTAATAACATGGAATTATAGATCGGATATAGATGCCACTGAATTTTCAATGAAGAAGACCTTAAAAGACATATACAGTGACCAGTGGTTCGCAATGGGTTTGTCAGGAGATGAGCGTATGGTAAATAAACTGAGTATATTTTGCTCAAATATTTGAACCTTGAAAGACCCATATACCGAGTAACATAGCTTAAACAGACAGGCGTCTGATTGGCTAACCATGTGTTTTTCTCTTTATTTTGCATCCGAAGATAATACCATTCATAGTTTCTATATTAGAAATCATGGAAAAAGACAATAGCAAAAATGATGGTAACAAAAAGGTATCATTTTAATGCCAGTTGTTAGTTATACATGAAATAACTTATTGGATTACATATTATTGCTCAACTTTATACAATAGTAAATACTCATAAACAGGACTGTATCATAACACCTGTATCATAACACCTGAATCATAACATCTGTATCATAACATCTGTATCATAACATTTGTATCATAACACCTGTATCATAACACCTGTATCATAACACCTGTATCATAACACCTGTATCATAACACCTGTATCATAACATCTGTATCATAACATATCTGCCTAACTAGTTTGCCATAATATACATAGTACACGATTTCACGCCTTCTCTATGAACAGCTTGATAATCAGAATACTCAGTAAGACAAAACCACAACACACTTTTCAGGAAACAAGTAATCTTCTTTATTCAATATACACAACTTGATATTTTTACAAAATAAAAGCTGCCTCTTCATATATATGGATATATTACTTAGTTGATTTATACACCTAAATTTTTTTGACAAGTTTGGTCTGTATCTGTTATATTTGTTTTCTTTTTTTTTTCGTAGTGAAACGAATCAAAGATAAAATGGTACTCATTTCTATTTCGTTAGTATAACATGCATTACTGTATCTTCTGTTGCTGTCAGTTCTATTTTTAGAAAGCTGTGTAAGACTTCTAGACCTTTTTGTTTAATTTTTTATGGTAGTTGTCTGATGGTATGTTTTTGTTGGTTATTCTATGCATTTAATTGCTAATCGGTGACATATGTAGAAATGTGTGTAACATGTGTTTATTACATTAATTAATCAATTTTATTGAGAATGGTAAATATATATATTAATTTACTTATTTAGAAAGGAAATTTTAGGTTCAATGGTTCATTTTCCTTTTTTCATCATAACCAGCGGGTTCAATTTGTTTTCACTATAGCATGTCTTAAATGACATGTGCTAGCGTTATTTAGACATCGGAAAGTTTTTAGTGTAAAACTTCAGACTGAAATACATGTACATGATTATTAACCAGTTATGGCTTCCTACTTACTAAGTCGCTACAGATCATAAGCACCCAACGAGATGCCAGCTGTATATATAACCAAAAACTTTAAACATATACACATTATATTTTCTCTTATTCTTGGCATTAAAATCTCCAACAAGAAATACAGGTTTGTAGCACTTGTCTGTTGACTTACGAAATCGCAAGTGTCTTGAATGTGCATTGTTATACTAATGTTTCCGTTTGATATAGTTAAACAGCAGAAAGGAAATAGAAATAAATGTAAATTATAAATATAACATACATGTAATGCACATGCACATTTAAAGCCAGTAAAAAGCATGTAAATAATAAGATAGTGGAACATTTTATAATACTGACTGCTTGAAAATAAAAAGGATCAGTTAGCTTTATGTATTATAGACCCTGTTTATAAAGCTAAGTACTTTTTTATGAAGACAAAACTTTCTCTTCACCGGCTTGAGAGATTGAGAGAACTTTAAGCGAACAGATAAACACACTTGGAAGAAATCGAACCTTATGACTATGTTTTCAGGGAGACGATAGTGTTATCGAATGTGTCACCGATCCAAACATTCGAATATGGGCCGATGTGAGGCATTCCTTTAATGATTATCACTATAACGTAGAAGTCAGCCATGTACGTTAAAACATCATATTGATTGAAAAATTTTTTTTGTTGTTTTATCTTTCAAAGCAATATGTACTAATGAAAAAAAAAATATGGTGCACTTACGGGTTGCCCTTAGTACTCATTATACAGAAATCTATAGAATTTTGTGAATAACCTTTGTTAAGTAAGTTCTAATTTCAAGAAAATTAAGTTTGTCTTTCTGAGAAAAACGAAACAATCAGTAGACCAACTATTATAACCACATTTCGCATTGATAAAAGAATAATCTAGCATCTTAATTTTTAGCCAAAGTTTGGTCTTCGAAAAATGTCCGGAACAGTTCAAGATGGAATAATGACGTGTAACTTCACGCGACTGATACATGTTCCAGGTGTAGATAGAATATTTAGTCTAGACAAACCATGGTATATACTGGTCACACATGGATATATGGACCAAGGTAAAGTTCTAATGTTTGATTTTCCTCTTGGTAATTAGTGTCGCGATTTACCAGCGTTTTACTCTCAGAAAGAATAAAAACGAAATGGTTGAAAGGTCTTCCTATCACATGTTTGTCTGATGCTGATAAGCCTACATTCGGGTAACGTGTTCGCGACTGAAAATGCTATTGTTACCCTATTTAATGGTACATGCCCCGATACAACATACCAGAGTATCTGTTTTATTCTCTTAGCCTGCAATTACAGGAATACAAAGGAAGATGTCACGATCCTGTGATTACTATTAAAACACTGTTTTTTCAAGAAATCAGGTCAACAGACCAGTTCTGAGAAGTAACACACATATTCATAGATATATCTTAATGCACTTATAAATATCTATTTACAGGTTCGAAGTTACAGCACAACCTTTACCCAAATGGGCCATTTGTGTCACCTTACAAAGTTGATTTCAGAGAACACAGTAATGTCTACGGGCAGAAAATAAACTATATGGTCAAAATACATGGTATGATATAGCAAGCAACGAAAAACGCCTACCTTAAGCAAAACAATGTTATACTTATAGCATTTTATTCAGATATAAACAGATGGTAGACCTCTAATGTAGAATTAGCATTTCGTACCAATATCAAGTTCTATTATTTTTGTTACCGCAATAATTGTTAGTCATACCATTCAAAGAAATGTTGTAAAGACGAGATCTTGAACCGGTTCACATGATTTGGATCCGACAAGTGCATTGTTGCTTTGTAAGCAATTATGAAGAGATAGTTCTGTCTGCTTTTTGTTTTAAATAGACGTGGATAACGTATATTCATGGTCATTCATAGCAACATAATACATATATATGATACCATTATATTCCAATTTTAAAAGTCAGTTGAAAATGATTTATTTTATGCCTAACAATGAAATATAGGGAAATATCAGTGAGATAAAAGTGATAATCCACTGTTTTGAATCAGTGAAATTACCATTTTGATAATCCACTGTTTGTGCCTGAACTACTTTTTTATCAAGGGAAATACAAGAGAATCCGCTGTATTTCAGACAGTGACAGCGAGTGAAATTTATTTACATTGTTAAATTCAGTTATAATATTGAATTCCTGAGCCTAACTAGTTGTGAACAATGATGAAATTCGCCATAAATTATTTAAAATGTCTGCTTTGTTTACATAACTCACATGGACAATATCCAATATGGCCGACTTTCAATTCAGTTGATTGAATATTACTCGGTATTAATCCGCTTTTATAATTAAAGTATGTATGGCTAAAATTCAATAAATATTGATAAACTGTGTAGAGAAAAATAAATGTTATTTGATGAAAGTGTATTCAGTTTATTTCAGCAGAAGTAAAGTTATCATATGTATTGGAGATTGTCTGCACTTTTTTGTGCGGAGTAACGGTTTGACCAAAGTATGCATTAACTGATTTGGGGCTCACCATGGGGTTTTTATTGAAGGCCCTGAGTAAAAATGTCATAAAATACCCATTTTTGACGTGTTGGCATATTACTCAGAACGGCCATATTAGATATTGTCCATGTGAGTTATGTAAACAAAGCAGACATTTTAAATAATTTATGGCGCCACTCGTGAAAATATCACATATGGTGTTCACTCAATGAAATAAATTCTCATCTTCCACAAAAACTAACAAATATCCTCTATATAATCAGTTTTTTCTTGGTATTAATGTTGAGTTATGTTGAGTTGTTTTCGTAATTTCTACATGACCATTCAGGTTGTTTGATGATATTTGCTTGGATGATTCTAGCCAGCGCATCTATAATATTAGCACGCTATTACAAACACCAGTGGCCAGAAGGAAGAGCGTGTGGACGAAGAATTTGGTACCAGGTAAATAATGTTAATACACTAATGTAAATAATTTAAACGTTTCTTTAAAACTTAGTCTATACACCTTTATTTATGTGTTTTTTCACAGTTTATAGGATATATATTACTGAAATAAGAAAATAAAGTTGTCAGCATTTTGAAAAACGTATATTGATTTATTTAGTAATATGGTACCAGTTATATCATTATATGTAGATTTTTTAAAAGTTGAATTAATCTATATGATATAATGATTTCTTTTCAGGTACACAAAGTTCTGATGCTAATAGTTCTAATATGTGCTGTGGTATCTTTTATTGTGATATGGGTTCATACGAAAGGTTATGCAAAGGTTGGTAACACATCATACATGTTATATACAATGTTATATACATTGAATATTGAAAGGCCATACGTTTTCTGAAGACTAAAGCAGTCTTTTAAGAGGAATAAGTATAGAATGCTTAATGCATTCATATTCATTAGGATTTATTAGGTATATGGCCAATAATATTGAAACTTATATCGCCTTGATATATAAAGCGCACGGGAAATTTGATTTAAATTTAAAAATTATATAATAGCAATTGGAATTATCTATCCCTCTAGCTGACCCACTCGAATTTATTTAACGAAAGATAATGAATAATTATTACTTTATGTCTTCCCTCTTTCAAGAATGCGCTGGATTTTTCACGTGTTTTGATTAAATGCTTTGCAAATATGTTATATTTCATTTCCAGTTGAAAGGGGCCAACGCAATACAGAAAGCTCACCCGACACTCGGCATTATCGTCATGGGTCTTACGATTATAAATGTAAGGGAAAAGCAAGAAATAAGTGTATCTAAACCTCGTTGAAATAAATTACTGTGTGTTATAGTGCAACGTTATAATGTTTATCTTTAAAAAAAGAATTTAATGACTGATCGAAGAAATAATTTATAAAGTATAATTCTCGTATAAACAATTTATATGTACCTCCTGTCTTTTCATGAACATTATTTGATATTGTAGACGATATTAAGTTAAGAAATAATGATCATTTATCTGATGATATAGATGATGAGATGATGAAAATATATTCACATTATTTTTTTCAGCCTATTATGGCGTTTATTCGACCAAAGTCTGACACAGCTACACGCCCAGTGTTCAAGTATGTGCATGGCTTTGTTGGAACAACGTTATACGTGATAGCAAGTAAGCTAAACATTCTTGCTCAAAACTTGCAAGTTAATCTTAGTGTTTTTTAAAGATGATTGGATACATATACTATCAAGAGAGGTATATTTCCAAAGCCTTCGAAAGAATGCAACCTGATTTAGTTTGCTGAAGAAAAGAAGCTGAAAATGGCGTGTTATCAAATTAGTATAAAGGAAATTTTATTAAGCTTTAACCATTCTTACGGAAAAATGTGTAACAAGATTATCCAAAGTTATATGTAACACGACATCAGAGCAGAACAGAACAGAACAGAACACATAACATACTGATCTTTGTTTATTACCATGTCATGTGAATTAAATGTAACTGTAATAAGTTTTGAGGTAATAAAGGAATGTTCTGTTCTGTTCTAACACGAGATAAGAATAGTTTTGTTTTGAAATCAAAGAAACGTTTCTCGCCATCATTTATGCTGTAAATTTTTAAGATGTGAAGCCTGCTTGAAGTTACAGCATCACGGTACCTTTCCTAGCCGAACGCTAACTCCTTCTGGTATTTTTTCTTTGAAGAAGGAATAGAAGAAAAGAAATTTTGCATATGAATAACATACTTATCTTTGTTTATTACCAATGCACACCTGAATGTCAGTGTAAATAACTGTTCTTTTCACTACCTACCTGCAGTTCTAAACATCATACTTGGAGTAACCTTGCCGAAGACAACTGTCCCTTGGTACACGATGTGGATCGTGGTAGCTTTCGCTGTCTACCAACTGCTGTTTGAAATCATGATGGAATCTTATGAATGTTATTTGATAAAAACAGGTCGGTACTTTTTTAAATAATTATGAAATATCGAACGTTGCCATTAAAAGTATTAATCAAATAAAATAGAATAATATGACCAAAAATTCTGTTTTGATAGTGCATAATATCATGCTTCGTTAAGCAAGGGAACCTTTCGTGTCCCTTCATTTTGATATCTTCGCTCTGTTTATACCTAATATAAACAAACAAATGAATTATATAAAAATAAAATTATACTTCAAGACTGGTTAGATAATTGTTCAGTCTGAAAGAACAAATAAATTTGTAGCACGTTTCGTTTTGCAAAATGTTTTATTAAGTAGAAAAGTTGACCTGAAGGAATGTAGGCTTATATTAATGTTATAAATAACTTCCCTTTATATACAGGAAGAAAATCGGATTATGAAATTCGAGAAATGTCAGCCATAAGAAACTCTATAACGAAGATACCAGCTCCTCCGGTAAATATTTACTCAATGCTTAACATTAATATTAAGAAAGGCATTTGAAATTTTGTTACTATTCACAAACTAAATGCTAGAATAAATTTGATGGTTTCACAAACTAAGGGTAAACTTGAGGTTTGTCTACATAGGTGAAAAGAAGCAAGTTGAAGTTCGATTGTTCAAAACTTGTATGGTACTTATAGTATCTACTAACGACTTTAACGACTTCGTGAAGGTAAATGTTCTATACATAATCTGTAGAAATGTTAACTATTGCATACAACGAAAACATGACATGCAAGAGTGATTGCTCTCCGTTAGTATAGCAACAAAGTTGATCTTAAAGAAGGACTAAAAAAATAATGATACAATGTAGTTGAATGTGTATTTTCAGGGATCTGTGCTGAAGAACATTTTATTCGCCTGTCATGTCCTCATATTACTCGGATTTGGTGTAACAAGCATAGTCAAGATTGCTTTGTGAAGTACTGAATCAAACTGTTGACTTTGTGTAATATACCAGAAAATGGAGTGGAAATAAAAGATCGGTATTTTTAGTAATTATGCAAAAAAGTACGATTTTAAACAAAAGGAGATAAAGATGGGATTGATGTTATAGACAGATGGGGAAAATATGTGCGGTTTTGTGAACTGCTACCAAAAGCCTATGCATTGTACATTAAGAAAACTTTGATTAGAGATTGAACAGAAAACATTGCTACACAAATGTACCTATTCGTTTAAAAAGAATTGATACTCAAAGTGTCAAAGTGTGGACAGCAGAGTTTCATGATTAGGACGTGTATACTTTTTATATACTTAGTTGTAAATATTTACCTAATATTAGAATATACTTTGCTGTGATCATATAACACTGGTCTATTTACACTTATAAGTCCATCACACTTGCCCAGCATTGACTATAATGTGTTTAAAATCCAGCTGTATGACATACTAGTAATGGAACATAGTCATGAGCTTTGAATGCTTATAGTCATGAATAATAGTACTATGTGTTAGTCCTTTGTTTTCACAGCAGACTTACCGAAGAGGTTTACCCAAAGTAAAATGAGTAAAATGGCCCTAAATTCTTCCATTTTGAGAAATAAATTTTATTTGAATACTAGAACAGCAATTGTTATATATGAAAGGTTATCATACATGAAGTTACCAACCTAAAATTATAACACTGGGTGATAAGTAATTTTGAGAATTTTGTATAAGTTTATTTTTTCATTGGTTTAATAAAGAAACTATCATTTAATACATCTACAGTAGGAATCCAATAGTATCTCTTTTAAGATTTTATGCAAGTTGATGGCTTTTAATTTGTGCCGCTTCCAGTTAAACAATGTTCCTAAACACTTTCACCAGTAATAAAGACTTGTTTTACAAAAGCATCTGTACAATTTTTTCTCCCCGGGAGGAAATTTCAGTGAATAAAATTATATATGCAGTCTCACATTTTCTAAATATTTTATTTACAGTTATATTTTGCATTTAGTTTCACTTAACTCCAGTGGAACAAAACCAAATAGAATTTGAAAATCGAACAACAAAATAAGACACCAATAGATCGGTATGGTTAACATAAGAAAATGACATGATTCTCCTTCGCATGTTCTGTGATACTTGTGTTAACTTTTACATCGAAACAAATAGCTAACTGTATCCTCATAGTATTACAAACACAAAAGTCGATTATAACATATCTATAAGGGAAGTGCTTATACAAAGCAATTGTCGTAATTACATATTAGTTGTTAATTTATCTTTTTAAAAGTCACATCACAGTTAATTTTTCAGAAGATTGACAAAACAGTATACCAGTAATTTCATTGTTTATAATTTGGCCATGTTGACAACATACAAGGAATACAAGGATATAATGGAATGTTCACAGATAAAAAGCTGTGATAAGTTTTCAAATTTTCTTTATTTCTCAGAAAACTACTGTAATCTAACATAAGGACTGTTCAGTGGTCCTGTGGTAACGCGCTGGACTGATTATTCAGGGATCGCGAAATTAATCCTCCACTCCATCACTTACTTAACTGATCTTTTATTCGGATAAGACATCAAACCGAGGTTCCGGGTGCCTGTACTATAGTCTGACCATGTACAAGAATTATAAGAGTCTATAAAATGGGATGCTTTCATTAATTTGCTTAAAATAACTTAACTCTTCAGGTGGCGTTGGTCTAAGAAGAAATCAACCAACCAATTAAGCAATTCACAAAAACAAAAGGCGGTAAGAGTATGTTTAACGACACACAGTATTTTGTGAGAAAATACGTATGTTTTGGCTTAAACCAGATAACGGCTTATAAGCCTATATTGTATCGTGTGTATTGCGAAGCTGACTTTTTCATCATTTTACAGATACGCTCGAAAACTGACGTATTGATAATACTGAATTCGTGAAAGCAGTTTATTTACTTTTAATCAAAATCTTTCCAATTTTGTCTTTCATTCTTTGAAGCATGAATACATACACTAGAGCGGTTTGCATTGTCTTGTTTAGAACAATTAGCGTATTATTTGTACTTGCACGAGGATAGACGGTGTATAACGAAATTACTGGTATACTGTTTTTTCAGTCTTCTGGACAATTAACTGTGATATGACTTTTAAAAAGATAACAACTATTATGTAATTATTACATTTTCTTTGTATAAACACTTACCTTTATAGATATGTTATAATCGACTGTTGAATCAATCCCATTGAGGTCTGATGCTGATTGCTTCAGCTTACTAGAAAAGTATGGAAATGCCTATTTAAGTCGTCAGTTTATAACTTTATATATTTCTCTCCCTTTGCAGAAGTTTCAGATCTGAAAACGTGATTGCTTGAGACATTAATACGTTCACAGCGTTTTTACACCTGATTTTTTTAAGCAGAAAGGCAAGCGTTTGAAACAGTGGTTTTTCTACATTTAACCTGCCCAGATACTAAAAGCGCATTTGGTATGCGGAATCTAACTTGAGGGGGACTAGCCGACCATATACAACTAGTCTCCAAGATAAAGGATTGTTTACATTTTGTAACATTTCCGCTTTGAAAAGGATTCGGAAAGGGTAAAAAAGAAACAAGAAAAAACAAGGGTTATTCCAATAGATTATCTTATTTAAAAATTGTGTAGTATAACAAATTAAACTTACTATCTCAACTGTGTAGACTTCCCTTAAAAAGAAATAATAAACGGTAGTTTCATGAAAAGAAAAAAAAGAGTTATAATTTTGTTCATTAAGTCAATGAAAAAGGGAAATATTCAAATAAAAAGTGAACAAATAAACGGATGCATGCAGTGGTAAGTTTATATTTTCTGTTTAAGTGTTTTTATTTGTTATGTCTAGTTATGAACTTAATGTAACTGGCCTCATTCATTATTTGAAAAGAAAATCGTGCAATTTACTTTTCAAAAGAGACGAGTTTTCAAACAATGTATTTGCTTGAAAAGGATGTTAGAAAAGGCCATATCGCATAGTACAGGTCCTAGGAATGGAATATAGTATGGACTCCTAAAACAGAAGAAGCCTATATCTTGAAAGTATGATAAAAATGCCCGATTTGATTTCTAGTATCTGTGTCACAAGAATGAAAATTGAAAGCCGTTAAAAAAACTAGACCTTCAGATTGATGCTTGGTCTGGTCAAATTCACACTCATAGATAGATAAAAAAAAATTCTGTGATTTACTGAATTCGCTTAAGTTTGGTAATACGTGTACTTACAGATTTTTTTTTATTGCCAAGATAAAGCCGGGAAGTTTGCATGTAGTTTTTTATTCTAAATGACATCAATATACGAAATGTTTCTCAAACTGTTTTTTGTCATTTTATCAAATTGAAAAACTGGAAAATGGAATTTGTTTATCAGTTATAGGCTAAAAACTGAACATTGATATCGGTGTATGTTTGACTATCCGCATTTAAACGTTGAAAACATTTTAGCTTACAGTACCAGCGGCTTCAGTTTCTCCTTTGTCTGTCTGCAGTTTGTGGCGTGGGCGTAGACATATATACAGACGACTGGCACTTTCAAGGTTAGTGTAATTATATTGATGCCTTTTATTTTGTTATTGTTTTTTCTTAAAACGTAAATTCTGTATGAAAACTTAAATTCCCATTGGGAATTACGGTTCCTTAAAACAAGCATCGTATTTTTCCGTTTCGCTACTTACTTTATCAAAGAGAAAAGAGTTTATAAAATCTGTGTTATGCTATCATTTCGAACATGTTTTGAAATGTGCTTTGCTTTTTCACATTTTTCGAAATATATTGCATCTAAGACTTTTATTTGTACATACTGTTGACTAGTAAAAATAATGTAAATCAATAGTGCTTATATACTGTTAAAGTGAAACAGGTATTCAACGGCTGACCAGTTTTGCATATACTGACTAGTGTACATACATATCCCTCTACGAAAAGAAAATGTTACTCTTAAACTGACATCGGCAACAAAAACAACAAAACCTCGAAACTTTTAAAAAGATTTATTTGGGTTATTCTAGGACCAAATATTGCATTACATAAAAGCGCTTCACAATTGCCTGGCACATACAAAGATCCTGGTCCCAATGGAAGGAGTTTCCCAGCAAACCTAGCTGTAGATGGGAATGAAAATAGTGACTTTTTAAATGGCAGCTGCAGTCATACTTCCACTAGCACGAATCAAATTGAAGCACAATGGACTGTTTATCTCGAGGGGTTTTATTATGTTACTGGTATTATCATTGTCAACAGAAATGGTAGGTGTTTTTCTTTGTTTTTTGCGTCTTTTTGAAAAAATAAATATGCTGAAAATGAATGGGCCGAACAGAAATCAAAACATGAGGTAAAACTTTCTTTGACCTTATGAAATATTTGTTTTATAGTTTTACTCCACATCGTTGAGAAAGGCCAAATCAAACAAGGTCAGAACATATCAATGTTATGACAGAATCATTTAATTCATTGTTACTACGTGGAAGCGGAAAGTCACATAGACTGTCTCTATCACTCGACCAAGAATTGTCTACAACAAAGAATCCAAATTAATTAAGACAGAACATCAAGTCACAACATAGATAGATAAATATTTTTAACTGATAGAACGACTGTCTTTGATGGCGTGACAGTGTCAAAAGCCATTACAGACAGTTAATACTGAAATCATATACATTTCCAAACTTAAACAAGAAAGTTGTTCACTTTTTCATTAATAGCAACACTCTCATTGCATCTTATTTAGTTCATTTACAATTACGATAAAAGTGAATATCTTTGGCCAAGTAATATTATTATTCCGATTTTTGAAGCATAAAGATCATTTCAGTTCATATACCCCTCTTATTATCGCGGCAGATAGAATTCTTGAAAATGTAATGCCTAAAATATTTTTCTCATTCTCGTCGACACAGGACATATTTAGCTGTACCTAGATAATTATATATGGATTTTAAATCTTGTGTACATGACTAAAAATATATCACACCTTTATTGCGTTACATAAGAAGTAAAACACGGAGAACCATTCCCACCTTGTTTGTTTCATCTATTTATAACTGATACAAGCAAATCAATTTATCTTGAAATCTTAACAAAGATGATACTGAACATTGTCAATATAAATTTTGTTTATTGTTCACATTACCACAGGTCTTAATAGTCTTCAGGATTTGTTAAATGTTGAATATTATTATTTTCCTAAATGGGGCACAAAATAGATTTCAAAGGTCTGTGAATTCTAAAAAAATGTAAAAGCAAGTGCCAACTTTATGTGGACTAAATATGATGATTATCGCAAAAGGGTATTCTTTTTGTATTTCATGTTCCATTATACAGGTTTTGTTTCTATGCAGTACAAACATTGCAGGAACTTTCTCTTAGAGTCTATGAAAGTCTTCTTTTGGTTTTCAGTGAAGTTACGTGAATTAATCAAAATTTAGTCTGTTTGATTCCTGAATTAAGTCTAGTTCTTTTGTATTAATATTAACACAGGCTACTAGCTCTTAAATGCATTTCTTTCACACCGTTACAAAAGTTCATAACCTACACATGCATATGTTCAGATTTGTTTTGTGTAAGGTCAGAAGAAAATTTAAATGCTTAAATATTCTGAAAGTGAAATCTTGTGTGCGTTATCCTAGCGACACTTTTTACTTTATTTTAAGGGGTTCTGCAGATTAATTCATACCCTGCTGTTTCAGATTTAAAGGCTCAACTTAAAGGATTTATTGTCTATGGGTATGATGACAGTCAGACTTGTGCTGACGATGGGTACTGTGAGATCTATAGGGACAACAACAATAATTACCTTAAGGAAAAAATCAACATATCAGTGGATGGACAAAAAGCCTTTTCCAAAATAGCCATTAAAATACCGAAGCGAAGATACCATTCAACTGACAACGAAAAATCCTTTCTGTGTCTGTGTGAAGTGAAAATTTATGCAGGTAATAAATCTTAAGATTTTGAAAGAGAGTATTAACATAGTAATTGCTTAAACGTATGTCAGTTTACTATGCTGTCGAAATAAAAAGGTCCAGTTCTATTATGCACTTGTTAAAGTAAACTATTCAATGATAAGCAATAATTATTAACAATTAATAAAAGCTTTTTACTTTTGTTCAGAAGCTAGCTTATTGTATTTATCATAAATTGGTCAATAAACCACTTTAATATATCCACTTTGCATAGAAAGGAAGACACATTTTAAATATGATCTGAATCGAGGCTAAAATAATGCTGCTCGTGACAGCCTTAATGACATCATTTACCACGTGGTATTGCCATCCTGAAGGAGGTAACCGTTACAAACGGAAATGTCATAATTCAGCAAGAAACTGGCATTGCATTAAATAGGACATAAACAGCTGGAACAATACTTCAAATATCTTGTGACGAAGGATTTGTCATGAGTGGATCTAGCACAATACAGTGTTTAGAACGATTTTTTTAACACAATCCCTGCTATATGCACAGGTACTAGGCTATTGTAAAACGCTCGTTCGTATAAATATGAAACTACTATCTTATTTGCTTTCAGCAAATGTCGGTGACAAAGCTATATGTATGATCTTTTTAACAACTTAAACTAAACTTTTATTGGAATTATTCGAACTGCATCTATATACGCTTTGTGTAATTTTAGGAAATAGATGGACATTAAGCGGTGCGAAGAGATCAAATATATAGTTTCATAAAGATCCAAAACCTTATATTATTCTAGAATTAAAACACACTAAAAGATTGGTAAAGGTATGAAAACAAAATAACGTCTCTGTTACCAATAAATTTAACAATTTGACTGTTTATAAGCTTTCATGGATGACACTGCAAACCACATGGGTATATATAAGGCTTTCTTACGATCAGTATAATGATTGTTGATCTAAAGCATAAGGTACTGCGCTGATTCCCAGTGTGACATTTCAGGGCAAAGTAGGCCTACCAACAAGTATAAATAAAAGCTCGCCGGCATGCCATCAATTTATCACTAGCCGGACAGTTCACAAAAATCGGATAATTGGACAATATTTAGTTTAGCCGCGCCGGATTATTGGATGTTACGAAACTCCTTCATGCCGGACAATTGGGCGACACACCGATCAGCCGTCTTGCGGTAATAAATGTATACACCGGGCATCCGAACATATTTATACTTGTAGTTCAGCACTGTTATTCCGTAATATTAATCTGAAGGTTTATATAAATAAAAACATTCATACAACTTGTAATTTTGAGAAGTATTCGAAGAGAATGATGACGTCACAAACAAAAACCTAGTAGTTTTTGCACATGGACGGAGGAGCTGCCTTACTTTCCAAATATATATCAGACATTTGAAAACAAGATCAGTATGTACAGAATAGTTTTGTACATGAACTGAATATTTAACTGAGGTGTTAACATTTATGCATTATATGTTGTCTATTTCAGTTGCCTGTAAATACCTGCCTATACACAATGGTAAAATGAATCCAGTTCGGTCACTGTATGCAGTAAACACGACTGTATCAATTACTTGTAACGATGGCTTTAAACCAGCGCATCAGATTGTTAAATGTTCTGATGCTGGTATTTGGAGTCGATATAAAAACTGTGCACGTGTTGTTTGTGCTTCTCCTAGAAGTCCCGACAATGGATATTACCTTCATGGAAGTTCCTCTATTAAAGATTCGTCAGTTTTTCCTTTTGGGAGCAATTTAACGGGCAAGTGCAATGTTGGATATCGAAACGATATCTCTGAAATTAGAACATGTCTGTATAACGAAACCTGGAGCGGAAATGAGCTATCTTGCAAGCGAGTGGCATGTCCTCCCCCAAACAATTTAACAAACGGCTTGTATTATCATAAAAATGGGAGCTTGTATAAATCTGGGGCTACTTTCTTCAACACTACATTAGAAGTAATATGTAATACAGGTTATCATCGAAGTAGTGGTGATAAAGAACGTGTATGTACAGCTAACGGAACATGGAGCGTCGAGGCTATATGCACTCAAGTAACTTGTGATTTTCCAGGATTAGCTGAAAGGAACGCATATGGTATGAACTATTTCAATGCTTCTTTTATACCATATAATAAGAAATCAAATTACTCAGAAAAAAGGATTTTTATCTGTCCAAAGGGATATCAATTTAATTTTAAATTACACGCTACAGAATGTATGAAAACAGGCCTTTGGAATGGAAAGAAAGTGATTTGTGTTCTAGTGACATGTTACAAAGCGGATGTCAGAAATAAAATGTTTTACAATATTTCTAGCAGGGAGCCTTCATATGTGAAATTACCATATAACTCCATTGTAACAGTAAGCTGTAACGAAACATTTAATATATGGGATGCAGAGTACGGAACGAAACGTTGTACCGAAACAGGAGTTTGGGATGAAGATAAGCCTCTATGTGGTAGGTGTTTTTATTTCACTATGATATCAAGTATACAAAATTCAGAGATCTTTTAATATCTCCGTAACAATTTTAACTGCTTACGATATTTTCGTTTTTAATGACAAGTGACGTGAAATCAAGTAGGAACTAAAACATAGAGGCCACTGGAGATCAGTCTTATTCCTAGCCACTGCGAGTTGACATTGAATGAAGGCAGCTGAATATACAAATATAAGTTACGAGTAAAAACAATGGTAATTGCACTTTAAAATTATATTTGATAGTTTCAGTAAACACAGAGGTCAGTACCGAAAAACAGAAGGCAGTTTTAATTGGAGGAGTAGCAACAGCAGTTGTGATACTAGTTGCAGTTGCTTCAGTTTCTTCTTTTATAATAATCTGTCGCAGGTAAAGGTAGTTTCTTTTATTTCCTATAAAACAATTCAAAATTTCCTAAAGACTGAAATGTACTTAAGTTTTGCAAGGGCTTCATGTCTGGCTTTTCTCATATGCTTGTTATTTAGATCATTAAAGGGCCTTTTACTTTCAGTTTCGTAAACGGAAGTGATCGGAAAGAACGCTGAATTGGCATATAACTTTTTATTATGCAGATCTTGCTAGCTAGCGACCTTGTTATAGCTTGATGGAGCTCTTCTCTGCTTTCAAAACCCGTTCCACGAAGAGAATCTTTCAAAGTTGGAAACAGCCAGAAATCACATGAGACTAAATTTGTACTATATGGCGGGTGTGGCAAAGTTCCTGTGTTGCAACCACTCAGAGCGTCTTGAACAAGTTTAGCCTGATGCACAGGGGCATTAACCTAGAGCAAAATATACCCCCACCTGATAAGACCCTTTTTTTTTTTTTTTACAAATAGCCTTTGTCAGATTTGATTTAACAACTTGGGCGTAGTATTCACCATTGACAGTGGTACCTTCTAGTACGATATGATTCAAAATAATATGACGGTAACACATTACCTTGCCAACGGATTTACTAGTATATTTTCATTAGAAACGAGTGTTTTTACAGGTGAAGGAGAACTTGGTGCTTCCATGCACTACTTTGTTACTTTCTCGTAGACCCAAAAAAGTGCACCAAAATAATATGACGGTAACACATTACCTTGCCAACGGATTTACTAGTATATTTTTATTAGAAACGAGTGTTTTTACAGGTGAAGGAGAACTTGGTGCTTCCATGCACTACTTTGTTACTTTCTCGCAGACTCAAAAAAGTGCACCAATGTTTCATCACAAGCAACAATTCTGTCATAAAGTAGAACTTTCTGAAATAAAGCGACCAAACATTTTGCCACATATTTGCATCTTCACCCCCTTTTTGTCTTCTGTAATAATGCGAGGTACCCATCTCGCACAACACATGCCATTCCTGAAGTATTTGTTAAATTTCCTGGACACTACCGTAGGGAGAACCAACTCTGCTTGCTAACTTGGGAATACCATTTTCACATATTGTTCAAGAGCAGACTTTCAATCAGTTTTAGACGTGCTAGGTCTACTAGACTTTGGGTCATATTTTACACTCTCTCTGCTGTTTAAAAACCTCTTGTACCACGAACTAATGGCTCTGTTCTCAAGGGCAGAATCCCCATAAACAGTGGTTAAATCTCTAACGTCGGTAAAAGATTTACAGAGTTGTGCATAAAATTGATTATTGGGAAAGATCAGAAACTCAACAAGAATTACAATTATTTGATTGTATTCAATCCAATTTATATCAACAATTTCACATTGAGAAATTCAAGTTAAATCAATTTGAATAAGGTTGTCAAAGATAATTAAGTTTGGCATTATATTGCTATGGCTGACATTACAACCACAACGTACATGGCGAAGATTTACTTGAATAATTTTGAAATTTATGTAACTGCGCTGATCCCCAAATGGAGGCGTAAGCCGGGGCAATATGGCAGTTACCGTTTTCCAAATGTCCAAAAATCTTATGGAAACCCGCCGGATGATCGGGCGGTCGCCGGACGATCGGACGAATAAGAGATTCGTGCACCGGACCATCGGTCGCACTATAAAGTATAGCCAACGCCGGAGCATCGGTCGGGCATATAATTCACATACGCCGGATCATCGGACGTACAAACACATGCGCCGGACACTCGGACGCAATATAAAATTCCTACGCCGGACTAGTAATATTCGGACGTTATTAAAATTTTGACCATCGGACAGCGGGCAAAATCGGACGCCATATTAGTCTAACGTCGGACAAACGAACGTCATTTCACATACACCGGAAAAAACGGACGTATGTTTGATTGAATTACTACGGTACTTAGAAATTTCTTGTACGATTCTTTGAACTTCAAGCCATGTACATTGTGGTTGCATTACAATGACGCGCTAGAATGCCAAGGCGTGGCAGTCAAGACTGCCTAAGCACCGCCACAAAAAATGGGGAGGGTTAAAAACGCTAGCTGACTCATAAATTTTTAATGGCGGGTCTAGCGCGTGAAATAGCCATCTAAGATTACTGTTAAAGAGTTTACTGAGGATAGCACTGTGTATCAATTTGAGTAAATGTATACACAGCCTGTTGCATATTCTAATGCATAAAGCTCATCCCTTTTTCCGACAGGTGTACAGAGTCTCTAAAATACTCTGGAGCTTCATATATCTGTGGGTATCGAATGTAACAACCACCCAGACTAATGCACAGTTTAGATAAGGCAGTATTAAGCCTTCTGCTGCCTTTAATTAACTTAATGTGATTAATTTCATTTCTGTATTTTAGCCTTGGTAGAATTTGAGAAAAAACAATTCTTGTATATGGAAGTAAAATAGAAATTTCCTGAATAGCTGATTTAAGGATATATTGTGCAGAACCTAAATTAATTTGGCCCAAGTCATTTCCACCGCAATGTATTATCATCATATACGGAGCTGGTTTGTTCTCTAACATACTTTGTATAGTGACTATTAGGTTAGGTGGTGCCCACGCATACCAGGCTGAAAATTCCATTCTACCACGCCTCCAATTTCAGACAGGCCAAGGTTTTTGTCTGAGACATAAAGGAATTATAAAGTCTCTGATTATGGATGATCCTACAACCCATACTGTAAATACACATGCAAGTTTAAGATATTGATTAAAGAATCACGTATGTTCATGAAGCGTGTAGCTTATTATGACGTCATGCCCTGTCAAATTGATGACGTCACTCTTATATGATAATATAATTAAATTCTTATTGTTATGTTGGTCTGATGTATGTTTGTATGTAGCTGATTTCCAACGCCCAAATTTTTGTATGAGCTTTTCATCTGAATCGAAACTATGAAGGAAACTTACACCTCCTATTCTGAAAGAATGGCTTTTGAAGGTTGTTTCAGGGATTTCTAAAAATCTGAATGTTTTCTGAAGGATAGATCGAAACTGATACGGAGTCAGAGGTGAGCTATCCTTATGACAAAGAAACTGCCCGTCGCCTTTTGGGCGTCTTGTCAAATAATTTGCAATATCCAGTCTCAAATTACCGTAATATTCTGCTGACAAGGGAACTTCTAGAAAACAACCTTGGCCAAGCTGATCAGTTTTTGAATGAGGCAAAAGCAGTATAAACTTGTTCTCTGTAAGCCCAACTCCCTTATAAGGAAAGGAAGTTTCACTTACTCGTAATAAGGCATAAAATGCTAACTGAAAACAAAGAAAAAAGCATCTGTTCATACACGGATTTGCATACAAAAGGGAGGCTAGCAACTGTTTTGTGAAGTAAATGGATACTTATCGGTTTCCTGGTATCTTTTCGATTTCTCTGCATACCTTGAATAAGTTTTCGAACAATAAAAAACTGAGTTTCATCATTGAAATTATTAAGCTTATTTATGTAACTTATAGCTGATATGTGACTGCTCATTTACCTTGTTAAGTTAGAGATGACTCATACATAGCACCTTGGGCAGAGTATGACGTGCTCACGTCAGCAGCAAGAGGTACACTGCTCGGTGTAGAAGTGTTTACATTTAGTCCGTGTGAAGCTACCACATTTCCCGGCAGAGGAGAGGCTGTGTACTGATACAAACTTGCGTTGAGTCCATTAGGTTCACACGATGAGGCTATGCATGCAGGTGGAACACCAATAGGTGGAGTTTGTATCGTGTTTTGTAGGTTCATAAGTCCAGTAGATTCAGTATGGCATGTAGGTAACAAACATCCCGTTGGATGAACGAGTACCGACGGCGGCGGCTCTGTGTGTTGTATATTTGTGTTAAGTCCATGAGGAGGGTAACCCATGTCATTCACATCAGGTTTTGTGGATGTCCTGGCACGCTTTGTCTTAACCTGGTGTTGGAGGGAGCTTGGTGCTGGTCGTCCAGCTCGACCTCGGTGTGATGGACGTCTCGGCATGAGGACAGTTATGGAAAAAACAATGACTTTTGTAAGCAAAACGATCAAATCACTATTTAATAGATCCATTAGATTCTAGTTTACTATTTTATTATAACAGACCTATTTATTAAAGATTAATGAAATACAATAAGGTATATATGGTATGTTTAAGTGTGTCGCATACGAAGCAGAACGTGTTAGACCACGTGCTCGCCCAACACAAATGTGCTCGAAACATCTTGTTTGAAAATCAAGTCATTGCAAAACATGAGAACAATGATAATAATAAGAGGGCAAGATATGCACCATGATCACAAATGCACAACATATTAATTGGCTCAAACACTTCAAATAAGTTGTATAATGGTAAAAAACATTAAAAATTTGTGAAGCAAATCTTTTACCGACCTGTTCAGCTTGGAGAAAATCGCAAAGGGCGCTGAAGAATACGTAATTTATGACGTCATCTTGAGAGAACTGTGGTGACGAAAGGAGAAAAGGCATACGGAGTTATCTTCCCTTCCAAATAATGTTGTACATTTAAAGACACGCTTGAAATGTACCGAATTATAACACACTGCTCATTGATAGTTTATTGCGACACTTTGAAGCTATGCTATGCTGGTATATGACGTCATAAAAAGTCACGACTAGAATAAATTGAGTAAAGATAGGTGTTTTAGTAAATTTTGTATAGGTAAAGGGAACACCTTCCAAAGTATAATGCATTTCCGCGTTCTTTCTGTTCATCTCTCGTATATGTCTAAGGTTACCCAGGTGATTGTCAAGGTGACATGTTATTAAGACCTAGAATCAGTTCAAAGGTATAAAGATTACCAATATATTTTCCGATTCTTGAATAGATTTTAAAGTAATCAGTGGGAATGCCATGCTGACATCGCTCTGGTAACATACATCAAGTAAAAATTCAGGTGACTACACTACTATGTTTAAATCGTATCTTATTTTATCAGCAGCTATATTATGCCCTGAAGTTGATATATGAGATACCTTTTCAAGTTTTTATTCAATGTCAGGAGTAGTTATTGAGATTGAAAATAAAAGAAAAAAAAAACTAAAAAAAAAAAAAAAAAAAAAAAACAAAACCAGAAGAATAGTGATTATAATTTTTTTTTAGATTATATAAGTCTTATAAAGAAGACAGAATTTCTTTTCTAAAACATTGTCTGTATAAAGCAGTGCAGCAGGGCCTCAGCAATGAAGTTAAACTTCGTTGTAAATAAAGCAAGAAGGTTTGAAAGTCAAGATGAAATATAAATGATATAAATGATGAATGATAAATGTCAAAGTTTGTATTCCGACAACTTTTTCGTTATAACGGCTTAATACCTCGTAATAAAGAGAAACAATGTCGCTATTACAAGAAAATCGTTATTCTAAGAAAGCTCTCTCGTTTCTACGACTTATTATCTCGTAATAACGAAAAATCAATTTCGTTATTTCGACTTAGAAACTCATCATTTCGACATAGCATCTCGTAATAACGGGAAAACAATTTCGTTATTATGATTCCGTTTCTCGTTGTTATGAGATACACAGAAACATAGACCATCACACTCCAACCTGCAACAGGGTTGCGCAGTATATGATTATTGCAAATCAGCAGCCATTTTGATAGACTTCCTAAAAAAGAAAAAAAGTTTGCATGCTGTATTTGCCTTTAGTTAATGTTTCTAAGATTGTAAAGGCAACTCTCCGAATGAACACTCCCCAGAAGAAGTGTTTGTATTCATTATAATTACAGCTTTCTTATCTTTATAAAACATTATTGACCGCTTTAATATAACACAAACTGTCTGTCCTAATGCAAAACTTTAGTTCTGCTAAAGACGTTGTTCTTTAAGGCAACGTAAGTTAAAAAGGCATAATATTAAAGTATTCAGCATTTTCAAAAGAGAATTTGCTCCAATTACAATACAGTATTTACATTCAAATATACCTAAATGTCCTGTCTTTTATTAAAGATAGATATAGGCGTTTTGCATGCACGCTTACATGGGTGAGATATACATGTCTGTGCAAAACGAAAGACTGCGTTATTATTCCTTATTTGATTAGAACTTTTAGATTTATATAAATAATATACAGAATTAATGCATATTTCTTTCCTTTTCTATTCTCTATTTAAGAAGGAAGAAAATGCAAAACATCCCAGGAAGTGACTTGACATACACGGACCTTCAGGAAAGACAAATCGAGACGGGGTATTCAGAAATTAACGGTTCAACAACAGGTGACTTGCTTAAGACCATTGCAACATAGTGAATAAATGTTCAACAGAAGTCTACTTTTCATCTTGATGATATTTATTATTAAAAATAAATTGTAACTAACAAACTATAATAACATTGAAACGACGTGTCGCTAACAAGACACGGGTTTCCAAGTCAAAGTCAGAAATTATAGTCCAAGCATAGAATATTGCTAGTCTTTATTTGTGTGTGTTTGCTCTGTATTTCATTGGTTCATCATTGGATTTTGACTTGCCAAAATGATCATGTGATAGACAACTTGTCACAAACCATCCGTCGGTCTGTCCGTTTGCCAAATAACAGAGAGGACAGGCTACCTGCTTTGTCTTCAAGTGAATTGTGTGATCATCTTTAAAATAATACCCTGTCTATTAATTTCTGTGGATTTAAATTTTAGTCAATGATTAGGACGGACATGTGATTTAAGTTGATATACTACATACAACAAAGGTATTCCCTTATTGTCAGCGATTTGTCATTTGATTTTAAGTGCTTTAAGACAAACATTTTCGCATACATAAGTACACTTCGTGGGCAATTTCAACACAGTGACTTCTATTCTTTATTTTCTTTATTTACAGATGGAGAATCATCTATGACAGAACCTCAGGGTCCAGTCTATTATAATACAATAACATAACCTGAACATTCCGTAGTAGGGCATTTGTTCAAAGCTGTTGATATATATAGTCGGTTTTAGCTTTTAATTTTCATAGAATGTCTTGCACTCCCTACAGTAAACATCCTGAAAATGACTGAACAATGATTAACTGCAGACGTTAAAGTTAGTAGTTAATACTCATTATGTCTTTGTGTGTGAACAGTTTGTTCAGTAATTCAAATGCAAAGTTCACTGGTAAAAGCCTTTATATGTAAAGGTCTCAACTTGAATTCCGTATTTCATACTTTTAAGCCAGGTACCGATTTCTCCCCATAAAACAGTCACAGAACGTATACACTTTCTAAACTGAAAGTCGATATGAAAAAAGCGTAAACTATCGGTTATGTATGAACGTGAAGTTGGCACATAGATCGAAGCTCTACATCCAGCTCTGCAATCTTATATCAATGCAGAGCTGGGTCGCAGCTCTACATCCAGCTCTGCAATCTTATATCACTGCAGAGCTGGGTCGCAGCTCTACATCCAGCAATGCAATCTTATATCATTGCAGAGCTGGTTCGCAGCTCTACATCCAGCTCTGCAATCTTATATCATTGCAGAGCTGGGTCGCAGCTCTACATCCAGCTCTGCAATCTTATAATTGCAGAGCTGGGTCGCAGCTCTACATCTAGTTCTGCAATCTTATAATTGCAGAGCTGGGTCGCAGCTCTACATCTAGCTCTGCAATCTTATATCATTGCAGAGCTGGGTCGCAGCTCTACATCCAGCTCTGCGATCTTATATCATTGCAGAGCTGGGTCGCAGATCTACATCCAGCTCTGCAATCTTATAATTGCAGAGCTGGGTCGCAGCTCTACATCCAGCTCTGCAATCTTATATCATTGCAGAGCTGGGTCGCAGCTCTACATCCAGCTCTGCAATCTTATATCATTGCAGAGCTGGGTCGCAGACTTACATCCAGCTATGCAATCTTATATAATTACAGACCTACATCCAGCTCCGCAATCTTATATCATTGCAGAGCTGGGTCGCAGCTCTACACCCAGCTCTGCAACCTAATTTCATTGCATAGCTGGGTCGTAGATCTACATCTAGCCCTGAAATCTTATATCATTGCAGAGCTGGGTCGCAGCTCTACATCCAGCTCTGCATTCTTATATCATTGCAGAGCTGGGTCGCAGCTCTACATCCAGCTCTGCAATCTTATATCACTGCAGAGCTGGGTCCCAGCTCTACATGCAGCTATGCAATCTTATATCATTGCAGAGCTAGTTCGCAGCTCTACATCCAGCTCTGCAATCTTATATCATTGCAGAGCTGGGTCGCAGCTCTACATCCAGCTCTGCAATCTTATAATTGCAGAGCTGGGTCGCAGCTCTACATCTAGTTCTGCAATCTTATAATTGCAGAGCTGGGTCGCAGCTCTACATCTAGCTCTGCAATCTTATATCATTGCAGAGCTGGGTCGCAGCTCTACATCCAGCTCTGCGATCTTATATCATTGCAGAGCTGGGTCGCAGATCTACATCCGGCTCTGCAATCTTATAATTGCAGAGCTGGGTCGCAGCTCTACATCTAGCTCTGCAATCTTATATCATTGCAGAGCTGGGTCGCAGCTCTACATCCAGCTCTGCAATCTTATATCATTGCATAGCTGGGTCGCAGACTTACATCCAGCTATGCAATCTTATATAATTACAGACCTACATCCAGCTCTGCAATCTTATATCATTGCAGAGCTGGGTCGCAGCTCTACACCCAGCTCTGCAACCTAATATCATTGCAGAACTGGGTCGTAGATCTACATCTAGCCCTGAAATCTTATTTCATTGCAGAGCTGGGTCGCAGCTCTACATCCAGCTCTGCATTCTTATATCATTGCAGAGCTGGGTCGCAGCTCTACATCCAGCTCTGCAATATTATATCATTGCAGAGCTGGGTCGCAGCTCTACATCCAGCTCTGCAATCTTATATCATTGCAGAGCTGGGTCGCAGCTCTACATCCAGCTCTGCAATCTTATATCATTGCAGAGCTGGGTCGCAGACTTACATCCAGCTATGCAATCTTATATAATTACAGACCTACATCCAGCTCTGCAATCTTATATCATAACAGAGCTGGGTCGCAGCTCTACATCCAGCTCTGCGATCTTATATCATTGCAGAGCTTGGTCGCAGTTCTACATCTAGCTCTGCAATCTTATATTATTGCAGAGCTGGGTCGCAGCTCGACATCCAGCTCTGCAATCTTATATCATTGCAGAGCTGTGTCGCAGACTTACATCCAGCTATGCAATCTAATATAATTACATAACTAAATCCAGCTCTGCAATCTTATATCATTGCAGAGCTGGGTCGCAGCTCTACATCCAGCTCTGCAATCTTATATCATTGCAGAGCTGGGTCGCAGCTCTACATCCAGCTCTGCAATCTTATATCATTGCAGAGCTGGGTCGCAGCTCTACATCCAG
The DNA here is from genome assembly GCA_012932295.1 of Cyclina sinensis. Lineage (NCBI taxonomy): Eukaryota > Metazoa > Mollusca > Bivalvia > Venerida > Veneridae > Cyclina > Cyclina sinensis. Next base: position 11,747,168 of record JAAONU010000012.1, on the reverse strand, counting down.
CTATGCAATCTTATATCATTGCAGAGCTGGGTCGCAGCTCTACATCCAGCTCTGCGATCTTATATCATTGCAGAGCTGGGTAGCAGCTCTACATCCAGCTCTGCAATCTTATAATTGCAGAGCTTGGTCGCAGTTCTACATCTACCTCTGCAATCTTATATCATTGCAGAGCTGGGTCGCAGACTTACATCCAGCTATGCAATCTTATATAATTACAGACCTACATCCAGCTCTGCAATCTTATATCATAATAGAGCTGGGTCGCAGCTCTACATCCAGCTCTGCGATCTTATATCATTGCAGAGCTGTGTCGCAGACTTACATCCAGCTATGCAATCTAATATAATTACATAACTAAATCCGGCTCTGCAATCTTATATCATTGCAGAGCTGGGTCGCAGCTCTACATCCAGCTCTGCAATCTTATATCATTGCAGAGCTGGGTCGCAGCTCTACATCCAGCTCTGCAATCTTATATCATTGCAGAGCTGGGTCGCAGCTCTACATCCAGCTATGCAATCTTATATCATGGCAGAGCTGGGTCGCAGCTCTACATCCAGTTATGCAATCTTATATCATTGCAGAGCTGGGTAGCAGCTCTACATCCAGCTCTGCAATCTTCTAATTGCAGAGCTTGGTCGCAGTTCTACATCTACCGCTGCAATCTTATATCATTGCAGAGCTGGTTCGCAGCTCTACATCCAGCTCTGCAATCTTATATCATTGCAGAGCTGGGTCGCAGCTCTACATCCAGCTCTGCAATCTTATAATTGCATAGCTTGGTCGCAGCTCTACATCTACCTCTGCAATCTTATATCATTGCAGAGCTGGGTCGCAGCTCTACATCAAGCTCTGCGATCTTATATCATTGCAGAGCTGGGTCGCAGCTATACATCTAGCTCTGCAATCTTATATCATTGCAGAGCTGTGTCGCAGTTCAATATCTAGCTCTGCAATCATATATCACAATGAGTTGGATCATAGATCGACATATAGCTCTAAAAATTTTATAGCTGCAGAGTTGGGTCGTAGGTCGACAACAAGCTCTGCAATCTTAAATCATTGCAGAGCTGGGTCGCATTTCTCTATCTAGCTCTGCAATCTTTTTCATTGCATCACTCCATCTGCATAGTTTTTTTCAGTTATTGCCTTTTGTTATTTTTCAAAGCACTACTTAAAAAGACTTTGAGTTATCAACATGAAACATCATAATATGTGGATAGAGCTCACTCAGGAGGTGTGCAGTGTAGAAGAGTGATAACTTTACCCTTAATAATCTTTGTTTTTTCATACTTAATTTTCACCTGAGTGGAGCAGAACTCAAAATGTCTTTGAGATGTCCACATGAAACTTTATAGGTGGATAGATCTTATTGAGGAGGAATGTTGTGCGCAAGAATGATAACTCTGTTTTTTATAATGTTTGATTTAGTGCCCTTTGTTATTTTTAATACTTTTTGTCCCGAGCTTATCTCAAAAGTATTGCAGGTATCTACTTGAAACTTCATAGGTTGAAAGATCTCACTGTGGAGGAGTGCAGCGCACAAGAATGATAACGCTACTGTGCATGATTTTTCAGTTATTGACCTTTAACTTTCAAATCTGTAATTACTTCAGCCATTAGTTATCATTACCGAAATTGAATTATGTTGCGCTGCTGCTACATATACATTCTTCCAATAAGCAAACACATGTTAACATGGCTCTTGTTGATAAGAGTTTTGTAACAATCTATATCCGTGTTGTTACAAACATATTGTAGTAAATAAACTTTTTGCATTTCTTTCTTTTTCTTTCTACATTCTACGGATGGACAAAAAGTCTATCGCAACACTTATGGTGTGTGAATAGGATAAGAGCCTTAAATGTTCAAGCATTTTTACACATGTTAATTGCGGACAAAGGCATTTTCATATTTACGTCGTTTGTTTATTTTGGCATGTTGATGACTGCTGCTCTAACCCCGACCCCCAACAAATCTGTTGATAAGTCATGAGAATAAGTATTCGAACGCACCTCCTTTATAATTATATGAGAGCTATCACTTAAAGGTGGTAACAAGTTTTATTTCTTGAGCCGCCAGACTCCTTTGTATGGCCATTGAGTATCACAATTCGAAGTTAGTCAGACTTAACCTCAGAAATTTCGAAAACTCGTTATTCACATTATTTAAACTTTATTATCATAAACTAAATGATTATTTATGTATATTGTAATACCAAAAAGTGTAAATAGACCTACATGACTGTACATGAAAAGTAGACAAAACTAAAACAAGTTCTATCCTTCCAGTTTTTGTTTCTGTATAATAATAACACCATTACAAATCTATTTGGTTAAATAACTATGCTCATCTGAAACGTCATTAAGATAACGCTCTACAGTGAAGATATACTGAAATACCATTAAAATTTTGCAGACCTAATTGAAACTGAATAATGAATATGTAAAAGAAGTAAAAACAAATGTCTGAAGAGCTCGTTGTCTACGACGCAGCACTGCAATGAAAAAAAGACTGCAGATCTAGATGTAGAGCTGAGATCCAGCACTGCAGTGAAACAAGATTGCAGACCTAGATGTCGATCTACGACCCAGCTCTGCACTTATGTTAGATAACAGAGCTAGATATCTATAAACGATCAACCTCTGCACTTATGTTAAATTGCAACCAGATGTCGAACTACGACACAGTTCTCCTAGAGCAAAGATACAAGATTAGTGTGCTATATTTAGATATTACACCCAGATCTGTATTAATCATAGATTGCAAATTTAGATGTCGATAGCCTAGATTAAGAGCTGGGAATCAGCTTTGCAATGATAATAATAATGCAGAGCTAGTTGTCAATCTATGATCCAGCTCTGCAATGATATAAGAATGCAGAGCTGGATGTAGAGCTGCGACCCAGCTCTGCAATGATATAAGATTGCAGAGCTGGATGTAGAGCTGCGACCCAGGTCTGCAATGATATAAAATTGCAGAGCTTGATGTTTAGCTGCGACCAAGCTCTGCAATGATATAAGTTTGCAGATCTGGATGTAGATCTACGACCCAGCTCTGCAATGATATAAGATTGCAGAGCTGGGTGTAGAGCTGCGACCCAGGTCTGCAATGATATAAGATTGCAGAGCTGGATGTAGAGCTGCGACCCAGCTCTGCAATGATATAAGATTGCAGAGCTAGATGTAGATCTACGAGACAGCTCTGCAATGATATAAGTTTGCAAAGCTAGATGTAAATCTATGACCCAGCTCTGCAATTATATAAGATTGCAGAGCTGGATGTAGAGCTGCGACCCAGCTCTGCAATGATATAAGATTGCAGAGCTAGATGTAGATCTACGACCGTGCTATGCAATGATATAAGATTGCAGAGCTGGATGTATAGCTGCGACCAAGCTCTGCAATGATATAAGGTTGCAGAGCTAGATGTAGAGCTGCGACCCAGCTCTGCAATGAAATTAGATTGCAGAGCTGGATGTAGAGCTGCAACCCAGCTCTGCAATGATATAAGATGCAGAGCTGGATGTAGAGCTGCGACCCAGGTCTGCAATGATATATGATTGCAGAGCTGGATGTAGAGCTGCGACCCAGCTCTGCAGAGCTGGATGTAGAGCTGCGACCTAGGTCTGTAATTATATAAGATTGCATAGTTGGATGTAAGTCTGCGACCCAGCTCTGCAATGATACAAGATTGCAGAGCTGGATGTTTAGCTGCGACCCAGCTCTGCAATGATATAAGTTTGCAGAGCTGGATGTAGATCTACGACCCAGCTCTGCAATGATATACGATTGCAGAGCTGGATGTAGAGCTGCGACCCAGCTCTGCAATGATATAAGATTGCAGAGCTGGATGTAGAGCTGCGACCCAGCTCTGCAGAGCTGGATGTAGAGCTGCGACCTAGGTCTGTAATTATATAAGATTGCATAGTTGGATGGAAGTCTGCGACCCAGCTCTGCAATGATACAAGATTGCAGAGCTGGATGTTTAGCTGAGACCCAGCTCTGCAATGATATAAGTTTGCAGAGCTGGATGTAGATCTACGACCCAGCTCTGCAATGATATAAGATTGCAGAGCTGGATGTAGAGCTGCGACCCAGCTCTGCAATGATATAAGATTGCAGAGCTGGATGTAGAGCTGCGACCCAGCTCTGCAATGATATAAGATTGCAGAGCTAGATGTAGAGCTGCGATCTATGTGCCAACTTCACGTTCATCGGTTATGTTACATAAAAAACGTGCGCCAGCTAGTTCTTTTCATTAATTTAGTTAAACCTTACTTTTCCTAAAGGATCTAACAAAATATATTAGCAATTATCAGAACTACTATTTGTCTATATATTATTGATAATAAAGTCGATTTCGGAGAATCTGGTAATTTATTTTATTTTTGCCAAACCCTTTTCGTCTTTAACTCTTTGAAACATAGTGTGGTTCGGAATTTCTTGTGTAGAATGATCATTAATGAAGAAATTATTAGAAATTAACATTGTTATGTAAAATTGCTAGTTATACTGTACTCTTTTCTTCTAAAACTGTTTCTCTTTTTATATAGATAAATTTAAAAATGCATATAATACATTTAAAAACTATATGTATTGTTCATTTTATATAATCACTTACATTTATAGATATGCTGTAGAACACCTGTTAACCAATTCGCTTGAAACCATAAGCTGATTGTCCAGTCCTGCAATACAAATGAACGGAGCAATGCTTATTCTATTATTTTTAACAGTGCATGTTTTATTCTATTAAAAAATAAAGACATAAATACATTTTCTGTGTTTTGCACCACACTAACAAAATAGAAAAAAACAGCTGTTACAATTTGATACAGTAGTCTGTATTTCACCTGCCCAGAAACTAAAAACTCATTCATGGCAGAACTCTGGTTCCTGTGCATCAAAAATAAAAAAAATATTTTTGTCTTGAACAACCAAGTCCAGGGCTCTGACAGTATGTACGTAGCATTGTCTTGTAGATCCCTACTAAGTTTAGATTATGTTCCTGGCGTCACTACTGGTCCCACGCAAGGATCATGTTGTATGTAACCATAAAGCTAAGGGTTCTTAAAGTTTTCATTAAAGTGTGTCTAGTGAACTTCTCTTAATATTCTTCAAACTTAGCTCCTCGGTAATTTTTGGCTCCGACCCGGAGGTCAGTACCAATAAAAACTATTCTTTTAGAAACTTTAAGGCTGTGAATTCTGGAATATGGTGTGTATCATTATCTTGGAGACCTCTATCAAGTTTGTTTATATAGGCCCCGAAGGTCAGATGTTTCATAAATAGTATTATTTATTGTCGCTCTCTTTTTTATTACGTAATTCATGGCTTTTCCAACGTTGCAAAGATTGCACGTGCGGCTCTTCCGGTCGACCGAACGTTTGAAATGCTTTCAAAAATACGAAAACAGGCTTGATCAATAACGGTGTTGATGTGAATTGTTAGAAAACTCTGCGAGATAATAAATCGAACCAAAAGTCGTGACACAATCATTTTCTCTTCAGGTTTGGACGTCCTCTTTGACTCGGACATACCAGTATCTTCTTGTCTTTTCCCATGTAGGTGTCAGTGGCTAAAAGCACACTCCGCCAACATTAGACCACGCATGTGTACGTCTACTGGCCACAGGGTTAAAGATAGGTTTGAACGAGTGGACAGCTGTCTAAATTGGTCAAAATATGCCAATTGTTAAGTTCTTTCTATTCTGTCATGATGAATAGTCATTGCACTTGATGTTTTAGCACTTATACTTTTACTGCCATTATGGTCCAATTGTCTAGTATCTTTGCCAAACGCTGAAAAATAAATCTGCTTTCTTCGAAAAAGGCTTTTAAATGTAAACATGTTATACTAGTTAATATTCGTGGGTAACTCTTGAATGATACTATTCAGGATGTAGGGTCATTAGTCCGTCAACAGATTACAAATACGAAGTGCAACACAAAAACATCAAACCATAAAATCAGAGCAGCCTACAATATTATAAGTGTAGCCTACATAAACAATGTTGTTACATGCTAGTACTTTGTTGTCACAGAAAATTTACTGCAGAGATTAACCAAAGGTAAAAGGAGTGCAAATGATTTCACTATTAGCATTTATTTTTATTTGAGTACTACAATAGAAAAACATATCTTAAAGGATTTTGATGATACAATATGTATGCGTAACATAATTCAGTTTTTCATTGGGTTCATTATTTTTGCTAGAGAAATGAAAATTGTACCATCCATGTACGGTATATATCCTATAGAATATCTTCAAGATTTTATGCTAGGTTCATGAATATTGATATGTGATGGAGATTACATACATGCCGCTATCACTTAAAACAATGTATGTGGGAACGCTTTCACAAGTAATTTTACAAAAGCGTCTGTATAGATTTTTCACTGCAAAAGGAAATGCCAGTGAATGAATTTATATATGCACTCATACATTTTACTTAATGTCAGTTACATTTCGAATTTGGTGTGACTTAACTCCAGTGGAACAGAGGCAAATAAAATTCGAAAACTGCACAAAAGTCAGACTCCAATATAGTTTAGCCAACATAAGAAAACGGATTTATTTTTGATTTTTGAGTAAAATTTTATATCAAAGCAAAAGTAACCGGTATCTTCATATTACAAACAAAAGTGCTATGGGTGTAATTTGTACACTGTTAACATATCTGGTACATCAGGTTATAAAAAATGTTTAGACATAAAAAATGTGATTACTTTTCATATATCCTTAGTATAGCAAGGAAAAGTATAATAAATTAACCAAAGCAGAAAATAAGCAGCATGCATTTGTATACGTGGTTTAAATCAGGCCGAAAAGTAAGGATCGGAAAATATAAAAGAACTAAATTCAAGCAAACTTAATTTAACAACCTCGTTAAACACATTTTATAGCAATATTTTTCTGCTGAGTGAAATTTTGTACTTTTAACGTCTCTTTATCATAAAAACAACTGCAACAACAACGACAACAAACAGGCGCTCGGAGTATGTTTAACGACAAACAGCGTTTAACAAGACTTTTTTTATTTAAAAGCGGTCTAGAATCCTCCATTATACTGTGTGTGTACGCAATTCAACTTTTAGCATCCAGGCATCGTAAGAACTAAAACATTACACTGTATGTAAACTTCATGAATAACATTTATTTATGAATTTATCATAAAAAAGATTTGCAAGATGCACAGATATTTCAAAAATTACATAACTGACTTCCTTTATATTACAACGCATGTTTAGAAGGAGAAGGGATAAAACGGACTACACGCAATTTCATTATCTACCTCGGCACCCATCTCTGTTTTTGTAAAGAAACATTTACACTGTTAATGTTACTCATATCTCCAGCCTCAGATAATTCATATATATTCAAACTATTTAAGCAAATTTGGAAAAAAAACCTGTTTCAAGGTAAAGAATAAGAAATTACAATGTTGTTTGCATTGTCTTGTGTAGAATGATGGGGAGTTTTGTAATTGCATGAGGATATAGACCATGTGTTATAAATTTTTTAGTTAAAATGTGCTATTTTTATGACAGTATTGCATTGATGATGAGATTGTTTTATATTTGAATTAAAAAAAGGTATATATAATCGTGATGTATGCGTTAGATATATACGTGTCTTTATAAATATGTCATAAACGACCGTTAAATCAATCCGACTGGAGTTGATTTTCTTATTTTGCCAGAAGGAAGTGAAGGAAAGAAACGTACTATGAAAACAACCCTATCCAAGAGGTCAGTAATCAAAAAATTTAGACATAGATACTCTTAATACGTTTAGCACCTTTAATACAAACTAGAAAAGCTGTCGTTAATTTTTGAAACTGTGGTATTTCTATATTTCACATGTGCAGATACTAAAGCACGTTTGGTATGCGGAAATGTAACCTTAACCGGTCTACATGATAATGTGCTCCTTGTCTCAAAAATAACACCAGGAAGCCCTTAAGGATCTATTTACATTTTGTAATCTTTTAGACTGTCAGTAGATATAAAGTGAAAAAACAAGTGTTTATATTTCTTAATTTATTTGAGATTTTTTTAAATGTTTCACAGTTTAAATCTTTCTATCTTAACTGGATAGACTTCCCTTAAAGAAGAAATAATGACCGGTAGTGTCACGGAAAGACAATGACAGTTTTAGTTTTTATCACTTAAGACAGTTATTGAGGCGAATATTTGAAAAATATAAACTCGAAATAAACGGATGAATGCAGTAAGTTTATTTTTTTAAATCTATTTAAAGTTGTATGTACTTTTGTTTTGTTTGACGGGGTAGATGAACAGTTCTATTTGCTAAGATTCAGTGATAAGAGGGGTCAGTGAACATGACTTAATGCTACAAGATTGAATCAACAGTTATTCATAAAAACGATCATAAACATAATGCGAGAAAACCCCTCGTCACTTCGTCACAGTTATTGATTTATGGTCAGTAATATTACAAGCGCTGAGATATACCCAATTATTATATAATCTATAAACAGCTTTGAAATGCCTTTCACTGATTTGCGCAGGCTTTACTTTTTGTAAAAAAATAACGTTAAATATCAGAACATATTGACCGTTTCTTTTTCAAAACTAGATTTCCTGGAAATCCCCCGCATCTGTTTATAATTCGGACATTTCCGGCGAAACGACTCACTTTCGGGAAATGGCGAAGGCCGTTTCGGCAAATTCCGTCGATTGTGCCGCCTGACAGGATGTTGTGAATCTATCGCCTCGGTCAATATTAATCTTTTAGGTACATATCACATCATATTCACCAACTAAAATGTCCATATCTGTATAATATTAAACGATTTTAAATGACTTTATGGTTGCGCTATCCATATCGACAACGATGCATATCTTTATAAATATGAAACCCTGTGATAGAGAAACTAAAACGAAATTAATTTTTTTTTCAATCACAAACTGAACTTGACGACAACAATAAACAACTTCCAGAAACAACGCAGAATGTTAATAATCACTTAGACAACATACACATAACACCACTAGAAGTCACATCAATATTAAAATAACTAAAGGTAGGGAAAGCTGTAGGTCCAGACCTCATAAATAATAAAATCTTAAAAGAACTTTCACATGAACTTGCTGAACCCCTCTGTTGCCTGTTTAGTCATTCCTTATTGTCTGGAAAAGTTCCTTCACAGTGGAAGTTAGCCCATGTTTGTGCTGTGTATAAAATGGGAGATCCTCAAGATCTTTCTAATTATAGACACATTTCACTTCTTAGCACCCTAAGTAAAGTGATGGAAAAAATTATTCATAAACATGTTTTCAATTTCTTTCTTGATAACAACACTATAACCTCACTTCAGTCTGAATTTGTCGCCAAAGATTCTACTGTAAATCAACTTACCTCAATCTATCATACTTTTTGTCAAGCTCTTGACGAAGGCAAAGAAGTAAGAGCAGTCTTTTGTGATATCTCCAAAGCATTCGACCGGGTCTGGCACAAAGGTCTGATACATAAACTGTCTTTGACAGGGATATCTGGTAATCTTCTGGAATGGTTCAAAGACTATTTATCTGATCGACAACATCGAGTTGTTCTGTCCGGATCTACTTCTAACTTACTTAATATCAATGCTGGAGTTCCACAAGGCTCAATATTGGGACCTCTTCTGTTCATCGTCTATATAATTGACATTGTCTTGGATATACAATCAATCATTAAACTGTTTGCTGATGACATATCTCTCTATCTTATCGTTGAAAACCCTATTACCGCTGCTGAAATCCTGAACTCAGACCTTAGCAAGATGAACAAATGGGCAGATACCTGGCTTGTCAAGTTTAATCCGAGCAAAACTGAATCAATTACAATATATAAGAAGTATCGACCACAAAACCATCCACCTCTTTTTATGAACAATATTCAAATTACCGAAGTAGAATCCCATAAACATCTTGGAGTTACGCTATCAAAAAACGGATCCTGGTGTGAACACATTTCTAATATCAAACAAAAAGCTTGGCAAAGGATCAATATCATGCGGAAATTAAAATTTACTCTAGACAGAAAGTCCCTAGAAACTATTTACTTCTCCTTTATCAGGCCAGTCTTAGAGTATGCAGACGTCGTATGGGACAACTTGACGCAAAAGGAAGAATACGAATTGGAACAGATCCAGCTTGAAGCAGCTCGTATCATTACTGGAGCACCAAATTAGTCTCGCTATCAAACCTATACAAAGAAACTAACCTTGAAACTCTTAAATCTAGAAGGCTTAAACACAAACTAATAATGTACTATAAAATGACAAACTTTCTTGTACCACCATATCTGTCTTCTTTAGTCCCTGAATCTGTTGACGATGCCACTCCCTATTATTTAAGAAATGGTCCCAATACCAGAAACATACATTGTAACACACAATTCTTTTCTAAATATTTTCTTCACTCTACAATTAGCAAGTAAAACCAACTACCTGTGGAAGTCAGAAATGCAGAGAGCATTGGCATATTCAAGAACAAACTCAATTCTACAATCTCAAAAGTACCATCATATTATTACCATGGTAGCCGTAAGTCCCAAATCGTACACACACGCCTTAGAACCCATTGTAGCATTCTTAAAGAAGATCTCTTTTCTAAGAACATTATTGATGAACCTTTCTGCCAATGTGGTGAGAATGAACATTCATATCACTTCTAATCAATTCTTCCGCCAGAGGAACATTTTCAGGGATCAGCTTCAACAAATAACAACTGTAACATTGTCAACATTACTTTATGGTGACTCATGCCTCAGCGATGAAACAAATGCCAAAATATTCAAACTTGTACACGAATATATTTCTAGTACAAAGCAGTTTGGTCTTGCCTAACTCTTTATATGCTTCCTACACAGTATAAGTATCATCCAAAATCACTATGCTATTCTATCTATTGACGACTTAGCGGAATCAGGCATTAATTTTTTCACTTCTATAACTATCCTACTTTCTAGTCTACATCCTTACAATTACCATGAGGCATCGTACGATACTATTACCCTGACCCTACGGAATACCGTTAGGGCCATCGTGGTTAGATGTTATAATCCAGAGGGCGACAATGCGATAGTGCGATAATGCGATGGCGACAGTGCTATAATGCGATGGCGACAATGCGATAATGCGATGGCGACAATGCGATAACGCGATAGTGCGATGGCGACAATGCGATAGTCATATCGTACTGTCGCGATCGCATCATCGCATTGTCGCCATCGCACTATCGCATTGTCGCCATCGCACTATCGCGTTTTCGCATTATCGTACTGTCGTCATCGCATTATCGCACTGTCGCCATCGCATTATCGCACTGTCGCCATCGCACTATCGCATTGTCGCGTTATCGCAATATCGCATTGTCGCGTTCTCGCACTATCACATTGTAGCGTTATCTCACCATCGCATTATCGCAGTGTCGCCATCGCATTATCACACTATCGCATTGTTGCCCTCTGGATTATAACGTCTAACCACGATGGCCCTAACGGTATTCCGTATTATAAAGCCATCCATTTTATGTTTCTGCAATTTTTTTTATTTCGTAAAAATCGCTTGTGTACATTCAAAACAAGAAGCGCCGCATTGCGACGAAAACCAGGTTTTCAACGACCAAGTATTGATGTGACAGGAATTAGGAAGAAATATGGCAGTGAAGTAAAAATGATGCTGTTATTTTGGTACCAACACAGAAAGTTGGTTTCATTGGTTCAAAATAAAAAAATTCTATTGTAAGCAAGCGACCTTGACCTTGCTCCCAGATATCATAATAGCAATCCCAAGCTGCATCTTAATATAAGCTACCCACAGAGCAAGTTTGGTGTCAACAGGTCAACGCAAACTCAAGTTATTACGTGAAAACTGAATTTCTTTTTTAAAGCAACAGTGATCTTGACCTTGTTCACAGACACCTGGGTAGCAATGCCAAGTTGCATCTTGATATTAGCTACCCAAATACTAAATTTGGTTTCAATAGGTCTAAGCAAACTAAAGTTATTGAGCTTAAACTGATTTTCTATTTTTAGCAACAGTGACCTTGACCTTGATCACAGACACCTGGGTAGCAATCCCAAGCTGCCCCTTGATACAAGCTACCCATATACCAAGTTTGGGGTCAAAAGGTCAAAGCAAACTCAAGTTATTGAGCGGAGACTGAATTTCTATTTTTAGCAACAGTGACCTTGACCTTGATCACAGACACCTTGGTAGCAATCCCAAGCTGCCTCTTGATATAAGCTACCCATATATCAAGTTTGGGGTCAATAGGTCAAAGCAAACTCAAGTTATTGAGCGGAGACTGAATTTCTATTTTTAGCAACAGTGACCTTGATCTTGTTTACAGACATCTGGGTAGCAATCCCAAGCTGCCTCTTGATATAAGCTACCCATACACCAAGTTTGGCGTCAATAGGCCAAAGTTAACTCAAGCTTTCGAGCGGAAACCAAAAGTTGACCCCCCTCCCCCCCGCCCCGCGCCCGCCGACTCCAGCATTACAATAACCAGGTTTCCGTTGAAAACCTGGTTAAAAACGATGTGCGCATTTTCATCAAGAAAATTCTGCCAGTATAAATTTGACTTTTGCAGGTGCAATAATTATGACGATACATATGTACTCAAGCGAGAAGATTATAGCAACGAATAAGCATTCTGTTGTTCAATGTGTTTACTATTTTTACCGCCGATGAACGTACACCAATCGGTGACCATAAGTATCATCTAAAATCATCCTACCAACAAAACCTCGGAAAAGTTGCGTCTTATCTAGGGGCAATAATGAATCTATTTACAGAAACAAGAGACATGTAAAATTTCAACCTGCATGTGCCTGGTAGAAATCGCGGAAGTAGGTTATGTAGTTTAAAGTTGTAAAGAAATATTTTCCATCTTACCCAAATAACAGCCAGACTTAAGCCACTGTCTCATAAAAGGTCCGATATGTCGGCGATGGGGTGACGACGAGTTTTTTGGGAATCTGTGGCATTTTTGGGGAGTAGTCTGCGATATATCGTCGATTTATCTGCGACTCGGCCAAAAAAAACAGGTGTTTTTTTTTTAGATCGGCGAGATGTCGGCAAAACTTACCTCCAAGTTAAAATTTCCTGATCGATCGGAGAAAAAAATTCTACCCCGTGAAATCGTTATAGCATCAGTGACTAATCGCCGATGGTCGGCCGGATCACGTCCGACCCTCGGCCGGGTTACTGGCGATTTATCACTCCATACCGATGTAACAGATTTCTTTTTCGCTTGTCAATATCGGGGACTTGTCGCAGGCATCTCGCCGTGCTTCTACCAATGTACTGCAGGCTCCCGGATAGGTCACGGCCGACGGTATACATATCGCCGTGTGCCCATCGATTATTCATTGATCACTCGCAAAATAATCCGTGGCTAGTCTGAGATATATATTAACGATTACTTGCGTTTTCGCCGGGTATATATAGTAGTATACTATCTCGACTAGTCGGTGATTTATCAATGTCTAATCGACGGGTCATCACCGTTTGATCTCCGATTGAAGTGGCTGCACGTCGGCGATCAAAGAAACCGACATCGTGGGAACGTCAGATTAATGAGACCGCTCGACAAACAGTGTGCACCGATGTCGCTTTCAAGGTTTTCCCGCCGACGGGCCATTAATCGGGGAAGACGCCGAGATGTCGGTGTCGCCGATTTTTATGAGACACTAGCATTACTGAATTGCATTCTTGTAAAATGAAAAACTGGAGAAGGGAGGGGAATGATTTTCAATTATAGAATGAAAATCGAATATAAAATAAGCGTCGCTGATATCGGGGTGTGGTATACGATCCACAAATCAACTTTGAGGAGAAATAGTGGTTGAGTGATTAGAGCGCCGGACTCCCGATCCAGAGGTCGCTGGTTCAAATTCCACCAGAGGTGAGAGTCTACAGTGACTTTCCACATTCCTGACTTTCGGCACAAGGAATGGTTTAAACCAGAAAACAGTCCTCGAGAGGGTGTTATAAAAGTGACAAGAACTTCCCAGTCGATATAGAATAAACAAATTTTTAACTTTGAAAACATTTTTACTTGCAGTACCAGTTACCATGTGTTTGCGGATTCAGTTTCTCCTTTGTTTGTCAATAGCTTATAGCGCAGGCTTGGGCGATTATACGATAAATGACTGGCATTTTCAAGGTATTACATTTTATTCTATTACTGTTTCCCTTGTAATTTATAAAATGTATCTGAACTAAATAATAAAAAAATGAAGTATTCGAATCATTTGAAATTATGATTTCTTAAAACAGGTAACTTGTATTTTTTCTGTTTCGATACTTACTTGAATACTTAATATATGGATTATGCTTTCATATCGGACATGTTTCGAAATGTGCTTTGCTTTTTTTTATATCATTTGAAAAAAAATGACACTAACGCTTTTATTTGTTCATACTTTTTAGTTGACATAATAGCGTATATCAAGAGATGTTTTGTTAAATTGAAATATAAATTCAAACGTCTGATAAAATTTGCACATACATGACTTATGATCCTTACATAAACATCCCTCCACGAAAAGAAAGTATTCTTTTTAAATTGACAACATTTACAGCAACAACCATGAGAAAAATCAATAACATCATCGAAACCTTACCAATGATTTATTTGGATTGTTCTAGGACTAAATATAGCATTACATAAACGCGCCTCACAATTGCCTGGCACATACAAAGATCCTGGTCCCAATGGAAGGAGTTATCCAGCAAACCTTGCTGTAGATGGGAATGAAAACAGTGACTTTTACAATGGTAGCTGCAGCCATACTTCCGCTAGTCCAGATTGGGACAATAATGTACATGAAGCAAGATGGACTGTTGATCTCGGCAGGTTTTATCATGTTACTGGTATAATCATTGTCAACAGAAATGGTAGGTGGTTTCCAGTGTTTACAGCTATTTTTGAACTTAATATCTGGCAAATCGTTTTTGTGTATTTTCTCCGTTTATGTTTTAAAATAATGTAAATTTATTCGGTTATTTATATTTTCATTTTCAACAGAAATAGTAGTTTTTCTTTGTTTCGTTTTATCGTTTTCCATCGAAACATATGCCATGTGCAAGTATGTATCTTCTTTTTTTTTCTTTTCGTCGAACATTTTTTAACGGAATGTAAGTTCAAATTTCTTTTGGATAAACAGTCATTCGCAGTATCAAATTGACTCCACTTGAGTTTAATGTTGTAGTATCTTGCGCCACACGAAACTAGACAAGCGTGCGTTCGTATTCTGCACATGATATTTGTATCAACAACGACGTCTTTCTGAGTCATTTTGGTGTATCCTTACTCATTATGTTTTGCAATACACCTGAACATGTACATTGTCTTGAATTGCAAGCAACAATAGAAAAATACTGTTGAAGTATCGGTATTAGTTTTTTCCGCTGATTTTTCTTGTCAGAACCATCCTGGGATCACACATGGAGTTCAAAATCATAGTTAGATTATTCATATGATGTGAAGTTTATAAGACATTCTAATCATTTTTGTCATATAAAATGTCTTTCGCGTCTTAGTTATGCTGAATATTAAAGGGACTGCATCATGCTGCACGGAAGACATGAGGATAAACCTTTTTTGGCCTAATAATATCATTATGATGAATCATTCAATAAATATTCATCCATCGTCGCCGAGAAAAGCCCAGAACATATTTATTTGCATGACAGAAATATTTGATTCGTTGTTACTATACACAAAGCCTTTATATTACTTAACCAAGATTGCCGTCAAGAAACTCAGATGAATTTAGACAGAACATTGACTCTCAACCTGTATTTATCGGATAAGTTTAAAATACTTCATGGAAACATGGAAACATATGTTTAACTGATACAACAACAATTCTATCGTTGATGTATGAGACAGTAGCAATTGTACTTGAAGTTACTGTTAAAATCAAATATATTCTCTGCATCAAATGCTGATGTCAAAAGTTTCTCAAACCAGGCTATAATAAACTTACATTCTTGTACCTTAAGATTTTGTACATCTCAATGAAGATCATATTATTTGCTCAAAAATTAGAAGTAGCTTGCCATTACCATCTTCCCCACTACACTTAGGCATGATGTCCAAGATGCAAGTTGGTTTGATCTATAATTAAGAAATACGGCCTTCGTGAAATATTCCTACGCATAAGAACTCAAAACGTGGGTTATTCTACGATAACCCACGCCTGGATACTTATTATTTCGATTCTTACACGACCAAACAATAAACCACATTGTGAAATAAGTGTTAACTACTTACGATCGTAAAAACACTTGCGCGGTACGCCCCTGGGTTTGGCCGTTAAAATTTCCTCCCTCGATATATGTAAGAGTTGGCTTCCACATAATAAGTTGATCTATCCAATAAATGAACAAATAAACAACACACTTTTCATCAGTTGATAATTTCTTTTTTTTTATTTCGAACTAAAATCGCAATTTACTAATAAATTAAATGTTCAAACAAATAAAAGATGTTCATGTTCTCAGATGCTAAAAATAGCGTATGTAAAACGTCACAAGGTCGCTAACACAAAAGTCGGCATACGTGTGTGAATTTTTAATGTAGACACAAGTAACATTTACATGGATTATTGACAGAAAACATTGCTTGGCTATTATTATTACACAAATTATGCCCATTCTTAGTAAATTGGCTTTTGTTGTTGGCTTTTTGTTCCGAACTTTGGTGTTGTTGTACGCCGGTAATACTAAAATTTCTACGGTAGTATTTACAAACATCATGTGACTTTCATTCATAAAAATTTTATAAGTGGGGTGACGGCGGTTCACGGAATAGCCAAAACAACAAGCGCACGCGAGTGGTATACTGCAGAATAACCCGAGTTTATTTTCTTCTTTGTATATATAGGCTATTGTTTGATAACAAATTACAGATATTGCTACTTACAACTTTTCCCATTTGTTGTTGAATCTATGAAAGCAATGGATAAATCCAGATAAATCTGTGGACAGAACCAAGGAGTAACTGACTCAAGTTCAAAGAAAAACCTTTTAAACACTAGAGCAGAAAGATGTAATCCATACTTAAAGCAGTGAAAACACTTTGAGCAAAAATTATGAAAAAAAATCAGATAAATAATCAAGTAAGTGTATTGATTCATTGGAATGACAATATATTAATTCTTTATCTGTAAATAATAACAAAAATTTATTTAAGCATCAAAAGAATTTAGAACTTTTCAAGAAAGAGGTTGAAAGCGCGTGTATTTTACCCTGTTAAACATTGTAGAAAATTCTCAATGACATTTCAGGGAAAAGGAAATATGTATCAAGAGGACGAAATGAACTTAAAGTATCAGGAGAAGAAGTTTTAGCAGCTTACTGATATCTGTAAAGATTTTGGAAGAGAGTCACATTAGGTCATACACTCAGATAAGCAGAAACGCTTGAGGCAACGTGTTTGACCGCAATGTTCATTAACCTTACTAAGAAATATGCAAAACTGTTTCTACGTTTAAGAGAAGCAATTATTAAATAATTAATTTTATATAGTTCAGTAAGAAGTTTGATAAAGGTGAATATCCCAATTCGTCGTCAAGCAACATGATTTTATCGATTTTTTTAAAGATAAGCGATAAACTCTTGTTAATGTAATACCTGAAATATTATCTCTTTCTTTTCAAACATATTGATGATTAATCTTGCGTACTTGACTAGAAACATATCAGACCTTTTTTATGTTACAGTAGTTGTAAAACAAGAAGGACTGTTCTCACCTCGTTTGTGTAGTCTGTTTGTTCATGAAAGACGAAAGAAAATTTTCAAGGTTAAACATCACCAAATCAGTGTTGTTGGCAACCAGTTAATTTTGAGCAGGATTTGTGCGGAGCTATAAGATGACAAAGCTGTCTTATTGGTTAAAAATGGAGAGATTGTTCTGAAAATATGTTTACTTGAAAACAATACATTTATTAATGAACAAAAGGCCGCTGACAAGTGTAAGATAAAAGGCAACACGGACTATGTGTACGGGGAGACTTTTTACGGTCTACATAATGTACAAATAGCGCTCCAGTGAATAATCAAGTTCTCAGTGGGATTCAAACCAGCATCGAACGGCACCAACCGCTTAGCAGTGCAAAGTATGAACGACTTAAACCACTTGGCCATTGCAACAACCCCAAAAAAGGTTGTGCCAGTAACCATGATATAAGTGTCCATCTCACAACACACCGGTGACAGGCGTTATATAGGTGTATCACAACACTGACTACATATACTGAGATATGTTATATTGTACACCGTTAAAGTGACTGTTGTCTTTGCCGTTGTATAAATTTTAATAGTCTCGTTTCCATTTGCATAGCACAGCCTGCTTATTCCTTATTACATTTCTCTTCTCATCTACAATCTCACACGGTATCGTGTCGTCTCTTGCCGCAACGCCTTATCAAACATATTATTCACGTCTAAGGCGGTTTCGGTCTGTTAACTTTCTTTGCATTCTGAAACATCTCTGGCATACATGCACAATTTTCCAAAATATCAAAAAGTACGTAAATCCAGTAGGTATTTTAAAACCTTAATTCATTTTTAGTAGTTGCTGAACTGTATTTGGGAAGTTTTGTGTTTATCTCTATGATAATTGAATGGCATCATGCCCATTTCACTCTGTGTTTCACGGCAACTTTCTATTCTTGTTGTACATTCAGTAATTTCTAGTCTCGCTAATTCACTGTGCATGGAATCCTCTGACACAGTTCTAAATTTGAAGCCTTGTCGTCTGATCTCCTGATCAGCAGACGACACTTGACCTACATCATGTGAGTTAAGAATCTTTCATTCCTGTTAAGTGCTGAATAATCTGCTCATCTTTGTCTTTCGCCCAACGATCCATGTAATCTATAATTATCAACTTCAGATTGCATTGAAGCAACGTTAAATGAAATGCACGTTAGAAAACAGATCATGCGCCAATGACAGCTTTCCATTTACGCGACACTGATGTCTGAACATTAAATTTAAGAATCGGTGGTCTGTCGGTAAACTTACTGTAACGGTGACTTGTACCTTAGTTTCTGCTTCATCACTAACTCCTGGGCCATCTGAACTAAATTCTGAATACCACTTGCTGTGACACTGTCATCTGAGTAAACTAGAGGATTGTCCGGTTGTCAGTACGCCTAATTTCCATGCCAATGTCAATTATGAACTCATATTTCAATGCCAGTTCTCCCTTCAGATTATCAAGTTTTGATCCGAACAGTAATTTCATTCTTTCCTGTCCTGATTTGATATCATCATGCTCTGTTTGTACGAAGACAGCTGTTGTTTCTATAGTTGCCCCATTTTAATATTTTCTCTCTATTTAAACCATTATTAGGTGTGTATTTATAAGTTTACTGAGCACGTGAAATGATAGACCTGAGAGGTAAAAAAACTCGTTCGTTTGTAAGACCTGGAAGGTAGAATTATACTTACATTCATGAATATTCAATAACACTTGAGCCTCTCATTGAAAGGAAGGCACCGATATTATAATCATCATGTGGTCTTTGGAGAGGTTTAATTACAGCGATCGATGAAGAGACTCCCTATTCTATCAAGTACACCGTCCTTAGAGATGCGTGTGGAAATGTATATATGCTCAGAAAAATTGTCGTTTGAATCAATTTACACGTCGTAATTTAGAATATTAAAGGCATAAGATGTATGACTGTTTCTGTCACCTGTATCAAAACATTTCCATTGTAGTTTGTAATTCTCTAAACCTGACTTAGTTGCTTCAAGAAAGTCTAAATCATGATTATCTGTAATTATAATATTCTTTGCAATAATATATGTATTATGAATGTAAACATTTTTATCAAAAGGAAAAAAAATCTTACTCAGTTCTACCCAAAAATTTAATCTTGGTCTTTTTCTACTATTTTGATATTAAAATCTAGAGTATATAGTAAATACTAATACCAGCACTGTATCTGCCCCGTCGTGCATTTTTATTTATTTTCAAATAAATGGTGACTGCAAAATCTATTTATGCTAAAGTTAGCGGTTGTTGTTTTAGAAATCCACGTTTCTGAAAGAAAAACTACATCACAATATGGGTCTTATATCTTACTAACTTAGCAATGAAATCTCTCTAGGCTTGGTAAATTTAAACGTTACGATATTTTTTGTTCAACTTGTGAAAATACAGTGAACTCCAAAAAAATGCGCGCGCTCTTCCCTTGATCCCCCTCTTCAATGGCTTAATCTCGCATCCCAGTTTTCTTATGGCATTTGGACGTCATTATCCTTTTTCGGCCGTTTCAGTTTTATTTTAACTTTCTTCTCCTAGGATTTTATTCTCACTGTTCCGCAATCTGCTGAGCGGAGAAAACTTATGATTGGACGTGGCTTTTATGCACGATTACATTAGATCCTATTAAATATCATACACGTAGAAATTTATATCCAGGTTATCTTTTTAGCTCACCTGAGCACTGCTTAGGGTGAGCTTTTGGGATCGTTGATTGTCCGTCGTCCGTCGGCGTGCGTCGTGCGTCTCGCGTCGTGCGTCGTCAACAATTTGACTTGAACGACATCTCATCCTAACCCGCTAAGCAAACATTGACGAAACATGCCTGGATATTCGATGCATAAAGCTCTACGACAGTTATTCAAAAAATTCAATTCCATCAAGAACTCTGGTTGCTATGGCAACTGAAAGGAAAAGGAAAAACTTTGAAAATCTTCTTGTCTGATACCACAAGGCCTCGAGCCTTGAGATTTTTTTACGTGAAGCATTGTCTAGTAGACCTCTACCAAATTTGTTCAAATTATACCCCTTGGGTCAAATTTGGTAGCGCCCTTGGGGTCAGTTGATTTAACATAGGCTTATATAGTGAAACTTTAAAAATATTCTTGTCTGAAACCACAAGGCCCTCTGCCTTAAGATTTGTTATGTAGCATTGTCTAGTGGACCTCTACCAAGTTTGTTCAAATTATGCCCCTGGGGTCAAATTTGGCCCTGTCCCAAGGGTCAATTTATTTTAAATAGACTTTAAAAAATCTTCTTGTCTGAAACAACAAGGCCCTGAGCCTTAAGATTTGGTATGTAGCATTGTCTAGTGGACTTCAACCTTGTTGTTCAAATTATACCTCAGGGGTCAAATTTGGCCCCACCCCGGGGTCATTGGTTTTACAAAGGCTTATATAGGAAAAACTTTGAAAATCTTCTTGTCTGAAACCACAAGGCCCTGAGCCTGAAGATTTGGTGTGTAGCATTGTCTAGTGGACTTCTACCAAGTTTGTTCAAATAATGTCCCTGGGGTCAAATTTGGCCCTGTCCCTGGGATCAATTGATTTAACATAGGCTTATGTAGGGTTAACTTTTAAAATCTTCTTCTCTGAAATCACAAGGCCCTGAGCCTTAAGATTTGGTATGTAGTATTGTCTAGTGGACTTCAACTAAGTTTGTTCAAATTATACCCCAGGGGTCAAATTTGGCCCCACCCCGGGGTCATTGGTTTTACAAAGGCTTATATAGGAAAAACTTTGAAAATCTTCTTGACTGAAACCAGAACGCCCTGAGCCGTAAGAGTTGGTATGTAGCATTGTCTATTGAAACTCTACCAAATTTTTTCAAATTATGCACGTTGAGTGAAATTTGGCCCTGCCCTTGGGGTCACTTGTATTCATTTAGATTTATATAGGGAGATTCTTAAAAAAGTTTTTGATGTTAGCGCAATAGCAGACCCAAAGGCAAAGTATTCAGGTGAGCAATCTAGGGCCATCATGGCCGTCTTGTTTCATGTCTCGTACCAACGTTTCACAATTATCTACTTCCGGTGTGTCGCCTTCTTTCTGTTTTACCAGTTCCGCGAGTCCATTGAAGATCAAATTGTCACGCATTGACCAACATTCAAAATCAATGGTCTTATCATGTTGAATTACTCATGCTCGTTTAGCCTATTTAACAAATATTTCATCTCTTCACACAATTGTTGTGACTTCAGCAACTCCTCTTTGAAACGTTAAGGTCCGAGTTTTGTTGTTCGAACTCGTCGTAGATTTCTCTAAGTTCAGGACTTTATTATTTAATGATTGAACTTTTACATAATCCACTCTGAAAAACAGACATTGTCTCTTATAGTCATGTTTATACATGTATAATACATCTCCAAAAAGCTAAATATCAGCATTTTGCATTGTCTAGTAAATTGGGAGCCAAATTAGCATGAGCATTAGCAGACAGTGTTCCAGGAACACTGCTTGCGAATGCCAACGCTCGGCTGTAGTTACTTTACAGAGAATATTGAAAGCTGTATTTGAATGTCACCAACAGAACTACTTTGAATGGACATGAAAAGAACAACAGCTAAATTTGGGTGAATTCTTAACAGTTGGATATGTTCTAGAATGTAACTTACTTTTCTAACACTATGTTGGCAAATTTTGAACATGACCAATATATCATCAAGGCAAACATTATTCTGACAACATTTCATAATAAGCAGGTAGAATATTGACCTACAGCCGGGTGAACGACATTTTTCCAACTGGACTCACTTTTGAATATGACAAAAGATATCATAAAGAAAAATATTCTGACAATTGTATTGAGGATCAGATAGAAAATATAGCTCTTAGCCTTCTGACCTACTTTTTAGATCCCACGTTTACTTACTTTTAAACATGATCTTAGTATTATCAAGAAATTATTCAGACACTTTGTTTTGATGATTAAAGAAAATATTGCATCTAGCCAAATATCTTACTTTTTTCCTCACATGACGCAACTTTTAATATAATAAAATAAATAATATGTAAGACAATCATTCTGACAAAAGAAAAAAAACATCTCTAATTTTGACCCAGTGTGACCACATTTTGAACATATCCTTAATATCACGAAGACAAACATTTAATAAAATTTCAATGAAACCCGATCAGAAAAAATGGCCTCTAGCCAGATAACCTACTCTTTGACTCAATGTCACCGAGCTTTAACATGACCTAAATATCACCAGTATAAAGTCTGACAAATATTCATGAGAATTAGATTGAAAATAATTATGGCATTAACAAGATGACCTAATTCGTTTACTTTCTATAACTAACTTTTAAACATGACCCAGATATTAACAAGACAATCAGTGTGAGAAATTTGATTATTATCGTGTAGAAAAATTACTTCTAGCCTGCTTGCCTACATTTTTGACCATTCATGACCTACCTTTAAAAAGACCTAGGTATCATCAAGACAAATATTCTGATAAATCTTCATATAAATATAACATGTATTGTGTAAACAAGTGAAATAACTTGTTTTAATCAATCTCCTAATTAGAAAGGGTAATATTTTCAGAAATATAGAAAACGGGGTAATAAGTAACTTGTTTCAACAGCTTGTCATTATAAAGAAGTAGTGGAAGGTTAGAAAAATATGTTCTGTATTTACTAAAATATTTCAAATTATAATGAATATTAAGTTAAGTCTGAAAATAAAGATGAGGCGAGTAACGTAACTCGTAGTATCTATGTGGGGTGTTCTTATTAACAAGAAATGCGAGTTAGAAGAAAATATGTGAAGTTATGGCAGAAATATTTGAAAATGTCAGAGTTTTTGCACGCAGACATCGACAAAGACAAAGACTACGAGGGGGTAATGATAATACCGCGACCTTTTCTTCGAAAACAGCCGAGATAAAATGTTGTTCTTTAACAGGATATTTGTAATTGCTGACTTCTTGCTTATTAAGGCTTGAGCTGTATTGTTTTGTAATGCATGAAGGAGAAAAGGCGCAGAACACATATTGTTTTAATGTAGGACAAGCTCATTTTCCATTGTTGACAAAGAATCGGTCTTCAATGGACAATGACAGTTCTTCAGTCACAGTCTCAAACAAGAGATGATATAAACAAACAAAAACCAAAATGGGACCAGCAAAATGTAGAAACTTTTTTCTCAAATGTAAATACTGATGAAATAAGTATATTACTAAATGAACTTAATTCTGATGATCACATAACAAATCAGCTGAAAATTGATCAAATTACAGACAAAATTACCAGTATCCTGTTAAATAGTGCGGAGCAAAGTTTCCAACAAAATAGTCCCAAACATAAACCCAGACGCTCCAACAAGAAGACCTGGTTTGGCACTGAATGTGAAAAATCTAGAAAAATCTATAATAAAGCACATAAAAAGTATATGAGGCACCCTTCAGAATATAACAAAATGAGTGCTAAGTTAGCATGCAAAAAATATTAGTCTACTATGAATAAATATATAAATATATACAATAAAAATAATGAAAATAAACTCAGGAACATGCTTTCAAAAGCAACCAAAGGAGTACTGGAAATACCTTAATAAAGTTAAAACAAAGAATAAATCTGAAGAAAAACCTTCACTTAATTCATTATATAATTATTTCAAAAATATAAATGCTAGGCAAGAGTCAGACACAGGGGACACCCCTGATAATATAGATCTAGAAAACAATGATAATATACTTAATAGTGCAATAACAGAAGAGGAAATTGATACCTGCATCAGTAAACTCAACAATAACAAATCACCTGGCCTTGATAATGTCATCAATGAATATATAAAAAACTCAAAAGGTAAAATGATTCATCTATATACCTCCTTATTTAATACCATACTTGAAACTGGTATAATCCCTAGACAATGGACTGAAGGAGCAATAATACCCATATATAAGAACAAAGGAGACCCATCTGCCCAGAAAATTATCGCCCAATAACACTGTTAAGCTGTTTTAGGAAACTATTCACATCTGTACTGAATGCCAGACTAGAACAATTTCTTGAGGAACACAATATTTTGTCTGAAAACCAGGCTGGATTTAGAAAGAATTACTCAACAACTGACCATATATTTACCCTGAACAGTCTTATTGAAATATTAAGATACTACAAAAAGAAAATTTATGTTTGTTACATTGACTTCTCTAAGGCATTCGATTCAGTCTGTCGCATAGGATTATGGAGAAAGTTAATTAGTAATAACATCAATGGTAAATTTTTAAGAGTTATTAAAATATATACACAAATATTAAATCGTGTATTTATAATGGTAACGATAATTCTGAATTTTTCCCATGTAGTACTGGAGTTCGCCAGGATGAGAATTTATCCCCAGTACTTTTTTCTATTTTTCTAAATGACCTTGAAAACTATTTAGAGTCAAAGTGTCACTGTAGCATTGAATTCAAAGATCCTGAAAACAATGTAGCTATCATGTTTAAAATACTACTCCTACTATACGCTGATGACACTATACTTGAGGCAGATAGTGCAGTGTCTCTCCAGAATTGTATAAATGATTTTTCCCTATACTGTAAAACAAGGAATCTACAAGTTAATAGAGATAAACAAAAGTTATGATTTTTGGGTCAGGTCAAATAGTAATCTCTCTTTCACTTTTGAAAATGCACCCCTTGAGATAGTAAATAACTATAAATATCTAGGTACTTTTTTCTCAATTTCTGGCAGCTTCCTAACAGCTAGGAAGCATCTTGCACAACAAGCAAGAAAGCTATGTCCCTCCTTCAAACAAGAATAAATAACCTTAACTTACCCATAGACCTAATTCTTAAGCTATTTGATCATACTATATTACCAATAATAACATATTCATGTGAAGTATGGGGATATGAAGACAGCAACATTTAAAAAAATACATATAGAATTTTTAAGAAAACTATTGAATTTGAGAAAAAGCACATCACATTATATGCCGTTACCCAATCCAATAAATATAATAATAAAATGCAGGATGATCAGTTATTGGAACAGATTAATTACAGGAAATCATGATAAGCTAGCATTTAAAATATACAGTTATATGTTAAACCTGCCAAACTTTCAGTCAAAATGGGTAAATAGTATCAAAAACATCCTGGAAGACACTGGAAAACTGGATTTTTGGTTCAATCAGCATTGCATTAAAAGTAAAAATATTAAAACTGTCATTAAGCAAGTGTTAATAGATCAAAACCTACAAAATTGGCAAGCATCTCTAAGACATTCAACAAAAGGTCTAAACTATTCTGTCATTAAAGAAAATAAATCATTAGAGAAATATTTACTGGAACTTAGAAAACCTGAGTACCTACTGTTGATAAAATTCAGACTATCTAATTACTATTTACCAAAGGAAACAGGAAGATGGGCAGGTATAGACATTAGGGACAGGAAATACCCTTAATGCTCTAGTACAGACATTGCAGATGAAATGCATTATTTACTGAAATGTGAAGATAGGAAAAAATTCATTAAAAGATATTACTTTACCACAACCAATACACTTAAATATAAAGAACTGTTAACCACTAAATCTCCTAGTCAACAAAAAAAACATCTGTCAATTTATTTAGATAATTTTACAACACTTTACTAAGCCATAGACGCATTAGCCACTACCACTTAAAAGTACTTTGCATATTTGATTAACTGGGATTCATTATGTAAACATTTGTTTGTTGTTGCCTCTCAAAAAGATGTAGATACTGTATCTAATTATGATAAATGTCTCTTTTTTATTGTTGCTGCATTTGATGCATGTTTGTATCTTTTTTTCCCTTTTCCTTATCCTTTCTTCAAGAATGAAGATAGGAATATAGTTACAAATCCTCTAGCATAAAAAGTAGCAAACAATTTACCTTATTCCGTGTTGACAGTTACCTGTTTTTTTTTGTTGTTGTTGTTTATTCTTCTACAGATCTAAATCCATTTTTTTATATATATAAATATATATATTCTTTCTCCTTCTTCGTTTTTTTCAAATATCCACCAAAAGAATACTGAAATTTATAAAACTATGCAGCTACAAAGAATTTAAATATAGCCAATAATTATATTTTTTTCAAACAACACAAAATAAAATCATTAGGCACATTATGTTCTGTTTTTTACACAATGTGTAAAACCTGTGTGTGTTTTTTTACACAATGTACTGACCTAATGACACCAATTCGTGACATGGTTGTACTGATATATTTTTAGCGCAGGCAAAAATTAGCCAATTAAAATAAAGGGAAATCCTCAAACCTATAGTCTGTTTCCCACAACGGCGGTTAAACATTCCACTGATAGTTTCCTTTCTTGTTTTTCCTTTTCTTTTTTTTCTTCTTCTTTTTTTATCTCTATTTTTCTCTTAAATAAATAAAACTGAAATAGATCTTAATTAGAAATTGTTATCATGTTATGTACGTCTACACCATGTCACATGAATGTAATGTATATTATATTTAGTGTACTGTAAACTCTTGTATCATATGTATGATTTGAGTTAAATAAAAGTTGTGTTCTGTTCTGTTCATCACGAACTACAGGAGAGAATACAAAGTCAGATTTAAACACGTGACCGAAAGAAAAACACGAAAAACACCCTACCATTGACTTTTATATAATTGTGATATCAACAATCTGTTTAATTGGACGTTATCAAAGAAAACGACGTCAAATCTTGATGTCGTAAACTCATTAACGATTTTTGCAAACACATAAGGTTCTCTTTTTTCTCTGAGTTAGCATAAAAATGTTGTCTTTGAGAAATTGCGAGATAAGTTTCCGAAGGATAATAGAACATGGATATGGATCACACAACAACCTCGCAACTATACCGCATGTTGCATGTTATGTATTATGACGTCCCTGATATGAAAATGATTGATAGAAATTATATATTATTTTTATTCCGCTATTTGTGGACCTTCTGGTTATGTCAAAGGGTTTAATATTGGGAATAAAAAAACCTCGAAAATGTAAAATTTGACCACAATGTTAATAATCTCACGACACGGCAAATTATTTTGTTACATTTTTGTTCGTTAAGATCAGTTTCCGTTGACACACTTTGACATGGGATTTTCTTGGACAGGGGGGTAATATGAAACACTCTGTCGCTCTTTGTAAGGGTCTAATAAAAATTAGTATTGCTTATCAGGTGCGAAACACCCTTGAAAACTTATCCGAAATTACAGAGCTTTACGGCATTAGGTGTGCAGAGGGAGAACAGAACTGTGTCGAACCTGCTGCTCAATGTTATAATAAGTAACAGTAATCCATGACACAACAGCAGAAGAATGTGCGAATTTTCATCTTTCACTAGGATGATAATGGGAATGAACCAAATGTAAGTGTCAATCCCAATTACTTGGTATATCAGATTACCAGAGGGAGATTATAACCGGCCCTCCAAACAAGGCATTGAAGCCTGTATAAAATGAATTACTAGAGCAAAAATACCGGCTACTAGTATTTGAAGTATTCATCATTGAAATGTAAATATTAAAAAAATATAGTTCAGGTTTCGAAGTGGTTCTCTAAACCTACGCATCCAAAATTGCAAAGCATGACCAACCGTCTAAATTCTCTTTTCTGATATATCGATCAAAACAGTTTGAGTTTATTTCAGGTGGGCAGTGTACCTTAATACAGTTCCGGGAACAAATCATTGCCCCATTTTTCGTAAGAAGCTTGCAACTCTCACACATTCGTGGTTATGGTCGGAAGCGTATGGGTTAAGCTTCTGACTAAATGGCAAATTTTTGATCTTTCACCAAGCTTTCAATATCTGACTGATGTTGCACTTCTTCCCCATCGATCAACATATATTATCCTGACACACATTAAGCCCAAAAACACCGGCTGCAAGGTTTATTGGGTGTACTGATAGTAAAAACCCTGAAAATAGGGTACAATCAGTTGTTCAGACATTTGTAAAGATACTAGATAGAAGTGTCACTGTTCAGTAAATAAATATACTTATTATTAAAATATATATTGTCGAAACATTTAAGCAGTGCAAAACCTTTACACATTAATGTTTGAAACTTCACACCTCCATCAGGCCGAATATAGTGAAAATAAAAATGCTATTACCGGTTTGCGAGCAGTGTGTTCAAATGTTAGGATTTAGAATTACAGTCCTGGTTCACTTAACACCTCTAAGGCTACCATGGAACTTGGAAGCTGTTAAATATAAGGAAAAAACGTTGCTTTCCACAATTTTTGTAAATTGGCCCACCACTTTTCAGAACCAAAATAAGTACAGTTTTTATCAACGTAGACAGTGTGTACCGTGGACATCACATTCAAAATTTGTGCGTCATTTTTGAAGTGTTGGCGGTTTTATTATGCGGAAGACATTTCCCGATTTCGTACAGTTATTTTTTTATCTTACACGACACTCAGTTTTTTTCAGATATTACTTCTTCGACATCATTTGGAAAAAAATGACCACATACTTATCGTGAGTACATTCCAGAGCAGTGCTGAATAGGATGTATTAATTATTTGCTCGAATTACAGTTTTTTCAGATATTACTTCTTCGACATCATTTGGAAAAAAATGACCACATACTTATCGTGAGTACATTCCAGAGCAGTGCTGAATAGGATGTATTAATTATTTGCTCGAATTACAGTTTTTTCAGATATTACTTCTTCGACATCATTTGGAAAAAAATGACCACATACTTATCCTGAGTACATACCAGAGCAGTGCTGAATAGGATGTATTAATTATTTGCTCGAATTACAGTTTTTTCAGATATTACTTCTACATACCAGAGCAGTGCTGAATAGGATGTATTAATTATTTGCTCGAATTACATTTTTTTTCAGAGCTACAGGATAGACTTAAAGGATTTATTGTCTATGGCTTCGCGGACATTTCGACTTGTCCAAATGATGAGTGGTGTGAAATCTGCAGGAACAAAGACACTGCTTATAAAAACTCTACAATCAAGCTATATGTAGATGGTCATACATCATTTTCTCAAATAGCCATTAAGTTACCAAGGAATCACGGTCCAAGTGCCGACATGGGAAATTCGTATTTAACTTTGTGTGAAGTGAAAGTTTACGCAGGTACTGGTGCATTGCATCCTGAACTTTTGAAAAGAAAATAAACATAAATCAACAAGGGGGAAACTGTCACTTAACTTTGCTTTATGGGTAGTAATTTATTTTGATCTTGAAGTCTTTTCTTTCTCTTCAGATTTATTTACTATAAACACTTTATCAGCCTGTCCATACTTTTTTCATAAACGTGTCAGTGTCGATATACTGTTTGAATATTTTCTTTCCAAGGTGTGAATTGAGTTTTGAATTCTATATACAATAGCCATTTAAGATGTATTCTAATAATATTAACAATCATTTCCTAAATTGGATAATTCAGCGTGCCATCTAAAAAGTCTATTTGAACATATTATTTTTGTAAAAAGATATGAGCTTTCATGAAAGTCAGGGTGCAAATGTCAAGTAACACACACACACACACAAAGCATTTCATCTTTAACACACACACACACACACACGCACACACACGCACACACACACACACACACACACATTTCAAGCATTTCATCTTTTTAAAGTCATATAAATGTGAATGATTTTGAATGAATAATTACCCAAAGTCAACGTGTCAGTTAAACATTCTAAGTACAACAGGTAAATTGAATGAATACATACATACTTGTCTTTATATATAGTGAGTTGTTGACATACCTTTTTATTGATACCATTTATTTCAGTTGAACTCTTTTTAAATGTCTAAAAGCCTAAAGAATTCTTCTTAAAATTTGAGAGAGTTTTCAAAAGTTAATAAGCCAGTAAATATCATCGGATAATTGTAGGGTATACCCCTTTATAAAACTGAATTTATTTTTTAGTTTTTAATCACGTAAGTCGTATTTTTACATTTTAAACCTATTTTGTACTAAAATTATGGTGTGAAGTTATTAATATCAAATAATGAGGTATTTAAAGAAATTATTGTATTAATATCCAATAACGACATTTTGGAGTAAATTAAAGTAATTCTATAATTCGATAAAACCAATAAAAACCAATGCACTCAAAATATGATACACGCTACTTATTTCTCTTTCAGCGGTTCCATTATGTAAGGAAATATCAGTTGACCACGGGGTCATCGAAATTCAAGGAGAAACTGGTATTACAGTCAATAGATCCTATACTGTTGGAACAGTTCTTAAAATATCTTGCCAGGACGGGTTTATTATGAGAGGGTCCAATTCCGTGAAATGCTTAACAGATGGCAGATTCAATGCAACACCTGCTATTTGTTCAGGTAATAAACTTCTTCATTTCCCTGCGTAGGAAATTTCCTTTGTATTTGATTCTCCATTTCATGTTTCCTTATAGTTAAGCCATTATGATAGTGGTTTTCTACTTTTCGATTACTAAATTACTGGCGACGCAAAAATGCATTTTCTACGTAGCTGACTTACCTAGCTAGTGGTTTGTAGAAGACCAAGAACAACTGTTGATGAATATTTGCCTATATTTACTTCATAAAATCGTAAATTGGGAATGTAAAGGTTAAGTGATAATTTGAACTGCACATGACTGGCGACTTGATACTAATGTGGGGGAAAAGCTATGTTTTTGTAATAACGACTAGAGTTACTGTACACAATAGGCTATCGAAGTGAATGGTGCAAAAAATAAAAGAATGAAAGCTTAAGCTAATTTTATAAGTAAAGGATGACAAACAAATATAATGTCCCATTTTTACAAGAGAGCAGAATGACTAATATTGAACATGATGGGCAATCGAAGAGAATGATGCAAAATAAAAATTGATTTAAGAAGTGAAGGATGACTGTCGAATATAATGTAAATTTGTGTGTGCAAGAAAGCAGCAAGACTTATACAATCGCACATGAACCAAAGTTAGAATTACAGGATACGTTTTTACCACTTTGTTCACTCGTACAACCTATTAAAATTAAACTGAACTGAGTTTATGGCAAAATGACCTTGTATCAGATATATCACAGAAAACCTTTTGTTGAATGAAGATGCAGTAAATTGTATCCATTTGATACAGTGTGTAGTTTTCTTTATAAAAGCAAAGGATGACACTTTGATTATTCTCTAAATTTAGATATAAAGCTTGGTATTTTTCACATGATTTTGTAAACTGAACTTCGAATAACCAAAGAAAACGTTTAAGGGTTCACTTTGCAATAAATGCTTGTACTTCAATCTAATATCAATACTTATGTCCTTCTCAGTTGCATGCAAATACCAGCGTATTGGCAATGGTTACATGAGCCCAAATTATCAGACACTATATGAAGTAAACACAAACGCACAAGTTATATGTGATGATGGTTTTAAACCAAGATCTCAAATAATTACCTGCGGTTTTACTGGAGATTGGAGTTCGTACAATAACTGCACACGCATTGAATGTGCGTTCCCTGGTCAACCGAACAATGGATATTATTTAAAGGGAAGTGATTATATAAATGATACTGATACGTCACTTATGCCATTTAGAAGCAATATAACAGGCAAGTGTAACGTTGGATATTGGAGCAAAAATCATGAAGTAAGAACGTGTCAGTATAATGAAACTTGGAGCGGAGCAGAGCCTCTTTGTAAAATGGTACAATGTTCTGTCCCAGTCAAAGTAGATAGAGGTGAATATTATTTTAAAAATGGTAGTTCATATATATCAGGGTCTCCGTTTTACAACACAGTATTGAAAATTGAATGTAACCCAGGATATCGTATTACCGGAGAGAAAGAACGTGTATGCCAAGCTAATGGGACATGGAGTGGTGAGACAGCTTGCACTGCAGTAACTTGTGATTTTTCACGTTTAGTTGAAAGAGATGTATATGATAAGAAATCTTTAAATCCCCTATTTACACCATATCGTGATCAAAACACAAATTTTGCAGGAGAAAAGCATTTTACTTGTCCTAGCAGATATGAATTCAATGTCAAATTGCACATTCGAAAGTGTCTAGAAATAGGTTATTGGAGTGGAAAGGAAGGAATTTGTGTACTAGTGGAATGTTACGAAGTTAATGGCCTAAACGAATTGTTTTACAATCATTCTAGTGATCTTCGTTCTGTGCAATTACCATACAATTCAGTTGTAACAATTAGCTATAATGGAACACTAAAATTCTCGGACACAAAGAACATGGCAAGTCGCTGTACTGAGAAAGGTGTCTGGGATCAGGAATCACCTTTATGTGGTAAGTGACTTCACAAAGTGCATAATTTTCACAAATATATTCGATATTTTCCTAAGAATTACCCGTTTAAACATTTATGATTGGTTTCACTCTTCAGTGTTAAATATTTGCGTTCAGTTTCACTCCTCAATGATAAGTAGCACAAATTCGTTGAAATACAGTCGTAACAACAGCATTAAAATAATGGAAAAAACCTAGAGGTTAGCGGCGGCAAGTCCGTTTTGAGTAATTTGGCTTAAGTTTTAGATTTTTCGCTGTATTACTTAAATATTGAAGTTGCGTTTATAATGCTGTGCGTTTTATTATAAACCAATTTTGAATAAATGTTTTATTCTCTTTTTTTTGAATGACCATAACCAGTTTTAGTAGAAGCACTAACACGTACCAAGGGAAGCCCAGTAGGTTTAATTGGAGGTGCAATAGCAGGAGTAGGAATCATTATCACAGCTACTTCTGTCGTTGTTTTCCTGCTCTATCGCAGGTAAAGGCTAGTAGAATGAATGAATGAATGAATGAATGTGACTGATTTAGTTTTCGTTACGACAGTTACGTTTTGTCTCCAACGACAGTCGGTAAATTGAATTTTAATTCAGGGCCTTGTAATTTCTGGTCATTTGTTCATCTATGATATAGCCATATTGAACCGTATATGTCACGGATCGAATATGACACACGTGTGATGTATTCGGTCGAAAATGTCACGCGCACCAAACTTATATGGTACATACAATGTGATATATTCGTGTGGCTTAAGTTTTTATATGCACATCAAAACGAGTATGTTACGCCCACAAAATGGACACAAAAAACGAAAATGGCAACGAATACATCACATTTGTTAATTGTAATTTGTTCTGAAAAAAAACGCATTTTTAACAATCACACTTTATTGAAATCTTATTTCTGTCACATTTTTTTGGCTTATCATCATCATCATCATCATCATCAAGATCATCTTTGCGATCATCATAACGATCGTCGTAGTCGTCATCATCATCATCTTCATCAAATGATATTATGTTCATTCTTTTAATGGGTATATTTCAACCTATAAACGTAGCTATAGGCAATCAGTAAATATAATTATTTTAGTAGCTTGTTTATGATGTTACTGTTAATAATAGCGAAATGATCAGCAGCTTGAAAAGGATTGATTAAAGTGTTTGAACTTCTGCGTTTTATTTGATAAGTCAAGGCAGGAAATTCGCACGGGCCAAACTTCAGATGTGACAGGGCAGTCAAGGGACAAAGGTTGTAGGGATATTCTGTGATTTTCGAAGAGACATTATTTTTTAATATTTGAAGTATTTTTGTATTTTTCGATCAATGCATGTCTGTATTTTCAAGGGAATAAACACGGCTATTATCATATAATGTCAGATCGAATAATAGTTTCTTTAAAGGGGAAACGGCTCCTAGTATTTATCAATGGTGAATGGATATTTTCGTCCGTTCGTCCGTGCATGTGTTTGTCTGTCCGATTTTGATTTTAAAAGGTTTACAAATTTCATTTATACTTGGAATATTGTTTATTGTTCAATTTCTGTTACAACGTAACTTGTGTATTTCAGACTTGCAGATTCGAGTTTCCTTGCAATAACTTTTAAACACACTTTATTCATACTAAGCACACATGTTTATTGTAAAATAAAACACAAGTCAAGTTCTACCAGCCACAACTTTGTCATTCATAATTGGTTGTTCAAGTTACTTGGCCCAAATGTTTGTCGCATGGAGACAATGCGTATTCCGAAGCCTAAAGGTTAAGGCCACAGTAAGAGATTATATGTCTCTGTCTTTGGACTTGGTTCCTTGGGCATGTAGGTTAACAACGACAACACTGGTTTAATTTGTTTTACACATGGATCCGTGCCCTTAGTATCGACATATTAAGTGTCATCATATTATGCTAAATAAGTAATATGTTTAGATAGTAAAAACGTCACAGAAAAAGAGTTTTAATTATGTTTTCAAGAGAAAAAACACAACAGATCACTAGCTGGATTTGAACTTGGGACCTCTTGCAATCAGTGTCAAAAAATATATATTGCACAATGAACCCTGGTTACCTAAATATTTTTGTGTATGATGTAACATCAAAATGAAATGTACCTATTCGTTCTGTGCGTCCATGTGTCTACGCACTATTTCTTGTGTATAACGAACGTTGAAAAAGATTATTGCGTTATATTTGGCACAAATATTTATCATTAGAAACAACAGGCCAAGTTTTTATTCGGTTGCGATGCACCAAAATTGTATACGCTTTTAATATTTTAGTGTTATACATCGTAAACTACGATGGCATAAAAGGGACATATCGAAATATTTTATACAGCGATAGCTATTACATGCAAACGCAACAGTTACTACGTGCGCACGCGACAGATATTATGTACGTACGCGATAGCAATTACTTATATGTAAATCGTTTAACATCCAGGCCAATGTGCTTGAGCTGGTAACAAAATTGCTGACAATTCAAGTTTTATTGGTTAGTTATTACATGCGCACGTAACACAACGGCAAGACACCAGTAAAATACGGAAAATATGTTTCACTGCAGTGAAAAATAAATTTTTACAGAGAAAATACAGAGAATGAAAATACGCATTTTATTTCAATATTTCTCAATATCTTATTTATAAGTATATAGTAAATACGTTTATGATTCTTATTGTCATACTGAGCAGACTAATATGACACATTTTACAGCTGTGACTTTTACGTTCAAATATATCACACACGTGTTACATATTCGATCCGTAACATATACGGTTCAACATAGCTATATTTACTTGTGCAGTATTCATATAAAATTGCTAGATCTTTGTAGCATTTGTCGTTACGTTGTGACATTTACGAGATCTTCACTTTTGATTCTAACGCGACATTACAACTGACTTAAAAAATGTTTATGCATTTTGAAATTCATGTAATACTAAAAATGTTGTCCCGGAAACCTTTGGCAAGTAGTGGATACTTTAATATTCAGCTTTAAGACTGTAACCAGTTCGTTAATTTGTTGGACGTTGTTTTATCTGTCTGCCTTTCTATATAATTGTTTATTCATCGTTGTTTACATCCGCATGTTATTTTGAACATAAGAAGTCCTTTCTTAGTTTATTATAATGTCAAACGTTATCAAGGTAAATATCAAATTCAACAAAGGCGGAACAATAATGATTTTAGCATCTTAATTTACATTAGTTTGATAAAGAGGACATATTTTCATTTCAGGACATTGTAAAAACAATTATTGGTAAAAGGTTTGAAAGGCACGACGAAATATATTATGACATGGATGCTCAACACGAAAAAATCATAATGCCTCGTAAAAACGAGAAGCTTTCCTTTGAAAACTCTTATTTTTAAGACATGGTATCTGGTAATTGCGATAAATTTGTCGTTATTTAGATTAAGTATCTCATAATTTCGACATAGTATCTCGTGGTTACGAGAAGATATTTCCATTCTTATGATTTCGTTTCTCGTTATAACGAGATATAAAGACATATAGATAAATACGCTACATTGACATCTGTCCTCTTTTTGAGGCATTTTTTATATTTAATGACGAGAAAGATATCTGGTAATAACCTGATAATTATCTCGTTATAGAAAGATACTACGTCGTTGTAACGAGACACTAAGTTGTAATAACGAGAAAACTTTCTCGTAAGAGTTTATCGTAATAATGAGAACGTTTTTCGTAATAACGACACAATATCTCGTATATACGAAATAGTTTCTTTTAATTACGAGATAGTTTCTCGTATAATCGAGTTATTGAATTGTAAAAAAAGAAATAATTATCTGCTAAGAAGGGAGAAAGTTATCTTGGTTCGTGTTTTCTCGTTATATGAAAGATTATGTCGTTAAAAAGAGAAAAATTTCTCACATCGAAAAAGACTTTTCATAATAACAAGTTAGTTTTCTTGTTATCACGATGTGCTAAACCGTAATAATGTAAAACTTTTGTTGTACACCTAGATAGTTTCGTATAATTACAAATAATTAAGTCGTTATAACAAAACAGATTTCCCGTTATACAGAGATACTTAGTTATAATAAAAAAATGTTTCCCCTAAAAACGACTTAATTTGTCGTAATTACGAGATTAGTAATTCAATATTTTTATGAGATACTACTCTGTTTTTGTTATAATTTGTAAATAGACACAGATTCAGTTTTTTTACACAGTCTGAAAACAAGGTTGTCGATGCTTCGTTTTACAGAAGTGAAAGCCTTCGAAATAGATGCACCTACCTACAGCAGGTTTGAGCAATATCTGATGACCGCATGCTTGATCACACAGAGCAGCAGCCATTGTGAAAGACTTCCTGAAACATGAAAATGTTGTTCTCATTCACCATATTAGCCTTTTATAGCTCCTTTTGTTATGAATGAAATCTCACCAGAAGATGTGATGATGTTTATGTGGATAACAGACTACTTATCCTTTTGTAATGAACTTATGAGTGATGAACCGCTTTAATACTTCGCAGAACGCGTAATTTGATGCTAATTTAATCAGAAAGTCGTTTATTATATATGACTATCTTTTAAAAGTCAGAAACGTTTCATTTAGCCAAAAAAATGTAATATCTCATATCCTTTCATACACATCTGGTTTCATAATACTTTTACCTTCAGACACTTGTCCCTAAATAATTGTTGTTATTTCACAAAATTACCTCTATTTGACCTTACCTTCACATATATTGAACTGTCGTTTTGCGTGACATATGTCTCATTTCATCAAAAGGTCACGCACAGGGG
This sequence comes from Cyclina sinensis, assembly GCA_012932295.1. Lineage (NCBI taxonomy): Eukaryota > Metazoa > Mollusca > Bivalvia > Venerida > Veneridae > Cyclina > Cyclina sinensis. The sequence continues at coordinate 11,709,333 of JAAONU010000012.1, read as the reverse complement.
TCACCCTGTGCAAATAGTTTCACTCGGACGTAACAAGCACCATTTTTTCTCAATGTTTAATACTGTCTGTGACATCTTTCTGTGTGTGCTGAGTGAATGACATTCGATCTAATATAAGTTTCCAACAGTCATGCTAAGGAACGGTGCATGCAAAAATGCCCGTATGTAATACTTGGAAATTCTCAACTTTAAAAAGTCCCGGGCCCAGTTTTAATAACTTCTAAACAACGCACCTTTATACCTAGAGTACCCGTATCTGTTCAGTGTGTAGACTGACATGCTATTATTCTAAAAAAGATAAGATCGATTCAAAGTTTGTCCAATCATTATTGAAAATGTAGGCATGCTTGCATGCACGCTTGCTTGAGTGATATACACTGTGTACAAATATATGCCAAATTTCTTATTTGATAACTTTTAAATATGTATAAATAAGAAATTAAAAACTATGTATCTTTATTCCCCTTTCTTTTTTTTCTGTATAAAAGGAAGAAGAAAAAGCAAAATCCCTCAGGAAGTGACTTGACATACATGGACCTTCAGGAAAGACAGGTTGAGACGGGGTATTCAGAAATTAACATCAAAGAATTAAGGAGGAACTGTTCAACAACAGGTATAGTGCTTTTTAAACTATTGCATCTTATTAACTAAGTGTTTAGCAGAAATCTCCTTATCATATTGATAATATTCATTAACGTAACAATGTCAAGACTGTCACTGCCATTGTTATTGTGATGTACTTGGTGATATACTAGTAAGAGCAATCCTTTAGCCATCAGACTTAACAAATTCTGTGAGGGAAGATGACTAACTGACATTAACCTGTCTGATTGTTGCTTCTGGAGTTAAACTAGTTACTGTCTTCAACGAGAAAAAGAAAGTAGAACAGAAGAAGGAAAACGATATCTACAAATCATGTTACAAAGATATGTCATATATTAATCTTTCAAAGCAAACAAGCCTATATATATATATATATATCTAAGGAGGGCATCAAATAGTCGCACCGACAGTTTGTCCGGCCGTGAATAAGTCGTGTCTGCACCGAAATCCTGTGAATGTCAGAAATTATTGTCCAAACATTTGCGAGTCTCTGTGTTCCGTTTGTCATCTTTTGGCTCATCATTGAATATGATCAGTAAAGGGAGGCACCTTGTAACAAAGTTGGTCTGAACGCCAACTAATAAAGACGACTGCCTACATATCTGTTCGTTTCCGCTCTATAACTCAGTCGTACATGACCGGAGTTTTAATAACTTGGCAGAAATGTTCTTTAAATTGAGGTCTTATGTAGCGAGCTATACGTGTGTCACTTCTAAACGACCAAATTAAACAAAATGGAACAAAACTTGTTAATGTCTGCTTTGTCTTTTAGCAAACTGTGTGTATTTTTAAATAATAGCTGTCTTTTAATTTCTGTGGATTTGAATTTCAGCCAATGATTAAGATGGTCATGTGGGAAAAGTTGATACACTAACCACACCTAAGACATTCCACATTCGTAACGATCTGTCATTTGACTTAAAAAAACTGCTTTATGACAAACATTTTTGTATGTACACTAGTACACCTCGAGGGTATTTTCAATACAGTGACATCTGTTCTTTATTTTCTTTATTTCCAGATGGAGTATCGTCTGTGAGAGAACCTCAGGATCCAGTCTATTATAATACAATAACATAACATGAGCATTCCGTAGTAGGGCATGTGTTAAAGATTGTCAATATAGCAGTCGGCTTTAGCTGTTAGTTTTCATAGAATTTCTCACATTCTCTAGAATAAACATCCTGAAAATGTCTGAACAATCATTGACTACAGACGTTGTCACTCATTATGTCCTTTTGAACAGTTGTCGAATAATTCAGAAGCAAAGTTCGCTGGTTCGAAACTTTCTGTAGGTTAGGTCTCCAGCTGAATTCCGTATTTCATACTTTTGCTCCAGGTACCGGTTCGTATCCATAAAACAGTCACAGAATATATAACTTCCGTTAACTGAGAACCAATGTGAAACTAGAAATGTGTCCATAGGACACAGATGCCCCCACTCATCCTAGCTACTCATATAGCTAGCAATATGGCCACGAGATAGTCATACACGCTGAATCATTAATAAGATTGGTTTAACAAAATGACAACTATAAGACACCTGTTGTGGTGTAAAGACTCAAAATACTGTCTCCAACACTGTGACCAATGGATGAATATTATCCTTCACAATTCTGTATGCATAGGTGGACATTCTTGGAGTTTGCAGATGGTTAACAGGTATTTTCATGTCTAATTTGTACTAAGTTCCTAAGTTATATGTTTTGTAAGTCAGGCTGTTTATAAAATGTCCATTGTCATCTAAATAGCAAACAGTTTTAAGCAATTGTTGGAACAAATTTTCACCATTTCCATACTTAAATGTTGAATTCTGCTTAAGCTGGTGCTAACGGGCGTGGACGGTAACTTGCATTTTCCATTTGTGTCCATGAACATGCTCAATCAAACTGAGTCTGCAATTTGACCATTGGAACAGCGTTAAACTCACTAAGAAGAAGGAAATGTTTTAGGTATCAAACTGTAAGGCAACAATGCTGTGGTCTGAGAAGTAGGTTGACAGGCAGGATAATCTGGATTGTAGAATGCTATTCTGTATGTAGACAAGGTCGAGTGTAGAACAACCTCTGTGAGTTGGGAGCTGCACACACTGGGAATAGTTATTCAATTTCTGTGACATTCTTGTATAATTTGTAGAATTAAAAGCTAAGTTGAAATCTCCAAGCAGTAAATCTGGAGAAGTTTGGTCTGCAATATGTGTTAGATCATTAATAAAGTCTGTTATGTTCGAGGATGGAGATCTATAGAGAAGACAGAATGACCTTGGACAGAGCTCTGATGAGATGGTAACTGACACTTGTTCAATATGAGGTTGATATGAAACACTGGAAGTTGTGACTAGCAACTTATCTCGTGTGTAGGACAACAAACCATGGCAGTTGTCTTCCCGTAACATAGGCAAACATGTCAAGCTCCACCCAACACGCTGATGGTACTGTACTTGATTCTCATAGACATTTACTTCAGTCAGACACAGTATGTCAACCCTGCTCAGAACTGGGTGACTCTATCTCCAGCGCTTTTGCAGTTACAGGCGACACAAGTTGAAAATTGCAAAGTTTGAGTATGTAAGGGGCCATTACTCTAACAATCTGAATAAATCTATACGGGAAACTCAGGTGCACAACTTTACATGCTGATCAACATTGCTGTAAAATTTCTTTACTGTAGGTGCAGCGCTTTTGCAAGTACAGGCGGCACAAGTTGAAAATTGCAAATTTTTAGTATGTAAGCGGCTATAACTTTAACAGTTCCGAAAATATCTATACCCGAAACCCCAGATGCACATTTTTACATGCTGATCAACATTCCTGTAAAGTTTCTTGACTATAGGTGAAGCGCTTTTGCAGGTACAGGCGACACAAGTTGAAAATTACTATTTTTGACTAAGCAAAAAGCCATAACTGTAATAGTTCCAAATAAATCTATACGGGAAACCCCAGGTGCACAACTTCACATGCTGATCAATATTCCTGTAAAGTGTCTTGACTCCAGCTCCAGTGCTTTGGAGCTACAGGCGACACAACTTTTTGGGACGGACAGACGGACAGACAAGGGCAAATATAAATACCCCCCAGAGTGGGGGCATAAAACGCGTAAACTACCTGTTCTGTTACAAGAAAACATGCGCCAGCTAGTTTTTATAAACTTGACTTTTCCTCAAGAATTTGCAATTATTAGAAACACTGTTTGTTGAAAACAGCGGTTATGGTACATTGAACATCATTATCAGCCGCAGCAGGAGAATCAGCAACAAATATATGATCACCACTACAGCTACCTCCAAACATAAACTTCGTCATCATTATTGTCGTTGTTATTTAATATATATAAGACGACCACGACGACACCTGTTGAACCTTAATTTTCACACATACAAAATCGTCACATGTGTAAAAAATTCGTACGAATTCTTCACACATGTGTGCAAATACGTGCGAATATTCTCACAATTGTGAAAATTTAGTTCTGCACCTTTACCCCTCCCCCATACCCCTAAAAGCAAGAAAAGTTTACGTCACGTGTCAAAAAAGGTAGATAAAAGTATGTAAAAACAATGTTCAAACGAAAATTTCACACATTAGAATAAAACAAGCTAACAAAAACAAAACAAAACTAAAAAGAAGTTTATGCCACTCAGATAGATCGGGTGGCATATTGGTTTTCCTCTGTTTGACAGAGCCCTTATATTTCACAGGTTGTCAATAACTTGATAATCTTTTTACAATGATATATATATATATATATATATATATATATATATATATATATATATATATATATTTCACAAGATGATTATTCGCAATGTATTTAAGAAGTTCAATATGGTGTAAGGGATAACTTGGTCTAATGTCAAGGTCACAAGGGGTCTTAAACATGAAATCCTTTAAAATTCAATATATTGATTCTGTCTGTTCGTCTGTCCGTCTGTTCGCCGCATTTCGCGTCCGGTCATTAACTTCAAGAAGCATGGACCGATTTGCAAAAAAACTTACATTAAATACAAGTGTTAACCACATCATCGCAGTGTGTTAAGATCCCGGTCCATAACAGAAAGGTCAAGAACACATTAGGCTTTGAACTTTGTTGATCTTACCATATAAGTATAGTGATAATATTTTTGGTATCTGGGGCATAATTTTGCCGTGCATAGAGGGATTTTAGAATGACTTGGCAAAAATGTTAACAATAACATAAAATCGTGTCAAGTGCAAGACACAGGCCCGTAGATAAACAGTGCACTTTTAAATTTTATTGATTTACACTTTATAAGTATGGTGATCGCATTATTTGTGAATTGCCTGAGACTTTGTCATTCATGATTGGATTTTCAAGAAACTTAGCACAAATGTTCACCGTAACATCCGAATGTGTAGTATTTAAGACTATGAATATAACTTGAAATTCAAAATCACAGTGCACTTTGGGGTATCTTCTTAATGTGTAGTGATTGTATCGGTGTATGTATCGTTATTCGTCAGTGTTGTCCCTCTCATATAACTATCTGTTTTTATATGTAAGTGATCTTATCTAAGGACTATCGATGTAGACTATAACATCAAAGTGGGTGGGGTACCTGTTTATCTGTTTTCATGACAAAATAAATGTACATGCTGACAAGAAAGTTAGTGTAACATGTGAGGAAAATGCATAATAGTTATATGATGTGTTTCAGAAGGTTAAAACAACCAAAATTAATAAGTCACCTTATCAAAATCTTTGACATTGTGATCTTCAACTGCATGTGCTTGAAGTTTTTGTTAAAGACACTTCTGTAGAAATGAAGTTCATTAAATGATTAACATGGTTTTACCATGACTTATAATTTACTTCTTATAAAGAAAACAAGAAATATCTCAAAACTGACATTTTCAGTAACACTAGTAAGTAGTATTTGAAAAAGAACCAGGAACATATCAGTTTGGGCTGTTCTTGTCAATTCCGCCAAATATCGACAGAAATTTTTAAGACTTTTCAGTTCTTAGTGCACATGACAATCATGTTCATTTTATTTCATCCAAATACTCATTTCCCCAGTATGGCTTACGACATATTATCTATTGTTTTACTGTGGTTTCGTTAAAGAAAGAGCTTTACACAAAAAACATAAATTTAGAGTAACAGAAAGCTGACATCTCTCTCACCTCCTTACTTTGATTGTAGCCTATATATAAAAGTTGTTAAGTTTAATCTGTGTCAGTATGTTGCTCTGTACAGATTTTAACAGATTCAAAACAGATCTGCTACAACCGGTTAGAATAAGGTTATACCCCAAAGGCAAGGTCATATTTGCCCGAACATAAGTTGAAATATCAGTATCATTGCTAGGCCATGAGCGAGCCGACATAATCACGAAGTTAAGTCTTGTTCAGCTACAATTTATACTGATTAAGTCGTCCATGTTTAATTGCAAATCCCTTTTAAAATTTGAATTTAAGTTCACATTAATAGCTTAGTTGCACCCTTGCATGACATCATGACTAAGTTCAAAAGCTAATATGCAATACCAAGAGTAAGATAGGCTAAAATATATCTTGCATAACTACAGTATATAGTTATATCCCGTGCCATGTTTCAGTGCAGTTCATTCCAACTGTGTAAAGAACTCACGCCACAAGTTCTCTCTTCTTCATTATAAACATGGCTAAATCCCAAGTCAAATAACCCCAAAAGGCCTCTAGCGAGGTGAAAGAAAATTATGTTTATCGCATAAACACTACACTTTGACCAGGTATGCAAAGTTTCTAACGAGGTCATATATATCACTACACAGCAGTGAATCAATGTCTTAGTCAAAGGAAATGTAAGTCTGTAAAGCATTGAGAGAGAAAAATAAACTTGTGTCTTCTGGAACAACTTTCCCTAGTGACTGTCTATGCCAAGTTTCATTGCCATCCGATTCAAACTGTGGAAGTAGTTTGTGTCAAGGTACAAGTATTGTAAAACCAGCTGACCAATTGACAGACTTAAGAAGTGATACCTATATACCAAACGAAGATTTAGGGATATAAATATGAATATTGTTTAAGTTGAAAACTGACGTTCAACCCAAGCACACAAATAAAGAAACAAAAGAAAGTTCAAGTTAGTCTCTTCCACAGTTTTAAGTTTGGGACCAAAAAAAATAAATAAAATTAAACTAAGGGAGATAATTTATGTATTCATGTACTTAACAGTTGTGCTAAGTTATTTTATAGTCTTTCAATGCATAGGAAATTACAGTTTGCACAAGAATGTTTGCATATACACAGGATCTCGTTACCTTTAAACTCCAACTTCTTTAAACTCTGTGTGACCTTGACATTTTAGATAGGGACGTGGGTTTGCACAATACACATCGTCTTCTTATGCTAAACAGTTCAAATTTTTTTATTGCATAAGAGAAATTCAGTTTGGGTACTACTGTGTGGATATATATACAATTACGTTATCTTTAAACTCGAAGTGTGACCTTGATAGGGACGTTGGTGTTGCACGCGACACGTTGTCTTGTTAAGCTAAACAATTGTGCAATAATTATAATACGAAAATACTTTTGTGCATGTCAACTTTACAACCCAGACATAAATAAGAACGTATGCACGGACGAACGTTGAAATTTTGATATGCCCAACTTCGGACTATTTCCAGGGCCTTATCTGTCGTAATAGACTCGGTTAAAAAAAAAGAAAAAAAACGTTACAGCGGCTGCTAAGCAGCTCTCGTGTATTTAATCGCAGCAGCTAATCAAATTAAACGAACGAAAGCGGTCTGTGAAAATTTCTTTGGAACTACGCCGTGGCAAAAACGGGGCACGAAAGTTTCACATTACTTGCCTGTGACATACTCGTACGTATTTGTCACACATTTGTGAGGTATTCTACGAATTCTGTTTTTACACATATGATCTATTCGTATGTGTGAACAACGCCTATTTTGCTGATTGTGATTCACAATTGTGACGACAATGAATACTACTATTACTGCTTCTGCTAAAATCACGACTACTGTTACAGTTATTGCTACGACGACGACGACGATGATGACGATGATGATGATAAATGTAAATTTTGTAAAGAATTCGAGATATATATCAGTTATCAGAAGTATTTTTTAATACTGGTCACTGGGCATGTAGGCTATGTACTTTCAGACGGCAGACTTATCTTTAAAGTATTATGTGTTTATTTTGTTACATGCTCACGAATACAGCTCACCGAAAGCTGTATACGTTGTCAACCAAGAAATATAGCTCATACATAACAAGGGTACTGTTTATTATGCCCCCCATCGAAGATGGGGTGGGGGGCATATAGTTTTGCAAATGTCGGTCGGTCGGTCGGTCGGTCCGTCAGTAGACATTTCGTTTCCGATCATTAACTAGAGAACGCTTTGACCGAAGTTCACCAAACTTGGTATGCTGGTTGTTCATCACCAGTAGATGACCCCTATTGATTTTGAGGTCATAAGGTCAAAGGTCAAGCTCACAAGGACCTTCATCCTAAAAACGGTTTCCGATCAATAACTAGAGAACGCTTTGACCTAGGTTAACCAAACTTGGTTTTTTGGTTGACCATCACCTGTTGATGATTCCTATTGATTTTGAGGTCATTAGGTCAAAGGTCAAGATCACAGAGACTTTATTCCTAAAAACGGTTTCCGATCAATAACAAGAGAACGCTTTGACCGAAGTTCACCAAACTTGGTTTGCTGGTTGGCCATAACCTGTAGATGACCCTGTTGATTTTGAAGTCATTAGGTCAAAGGGCAAGCTCATAGGGACCTTCATCCTTAAAACGGTTTCCGATCAATAACTAGAGAATGCTTTGACCTAGGTTCACCAATCTTGGTACACTTGTTGGTCATCACCAGTAGATGACCCCTATTGACATTGAGGTCATTAGGTCAAAGGTCAAGCTCACAGGGACCTTCATCCTTAAAACGGTTTCCGATCAATAACTAGAGAACGCTTTGACCTAGGTTCACCAAACTTGGTACATTTGTTGGTCATCATCAGTAGATGACGCCTATTGAATTTGAGGTCATTAGGTCAAAGGTCAAAATCACAGAGACTTTCATCCTAAAAACGGTTTCCGAATAACTAGAGAACGCTTTGACCTAGGTTCATCAAACTTGGTATGCTGGTTGGTCATCACCAGTAGATGACTCCTATTGATTTTTAGGTCATAAGGTCAAAGGTAAAACCACAGGGACCTCAATCCTAAAAACGGTTTCTGATCAATAACTAGAGAACGCTTTGGCCAAACCACAAGAATCAGGTGCTGCCAGGGGGCATGTATGTTTTACAAACATTTCTTGTTTATATTTTCTTTCATATCTAAATTTTGTGGTTAAGACTTGCCCAATGTAAAGTTTATTAAATTTTACCAGGCGATGCGCAGGAAACCATTTTACAGGTCTGAATAAAATTTTAGCCCGCCAACTTATGTGTTTCAGTAAATTATTGATAATAAAGGCGATTTTGGAGATTTAGTTATTTATTTTTATTCCAAATCTTTTTTTTCTTTACTTCTTTGAAACATAAGCACCAATGCGGTTTGCATTTTCTTTTATAGAATGACGAGAAGATTATTAGACGATAGGCGTTGTATTATAAAATTGTTGGTTATACTGTACTGTCCTCCTTCCGAAAATGTACCTTTGTATTTCAAGATAAATTTTAGAAATATATAGATTGTTTGTTTCCTATAATGATTTACATTTATAGATATCCCATATGCAATACTATTTAATCAGTTCGTTTAAAACCATAAGCTGCTTGTCCTGTCATGCGATACAAGTGAACGGAGCAATGCCTATTTTTTTTATCATTGTTTACCGCGCATGTTTTACTCTTAATAAAGATTTAAGGCATAAATACATTTCTGTTTTGCACCATATTAACAAAATAGGAAAACCAGCAGTTACAATTTGAAACAGTGGTCTGTATTTCAACTGTCGAGACTTTTTGCAGAACTCTGTTTGCTATGCATCAAGAATGAACATTTTTATGAATCTTTTTGTCTTAGACAACGAGGTTTCGAGCTCTGAAATTCTGTGTATAGCATTGTATAGTAGATACTTACCAAGTTAGTTTGAATCATGTCCGTGGCGTCACTACTGGCCACTCCCGAGGATAACGTTGTATGAAACCATAAAGCTAACAGTTCTAAAATTTTGCATTTTTTGGCTCCTACCCGGAGGTCAGAAGACATTTATGCATACCAATAAAAATTCTCTTATCAGAATCCTCAAGGCTGAGACCTTTGAAATTTGGTGTGTGTTATTATCTTGGAGACCTCTACCAAGTTCGTTCAAATATGCGCTGGAGGTAAGATGTTTTGTTACTAGTATTATTTATTGTTGCTCGCTTCTTTATTGCATAATTCATATTTTTCTCTAGGGTGTTCCGTTGCAAAGATTGCACGTGACGCTATTCTGGTGAACCGAACGTTAGAAATGCTCTCAAAATTTTAAGGAAACTGACTTGATTAAAAGCGATGTTGACTTGAATTTTTATATGATTCTGCAAGATAACAAACAAACTAAAGGTCGTGACACAATCATTCTGTCTTCAATCAGGGACACTCTCTTCGACATGGACATACCAGTATCTTACATTTTTTCCTATGCATGTGACACTGGCTAAAAACCCAGGCGGTCGTAAACATTATGTCATCTGATGTTGGCCTAGTGACCACCGGTTTGAAGTAAATAAAGCAACAGTAGGTGAGAACGAGTTACCTTGTCGTGGCAAGGAGATAGCAATATATTGCACACCTTTTTCAATTCAAATACTTTTTTAATTTGCACTTCTTTTCTTTTATGTCGTTCCCACGAGTTGTTCTCTCGATATAGCTAGCATGCAATCCTCTTTTTTATTGCACCATTCTTTTTTTCTAACACTACTTTTTTTTCATAGACCAACTCTCTAACCACTGAGCCAAAGAATCGATTCCCTGACGCAGTTGTCAGAGGTTGAATTTATACAATTATGGGAAGGTATTCACTAGACTGAAACTCACACCATCTTGAGAAAGTCATCATTTATGATGACGAATGGTGTTGTGTATTTTTTTAACATCAGAAGATCAGACATTAATCTTGAAAGATTCTTTTTTATTTAAATTTTTAACTAAGCCCAGGAGAGGTCATCCCGGACAAACACTTGGTGTTCTTAGCCCTTATACTCGTCTGAGCACTTTAGTGCCAACATGGCCCACTTCAAGTATGTTTGCCAAAGTGTGAAGAATAAATCTGCTTTCTTAAAAACTGGCTTTAAAATTCAAACATTTTTTAAATATTTGTGTGTTACTCTTGTATGATACTATTCAGAATTAATACCCCAGCGTTGAGTATATATTGAAGAAAATGACTGCGTTTAGTAATTTATGTTAAAGAGAACGAAAACTAAACTACATATTATGCAAAAATAGCAGTTTTACATGTCTATCCGCTATGATATTCAGTGTATCCAAAATATGAAAGGGCTCAAGACCATCCCGTAAGGTTATAATTTCCTTTTATCCGGTTATTCCCATGACATGATATAATATGAAAAGCACTGAATAAAACTTAACAGTCACTGTATTTCCCTTACTGAATTCATATAATTTCCCTTTGGAAAGCATATCATTTCAGTATCCAGAAAATAACATCATATTCATTAAACCCGACATCATGTCTACTTAACATAACATAATTGCTGTCAACTGATAAAAATCATATAATACAAGCATAAATAAAACGTGCTTGCAACTGAACAGCATGAATGAATAACCGCACAAAAGATGTATTTGACAGATCATAAGGTGAGCGCGACTCATTATAAAGACAGAAACCAACACTACATTTCATTTACAATCAGACAGTCCAGGTGTTCCATAGACGCCTTAAAGATGATAGTAGTTGAGACCGATCGAGATGCAAAGTTTCATCAGTTTTCTGATAATTCCATTTTAAGAAAAGCCCAACTCACCAAATAGAAATTTCGATTTCACAATAAATAAACTTAATTCCACACTAACTTATATGTATTGTTTACAGTTATAAGTCTATAGATGTAATCCTATCACACTTTGCCCAGCATTGACTAAACAGTATGTAATATCCTCCATAATAATAAGTCTGTTAAATACTAGTAAAAGACCTTAGTCCTGAAGCTGTCTCAGAAAAGCTCTTTAAATCTGTTTACTCAAGTTCATACACCTTTCCCTTCAAATAAAGGATGTAGAGTCATTAGTCTGTCAACAGGTTACAAATACGAAGTGCAACATAAAAACATCAAACCATAAAACAGAGCAGCCCAAAATACTATAAGTGTAGCCTACATAAACAATGGTGTAGCATGCTAGTGCGTTATTCTCACAGAAAATTGACTGCAGAGATTAACCAAAGGTAAATAAGTGCAAATGGCCCTAAAGGATTCCACTATTAGCACTAATTTCAATTTGAGTACTATATGAAGGGATTTTGATGATACAATATGTATGCGTTACTAAATTCAATTTTTCATTGGGTTAATTCTTTTCGCTAGAGGAATGAACATTGTACTATTCATGTACGGTATATATCCCACAGAATATCTTCAAGATTTTATGCTAGGTTCATGAATATTGATATGTGATGAAGATGCCGCTTTCAGTTAAAACAATGTTCCTTGTGATAACGCTTTCACAAGTAATTTATGGAGTCTTGATTAACAAAAGCATCTGTATACATTTTTCACTCCAGAAGGAAATTTTAATGAATGAATTTATATATGCACTCATACATTTACTTAATATTTTATGGTAAGTTATTTCGCATTTAATGTAACTTAAGTCCAGCGGAGTAGAAGCAAATAAAATTCAATGACCGAACAATAAAATTAGACTATTTTTTAATTATAGTTAACATAAGAAAATTGGTTTATTTTTTATATTTGTGTAAAATTTTATATCGAAGCAAAAGTAGCCTTCATCCTGATATTACAAACAAAAGTGTAATTTTTCCACTGTTGACATAACTGGAACATCAGGCTATAACGGAATGTTTAGACATTAAAAAATTGTGATTAGTTTTCATATTTCCCTAGTAAAGCAAGAAGAAGTATAGTAAATTAACAACAGCAGAAAATAATCAGCAATCATTTTTATAAGCGGTATAAATCAGGGCGAAGACAAATATTGGAATATGCATGCAGGAGAACTTAATTTAAGCAAACTTAATTGAACAACCTTGTTTAACATAATTTATAGGGGTACTTCTCTGTTGAGTGAAAGTTTGTACTTCTAACGTCTCTTTACCATAAAAACGTCAGCAATGACAACAACAACAAAAAAAGGCGCTCGGAGTATGTTTAACGACAAGCGGTGTTTAATAAGCAATATTTTAATAAATGTTCTGGCTTTTATTTGAAAGCAGCCAAGAATCCTCCATTATTCTGTGTGTATGGAATTAGCTTTCAGCCAGGCAGCCTACGAATTAAGATAGCTTAACATCTGAAAAGCTTCATAAATTTAACATAAAACGATTTACAAGATGCACACATTTTTTTACAGAATTATACAGCTGCCTTTCTCTATATTACAACGCATGTTTTCAATACAAGGAGAAGGGATAAAACGGACTAAATGCAATTGCCTTATCTACCTGGGCACACATCTCTGTTGTTTACAAAGAAACTTCAGTGGTAATTATTTACACTGTTACTTTACTCATATCTCCTGCCTCAGATAATTGATATATATTCAAACTATTTGAAAACATCTACCCACTCTAAGTAAATTTGAAAAAAAGAACTACTGTTTCAATGTAGAAAAAATAAGAAAATACAATGCTGTTTGCATTGTCTTGTATCGAATGACGAGGTGTTTTGTACTTGCATGAAGATATAGACCTTGTGTTATATTTTTTTTAGTAAAAATGTGCTGTCATTTTTTATGACAGTATTGCACTGATGATGAGATTGTTTAATATTTGAATTAAAAAATGATATATAATCGTGATGTATGCATTAGATACATACGTGTCTTTATAAATATGTCATAAACGACAGTTAAATCAATCCGATTGAAGTTGATTTTCTTATTTTGCCAGAAGGAAGTGAAGGAAAGAAAAATACTATGAAAAACCCTATCCAAGTTGTCAGTAATTGAAACAATTAAGACATTGATACTCTTAATACGTTTACCACCTTTAATACGAACTAGAAAAGCTGTGGTTAATGTTTGAAACTGCGGTATTTCTATATTTCACCTGTGCAGATCCTAAAGCACATTTTGTATGCGGAAATATAACTTGAACGGGGCTAGATGATATTGTGCGCCTTATGTCTCAAAGATAACACCAGGAAGCCCGGAAGAATTTATTAACATTTTGTAACATTTTAGACTTTCAGTAGATATAGAGTGAAAAAACGAAAACGAATGGTTATATCTCTTATTTTATTTGAGATGTTTTAAAATGTTTAACAGTTTAAATCTTTCTATATTAACTGGATAGACTTCCCTTAAAGAAGAAATAATGAACAGTACTTTCACGAAAAAGACACGGTTAGATTTAGTTTTCTTCACTTAAGACAGTTATTGAGGTGAATATTAGAAAAATATAACCTCTAAATAAACGGATGCATGCAGTTGTGGTAAGTTTAAATTTTCTTTCATCTATTTAAAGTTGTACATGGTTTATTTGTTTGATGGACAGTTCTGTTTGCTATGACTCAATGATAAGAGAGGTCAGAGAACAGGAATCAACGCTACAAGTTTAATTCAACAGGAATTTATAAAAACAGTCATAAACATGATGCGAGAAATAGAACAAAACAACAACAAACCTCTCGTCACTTTAGTCTCAGTAACTGATTTATGCTCAAAAATATTACATGCGCTAAGATATACCCAGCAATTGAACGATTTTAAATGGCTTTATGATTGCGCTATCCATATCGACAACGATGCATATTTTCATAAATATGAGACCCCATGATAGAAAAACTGTGAAGCAAAGATAAATAATGGGACAGAGATTTTTTTCGACAGGAGATGTGTTAAAAATGACAGTAGAGACACTACACGACACCCTTGCTCACTTGCCAATCAGTTTTAAGGCGATAGGGTAAAGTGTCCGCTTTCTGGCTTTATGAGCAAAGGTGTTCGAATTAAGTTCGGAGCAAGGGGATTTCCGGAAAACAAATGCATTATAGATTTACCAGTTTCGAGCGAGCTATAAAATAACGAAAAGTTTGTTTATTTACTACAAAATATTTTTTCCGTCATCGAGAATTCTACACTGATGTGCTTTTCGATTTTTATGATAAAAAAAAAGCTGAAAAGTGAAAGTTTTGTGTGACAAAAGTTCGACTTTACTAAAGCTTATTTCAGCTTTTCTATAAAATTGTTAACCCGAAATGTAGAATATCAAAATTGATTTCTTTATTTCGCTTTTATTTTGAGAAAAATTAGATTTACTTGATAGATGTCAGACAGCTTACTTTCATAATTTTGCATGTGGTCCTTACAAGAAAATTCTTCCAGTATAATTTTGATTTTTTTCAAGTGCAACGATTATGACGATACGCATGTACTAGCCAGGAGATTATGGATTTTTCAAAACTGGTAGTTTACATAAAGAAACAACGAATAAGCTTATCTATTTAGTTGCATATCGACTGCCGCTTCTGTTGTTTATTGTTGAAAGTGTAACATGTTTAACATTGCAACATCGATGATCGTGCACAGGCCGGTGACCATATAATCTAGATCACACCTTCCACAGAAAAGTTCGGACAAAACACCTACTAATCTCGAGACATTAAAGAAGCATTATCTATAGATTTAACATGCAAAATTTAATTTTTTCTACCCGCATGTAATAGAAATCTCGGAAACAGGCTCTGTAATTATAGCTCTAAATTACAGTTCCATCTTACTCAAATAACAGCCAGACTTACTGACTTGCATACTGCATTTTGTCATCCGATAAAATGAATCAAAGCATTGAGATTACAGTCAGAAGCGAGTATTAAAATTTGTGAAGATTGTTCTTTGTCACTTCACATCCTACCCAAGTGATAAGAACAATATCAATGCATTCAATTGCTTTTTTAGATATGCTCCAGAAAAGCATAATTACAACATAAAAGGAATAGAGATAATCCAAAAATTAACCAATGTAGGAGAATTGTTCGGACTTCCTTGTAACTAAAGTGTGACCATTGTATAAACTCAGTCCCTCAAGTACTTTCTGAGTTGTGACGTACAGACGTGACGGGAGACACTGTGATCGTTTGAGACTCTAATAAGAGCATCGCATGCGGTGTCAAAGTCTAAATAATGTGAATGTTCAAGACATTAGTATTTATACAAAAGTTTCATTATTTACCATGTAAAAAGGGGGCATAAATCTAGAAACACTGATCTGTCATAATAAGCAAGTATTCCAAGTTTTATGTTGATACTTTTAATAGATTTGAAATCATTCCACTTAAGAACCAATTTTGGCAAAAGTTAAAAAGGGGCTTAACTCATAAAAATGTAATTCAAAGTAATGCCCATTGTCTCACAACTGCACCTTTTCGTTATATGCAAGTATTTTAAGTAAATTCTAAGTAAACTGTTCATAAAAAAGTAACAAAATCATGTGAGCAAATAATTAAGATGTGAAAACAGTAGATAAATATCCTGAAATGTATAAAAATAATACTGCAAATATATATTGCGGACTCAAATGCAATTATACTGACTCCACAGAAGTTAACAGAAACTAATTTCTTGACTCTATGACCAAGATATTCTACTCGGATTTGTTCTATGCCTATATAATGACTATCTTTTGTAAAGGAAATGTAATTTCAGGCAAAACATGGTCATGATGAAACCCCAAACGTTTTCATTGAAATGTTTTAATCCTTACATACTTCATGACCAAGATATTTGGAGATATGTGTTTATCAATAATCAATTGAAGGTGTTTCAAGAAAAGCATTAACATATATATACATTATTATATACATTATATACAAGTTAAAGGTTATCAAAAAGTAGGGATTGGAACGAATACTGGAATATTCGAATATTTGGTTTACCATATTGGAAAATATTCGATTTTCTGACGTTTCATCAGTTATCCGAATTTCTGTATCCGAATATAGGTCCTGTTTAACTGTTTTTGTTCAGACTTACGTGGTTCGGGAAACTGCTGCATATAATCAAGAAATGGGTTGTTTAGTAGAAGCCTCAAATACATTCTGTGATTAGCATAAACAATATATTCCGTTCTTTAAAACGTAAATTATCGTCATAAATACGGACAGTTGAATAATACAGCTAGTGTTGTTTTTTCGGTTAAGATTCGGGGAAACAGATAAATATATTGACATTGATAACATGCAAGCTAAATGCAAGGATGTTAAAAATGATTTAAAGCACATTTATTAAAGGAAAATATTTGAGTTATTCTGACTGATTTGACCAAAAAAAAAAAAATATTATCAGCCAGAGTCAAAAGCATGATTGGTTGTTCATGCACGTTTTCGTGTTTATGTAATCTCATTACACGCATTCGGAATACCTCGCCGACTAGCAAAAGACCGAGAAGCTGCGATTGTTTCAATTCGTAGTCTATTTCAATAATGAAACTTATGTGGATGAATACTAAGTTAATAACTTGTTAGTTTTACACTTTGATTTGCCAAAAAATTGAAATTATACCTTGCGGTTTCAAAATCAACAGAATTCTGCAATATTAAAGCACTTTAATCAAAACTTTAACTGCAATGAAAACTCATACAACCTGTGGTACTATTTTTCAGCTCGATTGTATGGATAAGAGACGGTCATGAGACTATAACTACAAAATCTGGTGTGCAGCTTTAGAAGCTTTCGCTTCTAAAAACTGGAAAAAATGTAGTTTTTTTCATTTATAGGATAAAAAACGTATATCAAATAAGGGTCGTTGATTTGGGTGTTTCGTATATGATCCGAAAATCAACTTTGAGGAGGAGCAGTGGTCGAGTGATTAGAGCGCCGAACTCCCGATGCAGATGGCCGGTTCGAATCCCACAAGCGGTGAGAGTCTACAGTGACTTCCCGCATTCCTCACTTTCGGCATGAGTACTGGTTTAATCCAGGAATAAGCTATCGAGAGGGAGTTATATAAGTTATTAAAACTTAACTCCTAGTCGATATAAAACTAAACTAGTTCAACTGTAGAAATATTTTTGCTTACAGTACCAGTTACCATGTCCTCACGGATTCTGTTTCTCATTTGTTTGTCAAAAGCCTACGGCTTAGACTTGGGCGATTATACAAACGATTGGCACTTTCAAGGTATTTTATTTCATTTTATTACTGTTTTGTTTGTAATTTAAAACATGTATCTATACTAAATGAAATAAAAACTGAAAAAGATTGAAGTATTCGAAATTACGATTTCTTAAACAAGTAACTTGTTTTATCCGTTTTGCTAC
Source organism: Cyclina sinensis (assembly GCA_012932295.1). Taxonomy (NCBI): domain Eukaryota; kingdom Metazoa; phylum Mollusca; class Bivalvia; order Venerida; family Veneridae; genus Cyclina; species Cyclina sinensis. Next base: position 11,691,302 of record JAAONU010000012.1, on the reverse strand, counting down.
TTAGTTTAATACATAATATCTGGATTATGCTTTCATATCGGACATGCTTCGAAATGTGCTTTGCTTTTTTTATATCATTTGAAATGAATGAAAATAGCACTAATTTTTTCATACTTTTATATGACACACAGAATATAAACTTTGGGTTCTTAAATGTAAACATCAGATCGACGCGTGGCATCATTCCGAACAAAATAATTTGATAATAAAAGTTTTTCTGTAGAAACATTGTCATCCTAAAAGGAAGATAGTTTATAATGGACATGTGTACATACGTTTTTTAACCAAATTTAAAGTGGAAACACAGAAATTTTAAACTTTATTGAGTTGATCTTGATCAGCAGAAGCTTTATGTACATCTAGAAGCGTTTATGTGATAACTTTTTTCAAGTACTTCTATACCTTTTCGGTAGTTTATCACCAGACGCTCATCGTAATACGTGAAGATAAGCACTTCGCCAGAGTGACCTTGACTCGTAAACAAAAAACCCGGAAATGAATATTGTTTTTCTGGTGTCGGCCCGGTGTTTTTTCCCTTCTTTATTCTATTGTAAATCCAGCATATCTGAAGACAAACTATGAACTCCAGGAAAACATTCTAATAACCAGTGGTCTTTACCGTCTTTATTTCTCTTTCTTAAGACTGTCTCAGTAAAAAAAACACATAAGAAGTATATGATGAACGATGAATTTTTCTGTTATATGCCAATATCTACACACACTATCACTATCTCCAATACACAACTCTCACAGTACATCCGTTACATCACTTCTGTCATTCATCCACCCAATCTCCTACGCAGTGATCTCCCCTTACAGGATTAGATCTCTGCCGTCACAACATTTTCGTCAAGATTTTTGACGATATGATTTTTTTTCAATTTTGATTTTTAAAAAAAAAGTAAACACGGTTTTGTTATTGTTTCAAGAACGTAAGGTGTTAGCTGTAAACTCAAATAAAAAAATAATTTCGGAAACATAAATATTATGAGAATAATTTTTAATATCGCACCGTTTATTTCATAACAATATGACCGCTTTTGAAAAGGAAATAATTCAAGTCAATAGTACTACTGTACTAAAGTTCTTTTTTAACAGAAATGAAATTATGTCAATCATATCGGCAGACTTGACACCAGAGCTCAAATTATAGTGTCGCTGTTTATCACAGATGAAACAATTTTTCAACGGTTTCTTTGGCGTATCCGCCATCTTGACACAATCATGTGATAAGACCATCATCACGTGATTCGTGTGAAGGCAGTGGTTACTGAGCGTAGCGTAACCGGTGCGCGGAGTTTGTCATCCACCCTCACATATAGTCCTGCAAAAGACAGAAACAACAACTGTTAAACTGAACTGAAATTGCACAAAAGCAATACAGTAACAATAAATACAATTAAACTATGACTAGTATTGTCAGGCAAGGCACCAATATCAAGACTTTAATATTTCAAAGAACTACTTCTTAGCCTACAACGACCCGGAAGTACTTCAACACTGGGGTCATACCTTCTGTTTCTCTCCATCCTGGTAGTCATCCAGAGAACTCCAACAGTAATTCGTGAGAATAATGGAACGTTCGATAATGGAAGAAAACATTGTCACTTTAACAATACCAACGATATAGTTTTACATGAATTTTACAAGTGCTTTTGATCTACAAATAGTAAAGATGATGGAAGTTTATCTGTTATACTTGCAGACAACTTAACAAGCGAATGTCGTGGCTTCAACTTAGTGTTATCCTACAGTATCTGTCACAAAGTATCTAATTTTCAACAGTTGTTTTATCATATAAAACACACATCCGGGTTGAGATTTTTTCGACCACGGAACTATTTCCGCATAATTATTTTCCTAGCTGGGGACGTAGCGTTAAATCCTGGACCGCAGCAGAGACAGTCCAAACATCCTTGTATGCTGTGTGGGAAAGGGGTCATCAAGACGATCAAATACACCGAGTGCGAGGAGTGTCATCAACGAGTACACACAAAATGTTTAACTTTCAATGTAGTTGATAATGTGAAATACAAGTGCCACAGATGTACTTGTAATACATTACCGTTTAATGAGTGTATAAATGACAGTAATTTTAATAATGGCTTTATATATTCAGAATCTTTAAAGTTTAAAGACAGTCAAGCTTCTTTTTATCAGTGTTTTAGTAAACATAAGGGTCTACATTTTGTTCATTTTAAAGTTAGGTCTTTACTTCCTAAATTATCTCAGTTGAAATATTTTGTGTTAAAAGCAAAGCCAGCTGTCATTTGTTTGACTGAAACATGGTTAGATAAGTCTGTTACAGACTCCGAGATATTTATTGAAGGATATTCTGTTGTACGTAAGGATAGGAACAGATCTGGAGGTGGTGTCTGTACTTATATCAGATCTGACATAGCATTTACAGAAATCACAGACATTCCGAGTCAGGATATTGAAGCTATTTGGCTTGAACTGTTGATACCAAAGACAAAACCTATATTAATTGGAACATGTTACCGTCCTCCTAAACAACATGATTTTATTGATAAACTTGAAAATATTTTAACATGTTTTAGGTCAGATACCGAGTGGTACATTTTAGGAGATATTGATACTTGTTACAAACAGAAAAAGTCTTTACTGTTTAAAAAGTATGATCAATTATTGCGTATTTTTGATCTTAAGCAGATTATTACAGATCCAACAAGAGTTACTTCTGAGTCTTCTTCGCTAATAGACCATATTGCTTGTAACCACCAAAATAAAATTATTCAATCAGGCACTTTGCCTTGTGGTTCGAGTGATCACCAGCCTGTATTTTTCACTAGGAAAGCATCAAGGGGAGTTTACTCTACTCACAATTATGTTAAGATTAGATCACTTAAAAATTATACTGCTGAAAGTTTTATTAATTAATTGAAAAACGAAGACTGGTCTAGTATTTTTGTTACAGATAATGTTAACATGGCCTGGACAAATTTTAAGAATATTTTTAATAAAGTTTTGAACAGTGTTGCTCCACTCAAATAAATACGTTTAAAACAAAGGTCTGAACTTTGGACTGACTCAGAAATTTTTATCTCTTATTAATGAAAGAGACACATATTTGTATAAATTTTAATAAGTCACATAACTCAGAATATTATAAAAAATTATGTTTTTATAGAAACAAAGTTCAAGTATCTATAAAGCAACTTAAGGCTGATTATATTTCCTGTAATTTAGAGGAAAATAAAAATAGTCCTAAAAAACTGTGGCAAACTTTGAAAAACTTAGGCTATAGTAATAAAACTAAAAGCTGTCCAAATGTAGTTTTAAAGATAGAGAATGATTTATGCTTTGATGCAAATCAAATAGCTTGTCATTTTAATACTTTTTTTTACTAATGTGGCAGCCAAATTAGTTTCTAAGCTACCAACACCTTCAGGAATTTTTGATACAGGATCAGCTATTTTTAAACAGTATTATATGAATAAAAATCCAACTTCTAAGTCTTTTTCACTAAGAACTGTAAGTGAGGATTTTGTTTTTAAACAATTGAGTTCTTTGAATCCGTCAAAAAGTACTGGTTTAGATAATATTCCACCTAGATTTTTAAAGGATTCGGCATCATTTTTAAAGATTCCGATTACTTAAATAATTAACATGTCTATAGTGAGTAATGGAGGGCCTACTGAACTTAAGTCAGCAAGGGTAAAGCAATTATTTAAAAAAGGTGTAACATCAGAAGCTGGTAATTACCGCCTTGTTAGTATTTTGTGTATAGTTTCAAAGATCTTAGAAAGAGCAGTTTACGTTCAATTAGAAAAAAATCTAATATCCAATAACCTTCTTTATGAACATCAGTCAGGCTTTCGAGCAAGCTATTCAACTGACTCCTGTCTCATCCATTTAACAGACTATATTCGTCAACAGTCATCAAAAGGATTATACACTGGGATGATCATGTTGGACCTTCAAAAAGCGTTTGACATAGTTGACCACAATATACTGTGTAAAAAACTACAAATTATTGGAGTGGGGTCGGTTGAGTGGTTTGTCTGGCCGAACACAAATAGTTCATGTCAATGAAAGTTTTTCGGATACGCAACCAGTAACATGTGGTGTGCCGCAAGGAAGTAATCTTGGCCCCCTTCTATTTTGTGTTACGTAAATGACATGCCGATTAGTATCAGTAAAGATTGTAAACTTCTACTGTATGCAGATGATAGTGCAATCATTTTTTCCCATAAAAATCTAGATCTTATTGCTAGTAGGTTAGGACTACAGCTGCAGTCTTGCAACAAATGGCTCATCGACAATTAACTTTCTGTTCACTTAGGTAAAACTGAATGTATCCTGTTTGCAACTAAAAGAAAATTAAAGAAAGTTAAGTCTTTTACTGTAACTTGTAACGGCAATGTCATTCATTCCCAAAAAAGTGTAAAATATTTAGGTCAAGTTATTGATAATGATTTATCTGGTGAGTCCACTGCAAATGAAGTAGTTAAAAAAGCTAACTCCAGGCTTAAATTTTTATATAGGCAGAAAAATGTTCTTGACTTAAATTTACGCAAGACTGTAGTAAATTCATTGGTGCAATGCATTTTTGATTATTCTTGCCCTTTATGGTATTATGGCTTGTCTAACGGGTTAAACAAGAGACTTCAAAGTTTTAAGATTTATTCATGATTATTCCCCAAGAACAACACTTAGGGATGAAGATTTTGCAAAACTTGGTATGTTAAGAGTAGGTGATAGAGTTAAGCAGCTGGGATTGAACCATGCTCACAAAATATTTTATGATAAATGTCCTACCTATCTACATGAAAATTTTCAAAAGTTATCCACTATTCATAGCTATAATACAAGGAAAAGTTCCAATAATTTCTATGTTCATAAAGTTCATAATAAAATGGATGTTAGTACTTTTTACTATAACTGTACAGACACTTGGAATTCCTTACCAGGTTCAATTAAGGAGACCAAAAACTATGTATCTTTTAAGAAGGAAGTAAAAACGTTTTCTCTGAATAAGTATTGACTAAGTTTCTGCGGACAGTAGATCACTCCTTTCTATTTTGTACTTCTAGAAACTGTTTTTACAGTAACCTTTTAAGAACATTTTTATTTTTATTTTTTAGTGTTTAGGACCCCATTGGAAATAAGTCTATGACTTTAATGGGCTATCCTGCATATATACACCCAACTGTCATTAGTATCAGTGTTTCTTCTTCTCAGCATTATTTAATCAGCCATTTTATGGTATAATAAACAAAATATGTCATAATCATGTGTGCCAGATAATGTCTGTGATATAATATCAATCTTATAAATCTGAAAAGTGCTATTGTGTGATAACATAACACTACCTGTGATAAATATTAATCAAATGATATGTGAAAAACAATGTGATATTTTTGTTTGTAGATATCTCATATGTGCTGTATTGTTTGAGTAAAGTAGATTTGTTGTATAAATGTTATTGTACTGATGTATATATGCGAATAAATCTATATCTATATCTATGACATAATAGTGTATATCAAGAGATGTTTTATGTGACATAATAGTGTATATCAAGAGATGTTTTATTAAACTGAAATATAAATTCACACGGCTGATAAATTTTGCAGACACACGACTTATGTTCCTTATATAAACATCACTTCACGAAAAGAAAATATTATTGTTAAATTGACAACATTTACAGCAACACAAATGAGAAAAATCAATAACATCAATGAAACCTTACCAATGATTTATTTGGATTGTTCTAGGACCAAATATTGCATTACATAAAAACGCCTCACAATTGCCTGGCACATACAAAGATCCAGGTCCCAATGGAATGAGTTATACAGCAAACCTTGCTGTAGATGGGAATGAAAACAGTGACTTTTTAAATGGCAGCTGCAGTCTAACTTCCGCTAGCACAGAACAAGTTGAAGCAAGATGGACTGTTGATCTCGGCAGGTTTTATCATGTGACTGGTATTATCATCGTCAACAGACATGGTAGGTGGTTTTCAGTCTTTACAGCTTTTTTCAACGAAATATTTGGCAAGTAGTTTTTGTGTATTTTCTCCGTTTATGATTTAAAAGAATGTTAATTTATTCGGTTATTTGTATTTTAATTTTCAACAGAAATAGTAGTTTTTCTTTGTTTCGTTTTTTCGCTTTCCATCGAAACATATGCCATGTGCAAGTATATATTTTCTTTTTTTTATTTTCGTCGAACATGTTTTTGAACGGAATGTATGTTCAAATTTCTTTTGGATAAACAGTCAATCGCCGTATCAGATTGGCTTTATTTGAATTTAATGTTGTAATATCTTGCACCACACGAAACTAGACAAGCGTGAGTTCGTTGTCTGCACTTGATATTTGTATCAACAACGACGTCTTTCTGAGTCATTTTGATGTATCCTTACTCATTATATATTGCAATACACCTGAACATGTACATTGTCTTGAATTGCAAGCAACAATAAAAAGATTCTGTTAAAGTATGGGTATTACTTTTTTCTGCTGATTTTTTTTTCGGTCAGAACCATCCTGGTATCACACATGGAGTCATTGAGTTCAAAGTCATAGTTCAAAATCATAGTTAGATCCTTCATATGATGTGAAGTCTATGAGACATTCATTTTTTGTCATCTTCTAAAATGTCTTTCGCGTCTTAGTTATGCTGAATATAAAAGGGACTGCATCATGCTGCACCGAAGTCAAAACATGAAGTTAAACCTTTTTTTGACCTCATAATATCATTCCATAGATAATCATCCATCGTCGCCGAGAAAAGCCCAGAACATATTTATTTGTATGACAGAAATATTTGAGTCGTTGTTACTATACACAAAGTCTTTATATCACTCAACCAAGAATTGTCCACAAGAAATTCAGATGAATTTAAACAGAACATTGACTTTCAACACGTCTTTATCGGCATAGGTTTTAAATTCTTGATGGAAACGTCTACTAAGAGATTGATGCTGGAAAAATATTTTTAACTATTACATCAACAATTTTATCGTTGATGCATGTGACAGTGGCAATCGTACTTGAAGTTACTGTTATAATCATATACATTCTAAGCATCAAATGCTGATGTCAAAAGTTTCTCAGACATGGCTATAATAAACTTACATTTTTGTACCTTTTGATTTTGTACATCTCAATGTAGATCATATTATTTTCTCAAAAATTAGAAGTAGCTTGCCATTACATCTTCCCCACTACACTTAAGTATGATGTCCAAGATGCAAGTTAATTTGATCTATAATGTTTGGTAACAAATTACTGATATTGCTACTTACAACTTTTCCTATTTGTTATTGAACCTATGAAAGCAATAGATAAATCCAGATAAATCTGTGGACTGAACCAAGGAGTAACTGACTCAGCCAATCAAGTTCAAAGAAAAACCTTTTAAACACTAGAGCACGAAGATGTAATCATACTTAAAGCACTGAAAACACTTCAGATAAATAATCAAGTAAGTGTATTGATTCATTGAAATGACAAGATATTAATTCTTTATCTAAAAATAACAAAAACTTATTAAAGCATCAAAGGAATTTAGAATCAAGAAATAAGTGCAAAGCGCGTGTATTTTATCCCTTTAAACATTTTAAGAAAAGTCTCAATGATATTTCAGGGAAAAAGAAATATGTATCAAGAGGATTAAATAAACTTAAAGTATCAGGAGAAAAAGTTAAAGCAGCTTACTGATATCTGTAAAGATTTTGAAACAGAGTCACATTTGGTCATACGCTCAGATAAGCAGAAACGCTTGAGGCCACGTGTTTGACCCCAATGTTCATTAACCTTACTAAGAAATATGCAAAACTGTTTCTACGTTTAAGAGAAACAATTATATAATAATTAATTTTATATAGTTCAAAAAGAAGTTTGAGGTGAATATCTCAATTCGTTGTCAAGCAACATGATTGTATCGATTTTTTTTAAAAGAACAGCGATAAACTCTTGTTAATGGAATACCTGAAATATTATCTCTTTCTTTTCGAAACAGTACATGATTAGCAACGGCAGTACATATTGATGATTAATCTTGCGTACTTGACTAGAAACATATCAGACCTTTTTATGTTGTAAAACAAGAAGGACTTATCTCGCCTCGTTTGTGTAGTCTGTTTGTTCATGAAAGAATCGAGAAAAATTTCAAGGTTAAACACCACCAAATCAGTGTTGTCGGGAACCAGTTAATTTTGCGCAGGGTTTGTGCGGAGCTATAAAATGACAAAGCTGTCTGATTGGTTAAAAATGGAAGATTATTCTGAAAACATTTTACTTGAAAACAATACATTTACTAAAGAACAAAATGCCGCTGGCAGGTGTTAGATAAAAGGCAACACGGACCATGTGTACGGGGAGACCTTTTACGGTCTACATATGTACAAATAGCGCTCCAGTGAATAATGACACCAACCGCTTAGCAGTGCAAAGTACGAACGCCTTAAACCACTTGGCCATCGCAACAACCCCCAAAAGGTTGTGCAAGTAACCGTGATATAAGTGTCCATCTCACAACACACCGGTGACAGGCGTTAGATGTATCACATCACTGACTATATGTACTGGGATATGCTATATTGTACACCGTTAAAGACACTGTTGTCTTTGCCGTTGTATAAATTTTAAAAGTCTCTTTTCATTTGCCCAGCACAACCTGCTTATTCCTTATTATATTTCTCTTATCATCTACGATCTCACACGGTATCGAGTCGTCAATATCCCAAAAACTTAGGATTATCGTTGGTCATCGTTCCTGTTTCCATCGCTATTGAGTTTCTATATGCGCGTTCCGTTTGCCGTAACGCCTTATCAAACATTTTATTCACATCTAAAGCGGTTTTGGCCTGTTGACTTTTATGGCATTTCGAAACTTCTCTGGCATACATGTACAACTTTCGAAAATATCAAAAAGTACGTAAATTCAGTAGGTATTTTTTAAATCTTAATTCATTTTCAGTAGTTGCTGAACTGTATCTGGGAAGTTTTGTGTTTATATCTATGATAATTGAATGGTATTATGCCCATTTCACTCTGTGTTTCACGGCAACTTTCTGTTCTTATTGTACATTCAGTAATTGGTAGTCTCGCTAATTCACTGTGCATGGAATCGTCTGACACAGTCCTAACTTTGAACGTTTTTGTCTGATCTATTGATTAGCAGACGACACTTAACCTACATCATGTGAGTTAAGAATCTGTCATTCCTGTTAAGTGCTGAATGATCTGGTCATCTTTCTCTTTCGTCCAACGATCCATGTAATCCATAATTATCAACTATAGATTGCATTGAAGCAACGTTATATGAAATGCACTTTAGAAAACTGATCATGCGTCAATGACAGCTTTCCGTTTACGCGACACTGATGTCTGAACATTAAATTTAAGAATCGGCGGTCTGTCGGTAAAGGTATTGTAACGGTCACTTGTACCTTTGTTTCAGAGGATTGCTCGATTGTCAGTACGCCTAATTTTCATGCCAGTGTCTATTCTGAACTCGTATTTCAATGCTAGTTCTCCTTTCAGATTATCAAGTTTTGATTCGAACAGTAGTTTAATATTTTTCTGTCCTAATTTAATATCAGTCACTGTTTGTACGAAGACAGCTGTTGTTTTTATTGTTGCCCCATTTTAATATTGTCTCTCTATTTAATCCATTATTAGGATTGTATTATAAGTTTACTGAGCACATGAAATGATTGACCTGAGTGGTCAAAAAACTCGTTTGTTTGTAAGACTTGGAAAGTAGAATTATACTTACATTCATGAATATTCAATAACTCTAGACCCTCTCATTGAAAGGAAGGCACCGATATTATAATCATCATGTGATCGTCGGAGAGGTTTAATGACAGCGATCGATTAAGTGCCATTACTATCAAGTCTCTGTCCTTAGAGATGCGTGTAGGAATGTATACATGCTCAGAAGATTTGTCGTTTGCATCAATGTATACGTCGTAATCTAGAATATTAAAGGCATAAGATGTATGACTATTTCAGTCTCCTGTAATAACACATTTCCCCTGTAGTTTGCATTTCTCTAAACCTGACTTATTTGCTTCAAAAAAGTCCAAATCATGATTTTCTGTAATTATAATATTCTTTGCAATAATATATGTATTATGAATGTAAACATTTTTTTCAAAAGGAAAAAGATTTTTACTCAGTTCTACCGAAAATTTTAGTCTTAGTCTTTTTCTGCTATTTTAATATTAAAATCTAGAGTATGTATATAATAAACACTAATACCAGCACTGTCCCGTCATTTCCGGTCATTAACACTTCATAATAACCAGGTAGAAAATTGACCTATAGACTGGTGAACGACATTTTTCCAACTTTACTCGCTTTTGAATATGACGTAGAAATCATAAAAAAAACACATATTTTGACAATTGTATTGAAGATCAGATAAAAAATATAGATCTTAGCCTTCTGACCTACTTTTTAGATACCACGTTTACTTGCTTTTAAACATGATCTTAACATCATCAAGACATTATTCTGACACTTTGTTTTTGATGCTTAAAAAAACATTGCATCTAGCCAGATATCGTACATTTTTCCTCACATGACTCAACTTTTAATATAATAAAATAAGATAAATATATGCAAGACAATCATTCTGACAACAGAAAAAAAATCTCGAATTGCGACCCAACGTGACAATATTTTTAACATATCCTTAATATCATGGAGAGAAACATTCTAATAAAATTTCAATGAAACCTGATCAGAAAAAATGGCCTGTAGCCAGAAGACTAACTCTTTGATTCAATGTCACAGAGTTTTAACATGACCTAAATATCACCAGCATACAAACTCTGACAAATTTCCATGATGATTATATTGAAAATAAATATGGCATTAACAAGATGACCTATTTCGTTTACTTTCTATAACTAACTTTTAAACATGATCCAGATATTAAAAAGACGATCAATGTGACAAATTTTATGATTATCGTGTAGAAAAATTACTTCTAGCCTGCTGGCCTATATTTTTTACCATTCCTGACCCACCTCTAAAAAGACCTAGTTATCATCAAGACAAATATTCTGATAAATTTTCATTTAAATGTGACATGTATACTGTAAACAAGTTAAATAACTTGTTTTAATTAATCTTCTTATTAGAAAGGGGAATAGTTTCAGAAATATTGAAAACGGGGTAATAAGTAACTTGTTTCAACAGCTTGTCATTATAAAGAAGTAGCGGAAGGCTTAGAAAAATATGTTCTGTATTTACTAATATATTTCAAATTATAATGAATATTAAGTTAAGTCTGAAAATAAAGATGAGGCGAGTTACGTAATTCGTAGTCTTTATGTGGGGTGTCATTATTAAGAAGAAGTGCGAGTTAGAAGAAAATATGTGAAGTTATGGCAGAAATATTTAAAAATGTCAAAGTTTTTGTACGCAGACATCGACAAAGACAAAGACTACGAGGGGGGAATGATAATACCGCGACCTTTTCTTCGAAAACAGCCGAGATAAAATGTTGTTCTTTAACAGGATATTTGTTATTGCTGACTTCTTGCTTATTAAGGTTTGAGCTGTATTGTTTTGTAATGCATGAAGGAGAAGAAGCGCAGAACACATATTGTTTTAATGTAGGACAAGCTCATTTTCCATAGTTGACAAAAAACGGTGTTCAATGGACAATGACAGTTCTTCATCACGAACTACAGGAGAGAATGCAAAGTTAGATTTAAACACATGACCAAAAGAAAAAACATCATGTAAACCTACCATTGACTTCTACATAATTTTGATATCAACAATCTGTTCAATTGAACGTTATCAAGAAAACGACGTCAAATCTTGATGTCTTAAACTTATTAACGATTTTTGCAAACACGTAAGGTTCTCTTTTTATGCTCCCCGAAGGGCGAGCATATAGTTGACGCTTTGTCCGTCCGTCCGTTCGTCCATCCCTCCGTCATAATTTTGTCCGGGGCATAACACAAAAACTATGAGAGATATCAAGACCAAACTTCATAGGTAGTTAGATCTTATTAAGGAGCAGTGCAGTGCACAAAACCCATAACTCTTGCTTTATTAATTTTTGAATTATTGCCCTTTCAAATTTCTCATACTTTTTTTTGTCCGGGGCATATCTCACAAAGTATAAATGTTATCAACTTGAAACTTTATAAGTAGAAAGATATCATTGATGAACAGTGCAGTGCACAAGAACCATAACTCTTGCTTTATTAATTTTTGAGTTATTGCCCTTTCAAATTTCTCATTCTTATTTTTTGTCCGGGGCATATCTCACAAAGTATAAGAATTATCAACTTGAAACTTTATAAGTTGATAGATCTCATTGATGAGCAGTGCAGTGCACAAGAACCATGACTCTTATTTTTATTGCTTTTTTAGTTATTGCCCTTTGAAATTTCTCATACTTATTTCTTGTCCGGGGCATATCTCACAAAGTATAAGAGATATTAACATGAAACTTTATTGGTAGATAGATCTCTATAAGAAGAAGTGCAGCATGCAAGAACCGTAACTCTATTTTGCATAATTTAGGAGTTATTGCCCTTTGTTATTTTTCATTCTTAAAAAAAATACATATTAAACAATAGCCCTTTTGGAATTGGCATTTATTCGGGGAGCATCCATCGGTTCTACCGATTTCTTGTGTCTCTGAGTAAGCATAAAAAAAGTTGTCTTTGAGAAAATGCGAGATAAGTTTTCGAAGGATAATAGAACATAATATAATAATAGAACAACAACCTCGCACCTATATCGCATGTTGCATGTTATGTATTATGACGTCCCTGATAGGTAAATGATTGAAAAAAATTATATATTATTTTTATTCCGCTATTTGTGGACCTTCTGGTTATGTCCAAGGAGTCTAATATTCGGAATAAAAAACCCCTCGAAAATGTAAAATTTAACCACAATTTTAATAATCTCACGACACGGCAAATTATTTTGTTACATTTTTGCTCGTTAAGATCAGTTTCCATTGACACATTTTGACATGGGATTTTCTTGGACAGGGGGGGATGGGGGGTAATATGAAACACCCTGTCGCTCTTTGTGAGGGTCTAATAAAATTAGTATTTCTTATCAGTTGCAAGCAGTGCTGAATAGGATGTATTAATTATTTGCTCGAATTACTTTTTTTTCAGAGCTACAGAATAGATTTATTGTCTATGGCTTCGCGGACATTTCGACTTGTCAAAATGGGTGGTGTGAAATCTACAGGAACAAAGACACTGCTTATAAAAACTCTACAATCAAGCTATATGTAGATGGTCATAAATCATTTTCTCAAATAGCTATTAAGTTACCAAGGAATCGCGGTCCAAGTGCCGACATGGGAAAATCGTATTTAACTTTGTGTGAAGTGAAAGTTTACGCAGGTACTGGTGCATTGCATCCTGAACTTTTGAAAAGAACATAAACATAAATCAACAAGGGGAAACTGTCACTTCTCTTCAGATTTATTTACTATAAACACTTTATGAGCCTGTCCATACTTTTTTCATAAACGTGTCAGTGTCGATATACTGTTTGAATATTTTCTTTCCAAATGTAAATTGAGTTCTATATACAATAGCCATTTAAGATGTATTCTAATTAGTATTTACAATCATTTCCTAAATTGGAAAATTCAGCGTGCCATCTAAAAAGTCAATTTGGACATATTATTTTGGAATAAATATGAGCTTTAATGAAAGTCAAGGTGCAAATGTCAAGCAACACACGTACACACACACACACACACACACACACACACACCAAAGCATTTCATCTTTTAAAAATAATTTAAATGTGAATGATTTTGAATGAATAATTACCCGATGTCAAGGTGTCAGTTACACATTGTAAGTACAACAGGTAAACTGAATACATTTATACTTGTCTTTATATATAGTGAGTTGTTGATGTACCTTTTTGATTGATACCATTTATTCCAGTTGAACACTTGATAAGTGTCTAAAAGCCTTTACTAAAGAATTCTTCTTAAACTTTCAGATAGTTTTCAACAGGTTATGAGACAATAAATATCTTCGGATAATTGTAGGGTATACCCCTTTATAAAGCTCAATTTATTTTTGAACTTCTGAATCACATAAACTGTACTTTAACATTTTAAAACTAATTCAGACTAAAATTATGGTGATAAGTTATTATTAACAAATAATGAGGTATCTGAAGAAATTATTGTATTGATATTTAATAACGACGTTTGTAGTAAATTAAAGTATAATAATTCAATTATTCGATTAAACCAATAAAATACCGATGCTCTCATAGTATGACAGTTTTAACGCTACGTATTTCTCTTTCAGCGGTTCCATTATGTAAGGAAATATCAGTTGAACACGGGGTCAGCGAAATTCAAAAAGAAACTGGTATCACAGTCAATAAATCCTATACAGTTGGCACAGTTCTTAAAATATCTTGCCAGGACGGGTTTATTATGACAGAGTCCAGTTCCGTGAAATGCTTAGATGGTAGATTCAATGCAACACCTGCTATATGTTCAGGTAATAAACTTGTTCATCTCCATGCGTTTGAAACGTTCCTTTGTATTTGAATCTCAATTTCATGTTTCATTATTATAGTTAAGCTATAGTGGTTTCCTACTTTTCTATAACTAAGTAAATACATTTTCGGCGTAGCTGACTTACCCAGCTACTAGTTAGCAAAAGACCAAGAACAACTGTTGATAATCTTTGATGAATATTTACCAATATTTACTTTGTCAAAATCGTAAATTGGGATTGTAAAGGTTAAGTGATAATTTGACTGTCAAATATGATGTAAATTTGTGTGTGCAAGAAAGCAACAAGACTAACAATCGCACATTAACCAAAGTTAGAATTACAGGATACGTTTTTACCACTAAGATATGTGTACCTTGTTCACTCGTACAAGACCCACCAACGCCGAATTTTTATTTAAGATATTTCTTGTTTGCACATTGTAAAAAACCAATTGCAATATGACCTCTTTATCAGATATATATAATTATCACAAAATTTTTTTGTTGAATAAAAATGCAGTAAATTGTATTCACTTGATATAGTATGCCATTTTCTTTAGATGATACTTGTATTATTCTCTAAATTGAAATAAAAAGCTTTGTATTTTTACTGGTTTTTATAAACTGAACTAAGAATAACCAAAGAAAACTTGTAAGAGGTCACTCTGCAATGACCGCTTGAACTTAATTCTTATATAAACAATTATATCCTTGTCAGTTCCATGCAAATACCAGCGTATTGGCAATGGTTACATGAGCCCAAATAATCAGACACTATATGCAGCAAACACGAACGCACAAGTTATATGTGATGACGGTTTTAAACCAAGATCTCAAACAATTACCTGCGAGTTTACTGGGCTTTGGAGTTCGTACAATAACTGCACACGTGTTGAATGTGCGTTCCCTGGTCAACCGAACAATGGATATTATTTAAAGGGAAGTCATTATATAAATGATACGCCACTTCTACCATTTAGAAGCAATATAACAGGCAAGTGTAACGTTGGATATTGGAGCATAAAACATGAAATAAGAACGTGCCAGTATAATGAAACTTGGAGCGGAACAGAGCCGCTTTGTAAAATGGTACAATGTTCTATTCCAGTCAAAGTAGATAGAGGTGAATATTATTTTAAAAATGGTAGTTCATATATATCTGGGTCTCTGTTTTACAACACAGTATTAAAAATTGAATGCAACACAGGATATCGTCTTACCGGAAAGAAAGAACGTGTTTGCCAAGCTGATGGGACATGGAGTGGTGAGACAGCTTGCACTAGAGTAACTTGTGATTTTTCACGTTTAGTTGAAAGGGACATACATGGTATGAACTCTTTAAATCCCTTATTTACATCATATCCTGATGAAAACTCAAATTACGTAGGAGAAAGGCATTTTATTTGTCCTAACGGATATAAATTCAATATCAAATTGCACAATCATAAGTGTCTTGAAATAGGTTATTGGAGAGGAAAGGAAGGAATTTGTGTACTAGTGGAATGCTACGAAGTTAATGGCCTACAAGAATTGTTTTACAATCATTCTAGTGATCCTCATTCTGTGCAATTACCATACAACTCAGTTGTAACAATGAGCTGTAATGGAACACTAAAATTCTCGGACACAAAGTACATGGCAAGTCGCTGTACTGAGAAAGGTGTTTGGGATCAGGAACCACCTGTATGTAGTAAGTATTTTCACAAAATACATACTATTCACAAAGATATTCGATATCTTCCAAAGAATTCCCGTAAAATACTTACGTTTAGTTTCAATCCTCAATGTTTAATATTTACGTTTAGTTTCACTCCTCAATGATAAATAGCACATATTTGTTCAAATACAGTCGTAACAACAGCATTAAAATAAAGAGAGAAAAAAAAGAGGCTTGCGGGGACAAGTCCATTTTGAGTAATTAGGCTTCAGTTTGAAATTTTTCACTATAGTATTTAAATGTTGAAGTTGATTTATAACGCTGTGCGTTTTGTTATAAAATAATTTTAATAAATAATTTATTTTTATTTTGAATGCCTGAACCAGTTCCAATAGATGCACAAGCAGTTACCAAGGAAAGCCAGGCAGGTTTATTTGGAGGTGCAGTCACAGGAACAGGAATCATTATCACAGCTACCTCTGTCCTTGTTTTCCTTCTCTGTCGCAGGTAAAGGCTAGAAAAATGAATGAGTGAATGTGACGGATTCCTTTTTCGTTACGACACTTATGTTTGTCACAAACAACAGTCGGTAAATTGAAAATTAATTCAGGACCTTGCCATTTCTGGCTATTTGTTCATCTATGATAATAGTTATCTTTACTCGTGTTCATTTATTTCAGAAACTTACTAGACCCTTGTATCATTTGTCGTTGTAACGTTGTAACATTTACGAGATCTTCACTCTTGATTCTAACGCGACAATACACCTAAATGTTAGAAAAATGTTTATGCATTTTGAAAAATATGTAATACTAAAAATGTAATCCCGGAAACCTTTGGCAAGTAGGAGATACTTTGCTAGTTACTAATTACTTAGTTCACATACTGTATGCTGACTGAAAGTGGCCTTTGGCTTGTAAATTTTTGACAACTATATGACACATATTTAATTTCAACATGATCACCTAGATTTTTTTTATAGATTTTGTAATATTTGGTTATTGAACATAATACTAACAATACTGTAAAAACACTTTTTATTCACGAGAAATTTATTTTCGCTAATATTTGCGAGTTTTCTAAGACGCGAATTCATATTTCTCGCGAATGATTAAGTTTGTCTATACACTTGTCCGAAATTGAACTCTATCCGAAAATGCGTACACATGGATATATATGCGGGAAAGTATCGAAACCAGTTCTAGTTACATGATGTAGCTATAAAAGTGTTGCAGCATATACATATTAAACGAATTATGAAATATTTACAATGTAACAATTTAGTATGTTTGAGGAATTGGTAAAAAAAAAACTTCTTCGCCGTACATTATCTGTGTCAAGGAAGGTAACTCTGACTCCGCTGTCAGTCACATACGCCCTCTTAAAGAACGAAATTATCTTTTTACTAGACATGACAGAAGTGCTAACTAGTACGTTGTACTTAGTAGTACATATAGTAGTGACAATGCTAGAGGTATGAAGAATGATCAGGGACAATAAATGACAAACACATTGAGCACATATCAAATAATTATCAAACTTTATTGACATATTTATAGATAGACGGTTTCACTTAACAAGATGATTAGCAGGCTATGGGAAAATCGATACAGAATTAAACGCGTTCGTCGCACAATAAACGACGCCAAGTTAGTGAACGGACACATTTTCACATTTTTCGAGAGAACACGAATTCATGTTTTCGCGAAATAATAATTTTGGACATTTTACGAGAAAATCCCGAAATAAAGTGCTCGCGAATAATAAGTGTTTTACATTAACTGGGAAAATATCCACATTACACTTTTTCATTATTATGATTTCGTTTCTCGTTATTACGAGATATTAAGACTTATAGATCAGTACGCTTTTCTCATATCATTAAAAAGTCACTCGCAGGGGTCACCCTGTGCAAATAGTTTCACTCGGAAAAGCACTGTATACTACTGTCAGTGACTTCTTTCTGTGTGTGCTGAGTGAATGACATTTGATCTTATTTAAAAATAAGTTTCCAACAGTCATACTAAGGAACGGTGCACGCAAAATGCCCGATGTGAACTTTCAACCTAAAAAAAGTCCCGGGCCCAGTTTTAATAGCTTCTAAATGCGCACCTTTATACCTAGGGTAACCATATTTGTTCAGTTCGTAAACTGGCATGCTATTATTCTAAAACAAAAACAGTTCGACTCAAAATTCGTCCAGTCATTATCGAAAATGTTAGCCTTTTTGCATGCACACTAACTTGAGTGATATATACAAATATGCCAAATTCCTTATTTGATAACTATTAAATATATATAAATAAGACATTGAAAACTATGTATCTTTATTTCCCTTTCTTTTTTCTGTATAGAAGGAAGAAGAAAAAGCAAAATCGCCCAGGGAGTGACTTGACATACATGGACCTTCAGGAAAGACAGATTGAGACGGGGTATTCAGAAATTAACATCAAAGAACTAAGGAGGAACGATCCAACAACAGGTATAGTGCTTTTTAAACTATTGCATCTTATTAACTAAGTGTTAAGCAGAAATCTGCTTATCATGTTGATAATATTCATTAACGTTACAATGTCAAGACTGTCATTGTCATTATTATTGTGATGTACTTTGTGATATACTAATAAGAGCAATCTTTTAGCCATCAGACTTAACAAATACTGCGAGGGAAGATGACTAAATGACAATAAACTGTCCGACTGTTGCTTATGGAGTTAAACTAGTTATTGTCTTCAACGAGAAAAGGAAAGTAGAACAAAAGAAGGAAAAATATTTCTACAAATCATGTTACAAAGATATGTCATATGTTTATCTTTCAAAGCACACACACACACACACACACACACACACACACATACCCTCTCAGGAGGGCATCAAATAGTCGCACCGAAAGTTTGTCCGGCAGTGAACAAGTCGTGTCTGCACCGAAAGCTTTCCATTTTAACAGGATTTGATATGACTTGTTACAAATTATAATTATATTGCAGCTAACAAGACTCGGGTTTCCAAAACAATATCAGAAATTATTGTCCAAACATAAATATTGCGAGTCTCTATTTGAATTCTCTCCGTGAGCTTTTGGCTCATCATTGAATTTGATGGGTAAAGAGAGGCACCTTGTAACAAAGTTGGTCTGACCGCATGCCAAATAATAAAGACGACTGCCTACATATTTGTTCGTTTCCGCTCTATAACTCAGTCGTACATGACCCAATTTTTAATAACTTGGCAGAAATGTTCTTTATATTGAGGTCATATGTAGCGAGCTGTCCGTTTGTCACTTCTAAACGACCAGAATTAAACAGAATGGAACAAACCTTGTTAATGTCTGCTCTTTCTTTTAGCGAACTGTGTGTATTTTTAAATAATAGCTGTCTTTTAATTTCTGTGGATTTGAATTTTAGCCAATGATTAAGATGGTCATGTGGGAAAAGTTGATACACTAACCACACCTAAGACATTCCACATTCGTAACGATCTGTCATTTGACTTAAAAAAACTGCTTTATGACAAACATTTTTGTATGTACACTAGTACACCTCGAGGGTATTTTCAATACAGTGACATTGTTCTTTATTTTCTTTATTTCCAGATGAAGTATCGTCTGTGAGAGAACCTCAGGATCCAGTCTATTATAATACAATAACATAACATGCGCATTCCGTAGTAGGGCATGTGTTAAAGATTGTCAATATAGCAGTCGGCTTTAGCTGTTAGTTTTCATAGAATTTCTCACATTCTCTAGAATAAACATCCTGAAAATGTCTGAACAATCATTGACTACAGACGTTGTCACTCATTATGTCCTTTTGAACAGTTGTCGAATAATTCAAAAGGAAAGTTCGCTGGTTCGAATCTTTCTGGAGGTTAGGTCTCCAGTTGAATTCCGTATTCCATACTTTTGATCCAGGTACCGGTTCGTATCCATAAAACAGTCACAGAATATATAACTTTACTGAGAACAAATGTGAAAAAAGCGTAAACTACCTGTTCTGTTACAAGAAAAGCCAGCTAGTTTTTATAAACTTTACTTTTCCTTAAGGACTTGCATTTATTAGAACTACTGTTTGTTGAAAACAGCCGTATTAGTACATTGAACATCATTATCGGCCGCAGCAGGAGAATCAGCAACAGAAATATAATCACCACCACAACTACCTCCAAACATAAACTTCGTCATCATTATTGTCGTTGTTATTTTTGTAAAATAAACCGCGACGACGACGATGATGATGATGATGGCTAACATGACGACGTCAAGACTACGATGGTGACGATGATGAAGAAGACGACAACGACGACACCTGATGAACCTTAATTTTCACACATACAAAATAGTCACATGTGTAAAAAAATTCGTACGAATTCCTCATACATGTGTGCAAATATGTGCGAAAATTCTTACATTTGTGAAAATTTAGTTCTGCACCTTTACCCCTCCACCCTAAAAGCAGAAAAGTTTACGTCACATGTCAAAAAAGGTAGATAAAAGTATGTAAAAAACAA
Organism: Cyclina sinensis; assembly: GCA_012932295.1. Classification (NCBI taxonomy): domain Eukaryota; kingdom Metazoa; phylum Mollusca; class Bivalvia; order Venerida; family Veneridae; genus Cyclina; species Cyclina sinensis. The sequence continues at coordinate 11,670,628 of JAAONU010000012.1, read as the reverse complement.
TGTTCAAACGAAAACTTCACACATTAGAAAAAAACAAGCGAACAAAAACAAAACAAAACCAAAAAAAGCTTATGCCACTCAGATAGATCAGGTGGCATATTGGTTTTGCTCTGTTTGACAGAGCCCGTATATTTCATAGGATAACAGAACATATTGAGTAGATGACCTATTTTAAAAATGTCGTATTCTTCATTACTCAATAATTTGATAATCTTTTGACAATGATACTTCAGATATATATATATATATATATATATATATATATATATATATATATATATATATATATATATATATATCACAAGATGATTATTTGCAATGTATTTAAGAAGTTCGATATGGTGTAAGGGATAACTTTGTCTAATGTCAAGGTCACAAGGGGTCTGAAACATGAAATCCTTTAAAATTCAATACATTGATATCTGTTTGACACTGAAACTGATTGGTCTCAATGTAGAGACGATCACTTTTGCTTTGGGGACCATAGGATAGGTTGATTCTGTCTGTTTGTCCGTCTGTTCGCCGCATTTCGCGTCCGGTCATTAACTTCAAGACGCATGGACCGATTTGCAAAAACAACTTACATTGAATTTAAGTGTTAACTACATCATCGCAGTGTTTAAAGATCCCGGTCCCGATAACAGAAAGGTCAAGAACACATTAGCTTTGAACTTTGTTGAACTTATCCTAGAAGTATAGTGATAATGTTTTTGGTATCTTGGGGATAACTTTGCCGTGCATAGTGGGATTATACAATGACTTGGCAAAAATGTTAACAACAACATAAAATCGTGTCAAGTGCAAGACACAGGTCCGTAGCTAAACAGTGCACTTTTAAATTTTATTGATTTACACTTTGTAAGGATGGTGATCGCATTATTTGTGAATTGCCTGAGACTTTGTCATTCATGATTGGATTTTCAAGTAAGTTAGCACAAATGTTCACCATAACATCCGAATGTGTAGTATTTAAGACTATAAATATAACTTGAAGTTCAAGATCACAGTGCACTTTGGCTTATCTTCTTAATGTGTAGTGATGGTATCGGTGTATGTATCGTTATTCTTCCAATTGTTGTCCGTCTCATATAACTATTTGTTTTATATGTAAGTGATCTTATCTAAGGACTATCGATGTAGACTATAACATCAAAAAGGGTGGGGTACCTGTTTGTCTGTTTTCATGACAAAATAAATGTACATGCTGACAAGAAAGTTAGTGTAACATGTGAGGAACATGGATTAAAATGCATAACAGTTTTATGATGTGTTTCAGAAGGTTAAAACAACCAAAATTAATAAGTCACCTTATCAAAATCTTTGACCTTGTGATCTTCAACTACATGTGCTTGAAGTTTTTGTTAAAGACACTGCTGTAGAAATGAAGTTTATTAAATGATTAACATGGTTTTACCATGACTTATAATTTACTTTTTATAACGAAAACAAGAAATATCTCAAAACTGACATTTTCAGTAACACTAGTAAGTAGTTTTTGAACAAGAACCAGGAACATATTAGTTTGGGCTGTTCTTGCCAATTTCGCCAAATATCAACAGAAATTTTTAAGACGTTTTTAGTTCTTAGTGCACATGACAATCATGTTCATTTTATTTCATTCATATACTCTTTTCCCCCATATGACTTACAAGATATTATCTATTGTTTTACTGTGGTTTCGTTAAAGAAAGAGCTTTACACAAAGTCATACTTGAGAGTGACAGAAAGCTGACATCTCTCTTACCTCCTTACTTTGATTGTAGCCTATATATGCAAGTTGTTAAGTTTAATCTCTGTCAGTGTGTTGCTCTGTACAGTTTTTAACAGATTCAAAACAGATCTGCTACAACCGGTTTAAATAAGGTTATACTCCAAAGGCAAGGTCAAATTTGCCAATATCAATATCATTGCTAGGCCATGAGCGAGCCGACATAATCACGAAGTTAAGTTTTGCTCAGCTACAATTTATAGTGATTAAGTGGTCCATGTTTATTTGCAAATCCCTTTTAAAATTTGAATTTAAGTTCACATTAACAGCTTACTTGTACCCTTGCATGACATCATGACTAAGTTCAAAAGCTAATATGCAATACCAAGAGTAAGATAGGCTAAAAATGTACTGCATAACTACAGTATATAGTTATATTCTGTGCCAAGTTTCAGTGCAGTTTCATTCCAACTGTGTAAGGAACTCACGCCACAAGTACTCTCTTCTTCATTATAAACATGGCTAAATCCAAAGCCAAATAACCCCAAAAGGCCTGTAGCGAGGTGAAAGGAAATTATGTTTATCGCATATACACTACACTGTGACCAGGTATGCGAAGTTTCTAACGAGGTCATATATATCATTACACAACAGAACAGTGGATCAATGTTTTAGTCCAAGGAATTTAAGTCTGTAAAGCCTTGAGAGAGACAAATAAAGTTGTGTCTTCTGGAACTACATTCCCTAGTGACTATCTATGCAAAGTGTCATTGCCATCCGATTCAAACTGTGGAAGTAGTTTGCGTCAAGGTACAAGTATTGTAAAACCAGCTGACCGATTGACAGACTTAAGAAGTGATACCTATATACCAAACGAAGATTTAAGGATATAAATATGAATATTGTTAACGTTGAAAACTCGCGTTCGACCCAAACACAAAAGAAAGTTCAAGTTAGTTTCTTCCACAGTTTTCAAGTTTGGGACAAAAAAAAATTATAAAATTAAACTAAGGGAGATAATCTATGTATTCATGTACTTAACAGTTGTGCTAAGTTATTTTATAGTCCTTCAATGCATAAGAAAATTACAGTTTGCACAAGAATGTTTGCATATATACAGGATCTCGTTACCTGTAAACTCCAATTTCCTTAAACTCTAAGTGTGTAACCTTGACATTTGAGATAGGGACGTGGGTTTGCACAATGCACATCGTCTTCTTATGCTGAACAGATCAAAAGTCTTTATTGCATAAGAGAAATTCGGTCTGGACTCTACTATGTGGATATATTTAAAATTCCGTTATATTTAAATTCGAACTGTGACCTTGACAGGGACGTAGGTGTTGCACGCGACACGTTGTCTCGTTTAGCTAAACTATTGTGCCATAATTATAATACGAACATCCTTTCGTGCATGTCAACTTTACAACCCAGACATGAAATAGAACTGATGCACGGACGAACGGTGCAATTTTGATATGCCTAACTTCGGACTATTTTCAGGGCCTTATCTGTCGTAATAGACGCGGTAAAAAAGAAAAAAAAGTTACAGCGGCTGCTAAGAAGCTCTCGTGTATTTAATCGTAGCAGCTAATCAAATCAAACGAACGAAAGTGGTCTGTGAAAATTTCTTTGGAACTAAGCGGTGGCAAAAAGGGGGCACGAATGTTTCACATCACTTGCTTGTGACATACTTGTACGTATTTGTCACACATTTGTGAGGTATTCTACGAATTCTGTTTTTACACATATGACCTATTCATATGTGTGAACAACGCCTATTTTGCTGATTGTGATTCAACGACGACAATGACTACCATTACTGCTTCTACTAATATCACTACTACTGCTACAGTTATTGCTACTATAATTTCTACTTCTACGACGACGTCGACAATGATGACGATGATGATGATAAATGTAAATTTTTTAAAAATTTTGAGATATCAATTATCAGAAGTATGTTTAATACTGATCCCTGTGAGCTATGTACGTTCAGACGGCAGACTTATCTTTAAAGTATTATGTGTATACGTGTAAAATTCACTTTAGCTGTTTTTGTTACATGCTCACTAATACAGCTCACCGAAAGCTGTACACGTTGTCAACCAACGAATATAGCTCATGCATAACAAGGGCACTGTTTATTTATATTTTCTTTCATATCTACATTTAGTGGTTAAAACTTGCCCAGTGTAAAGTTTATTAAATTTTACCAGGCGATGCGCAGGAAAGCATTAGATTTGTGAAGTTAGCGGCCTAGAGGCCTGGCGGCGTGAAGTTGGTCTAGCGGCCTGGCGGCGTAAAGTTAGCGGCCTAGCGGCCTGGCGGCGTGAAGTTAGCGGCCTAGCGGCCTAAACTTAAAATTTATCATAATTTATGTTTATTTTAAAAACGTCTTGAAGAAATCGAATTCAAGCCGTTTTTAAGATAAACATAAATTATGATAAATATTAAGTTTAGGCCGCTAGGCCGCCAGGCTTCGAAAAGTTAAAAAAATCAAAGCTAGTTCTTGTTAATATTTTACTTAATCATCAACTGAAATGTAATTTACAAAGAGTACATGGGAGTAAATGTACAAAGAGATTCCGAGTCGTCTTTGCAGATAAGCTAGAACTTTGTTAAATAATTTATTTTAAAAAATAAAAGCTAAATCATGTCGATAACTTTCTTATACACCCCTGCAATTTACATTATATGCTGTAAAAATAGATTTCAATCCGTTTTTAAGATCAACCTAAATTGTGATAAAGGCAGCCATCTTCACGCCGCTAGGCCGCTAACTTCACGCCACCAGGCTTCTAGGCCGCTAACTTCACGCCGCCAGGCCGCTAGGCCGCTAACTTCACAAATCGGAAACCATTTTACAGATCTGAATAAAATTTTAGCCCGCCAGCTTATGTCTTACAGTAACCTATTGATAAAAAAGGTGATTTGGAGAATTTAGTTATTTATTTTTATTCCAAATCCTTTTTTCTTTACTTCTTTGAAACATAAGCACCAGTGCGGTTTGCATTTTCTTGTATAGAATGACGAGGAGATTATTAGAGGATAGGCGTTGTATTATAAAATTGTTGGTTATACTGTACAGTCCTCCTTCCGAAAATGTAGTTTTTTTAATTCAAGATAAATTTTAGAAATATAAAGACTGTTTGTTTTATATAATCACTTACATTCATAGATATGCCATATGCAATACTATTTTAATCAGTTCGTTTAAAACCATAAGCTGCTTGTCCTGTCATGCGATACAAGTGAACGGAGCAATGCCTTTTTTATCATTGTTTACTGTGCATGTTTTACTCTTAATAAAAATTTAAGGCATAAATACATTTCTGTTTGCACCATATTAACAAAATAGGAAACCCAGCAGTTACAATTTGAAACAGTGGTCTGTGTTTCAACTGTTCAGAGTTTTTGCAGAACTCTGGTTGCTATGCATCAAGAATGAACAACTTTACGAATCTTTTTGTCTTAGACAACGAGGTTTCGAGCTCTGAAATTCAGTGCATTGCATTGCATAGTAGATACTTACCAAGTCAGTTTGAATTATGTCCCTGGCGTCACTACTGGCCCCTCCCAAGGATAACGTTGTATGAAACCATAAAGCTAACAGTTCTAAAATTTTGCATTTTTGGCTCCTACCCGGAGGTCAGAAGACATTTATGCATACCAATAAAAATTCTCTTATCAGGCTGAGACCTTTGAAATTTTGTGTGTATTATTATCTTGGAGACCTCTACCAAGTTTGTTCAAATACAGTATGCCCTGGAGGTCTTGTTACTAGTATTATTTATTGTTGCTCGCTTTTTATTACAAAATTCATATTTTTCTCTAGGGTACCACGGTGTTCCGTTGCAAAGATTGCACGTGACGCTCTTCCGGTTAACCGAACGTTAGAAATGCTCTCAAACTTTTGAAGAAACGGAAGCTGACTTGATTAAAAGCGATGTTGACGTGAATTTTCTAGATGATTCTGCGAGATAATAAACAAAACAAAGGTCGTGACACAATCATTCTGTCTTCAAGTAGGAACACTCTCTTCGACACGGACATACCAGTATCTTACATTTTTTCATATGCATGTGACACTGGCTAAAAACACAGGCGGCCGTAAACATTCTGTCATCTGATGTTGGCCTAGTGACCACAGGTTTGAAGTTAATAAAGCAGCAGTAGGTGAGAAGGAGTAACCTTTGTCGTGGCAAGGAGATAGCAATATACTGCACACCGTTTTCAATTCAAACACTTTTTTAATTTGCACTTCTTTTCTTTTATGTCGTTCCCATGAGTTGTTTTCTCGATATAGCTAGCATGCAATTCTCTTTTTTATTGCACCATTCTTTTTTTCTAACACTACTTTTTTCATAGAGAAATACTCTAACCAATGAGCCAAAGAATCGATTCCCTGACGAATGGTGTTGTGTATTTTTTTTAACATCAGGAGATCAGACATTAATATTCTGTTTTATTTAATTTTATAACTAAGTCCAGGAAGGGCCATCCCGGACAAGCACTTGGTGCTCTTAGCCCTTATACAAGTGTGAGCGCTTTAGTGCCAACATGGCCTACTTGTCTAGTACGTTTGCCAAAATGTGAAAAATAAATCTGCTTTCTGAAAAAATGGCTTTAAAATTTAAACATTTTTATAAATATTTGTGTGTTACTCTTGTATGATACTATTCAGAATTAATACCCAAGTGTTAAATATATAATGAAGAAAATGACTGCGTTTAGTAATTTATGTTAAAGAGAACGAAATCTAAACTAAATATTATATAGAAATAGCAGTTTTACATGTCTATTCGCCATGATGTTCAGTGTATACAAAATATGAAAGGGCTCAAGATCATCATGTAAGGTTATAACTTCCTTTTAATCAGTTATTCCCATGACATGATAAGCACTGAATAAAACTTAACAGTGACTATATATCACTTACTGAATTCATAGTTTAATTTTCTTTGGAAAGCATATCATTTCAGTATCCTGAAAATAACATCATATTCATTTAACCCGATATCATGTCTACTTAACATAACATAATTGCTGTCATCTGATAAAAATTATATAATAAAAGTATAAATAAAACGTGCTTGCAACTGAACAGCATGAATGAATAACCGTACAAAAGATGTATTTGACAGATCATAAGGTGAGCACGACTCATTATAAAGACAGTAACCAACACTACATTACATTTAATTTACAATCAGACAGTCCAGGTGTTCCATAGACGCCTAAAAAAGATAATAGTAGTTGTGACCGATCGTGATACAAAGTTTCATCAGTTTTCTGATAATTCCATTTTAAGAAAAGCCCAACTCACCAAATAGAAATTTCGATTTCACAAGAAATAAACTTAATTCCACACTAACTTTTATGTATTGGTTACAGTTATAAGTCTACAGATATAATCCTATCACTCTTTGCCCAGAATTGACTAAACAGTATGTTATATCCTCCATAATAATAAATCTGTTAAATACTAGTAAAAGACCTTAGTCCTGAAGCTGTCTCAGAAAAGCTTTTTAAATCTGTTTACTCAAGTTCATACACCTTTCTTATCAAATAAAGGATGTAGAGTCATTAGTCTGTCAACAGATTACAAAAACGAAGTGCAACATCAAACCATAAAAACAGAGCAGCCCAAAATACTTTAGGTGTAGCCTACATAAACAATGGTGTAACATGCTAGTCCTTTGTTTTCACAGAAAATTGACTACAGAGATTAACCAAAGGTAAATAAGTGCAAATGGCTCTAAATGATTCCACTATTAGCCCTAATTTCTATTTGAGTACTATAAGAGAAAAACATAAATTATATGAAGGGATTTTGATGATACAATATGTATGCGTTACTAAATTCAATTTTTCATTGGCTTAATTCTTTTCGCTAGAGGAATGAAAATTGTACTATTCATGTACGGTATATATCCCTCAGAATATCTTCAAGATTTTATGCTAGGTTCATGAATATTGATATGTGATGAAGATCACATACATTTGTGACGTTACGGCGGTGATCGTTTAATTATTTTAAGTAATAAATGAGTCCATCCAATTTTTATAAGTTTTAATTACGACATATGCGAATGTGCTGATGGGCCGAACTGGACTGACTATATACTGGCGGGTCCTGGTTTTATAAGAAATTGATCTTGGCAAGTCTCTAGTGAGTCTGGCAGACTCTCATGTGAATCAATGCGTTGTTTAGAAAATGTTACTAATTTCAGTAACATGTTTTAACAAAGTGTCACCTAGACTACTACTTATTGAGGACACAAATAAGTTGACCGGCCAAGAATCCTGGTTAACATTAAATTAATTAAATGCATTTTCCGATGCAACACCATGAAATTGGATGAACGATTTTCAGGTGCCAAATATGCATGTAAGTGAACGATTTTTCACTGCCAAATCTACTTGCTTAATTGCCAATATAAATAGTCAGTACATTGCACATGTATAATTAACTTTTATAGAAAGCTGATTCTGCATAATAAAGAAAACCAATACACAGTATACATCAACTTAAACAATTAAACAAACGAAGTAATTAATCGATGAAATAATAATCAAATAACATAGATACTTGCAATGCTAAGAAATGTTTCAAATACTGCAACAGTAAACTAAGCAATTTATTAACAATAATGATATAATTAATTAACCTCGATAACCCCTATTATGTTAGACATGCCGCTTTCAGTTAAAACAATGTTCCTTGTGACAACGCTTTCACAAGTAATTTATGGAGTCTTGTTTTACAAAAGCATCTGTATACATTTTTCACTCTAGAAGGAATACATTTACTTAATATTTTATGGTAAGTTATTTCGCATTTGGTGTAACTTAAGTCCAGCGGAGTAGAAGCAAATAAAATTCGAAGACCGAACAATAAAATTAGATTCCATTATAGTATAGTAAAGTATAGTTAACATGAGAAAGCAGATTTATTTTTGATATTCGTGTAAAATTTTATATCGAAGCAAAATTAGCCTCTATCCTGATATTACAAACAAAAGTAATTTTTCCACCGTTGATATATCTGGAACATCAGGCTATAACGGAGTGTTTAGACATAACAAGACATTGTGATAAGTTTTCATATTTCTTTAGTAAAGCAAGGAAAAGTAGAGTAAATTAACAACAGCAGAAAATAAACAGCAATCATTTTTATACGCGGTATAAATCAGGCAGAAGACAAATATTGGAATATGCAGCAGAACTTAAGCAAACTTAATTCAACAACCTTGTTTAACACATTTTATAGCTGTACTTCTCTATTGAGTGAAAATTTGTACTTTTAACGTCTCTTTACGTCAGCAATGACATCAACAAAAAAAGGCGCTCGAGTATGTTTAACAACAAACAGTGTTTAACAAGCAATATATTCATAAATTTTTTGGCTTTTATTTAAAAGCAGCCAAGAATCTTCCATTATACTGTGTGTACGGAATTAAGCTTTCAGCCAGGCAGCCTACGAACTAAGACAGCTTAACATCTGAAAAGCTTCATAAATTTAACATAAAAAGATTTGCAAGATGCACAAAAATTTTATAAAATCACACAGCTGCCTCCCTCTATATTACAACGCATGTTTTCAATACAAGGAGAAGGGATAAAACGACTATACACGATTGCCTTATCTACCTCGGCACGCATCTCTATTGTTTGCTAAGAAACTTCAGTGGTAATTATTTACACTGTTACTTTACTCATATCTCCAGCCTCAGATAATTGATATATATTCAAACTATCTGAAAAAAGAACTACTGTTTGAAGGTAAAAAATAAGAAATTACAATGCTGTTTGCATTGTCTTGTATAGAATAATGGGATGTTTTGTACTTGCATGAGGATATAGACATTGTGTTATAATTTTTTAGTAAAAATGTGCTGTCATTTTTTATGACAGTATTGCACTGATGATGAGATCGTTTCTCATTTGAATTAAAAAAATGATATTTAATCGTGATGTATGCGTTAGATACATACGTGTCTTAATAAATATATCATAAACGACCGTTAAATCAATCCGATTGAAGTTGATTTTCTTATTTTGCCAGAAGGAAGTGAAGGAAAGAAAAATACTATGAAAAACCCTATCCAAGAGGTCAGAAAATAAAACATTAAGACATAGATACTCTTAGTACGTTTAGCACCTTTAATACAAACTAGAAAAGCTGTCGTTAATGTTTGAAACTGCGGTATTTCTATATTTCACCTGTGCAGATACTACAGCACATTTGGTATGCGGAAATTTAACTTTAACGGGGCTACATGATAATGTGCTCCTTGTCTCAAAGATAACACCAGGAAGCCCTTAAGGATCTATTTACATTTTGTAACCTTTTAGACTGTCAGTAGATATGGAGTGAAAAAAAAGTGTTTATATTTCTTAATTTATTTGAGATTTTTTAAAATGTTTAAATCTTTCTATCTTTACTGGATAGACTTCCCTTAAAGAAGAAATAATGACCGGTAGTTTCACGGAAAGGCAATGACAGTTTTAGTTTTCATCACTTAAAACAGTTATTGAGGTGAATATTAGAAAAATATAAACTGTAAATAAACGGATGAATGCAATTGTGGTAAGTTTAATTTTTTTATCTATTTAAAGTTGTATATACTTTTATTTGTTTGACAGGGTAGATAAACAGGTCTACTTGCTAAGACTCAGAGATAAGATGGGTCAGTGAACATGAATCAACGCCACAATATTGAATCAACAGTAATTCATAAAAACGATCATAAACATGATGCGAGAAAACCTCTCGTCACAGTTATTGATTTATGCTCAATAATATTACAAGCGCTGAGATATACCCAATTATAATATAACCTATAAATAGCTTTGAAATGCCTTTCTCTGATTTGCGCAGGCGTAACTTTTTTGTAAAAAAATTAAGGTAAATATCAGAACATATTGACCCTTTATTTTTTCAAAAATAGATTTCCTGGAAATCCCCCGCATCTGTTTATAATTCTTACATTTCCGGCGAAACGACTCACTTTTGGGAAATGACGAAGGCCGTTTCGGCAAATTTCGTCGAATGCGCCACCTGACAGGATGTTGTGAATCTATCGCCTCGGTCTATATTAATCTTTTAGGTACATGAAACCCTGTGATAAACTAAAACGAAATTTAAAAAAAAAACTGTGAAGCAAAGATAAATAATGGGACGGAGATTTTTTCTACAGGAGATGAGTTCAAAAGCATTGTGACGAACGACCGCCTAACTTCCACGAAAAATGCGTGCGCACTTGATTTTATAATGATGAATAATGTTAATAAAAATAAATTGAGTACCGACTTTACGATATTGTGAATTTTGTTCTAAGATGCCAGTCTCAAAACACTAGTTTTTTTTCCTTCTAACAGGAAAAATAGTTCTGTATATTTATATATTCTTTATAAGCTATGATCAGTGCCATCAAAAAGAAAGAAATTGTTCAGCTTTACTAAATATTCAATACCACTAAAGTTTGGTTAAAAATTGCCTTAAATACGTGTACTTAAAGAATTAGTTTGTTTTATCGATTAGATAACACCAGGAAGTTTACATATCGTTCTTATCGCACAAAATTTATTTCACAATAATTTCGAATCTGTTCAATATAAATAGTAGCAAGGTTTCTCTTTATACAACTGATATTTATTATGTTCGCATTCAGTAAGAATAAAAACGTGTTCGAATGAATTGTAGGGAAAAGTGGCTCAATAAAATAAACGGCTTGACATTTCTAGTCATGTGTAATAAATGTAATCTTTTAGTAGAAGTACAATACGGCACAATACTGAGTATGACTTGGTGTCCAACTCAAAATAATAAAAATGTTGATATGATGACAACACTTAGACGCCCCATGGACATTGAGTACAGCAAGAATCCGAGAATGATTTCCAGGAAAGATAATGTATATGAAGTACAGACATCGTACGATACTATTACCCTTGCCCTCTTGCCAATCGTTTTTTTACAGAGAAGTGGCAAGTCTCCGTTTTTTGTTTTATGAAGAAAGAAGGTATATACCAGTGTTCGAATCCAGCTTGGAGCAAGGGAATTTTCCGGGAGACAACTACAAAAGTCGACTTTCGAGCAAGCTATCACGAGAAGCCTCTCTATTTACTTCAAAATACTGCTTCCGCCATCCAGAATTCTACAGTGTTATCCTTTTTATGTTTTATGTCTGAAGAAAAGCTGAAAGGTGAAAGTATTTTGTGACTAAAGTTCGACTGTGTTAACCTTATTTCCACTTTTCTTTCAAATTATTAACAGAAATGTAGAATATCAAATTAATTCTACATTTTGACTGGTATATTGATAACAAAATATCATTTACGCAATAGTTGTCAGACATCTTAATTTTCATCAATAAATTTCTTCCAGTAAAAATTTGAGTTTCGCTGGTGCAATAATTATGACGATACATACGTACTCAAGCGAGAAGATTATAGCAACGAATAAGATCATCTATCGATGCGTTCTGTTTGTTTCAATGTGTTTACTATTTCACCGCCGATGAACGTGCACCAATCGGTGACCATAATTATCGTCTAATATCATCCTACCAACAAAAGCTCGGAAAAACTGCGTCTTATCTCGGGGCAATAAAGAGCCTATTTATAGAAACAAGAGACATGTAAAATTTCAACTTCTCTACCTGTGTGTGCCTGGTAGAAATTGCGAAAATAGGTTATGTAGTTTAAATGAAAAACTGGGAAAAAATTTTTTAGTTAGAGAATGAAAATCGAATATAGAATAAGCGTCGTTGATATCGGTGTGTGGTATACGATCCCCAAATCAACTTTGAGGAGAAATAGTGGTTGAGTGATTAGAGCGCCGGACTCCCGATCCAGAGGTCGCTGGTTCGAATTCCACCAGAGGTGAGAGTCTACAGTGACTTTCCACTTAAACCAGGAAACAGTCATCGAGAAGGAGTTATATAAATGACAAGAACTTGCTTCCCAGTCGATATAGAATGAACAAATTTAAACTAAACTAATTTAACTTTGAAAACATTTTTGCTTACAGTACCAGTTACCATGTGTTTGCGGATTCAGTTTGTCTTTTGTTTGTCAATAGCTTATAGCGCAGGCTTGGGCGATTATACGACAAACGACTGGCACTTTCAAGGTATTTCATTTTATTCTATTACTGTTTCACTTGTAATTAAAAAAAATGTATTTGTACTAAATAATAAAAAATGAAGTATTCGAATCATTTGAAATTACGATTTCTTAAAACAAGTAACTTGTATTTTTTTCTGTTTCGCTACTTGCTTTAATACATAATATATGGATTATTCTTTCATATCGTACATGTTTCGAAATGTGCTTTGCACTTTTATATCATTTGAAAAAAAAAGGCAACTAACGCTTTTATTTGTTCATACTTTTAATTTGACATAATATCTTTTATTTTATGCCTACCAATAAAATATAGGGAAATATCAGTGAGATAAAAGTGATAATACACTGTTTTGAATCAGTTAATTACCATTTTGATAATACACTGTTTGTGCCGGAACTACTGCTTGATGAAACTTCAGGAATTTCCCCACCACAAGAGAATCCGCTGTATTTCAGACTGTGACAGCGAGTGAAATTTATTTACCTTGTTAAATCCAATTATAATATTGAATTCCTGAGCCTAACTAGTTGTGAACAATGATGAAATTCGCCATAAATTATTTAAAATGTCTGATATGTTTACATAACTCACATGGACAATATCCAATATGGCCGACTTTCAATTCAATTGATTGAATATTACTCGGTATTAATCCGCTTTTATAATTAAAGTATGTATGGCAAAAATATTGATAAACTGTGTAGACAAAAATAAATGTTATTTGATGAAAGTGTATTCAGTTTATTTCAGCAGAAGTAAAGTTATCATATGTATTGGAGATTGTCTGCACTTTTTTTTGTGCGGAGTAACCAAAGTACGCATTAACTGATTTGGGGCTAACCATGGGGAATTTATTGAAGGCCCTGATTAAAAATATCATAAAAAAACCCATTTTTGACGTGTTGGCATAAAATAAAAAGAAAATTTGTTTGTTTCTTAGTTGAAGATGGGAAGCTGCGCCACTCGTGAAAATATCACATATGGTGTTCACTCGATGAAATAAATTCTCATCTTCCACAAAAACAAACAAATATCCTCTATATATCGAGAGAAGTTTTGAAATATTAATTCAAACGGCTGATAAATTTTGCAGACACATGACTTATGTTCCTTATATAAACATCACTTCACGAAAAGAAATTATTATTGTTAAATTGACAACATTAACAGCAACACAAATGAGAAAAATTAATAACATCATTGAAACCTTACCAATGATTTATTTGGATTGTTTTAGGACCAAATATTGCATCATATAAACGTGCCTCACAATTGCCTGACACATACAAAGATTCTGGTCCCAATGGAAGAAGTTATCCAGCAGACCTTGCTGTAGATGGGAATGAAAACAGTGACTTTTCTAAAGGTAGCTGCAGCCATACTTCAGCTAGCAGATATTTGGACAATGATGTACATGAAGCAGAATGGAAAGTTGATCTCGGCGGGAGTTATCATGTTACTGGTATTATCATTGTCAACAGATATGGTAGGTGGTTTTCAGTGTTACTACCTTTTCTCAACGAAACATTTGGCATGCAGTTGCTGTGTATTTTCTCCGTTCATGTTCTAAAGGAATGTAAATTTATTCTCTTATTAGTATTACTATTTTCAACAGAAATAGTAGATTTTCTTTGTTTTGTTTTATCGTTTTCCATCGAAACATATGTCTTGAGCTAATATTTTCTTTTTTTCTTTTTGTCGTACACGTTTTTACGGAATGCAAATTCAAATATATTTTGCTATTATTCGCCGTATGAAATTATCTTCATTTTACTTTTTGTCGTGGTATCTTGCACCGCACGAAACAAACAAGCATAAGTTTGTTGTCTGCACCTAATATATTTATCAACAACGAAGTTTGTCTGTATACTTCGCTGTATCATTGTGATGTAACCTAAATGATTATGTATTGCAATACACCTGAACGTAAACATTGACTTGAATTGCACATAACAATATTAAAATGCTGTTTATGTTTTTTTTCTCATTTTTCTGTTGTTTATCTTTTTCTTTTCTTTTTCTGTCAGAATTATTTATCATCCTGGGATCATACATGAAGTGCAAACTTAGAGTTAGATCATTCATGAATATGATGTGAAGTCTATAAAACATTCTAATCGTTTTGTTTTGTCATATTATGAAATGTATCTCGCGTCTTAGATATGCTAAAAATAAAAGGGACCGCATCATGCTGCATCGAACTCAGAAGATGAAGTTAAACCTTCTTTGACATTATAATACTATTATGATGAAACATTCCATAAATATTCGTTTTACAATTTCAGTCGATGAGAAAAGCTCACCCAAACAAGGTCAAAACATACCCATTTTTATTACAGAAATATTTGATTCATTGTAACTATATGCAAACGGAAGGTCACAAAGACTGTCTCTGTCGTTCAGCCAAGAATTGTGCACAACAAAGAACTCAAACGAATTTAGACAGAGCGTCGACTAACAACCCCGCTACGTTTAAATACTTTATGAACACTGCAACGAAGAAAATGATTCTGTATTTGAAAGACCTAAAGTAGTTTCAAACATCCTTAACAAAAGGGTTTGGAGTCTATTTTTGAAATTTAACAATGACGATTTTTTCCAAGAAAAAAGTACTTGCTATCTATAGTCTGCAGAACTAGCGACCTGGAATTTACATTATGTATCACAGTAAAATGGTTTTACTGAGTTTAAACAAACATAAAAATACAGAAGGCGTTAAGGGCGTATTTTTCAAATTAAAAGAAAAAACGAGGAGAGTTCGTGAAAAGAAAATTTGCTATTTGTAGGCTACTTGCAGGCCTGCGGTCTGAGATGGACGTTGAGTTTCATAGTAAAAGAAGTATTTCTGCACTCAGTTTCAACAAACAACATGATCTATGTATTTCTTATGATTTTAAAAAGAAAGAAAGAAAGAAAGAAAAGTCGTCGGTCGATCAGACAGTGGGTGAGTGAGTGAGTGAGTCAGTCTGTAAGTAGGTAAGTAAGTTAGTAAACATATATTTAAGGGAGGTCGGATTAAGAACATTCGACTGACAGACTGACTGACTGACCGACTCACTCACTTACTCACTCACTCACTCACCCACCCAGCCTAATGTTCACTTACACCGTTAGGCTACAACGGAACTGAATAACTATGGAATATAAGGGAACACGTGGTTTTCCACAATTTAGGTAATATGGCCAAGTGACTTCTTTTCATAACCAAAATAAGTACAGATTTTACCAACGTAGAAAGTGTCTACCGGGGACATCTTATTCAAGGTTTGTGCATCATTGTTAAAGTGTGGGCGTTTCGATTACGCGGAATATATTTTCTCTTTTTTTCGTGCAGTTAATTTTTCTGCCTTACAAGAAACTTGATTTTTCAGACGTTACATATTCAACATCATTTGAACAAACAATGGCGACATACGTTTACTTACTCATTGATCGAATGTACCAGAGCAGGGTTGAATAGAATGACTATGATATGATTTATCTATTATTTGCTTGAACATGTTTTTGGTTTATTACATTTTTTTTCAGACGTACGGTATAGACTTAAAGGATTTATTGTCTATGGCTTAGCGCACATTCAGACTTGTCCAAACGATGGATGGTGTGAAATCTACAGGGACAAAGACAATGCTTACAAAAACCTTACAATCATACTTTATGTAGATGGTCATAAATCATTTTCTAAAATAGCCATAAAGTTACCGAAGCATCAAGCTGATCCCGACAACGGAATGTCGTATTTAACTTTGTGTGAAGTACAAATTTATGCAGGTACAAGTTTTTTGCTTTCTGAGATTTTGTAAAGAACATTAACATAAACCAATAAAGACAAACTGTCAGGTAAATCTGTTATACAGATTAAGAAATATTAATTTTGATTTTAAAGTTGTCACACACATATTGAATTTTCTCTGGTCATTGTAATGCACATAATTTTGAATGAATAATGTCAAGATGTCAGTCAAAGTTCCAAGTACAAACTGAATACATTACTAACCTTTATATACTGAGTTGCTGTTGAATCATTTTTTTGTGGATAGTCATTTATTCAAACTGAACACTTTGTTAGTGTCTTAAAGCCTAAAGAAAACTTCCGTTTACCAGTTAATTTTCATAGCAAATGAGTCAATAAAATCGATATCCAGTATATCATCAGTTTATTCTAGGTTATGTCCCTTTTAAAAGCTGAATTCATTTTTTAACTTCATAAGCATGTAAAATGTATTTTCAAAATTTGTAAACTGTTTTTACTGATGAAATTATTGTATTAATATCCAATGATGAGGTTTTTGAATCAATCAGATCTTTAAAATTCAGGTTTAATATTTCTATTATTCTTATAATATGACACTGGCTACTTATTTCTCTTTCAGCGGTTCCACTATGTAAGGAAATATCAGTTGAACACGGGGATATCGAAATTCAAAGAGACACTGGTATTACAGTCAACAGATCCTATACAGTTGGAACAGTTCTTAGAATATCTTGCCAGTACGGGTTTATTATGACAGAGTCTAGTTCCGTGAAATGCTTAACAGATGGCAGATTTAATGCAACACCTGCTATATGTACAGGTAATAAACTTGTTAATTTCCATACATTGGAAACGTTCCTTTGTATTTGAATTTCAATTCCATGCTTTAGCGTATATAAGCAATAGGCCGGTTTCCTACTTTTCGATTACTTTTATCTAAGTTACGGCTGACGCAAACATGTATTTCCGGCATATCTTACTTACCCAGCTACTATTTAGAAGAAGACCAAGAACAACTGCTTATGAATATTTTACCAATATTTACTTGGTCAAAAATTGAAAATTGTGGAAATAGAAGTTAAGAGATATTTTGAACTGCTCATGATTGGCAAGTTGAGAGTCATGTGGAAAAAGCTATTTTTTGTTATAACGTGTTTATAGTGTTTCTTAGTACATGATGGACTTTCGAAGTGAATGCCGCATAAACAAAAGAATGATACCTGATATTTTAAGTAATGGAAGACAATCAAATATAATGTCTCATAACTTACTTTGAACAAGATAACAGAATGACTTATATTGAACCTGATGGGCAATCGAAGTGAATGATGCAAAAGTTATATAAGAAGTGAAGGATGACTGTCGAATATAATGTCCCGTATGTTTGTGTGTACAAGAAAGAAGCAAGAAAAATAATTGCACATCTTTTTCACGAACCAAAGTTAGAATTACAGAATGCATTTTTACTACTAAGTGCAGTGTATTCTGTTCACTCGTACAAAACCCACCAACGCCGATTTGTTTTTTAAAGATATTTTTGTTTGAACATTTTAAACAGCTTATTGCAATATGACTTTTTATAAGATATATCACAAATAAATCTATTGTTGAATGAAAATGCAGAAAATTGTATACAGTGTGCAGTTTTTTTTTATAAAAGCAAAGAATTATACTTTCATTGTTCTTTAATTTTAATAATAAAGCCTTGTATTTTTAAATGATTTTATAAACTGAACTTTCGATATAACAAAAGAAAACTTGTAAGAGTTCACTTTGCAATGAACGCTTGAACTTCTTTTATTTCAATGCTTTTGACCTTTTCAGTTCCATGCAAAAACCAGCGTATTGGCAATGGTTACATGAGCCCAAATAAGACACTGTATGCAGTAGAAACGAACGCTCAAGTTATATGTGATGATGGTTTTAAACCAAGATCTCAAACAATTACCTGCGGGTTTACTGGACTTTGGAGTTCGTTCAATAACTGCACACGTGTTGAATGTGCGTTCCCTAGACAACCGAACAATGGATATTATTTAAAGGGAAGTCATTATATAAATGATACGTTACCTCTACCATTTAGAAGCAATATAACAGGCAAGTGTAACGTTGGATATTGGAGCAAAATTCATGAAGTAAGAACGTGTCAGTATAATGAAACTTGGAGCGGAAGAGAGTCGCTTTGTAAAATGGTACAATGTTCTATTCCAGCCAAAGTAGATAGAGGTGTATATTATTTTAAAAATGGTAGTTCATATATATCTGGGTCTCCGTTTTACAACACAGTATTGAAAATTGAATGTAACACAGGATATCATATTACCGGAGAGAAAGAACGTGTTTGCCAAGCTAATGGGACATGGAGTGGTGAGACAGCTTGCACAAGAGTAACTTGTGATTTTTCACGTTTAGTTGAAAGGGACGTACATGGCATGAAATCCTTTAATCCACAATTTTCATCATATCATGATGAAAGCTCAAATTACGTAGGAGAAAGGCATTTTATTTGTCCTAACGGATATAAATTCAATATCAAATTGCACAATCGAAAGTGTCTTGAAATAGGTTGTTTGAGTGGAGAGGAAGGAATTTGTGTACTAGTGGAATGCTACGAAGTTAATGTCCTACAAGAATTGTTTTACAATCATTCTAGTGATCCTCATTCTGTGCAATTACCATACAACTCAGTTGTAACAATGAGCTGTAATGGAACACTGAAATTCTCGGACACAATATACATGGCAAGACGCTGTACTGAACAAGGTGTCTGGGATCAGGAACCACCTGTATGTAGTAAGTATTTTAACAAAAATTTTAGTTTCACTCCTCAATGTTTAATATTTACGTTTAGTTTCACTCCTCAATGATAAGTAGCACATTTTCGTTCAAATACAGTCGTAACAACAGCACGAAAATAATGAGAGAAAAAAACAGAGGCTTGCGGCGACAAGTCCCTTTTGAGTAATTAGGTTTCAGTTTGAAATTTTTTCACTGTAGTATTTAAATGTTGAAGTTGGTTGATAACGCTGTGCGTTTTGTTATAAACTAATTTGAATAAATGATTTATTCTTTTTTTTGAATGGCCTGAACCAGTTCCAGTAGAAGCACAAGCAGTTACCAAGGAAAGCCAGGCAGGTTTAATTGGAAGTGCAGTCGCAGGAGCAGGAATCATAATCACAGCTATTTCTGTCCTTGTTTTCCTTCTCTGGCGCAGGTAAAGGCTAGCTGAATGAATGAATGAATGAATGAATGAATGAATCTGACGGATTCCTTTTTCGTTACGACACTTATGTTTGTCACCAACGACAGTCGGTAAATTGAAAATTAATTCAGGACCTTGCCATTTCTGGCCGTTTGTTCATCTATGATATAGCTATCTTTACTCGTGTTCATTTATTTCAGAAACTTACTAGATCTTGTATCATCAACTTATGAGTGGTGGACAGCTTTAATACTTCGCAGAATTCGTAATTTCATGCTATGTTAATCAGAAAGTCGTTTTTGATATACGACTTTTTTAAAGTCTCAAACGTTACTTCTCATATCCTTTCAACCACGCCTGGTTTCATAATACTTTTACATTCAGACACTTGCCCCCAAATAATTGTTGTTATTTAATAAAATTACCTCTCTTTGACCTGACCTTCACAATATTCATTCGTTATATATTGAACTGTCGTTTTGCGTGAACTATGTCTCATTTCATTAAAAAGTCACTCGCAGGGGTCACCCTGTCCAAACAGTTTCACTCGGACGTAAAAAAGCACCTTTTCTCAATGTTTACTACTGTCTGTGACGTCTTTCTGTTTGTGCTGAGTGAATGCAATTTGATCTTATATAAAAATAAGTTTCCAACAGTCATACGGTGCAAGCAAAAATGCCCGTAAGTAATACTAGGTGCGATGGGAACTTTCAACCTAAAAAAAAGTCCCGGGCTCAGTTTTGATAGCTTCTAAATGCGCACCTTTATAACTAAAGTAACCATATTTATTCAGTTCGTAGACTTGCATGCTATTATTCTAAAAAAAGTTCGACTCAAAATTCGTCCAGTCATTATCGAAAATGTAAGCATTTTTGCATGCACGCTTACCTAAGTGATATATACAAACATATGCCAAATTCCTTATTTGGTTACAACTTTTAAATATATATAAATAAGACATTGAAAACTATGTATCTTTATTTCCCTTTCTTTTTTCTGTATAGAAGAAAGACGAAAAAGCAAAATCCCCCAGGGAGTGACTTGACATACATGGACCTTCAGGAAAGACAGATTGAGAAGGGGTATTCAGAAATTAACATCAAAGAACTAAGGAGGAACGATCCAACAACAGGTATAGTGCTTTTTAAACTAGTGCATTTTATAAACTAAGTGTTAAGTAGAAATCTGCTTATCAAGTTGATAATATTCATTAACGTTACAATGTCAGGACTGTCATTGTCATTGCAATTGTGATGTACTTGGTGATATACTAGTAAGAGCAATCCTTTAGCCATCAGACTTTACAAATACTGTGAGAGAAGATGACTAACTGACAATAAACTGTCCAATTTTTGCTTCTGGAGTGAATCTAGTTATTGTCTTCAACGAGAAAGTAGATCATCGAAGAAAAATGATTTCTACAAATCATGTTACAAATATATTTCATATATTAATCTTTCAAAGCAAACAAACCTATATACATATTTGCCCTCTCAGGAGGGCATCAAATAGTCGCACCGACAGATTGTCCGGCCGTAAGCAAGTCGTGTCTGCACCGAAACCCTTCCACTTTTACAGGATTTTGAAACGACTTGTTACAAATTATGATTACACTGCAGCTAACAAGACTCGGATTTACAAGTGAATATCAGAAATTCTTGTGCAAACATAAAATATTGCGAGTCTCTGTTTTCCCTTTGTATTCTTTGGATCATCATTGAATATGATCAGTAAAGGGAGGCACCTTGTAACAAAGGTGTCTGAACGTATGCCAACTAATAAAGACGACAGCCTACCTATTTGTTCATCTCCACTCTATAACTCAGTCGTACATGACCGCGGTTTTAATAACTTGGCAGAAATGTTCTTTATATTGAGGATATATGTAGCGAGCTACCCGTTTGTCACTTCTAAAAGCCCAAATTAAACAGAATGGAACAAACTTTGGTTAATGTCTGCTCTTTTGGCAAATTGTGTGATTTAAAAAAAACCTATCTGTCTATTAATTTCTGTGGATTTGAATTTTAGCCAATGATTAAGATGGTCATGTGGGAAAAGTTGATACACTAACCACACCTAAGACATTCCACATTCGTAACGATCTGTCATTTGACTTAAAAAAACTGCTTTATGACAAACATTTTTGTATGTACACTAGTACACCTCGAGAGTATTTTCAATACAGTGACATTTGTTCTTTATTTCCTTTATTTCCAGATGGAGTATCCTCTGTGAGAGAACCTCAGGATCCAGTCTATTATAATACAATAACATAACATGAGCATTCTGTAGTAGGGCTTGTGTAAAAAATTGTCAATATAGCAGTCGGCTTAGCTGTTAGTTTTCATAGAATTTCTCACATTCTGTAGAATAAACATCCTGAAAATGTCAGAAGAATCATTGACTACAGACGTTGTCACTCATTATGTCCTTTTGAACAGTTGTCGGATAATTCAGAAGCATATTCGCTGGTTCGAATCTTTCTGTAGGTTAGGTCTTCAGCTGAATTCCGTATTTCATTTGATCCAGGTACTGGTTTGAATCCATAAAACTGTCACTGAATATATAACTTTCGTTATCTGAGAACCAACGTGAATAAAACGTAAACTACCTGTTCTGTTACATGAAAACATGCACCAGCTAGTTTTTATAAACTTTACTTTTCCTAAAGGATTTGCATTTATAAGAACCACTTTTTGTTGAAAACAGCCGTATTAGTTCATTGAACATCATTATCAGCCGCAGCAGGAGCACCAACAACATATATATGATCACGACTACAGCTACCTCCAACATAAATTTCGTCATCATTATTGTCGTTGTTATTTTGTTTAATAAACCGCGATGACGACGATGATGATGATGGCAAACATGACGACGTCGAGACTACGATGGTGATGATGATAAAGAAGACGACAACAACTTCACCTGTTGAACCTTAATTTTCACACATAAATAATCGTCACATTTGTAAAAACATTCGTACGAATTCCTCACACATGTGTGCAAGTACGTGCGAATATTCTCACATTTGTGAAAATTTAGTTCTGCACCTTTGCCCCTCCCCCATACCCCTAAAAGCAGAAAAGTTTACGTCACATGTCAAAAAAAGGTAGATAAAAGTATGTAAAAAAGAATGTTCAAGCGAAAACTTCACACATTAGAAAAAAAACAAGCGAACAAAAACAAAACAAAACCAAAAAATAAAATGTTTATGCCACTCAGATAGATCAGGTGGCATATTGGTTTTGCTCTGTTTGACAGAGCCCTTATATTTCACAGGATGACAGAACATATTGAGTAGATGACCTATTTTAAAAATGTCTTATTCTTCATTACTCAATAATTTGATAATCTTTAGACAATGATACTTCACATATATATACATATATATTTCACAAGATGATTATTCGCAATGTATTTAAGAAGTTCGATGTGGTGTAAGGGATAACTTGGTCTAATGTCAAGGTCACAAGGGGTCTTAAACATGAAATCCTTTAAAATTGAATATATTGATATCTGTTTGACACTAAAAGTGATTGGTCTCAATTAGAGACGATCACTTTTGCTTTGGGGACCATAGGATAGCTTGATTCTGTCTGTTCGTCTGTCCGTCTGTTCGCCGCATTTCGCGTCCGGTCATTAACTTCAAGATGCATGGACCGATTTGCAAAAAAACTTACATTAAATACAAGTGTTAACCACATCATCGCAGTGTGTAAAGATCCCGGTCCATAACAGAAAGGTCAAGAGCACAGTAGACTTTGAACTTTGTTGGTATTATCATATAAGTATAGTGATAATGTTTTTGGTGTCTGGGGCATAACTTTGCCGTGCATAGAGGGATTATAGAATGACTTGGCAAAAATGTTAATAATGACAATAATATAAAATCGTGTCAAATGCAAGACACAGGTCCGTAGCTAAACAGTGCACTTTTAAATTTTACTGATTTACACTTTGTAAGTATGGTGATCGCATTATTTGTGAATTGCCTGAGACTTTGTCATTCATGATTGGATTTTCAAGTAACTTAGCACAAATGTTCACCATAACATTCGAATGTGTAGTATTTTAAAAGACTATAAATATAACTTGAAGTTCAAGATCACAGTGCACTTTGGTGTATCTTCTTAATGTGTAGTGCTGTTATCGGTGTATGTATCGTTATTCTTCAGAGTGTTGTCAATCTCATATAACTATTTGTTTTATACTTATCCTGTCACTAACAACACTTTCGAACTAATAACAAGGTGCCAGATATTTTTCTTTATCTACGGCAGTTGGTCACGTGACGTTGTATACGGCACATGATATGTCATGGACTACTTTAATCAGAAGGAAGTGATAAAATTGATGTTATTACAAACAGAGACTACTTGAATAAAAAATTAAATATTTCAATTTGTAAATCTTACAAAATAGTAATCATTTAAGGAAATAAAGTTACTGAAACTTTAGAACTATTTTTTTGTGTGCAAATGTACCACTGCGGGATAACCTTGACATCAGCCTAAATTCAAACACTTTAAAGATAGATTTTCAACATCTTAAGTTAATTATTTCCAAATGCCAGATGTGACAGGATAAATGGAATAATAGGTAAGTGTCTTAATTGAGAAAGTTTATCTGGCTCGGCTGCCAGATCAACTTTCTCATATTAAGACACTAACCTATTATTCTATATGTAAGTGATCTTATCTAAGGACTATCGATGTAGACTATAACATCAAAGTGGGTGGGGTATTTGTTTATCTGTTTTCATGACAGGATAAATGTACATGCTGACAAGAAGGTTAGTGTAACATGTGAGGAACATGGATTAAAATGCATAACAGTTATGTGATGTGTTGCTGAAGGTAAAAACAACCAAAATTAATAAGTCACCTTACCAAAATCTTTGACCTTTGATCTTTAACTACATGTGCTTGAAGTTTTTGTTAAAGACACTGCTGTAGAAATGAAGTTCATTAAATGATTAACATGGTCTTACCATGAATAATAATTTACGTTTATAAAGAAAACAAGAAATATCTCAAAACTGACATTTTCAGTAACAGTAGTAAGTAGTTTTTGAACAAGAACCAGGAACATATCAGTTTGGGCTGTTCTTGCCAATTCCGCCAGATATCAACAGACATTTTTAAGACGTTTTAGTTCTTAGTGCACATGACAATCATGTTCATTTTATTTCATTCATATACTCTTTTCCCCAATATGGCTTACAGCATATTATCTATTGTTTTACTGTGGTTTCGTTAAAGAAAGAGCTTTACACAGTCATACTTTAGAGTGACAGAAAGCTGACATCTCTTTTACCTCATTACTTTGATTGTAGCCAATATATGCAAGTTGTTAAGTTAAATCTCTATCAGTGTGTTGCTTTGTTCAGTTTTTAACAGATTCAAAACAGATCTGCTACAACCGGTTAAAATAAGGTTATACTCCAAAGGCAAGGTCATATTAGCCCGAACATAAGTTAAAATATCAATATCATTGCTAGGTCATGAGCGAGCCGACATAATCACAAAATTAAGTCTTGCTCAGATACAATTAATAGTGATTAAGTGGTTCATGTTTAATTGCAAATCAATTTTAAAATTTGAATTTAAGTTCACATCAATAGCTTATTTGTACCATTGCATGACATTATGTCTAAGTTCAAAAGCTAATATGCAATACCAAGAGTAAGATAGACTAAAATTTATCTTGCATAACTACAGTAAATGTACATAGTTATATTCCATGCAAAGTTTCAGTGCAGTTTCATTCCAACTGTGTAAAGAACTCACGCCACAAGTACTCTCTTCTTCATTATAAACATGGCTAAATCCAAAGTCAAATAATCCCAAAATGCTTGTAGCGAGGTGAAAGAAAATTATGTTTACCGCATATACACTACACTGTGACCAGATATGCGAAGTTTCTAACGAGGTCATATATATTACTACACAACAGTAAATCAATGTCTTGGTCGAAGGAAGTGTAAGTCTGGAAAGCATTGAGAGAGAAAAATAAATTTGTGTCTTCTGGAACAATATTCCCTAGTGACTATCTATGCCAAGTTTCATTTCCATCCGATTCAAACTGTGGAAGTAGTTTGTTTCAAGGTACAAGTATTGTAAAACCAGCTGACCGATTGACAGACTTAAGAAGTGATACCTGTATACCAAACGAAGATTTAGGGATATACATATAAATATTGTTAACGTTGAAAACTGGCGTTCACCCAAAACACACAAATAAAAAAAAAACAAAAGAAAGTTCAAGTTAGTCTCTTCCACAGTTTTCAAGTTCGGGACAAAAAATATTATAAAATTAAACTAAGGGAGATACTTTATGTATTCATGTACTTAACAGTTGTGCTAAGTTATTTTATAGTCCTTCAATGCATAAGAAAATTACAGTTTGCACAAGAATGTTTGCATATATACAATACAGGATCTCGTTACCTTTAAACTACAATTTCTTTAAACTGTAAGTGTGTGACCTTGACATTTGAGATAGGGACGTGGGTTTGCACAATACACATCGTCTTCTTATGCTGAACAGTTCAAAATTTTTTATTGCATAAGAGAAATTCAGTTTGGGTACTACTGTGTGGATATATATACAATTCCGTTATCTTTAAAGTCGAAGTGTGACCTTGACAGGGCCGTGGGTGTTGCACGCGACACGTTGTCTTGTTTAGCTAAACAATTGTACCATAATTATAATTCGAAACTCATTTTGTGCATGTCAACTTTACAACCCAGACATGAATAAGAACGGATGCACGGACGAACGGTGCAATTTTGATATGCCCAACTTCGGACTATTTTCAGGGCCTTATCTGTTGTAATAGACTCGGTTAAAAAAAAGTTACAGCGGCTGCTATGGAGCTCTCATGTATTAAATGGCAGCGGCTATTCAAGTTAATCGAACGAAAGCGGTCTGTGAAAATTTCTTTGGAACTAAGCGGTGACAAAAAGGGGACACGAAAGTTTCTTATTACTTGCTTGTGACATACTCCTACGTATTTGTCACACATTTGTGAGGTATTCTACGAATTTTTACACATATGACCTATTCGTATGCGTGAACAACGCCTATTTTGTTGATTGTGATTCAACGACGACAATGACTACTACTATTACTGCTTTTGCTAATATCACTTCTACTGCTACAGTTATTGCTACTATAATTTCTACTTCTACGACGACGACGACAATGATGACGATGATGATGATAAATGTAAATTTTGTAAAGATTTCGAGATATCAGTTATCAGAAGTATGTTTAATACTGGTCACTGGGTATGTGAACTATGTACGTTCAGACGGCAGACTTATCTTTAAAGTATTATGTGTATACGTGTAAAATTTGAGCTGTTTTTGTTATATGCTCACTAATACAGCTCACCGAAAGCTGTACACGTTGTCAACCAACGAATATAGCTCATGCATAACAAGGGTACTGTTTATTTATATTTTCTTTCATATCTACATTTAGTGGTTAAGACTTGCCCAATGTAAAGTTTATTAAATTTTACCAGGCGATGCGCAAGAAACCATTTTACTGAATGAAATTTTAGTCCGCCAACTTATGTGTTACAGTAACTTATTGATAATAAAGGCGATTTGGAGAATTTAGTTATTTATTTTTATTCCAAATCCTTTTTTTCTGTACTTCTTTGAAACATAAGCACCAGTGCGGTTTACATTTTCTTGTATAGAATGACGAGGAGATTATTAGAGGATAGACGTTGTATTAAAAAAATATTGGTTATACTATACTGTCCTCCTTCCGAAAATGTAGTTTTTATATAAAGATAAATTTTAGAAATATATATATCGTTTGTTTTATATAATGACTTATATTCATAGATATCCCACATGCAATACTATTTAATCAGTTAGTTTGAAACCATAAGCTGGTTGTCCTGTCATGCGATACAAGTGAACGGAGCAATGCCTATTTTATCATTGTTTACCGTGCATGTTTTACTGTTAAAGATTTAAGGCATAAATACATTTCTGTTTTGCACCATACATTTATTAACAAAATAGGAAAACCAGCAGTTACAATTTGAAACAGTGGTCTGTATTTCAACTGTCCAGATTTTTTTGCAGAACTCTGGTTGCTATGCATCAAGAATGAACAACTTTACGAATCTTTATTTTTTAGACAACGAGGTTTCGAGCTCTGAAATTAGTTAGTTAGTTTGAATTATGTCTCTGGCATCACTACTGGCCCCTCCCGAGGATAACGTTGTATGAAACCATAAAGCTAACAGTTCTTAAATTTTGCATTTTTGGCTCATACCTGGAGGTCAGAAAACATTTATGCATACCAATAAAAATTCTCTTATCAGGAACCTCAAGGCTGAGACCTTTGAAATTTGGTGTGTATTATTATCTTGGAGACCTCTGCCATGTTTGTTGAAATATGCCCTGGAGATCAGTTGTTTTGTTAGTAGTATTATTTATTGTTGCTCGCTTTTTTATAACACAATTCATATTTTTTCTCTAGGGTGTTCCGTTGCAAAGATTGCACGTGACGCCCTTCCGGTTAACCGAACGTTAGAAATGCTCTCAAAATTTTGAAGAAACGGAAGCTGACTTGATTAAAAGCGATGTTGACTTGAATTTTTATATGATTCTGCGAGATAACAAACAAACTAAAGGTCGTGACACAATCATTCTGTCTTCAAGAAGGGACACTCTCTTCGACACGGACATACCAGTATCTTACATTTTTTCCTATGCATGTGACACTGGCTAAAAACACAGTCGGTCGTAAACATTATGTCATCTGATGTTGGCCTAGTGACCACAGGTTTGAAGTTAATTAAGCAGCAGTAGGTGAGAACGAGTTACCTTTGTCGTGGCAAGGAGATAATAATATATTGCACACCTTTTTCAATTCAAATACTTTTTTAATTTGCACTTCTTTTCTTTTATGTCGTTCCCACGAGTTGTTCTCTCGATATAGCTAGCATGCAATCCTCTTTTTTTATTGCACCATTCTTTTTTCTAACACTACTCTTTTTTTCATAGACCTACACTCTAACCACTGATTCCCTGACGCAGTTGTCAGAGGTTGTATTTATACAATTATGGGAATGTATGCACCAGAACGAAACTCATACCCTCTTGAGAAAGTCATCATTTATGATGACGAATGGTGTTGTGTATTTTTTTAACATCAGAAGATCAGACATTAATCTTGAAAGATTCTTTCTTATTTAAATTTATAACTAAGCACAGGAGAGGTCATCCCGGACAAGCACTTGGTGTTCTTAGTCCTTATACTCGTGTGAGCGCTTTAGTACCAACATGGCCCACTTGTCTAGTATGTTTGCCAAAATGTAAAAAATAAATCTGCTTTCTTAAAAACTGGCTTTAAAATTTAAACCTTTTATAAATATTTGTGTGTTACTCTTGTATGATACTATTCAGAATTAATACCCCAGTGTTAAGTATATAATGAAGAAAATGACTGCGTTTAGTAATTTATGTTAAAGAGAACGAAATCTGAACTTCATGTTATGCAAAAATAGCAGTTTTACATGTCTATCCGCCATGATGTTCAGTGTATCCAAAATATGAAAGGGCTCAAGACCATCCCGTAAGGTTATAATTTCCTTTTATCCGGTTATTCCCATGACATGATATAATATGAAAAGCACTGAATAAAACTTAACAATCACTATATATCACTTACTGAATTCATAGTCAGTATAATTTCCCTTTTGAAAGCATATCATTTCAGTATCCAGAAAATAACATCATATTCATTTAACCCGACATCATGTCTACATAACATAACATACTTGCTGTCAACTGATAAAAATGATATAATAAAAGCATAAATAAAACGTGCTTGCAACTGAACAGCATGAATGAATAACCGCACAAAAGATGTATTTGACAGATCATTATAAAGACGGAAACCAACACTACATTTCTTTTATAATCAGACAGTCCAGGTGTTGCATAGACGCCTAAAAAAGATGATAGTAGTTGTAACCGATCGTGATGCAAAGTTTCATCAGTTTTCTGATAATTCCATTTTAAGAAAAGCCAAACTCACCAAATAGAAATTTCGATTTCACAAGAAACAGACTTAATTCCGCACTAACTTATATGTATTGGTTACAGTTATAAGTCTGCAGATATAATCCTATCACTCTTTGCCCAGAATTGACTAAACAGTATGTTATATCCTCCATAATAATAAGTCTGTTGAATACTAGTAAAAGACCTTAGTCCTGAAGCTGTCTCAGAAAAGCTCTTTAAATCTGTTTATTCAAGTTCATACACCTTTCTCTTCAAATAAAGGATGTAGAGTCATAAGTCTGTCAACAGATTACAAATACGAAGTGCAACATCAAACCATAAAAACAGAGCAGTCCAAAATACTTTAGGTGTAGCCTACATAAACAATGGTGTAACGTGCTAGTCCTTTGTTCTCACAGAAAATTAATTACAGAGATTAACCAAAGGTAAATAGGTGCAAATGGCCCTACAGGATTCCACTATTAGCACTAATTTCAATTTGAGTACTATATGAAGGGATTTTGATGATACGATATGTATGCGTTACTAAATTCAATTTTTCATTGGGTTAATTCTTTTCGCTAGAGGAAAGAAAATTGTACTATTCATGTACGGTATATATCCCACAGAATATCTTCAAGATTTTATGCTAGGTTCATGAATATTAATATGTGATGAAGATCACATACATGCCGCTTTC
Source organism: Cyclina sinensis (assembly GCA_012932295.1). Classification (NCBI taxonomy): domain Eukaryota; kingdom Metazoa; phylum Mollusca; class Bivalvia; order Venerida; family Veneridae; genus Cyclina; species Cyclina sinensis. Next base: position 11,640,084 of record JAAONU010000012.1, on the reverse strand, counting down.
AGTTCGAACAATGTTCCTTGTAACAACGCTTTCACAAGTAATTTATGGAGTCTTGTTTTACAAAAGCATCTGTATACATTTTTCACTCCAGAAGGAAATGTTAATGAATGAATTTATATATGCACTCATACATTTGCTTAATATTTTATGGTAAGTTATTTCGCATTTGGTGTAACTTAAGTCCAGTGGAGTAGAAGCAAATAAAATTCGAAGACCGAACAATAAAATTAGACTCCAATATAGTCTAGTTTAGTATAGTTAACATAAGAAAATGGATTTATTTTTTATATTTGTGTAAAATTTTACATCGAAGCAAAAGTATCTTTTATCCTCATATTACAAACAAAGTGTATCTTGTCCACTGTTCACATATCTGGAACATCAAGCTATAATGGAATGTTTAGACATAAAAAATTGTGAAAAGTTTTAATATTTTCTTAGTGAAACAAGGAAAAGTATCGTAAATTAACAAAAGCAGAAAATAAACAGCAATCATTTTATACGCGGTATAAATCAGGCCGAAGATAAATATTGGAATATGAAGGAGAACTTAATGTAAGCAAACTTAATTCAACAACCTTGTTTAACACATTTTATAGCGGTACTTCTCTGTTGAGTGAAAATCTGTACTTTTAACGTCTCTTTACTATAAAAGCGTAGCAATTTTCAATACAAGGAGAAGGAATAAAACGGACTATGCGCAATTGCCTTATCTACCTGGGCACACATCTCTGTTGTTTACAAAGAAACTTCAGTGGTAATTATTTACACTGTTACTTTACTCATATCTCCTGCCTCAGATAATTGATATATATTCAAACTATTTGAAAATATCTACCCACTCTAAGTAAATTTGAAAAAAAGAACTACTGTTTCAAGGTAAAAAATAATAAATTACAATGCTGTTTGCATTGTCTTGTATAGAATGATGGGGTGTTTTGTACTTGCATGAGGATATAGATCTTGTGTTATAATTTTTTTGGTAAAAATGTGCTGTCAATTTTATGACAGTATTGCACTGATGATGAGATCGTTTCTCATTTGAATTAAAAAAAGATGATATATAATCGTGATGTATGCGTTCGATACATACGTGTCTTTATAAATGTGTCATAAACGACAGTTAAATCAATCCGATTGAAGTTGATTTTCTTATTTTGCCAGAAGGAAATGAAGGAAAGAAAAATACTATGAAAAAAACCCTTTCCAAGAGGTCAGTAAATAAAAAAATTAAGATACCCTTAATTAAGATACCCTTAATACGTTAAGCACCTTTAATACAAACTAGAAAAGCTGTCGTTAATGTTTGAAATTGTGGTATTTCTATATTTCACCTGTGCAGATACTAAAGCACATTTGGTATGCGGAAATATAACTTTAACGGGGCTAGATGATAACGTGCTCCTTATGTCTCAAAGATTACACTAGGAAGCCCTTAAGGATCTATTTACATTTTGTAACCTTTTAGACTGTCAGTAGATATAGAGTGAAAAAACCGAGTGTTTAAATTTCTTAATTTATTTGAGATTTTTTTAATGTTTCACAGTTTAAATCTTTCTATCTTAACTGGATAGACTTCCCTTAAAGAAGAAATAATGACCGGTAGTTTCACGGAAAAACAATGACAGTTTTAGTTTTCATCACTAAAGACAGTTATTGAGGTGAATATTAGAAAAATATAAACTCTAAATAAACGGATGAATGCAATTGTGGTAAGTTTAATTTTTTTATCTATTTAAAGTTGTATATACTTCTATTTGTTTGACGGGGTAGATGACCAGTTCTGTTTGCTAAAACTCAGTGATAAGAGGGGTCAGTGAACATGACTCAACGCTTCAAGATTGAATCAACGGTAATTCATAAAAACGATCATAAACATGATGCAAGAAAACCCCTCGCCACTAAGACACAGTTATTGATTTATGCTCAATAATATTACAAGCGCTGAGATATACCCAATCATTATATAACCTATAAATAGCTTTGAAATGCCTTTCTCTGATTTGCGAAGGTGTAACTTTTTGTAAAAAATTAACGGTAAATATCAGAACATATTGACCTTTTTTTTTTTTTCAAAAAAAAAAAAAAAAAAAAAAGATTTCCTGGAAATCCCCCGCATCTGTTTATAATTCGGACATTTCCGGCGAAACGACTCACTTTCAGAAAATGACGAAGGCCGTTTCGGCAAATTTCTTCGAATGCGCCGCCTGACAGGATGTTCTAAATCTATCCCCTCGGTCAATATTAATCTTTTAGGTACATATCACATCATATTCACCAACTAAAATGCCCATATCTGTATAATATTGAACGATTTTAAATGACTTTATGATTGCGCTATCCATATCGACAACGATGCATATATTCATAAATATGAGACCCTGTGATAGAGAAACTGAAACGAAGTTAAAAAAAAAAAAAACAAAAAACAAAAAAAAACAAATAAAAACAAATAAAAAACTGTGAAGCAAAGATAAATAATGGGGCGGAGATTTTTTTCGACAGGAGATGTGTTCAAAGCACTGTGGCGAACGACCGCCTGACTTCCACGAAAAATGCGTGCACACTTGTTTTTATAATAATGAATAATGTAATAATAAATAACATGAGTGACGACTTTACGATATTGTGAATTTTGTTCTAAGATGCCAGTCTCAAAACACTAGATTTTTTTTCTTCCAAAAGGAAAAATAGTTCTGTATATTAATATAATTCTTTATAAGCTACGATCAGTGCCATCAAAAAGAAAGAAATTGTTCAGCTTTACTAAATATGCAATACCACTAAAGTTTGGTGATAAATTGCGTTAAATACGTGTACTTAAAGTATTTGTTTGTTTTATCGATAAAATAACACCAGGAAGTTTACATATCGTTCTTATCGCACAAAATTTATTTCACAATAATTTTGAATCTGTTCAACATAAATAACAGCAAGATTTCTCTTTACACTACAGGTATTTATTATGTTCGCATTCAGTAAGATTTTTTTCAATACGGCATTTCTTCTCACTTCCCAATCAGGTCGTGGTATACTATCAAAATTATAATCAAGGGTACCCTTGAGTTTAAATCATGCTTGGTGCAAGTAACTTATTCTGAGTAAGATTTTGTGTCCAACTCAAATAAATCAAAAGAGTTGATATCATAACACCCTTAGACGTCCCACGGACATTCAATACAGCAAGAATCCGGAAGGATTTTGTGTATGAAGTAGAGGCATCATACGAAACGTCTATTCCCTTGTCCTCTTGCTTATCACTTTTACACTGATGTGGTTAAGCGTTCGCTTTCTGGCTTTATGAGCAAAGGTATATACCAGTGTAACCTTTTTCAAAAATAGCCATGTCAGACTCATTGTTTTGGATTTATTTTGTGTTCAATTATTATAAAAGGTTTGCGTTTTGTGTATAATGTATTGCTACTACTCTGAAAAATAATTAAGTTGTTTTTATAAAACGTCTTTACTCCCATTAATGACGTATGGTTTGAATAATATTTTGATTAAAAAATGTGATAGAAGATAGTCGTTCAATCAGATCATCAATATTCTGTTCTCCCGAGTCAACAAAATATATTAAAGTGTTTCTCTGAAAGAACCAGTCCGGATCATTTGCTGATACATAACAGTCTTTTTAGCCGTTAAGATTATCCAGTGAAATATGTGGTTAAAAACCCCCTGCTATTTACTAGATGGTACTCTAATACAAAAAGTGATGACTTCTAGTCCTTTTTATATGAAACATAGCCCTAAGTATTATTTTGTGTTTTTCTCAGTCACAGTTAATGAAATATTTTAGTTCATGGACCCCAGTACTTTTTTAAACTGAACGCTCGTTCAATGGGCTTCTACTCCCTATAATGTTACAAAAAGCCTTGTTTTCACGGTTGTTCCTTAATTTGCCAGGGTTACTTCATCAGTCCATACGAATTACAGTAGCTTACTGGATGTTAGTATGAGATACGAACCCCGTGGAATATCCAAAAATGAGTTTAAGTTTACACAAATATTTTGTATCGGCAATTTATATTTACTAGAACGGATTAAGATGACAGACCTCAGTGCATCGTTTGAACTAAATGGATAGTATTTAAATTTATCTTTGAAATACCAAATGTTCCTTATTGTATATACAGTGTGGCCTTTTTTATTCGCTCTTTGCTTATACATGGACGTTATTTACTTTGAGGGATGTTATTTCACTTTGAATACATTTTCTGCTTCATGGCTCTAGAAGCATTCACGGAAACCTTCAAACTTTAGAGAAAGTAATTTCTAAATAGGCAGGCAAACCCTGTACATTTTACGGTCCCTAGGTAAAAGTCATACGGACATAAATTGTATATTTCATGTGTAAAAACTGTAACCGATTTATAAATTAACATTGTAGGCACTTTGGTTTCATGAGTAAATTATCTAAAAAAAATTTTTGGATTGAAAGTGTTGTTGTTACACGAATGATTGTACATGTTTAAATTTTAACGAATTGGCATCTGACTGCAAGTTTCCAGATGCAAAATCAGTAAATATCAAGAATTCATGATATTTGTCAAATTTGCACCAGTCTACCAGTTGCCAGCAACCAATTCAGTCAATACCAATAATTCATAATACTTGTCGAATTGGCATCTGGCTGCCAGTTGCCAGTTGAAGTTCAGTTAATATCATATATTCATGATATTCATTGGATTGGCATTAGGCTGCCATTTGCCAGTTGACAATTCACGACCTTTTTTACGAATTGGCATCTGGCTGCCAGTTGCCAATTTAGTTAATATCAATAATCCATAATACTGGTTGAACTGGCACCTGGCTGATACTTGACAGTTGACGATTCGCGATCTTTGACGAATTGGCATCTGGCTGCCAGTTGCCAGTTGAAATTCAGTTAATATTATATGTTTGTGATATTCGTTTGAATTGGCATTTAGCTGCCGGTTGCCAGTTGATAATTCGCAATCTTTAATGAACTGGCATCTGGCTTCCAGTTGCCAATTCAGTTAATATAAATAATTCATGATACTGGACGAATTGACATCTGGCTGCCAGTTGCCAATTGACAATTTATAATCTTTAACGAATTGGCATCTGGCTGCCAGTTGCTAATTCAGTTAATACAAATAATTCATGAAACCGGCCGAATTGGCAAATGGCAAAAGACAGCCAGATGCCAATTCGTTAAAGATCGAGAATTGTCAACCGGCAACTGGCAGCCAAAAGCCAATTCGACGATTGTCATGAATTATTGATATTCACTGAAATGGCAACTGGTTACTGGCAGCCAGATGCCAATGCGTTAAAGATCCAGAATTGTCAACTGGCAACTGTATTTTATTATCTTGTGAAAACTAGCGAAAAAGTTTCTTTATAAACCACAGGATAAAAAATGAATTCAGAATAAAGGTAAGTAATATCGGTGTAAGGGTCACTATCCGCAAATCAACTTTGAAAACATTTTTGCTTGCAGTACCAGTTACCATGTGTTTGCAACTTCAGTTTGTCCTTTGTCTGTCTGTAGTTTGTACAATGGGTACCGGAATAAATACAAACGACTGGCATTATCAAGGTTAGTGTGAATAGGTTTATTTCTTCTCTATTTTTTTCGAAAACACAGATAATTTCATAAATGTGAAGTATCTTTTAAACAAACCATTTAAAATGGTGTTAAATAACAAGAAACTTATATTTTCTTCCGCGCGGCTATTCCTATTTCAAGGAGAAACACAGAATTTGATATTTGGATTCTGCATTTATTCTTTTAAGTGGTTTGTTTTCAATTAATTTGATAAATATGGTACTAACATTTTCATTTGCACAAATCTTTTATGTTTTTAAGGACCAAATATTGCATTTGGTAAACATGCCTCCCAACTGCCCGGTACATTTGAGAACTACCCAGCAAACCTTGCTGTAGATGGGAATGAAAATAGTGACATTACAAGTGGTGGCAGCTGCAGCCATACTTCCGCTAGCACAAATAAAGTTGAGGCACAATGGACTGTTTATCTCGGCGGACTTTATCATGTTACTGGTATTATCATATTCAACAGAAATAGTAGGTGTTTTTTTATTCTACATTTTTCAAATTAATTAGTATTATTAATCCCCTGCCGCGTAGCGAGAAGGGAATTATAGGAATGGCCTTGTCTGTCAGTCTGTCCGTCCGTAACATTTTCGTGTCCGCTCCGTAACTTTTAAACTCATGGAAAGTTTGGCAAAAATGATCAAGACGAAGTCCACAAAGCAACAACCATGTCGCTACACCAAAGTCAAGATAGATAGAATGATAGATAGATAGATAGATAGATAAATAGATAGATAGATAGATAGATAGATAGATAGATAGATAGATAGATTTCGGCATCGGAAACATACTACAAAAAATAATAACAATAATAAATTTTGAAGTAGAAATAACCATGGAATGCTTAACGCAAAAAAGTGCAAACACTTATTTCCATTGCAGTCCTTAAAGGTCACACGTAGAGGTCAAATATAAAAAAGTCCACATTTTGTTTCTTCGTCATAACTTACTGACAATTATAATTTTGCATTTTCTCAATATCTCATCAGTTGAATAATTCGCAATTTCATCTTCATGATTCCATCATTTACAAATGTGAGGTCAAAATGTAGCTGCCCATTTTCCGTACAAATTATTATCCTATGTCATATTGGGACGTGTGACCCAACCAATACCACTCATTTTCGTTACAAAATAAAAAAGACATGAAATATGCCATTGTACTCAAAATCTGTCATCTCGAAAAGATTTTGCTAAGTGTTATTATACATTGGACTGATAAATGTACACAAGTCTGAATAAAAAATAATTACATCAGTGAGTCATCAAAACTGAAATAAAAATGATTTCTGACTGTTGTGCAGAGCTAGCCTATCGGAATAGGAACTCGGTCCAATCAATAGTCAATAATATCATAAATTAAATTGTTTAAAGATCAAATTTTGCAAGCATGAACTTTCTAGACATGTGACTTATCATTATCAAAACTTCATTACGAAATATACTATAACGAACGTTTTTGGAGCTATTTCCAATATTTCTTCACGGTTATTCCATAGATTGGTCGGTGATTACGTTCACTCAGAAAAGTTATTTATAGAATAATGTTTTAGAAAGAAAATGATGAAATATTACTTGAAACATCATTAAATAAACCATGTGATTCAGATTTATCGCAGACTTCTTATAGCTAGGATTACTGTGACGTGATCTTTGATTGCCTAGCATATCATTTTAACGATAACTTTTCAAAACTAAACTTCCTATCAACGTAATATTAAAATACTCATTCCTATAACGAAACTGGTTTCTCTTCTTCAAAGTTTTAAAATTTGAATAGCGTTTTATGACAATACTTTATTATTATTATTATTACAATTGTCACTTCCATATATCAATCTCCGCTACAAAGGTCGTTTCTAAGAATTGTTCATATTTCAGTGAATGATCATCTTATTTTGAAGTGAGACTCTGAAAATGTTGTAAAACAAGTAATTGAGCAGAAAATGGCATGTTTCATAAAGTACATGTTCCTGCCTTTTTTATTCATTTGCCTTTATTTTTGGAACTAAGGGGTCATTTTGAAATAAACATTTCAAGAAGTTTTTGATAGGAACATTCTATGTTTTACCGGGAAAGCATATCAACATATAACTGCTACTGGTTTCGCATATAGTTTTACATACCAGTTATTGAAAAACTGTTTAGACAACAAAATGCTTTTCAAAAATATGATGTGCTGTTTTCAGTTAGGTAATAACAGGATAATGTTTTTAAACATATTTTTCTCTTTACAACTATCACGGTGATCATCCATATCGGTACAGTCTATCGGCCAGCAACTGTAGCTCTCGGTAAAAACAAGTTTGACCATCAGCGGCCGTAGTGGAAAATACACAATTCTGTTTGATTGAAATGTATAAACGAATGAATCAAACGCGCAAACTTCTTCAGTTTTGAAAGGAGCCATCTGTAATGCCAGATTTTGACTATTTCCATTACTAAAACAGCCACAATTTTGATCCGAGGAAAACAGTAGAGTGCATTATTTCCATACTGTCATCTATTCACCTATTTTTATTAACCAAGATCGTATACTTTTTGAGTCAAGAAAGGATCCATCTGTTAAAGCCATATTTTGATCGCTTCAATTACTGTAGCACAAAGGTAAAAGCAAAGTGATTGGCATACCAAAGTTCATCAACTTCACATACGGTTTTTATATTATAGCAAGATCCAGCTTTCCGGACAGCCGGAAGGACAGACGGAAAGAAGGACAGTCAGATGGAGGGAAAACATCGGCAGGGGAAAAAAACCTTATTTAGACTTTTTGTCTCTTTGAAAGCTGTTCTGCTATTCAGCCATTTTGCTGGAGCTGTTTTGCTCTTCTGGCATTCTGCTAGAGTTGTTCTGCCATTCTGCTGTTCTGTTTGACTTGTTCTGCTATTCTGCTAACTTCACACAGACAAACAAAAGTAAATCATTAACTGAAATTTGATGCGTTTTAGAATGTTTATATGAATAAACATTTTCTTTTTTATATTCGCCCGAGGGGACGAATTATGTTATAACCCTGGTCGTCCATCCGTCCGTTTACTGGCCGTCTGTCCATCCGTTAGCAATTTCGTGTCTGCTCTGTATCTTTTGAACCGATTTAATCAAATTGACATGTTAACAATAATGAGACGATGCACAAAGCGAAGATTCCAACTTTTTCAGGTCAAGGTCAAGGCACACTGAGTCATTATGATTTAATGTGTCAATTTCTTGTCAGCTCTGTTTCTCTTGAACCGATCGAAGGAGAGTGAAACTACTTGGCAGAAATGTTAATCATAATAAGATGATGTACAAAGCACAAGTTCCGACTTTCTCGATCTAGATAAAGGTCACAGTCATTATGATTTAATGTGTCAAGATTCTTGTCCGCTCTGTTTCTCATGAACCGATCGAAGGAGATTGAAACTACTTGGAAGAAATATTAACCATAATGAGATGATGTGCAGAGCACAGGTTCCGGCTTTCTCGATCTAGATAAAGGTTACACTTAGTCATTATGATTTATTGTGTAAAGATTCTTTTCCCCTCTGTATCTCTTGAACCGACCAAAGGAGATTAAAACAACTTAGAGGAAATGTTAACCATAATAAGACAAATTGCAGGGTGCAGGTTCCAGGTTCCATGGATCTAGGTCAATGTCACATCAGTCATTATGATTAAATGTGTCAAATTTCTTCAGAAATGTTAACCATACTAGCATCATGTGCAAAGCGAAGGTTCTAGCCTGCTTGGATTAATGTCAAGGTCACCTTTATTCGTTATGATTTAATGTGTCAAATTTTATGTCTCCTCTGTATCTCTTGAACCGATTTAAGGAAATGAAGAGTACTTGGCAAAAAAATTAACCATACTAAGACGCTGTGCAGAGCGTAGGTTCTGGCTTGTTCGGATCAAGGCCAATGTCGCATTTTTGTTATTCTGATTTTATGTCTGATATTCTTGCCCGCTCTGTATATCTTGAACCAATTGAAGGTAACTGAAACAACTTTGCAGAAATTGTAATCATTATGAGACAGCACGCAGAGTTCCAACTTGCTTGGATCAAGGTCAATGTCACTCTAAGTCGTTATGAATTAATATGTGATATTTCGTGTCTGCTCTGTATCTCTTGAACCGATTGAAAAAAAAAGTGGAAAATAATTTGCAGAAATGTTAACCTTAGACGATGTGAAGAGCATAGGTTTCGGCTGGTTGTCACAAACTGACATCAGGGCCTCGGTTTTAATATATGAAAATAAGAATCATTGCATCAGATTTTGGTACATTTATGTATTATTGATTAAGACTGCATATTTTATTAGATATTTATGTGGCAAAGTTTTCTAAATGAGAAATGCATTCCCATATTTCTTTTATTTAAATCGATGATCTCAATTAAGTTAGTTTTTTCATAAAGTCATTACTTTTTCTTCCCGTAGAACAAATTTATAGAACGGGCCTTGTGTTATTTGTAGATTGTACTTGTATAACCTTGACAATGTACGGACGGTTTGGTGAAAATCGATAAACTTCATGTTTTTTATGACTTTAAAGTGCAAAATGTACTATTTAAATGACACACTGCGACATTTTCATTTGATACGTAGGTCAGACCTTATTGAGGGAAGATGGTATGTTATTAAACAAATATTCCTAGGAAGAAATCTTTGCTGAATTCAAATTTCGCCAGGATGTTATTTCCCGGAATCAATGATAACGCCACAAAGGTCGTTTGGTAGTCTATGATACCCACGTTTGGTATAGGACAACAGCGGTATTGGGACTCTGAAACAGTTAAGGAGTACTCCAATACTTAGCGATTATGTTAAGGAGACGAAACGGTGCCGGATCCGATAACGACTGTGTTATTAGTGATGTATATTGCCATGTGAATACCATTTGGAACTTTATGAGACAGGAGGTATTAATTCAAGGGACTGTATTTCGACGTCACTGATTTTTTTCTCAGATTTTTACAACTTGCAGAGATTCACTTTTGGTTGATCATCCTGTCACACTGGTCGAGGTCAAGGCCACACCTAGTTATTTTTTTAAATAATTTGGGAAATTTTATGTCCGCTCTTTAATTGATGGAAGGATATTTAAAATTTTGCCAGAATGGACATATTATGTAATGCCCCTGATTGTTCGTCCGTGTTGTTGTCTGTTCGTTAGCAATTCCTGTAAGAATTTTCTTGCAAAAATGTTTGAAAACTGTTTGAAGGTACCAGTTATTGAAATATATAGATGTAATTGCATAATGAGATGATGGCAGGCAAGGTCAAGGATACTTACAAGTCACTTGGCATACTTATCTTGAACTGCTTGTTTAATTAATTGGGAAACCTTAGAAGCCTACTTCACTGACTGTTTAATCTGCTGGATTGGCTGTTAGTAAGGTAAAACATAGCTTAAAAAACTAATCGGTAATCAATTAACATTTTGAACTTATTTGCAGACATTGTTATAATATCGTCTTGATAAATAAACCACATTTGATTATGTTTATCAATTAGGAAAAAGGTCTTCTACCGTCATTGGTTTTCTTCGGCCGTATATTGCCTCACTTCAGAGAAGCTCTTGTTTACCAAGTTCGAGTCCTGGTCCGATTATTGTAAGCAAAGATCATAATCGTAATTCTTATCATTGTTGTTTTTTATTCTCAATGTCTAAAGTAGCATTAAGCAAACCCGAATATCTCTTTAAAGATTATTTTTCATAGTTTCACCGGCTTATTTTGCAATGCTACGTTTTCTGGTCTTTAAGATGATTGACCGATATTACTTACATAGACTTAAATAAATTAATGATATAATTTGAAAGTTTTGGAACCTGTTGGACAAAAGAGATGCTAGTGTGCTTTTCTTTCATTTAGATAATATTATTAAAAGTTCATACAACAACTACATTTCAAAATGTCTTGACAAATGTTTGATTCAAACAAATGTGACTTCTTACTGAAAATGTTCAAATGCATAAATTTTCAGAGGAGACATTCACGTAGAAGGACTGATTACAAGGATACTCTCAATTCTAATTTCAGGCAGCCTTATTAAGCATAAATATGCCTAAATTATCGGCGTCACAATAATCTCCTCTTCATTAATTTCTAGATAACGGGAGAAATGAAAGGGAGCTTTGTTGAACCGTAATTTTCACTATAAAACAACCTTTCCGGCAAATTTCCAGATATTTGGACAGAAAATGTAGCCTCTAGAGTGTTAACAAGGTTTTTCAATATTTTAGCTCTGTGACCTAGATTTTGACCCCAGATAACCCGTATTCAAACTTGAGCAAGAAATCAACTTTTTTGAAAAATTTCCAGGATGTTTGAACTAAAAATGTAGCCTCTAGAGTGTTAACAAGGTTTTTCCATATTTGGTCTCTGTGACCTAGTTTTTGACTCCAGATGACCCGCATTCAAATTTAAGCTAGAAATCATTGAAACAACTTTTCTGACAATTTTGCAGGTAATATGGACTGAAAATGTAACCTCTAGATTGTTAACAAGGTTTTCCCATTTTTAGGCTCTGTAACCTAGTTTTTGATCCCAGATGACCCATATTCGAAGTTGAGCTAGAAATCATCAAAGCAACCTTTCTGACAAATTTCCAGGATATTTGAACTGAAAATGTAGTCTCTTGAGTGTTAACAAGATTTTTCTATTTTTTTTGGCCTTGTGAACTGGTTTTTCATCCAAGATTACCCATGTTCGAAGTCGTCCGAGTAATTACTAGGACAAACATCCTGAATTAGTTTCATGACAATTGAGGCAAAAATGTGACCACTAGAGTGTTAACAAACTAATTTTGGACGGACGGACGACGGCCAAAAGGCAGTCACAAAAGCTCACTCTGTAACTACATGACAGGTGAGCTAAAAATGACGGGACCGATCACTTTTTTCGTAGTACACCGTTATTTCGTTATGGCGGCAGATACTAGTTTCACACTGAAATTTAGTGTCTGATGACCACTCAAACTGTTTGCGCCTCACTGACAATCCCAATACAACAACATGAAAAGAAAAGTACAGCTATTCTTATAGGACTGAAGACAATCTACAACAAAAACTCAAATTTCAGATGAAACACTTCTCTAAAAAATCAGCTGCAAGAAAGAAACTACTCCCAAGCCCCACTTTTCGACCCCTGGCCGAGGCAAATTCTATGAAACAGACAAGTCGCCTGATATTCAAAGGCACACGGTACAGTCATAACACTACATGCTAATTGTTCGTCTGTTATGGCACACCTAAATCAGCTAGTGCTAGATACCTGTCAACGCTACACTTTTTTCGGTATCCAGCTAAGACGGCATCCTATGAACTTCCGCAGCCGAAACCACTGACATAACCTGCTTTCATAGTTTCGAATTTCAAGCTCCTACTTCACACTGAGTGGATTTCAATACTGTTCAATAGGAAAAAAACTAAGAGAACCTCATCCTGACCACTCTGAATACCCATATCTTCATGTATTAATTAATTTAGACTTCAGCAATACACATATTAATGCATCATACCTTCTCATTAATAATTTCTACATGGCCAGTTCGAATGTGTGGCTGAAAAACTGGTATGTGCTACCTATATCGCGATTCTTAGCAGCGCGATTGGACTATACATTCGGTCAACGATATCGACCAAACATTGAAAGTCGGAAAATTTGTCGTTTTCGCAATGTGTTAGTCGAACGGCTTGCATGTGTAATAGAAATGAAAATAAAAAATATCTGTTACAGTTTTGAGATATTCAGCTAGAAACACGTGCTGAGTGTGTTGAATGTTGACATATTGTAGAAGAGACCACTTACGACACATGTTTATTGAAACTTTTTTTATGAATCTCTTCTTGTGGGGAGATATCGAGGGCGTAAATGATTTTTTCTTGAAGATTTTGTTGGCGTTAACTTCAAACTTTGTGTTTAAAACAACGTTTTTGATTTATTCATCGGTTTTTCTGGAATATTTGCACCTTAAAAATAGACTCTTTGTACAAATTCTCTGTTTTCTCTTTACATAAATGAATAAATATATAAAATGAATGAATGAATGAATGAATGAATGAATGAATGAATGAATGAATGAATGAAGTTACACAAGATGTCATATAATTTAGAATTTTATTAACTTTTTAATTTCAAACGAGGTCAACAAACTATCAAAATGCATGCCTCTGGCGTAATAAAATTCGGCTAGTTACATTTTACAAGTTATGTATGTCAGTGTCAGTAAGCTGTTTTGTTTTTCTTTTGTTTTTATTTAGTGTTTAAAAAATAGTAAACAACTAGCAAAAATAGTTAAAAGAAATAAACAAAAATGTAGGTATGAGAAATTACTATCATTTTGGTGCGTTTTCAGCTGTCGCGGTCCAAGGAATTTGAAAGCTTTGCCGTGCACGTCTATATAGCATAAAACGTACCACAAATAAGAGTCATTACTAAATGAAAAAAGAAAGAAAGTCATGTGATAATGATTTTAAGTTGTTTATCATTCAACATTGCCCTGACACTTTCTTCAGACACAGTATCTTAAAACATGCTTTGAATATTGGAAGCTAGAGTCTGCGTCCAAGAAACAATTGAGTAATTGACTTAAATTACTAACATCATGAAAAAGTGTTTTTAAGAAAAATGTCTAGAAATTTCTTAATTTAGCTACAAAATTTTACTCTCGTTTAAGGCAGTTCATTTCTGAATCCGCGTGAGAGCATTTATGAAAATGAGTCCGCGTGGGAGCATTTTCTTCTTTTTTTATAGTCAATCATTTTACGAAAATCTGCATTCGGAGCACAAAACAAGCCAAACTAAAGCAGTGAATTATCTAAACATCAATCGGTTTTGCTTTTGTTAGATGAACAATGCTTCACAACAAAGTTTCTATCATATTAACGGTGTTTATTTTCACCAGTGTCCGCCTGGGAGCATCCAGAAATTTTTCTTTCACCTGTTTTTAGGCCTAAACTAGAGTTTTACATTTTAAACATTCTTTACGTATATATAAAGCACACCAGACAATCTTCGGTGCACAACATGATTTTTGTAACTCTACAGATTTCTTGTCGAAAAAGACTATCTTACCTTTCTAGCGACGGATTGTTGACAAAAAACGTCCCGTATGGGAGCAGATGACGTAGTATCCCACTATTTGATTCACTTTGACTTGAACAAATAGTGGTCCCTCAGAGATCAAGATCACACGTAGAACGAAAATGACAAGAATAAGCCAATGATTTTGAAAGGACATGCATTTTTTGGAATGTAGTACAAGATTACACTTAAAACGAGAAATTTCAAGAAAGTCAATAACAGACTTTAACCGAACTTTTCTCAGCACATAACAGTACCTTGTATTTATCTAGAAATTGATCTATCATATTCATTTAGACATTTTAATACATCCATTTTACAATGTTAATTAGATCATGTATAAATTCACTTACCCTTGATTATTATGTATGCCTATATGAGGTTGTTTGATAAGTTTGCGGACTAAGGCGCTGGTATTATTATTTTACGTCAAAATTCAATCAAACTTTCCGGATATAATATTACTTGTTCACCAAAAAAGAGTTTTTGCATTTTTAAAACAGTTTCAACTTTAAAATTGTATTTTTCTTTAACAATAATGCTACCTTGGTAACGCTATACGGAGCACTCCGTAAATCGGACATAAGTCAGTATATAAGCTTGTCAATCAAAGCACCCAAACGTCATATTATCACGGGAATTGGTAACTTCAACGTCATTTTCTGTAAATTTCAACGACATATCCTGTTTACATCCGCCGTTAAAGCAATTATTTCTTTCTGACATAGAAAACCATAACGTCAACTTTAGACTTTGAAACTAGTGCGACTATTAAGTTTTGCGTTAACCTGGCCCACACACAAAAAGAAACATTCAAATTGCTACAGAAAACACAATCAACTCGATGCTGTAGAAGTATTGTTTTAAAATGGCATGAAAGATTCGCAATGGACGCCAGAGTTTGGACGACGACGTTAGATCGGACAGACCTAGATCGATATCGACACCGGTACAGCAGAAAATTGAGGAAATTCTTGACGATCGCCGCGTGACAGTAAGAGGTTTAGGGATGATCTGAAAATGAGAAAGTGCAGTGCCCAGTGGGTATTACGCCTTTTAACAGCAAATGACAAGTCCCGTAGAGTAGCTGCATAAAAGGTGTTTCTTCGGCGATACAGATAGGAAGGGGAGGATTTCCTGAACAGAATAGTGTCTACCGATGAGACGTGGATATGGAATTACGATCCCGAGTAGCAGTCTTCCACATGGAAAAAAAACAGACGAACAGAATCTGAGGATAGCGAGGGTTTCAAAATCTTGCGGGAACCACGTTCGTGTTTTTGACTGACAGGCATGGAATGATCTTACAGCACCGGGTACCAGAGGGCCAGACTGTCAATGCAGACTATTATTCAAAGGTAATTATTATTATTATTTTAGTATTATTTTACCTATAGTAATATTAAGTATTAAAGATAATGAAAATGTAATAATATTATTATCTATTATTTTAAAATAGAAATTAAAGTAAATTTTTCGTGAATATTAAAGGGTTATTCCAATTTCTTTTTCAGGTGTTGCGGGGTGATTTGATACAGGCGTTACACAAGATAAGGCCGGCCCTGGATTTGATATGATTATGTTATTCTACACCCGGGTCATCGGGCAAGTTCGACATCACTCGAGATCGTCCTACAGGATTTCGAGACTATAGTGCACCCGCCATATTCGCCAGATCTCGCGCCCATGGATTTCCGAATTTTTCCTGAATTGAAGCGTCAGTTGCTAGGTGTGCGATTCGAATCAGGTACTGAACTCAGTTTGAAGGTTCGTTCCATTGTATCATCTTTTCCTGATTGCTGGTATGCTTCCATTTATGATCAGTGGATTCGTCTTCACGAGAAATGCGTTGCTCGGTCAAGTGACTATGTGAGAAGTGAACGGACGTTTATTTTCTGACGTTGACGTTCATTGATACTTACGACGCCGTGCTCCTTGGAATATATATGTACCTTTAATTCTATACTGTTATGTGCATAGTTATATTGCTAATTTACAGTGTTTTATGTATCATCTTTGTATTGAGTCAAGGAACCAGCACATATAAATTTTATCTATGTATTTTGTCATCTTCCTTCATAATACACCTTGCCCGCGAAAAAATCAAACAACCCTCGTATTTCCTGTGTCTCAAATATAGATATACTAACTCTGAAAAGCATTTCTTAGCCAGAGTTAAAAAATTAAATCTCATGGAGTACTCACGTATCACTTTTTTGCATAAATAGCATTTAGTCAATGCTTAAATTTCTGAAATTTAAACTTGGTTTTCATCCTCTTAGTGGCGTTTCTTATTTTAGTTTTAAGAGGTTCTGCGGATTAGTTCATATCATGCTGTTTCAGTGGTACGGTATCGACTCGAAGGATTTGTTGTCTACGGGTATGATGACAGTGAGACATGTCCAGACGATGGGTACTGTGAGATCTACAAAGACAGCAACAATGATTACCTTAAGGAAAAAATCAACATACCAGTAGATGGACTAAAGGCCTTTTCCAATATAACCATTAAATTACCGAAGGATAGAATTCATTCACATCACAACGAAAAATCCTACCTAAGTCTGTGTGAAGTGAAAATTTATGCAGGTATTATTGATTTATGATATTTCCTTAAAAATCATTTACAAAATAATTATTTTTACACATGTCAGTTTACTAGGCTGTCTAAATATTAAGGGCGAATTCTTTTATGACTATGTTTAAGATAACGATACAACGATTTTCAGCAATTATTAACAAATAATGACTTTTCACGTCTGATTCTGAAGGGAATTTTTTTGTTATAGATTTGTCATAAAATCGTCATTATGTCTAATATCAGACTTGCATTGCTTTACCTTAATCGTAACTTTCATTTTCTTTCATATGTGCTCAATATAAATATAGGAATCACGAAGTAAATTTGTATCCAAGCAGAGGTGTCTCATAGGCACAATCTATACAGGGGTGACGCTTTAATATTTTATTTATATCTATTTGCGAAAAGGGAAAGCACATATGGAGTCTTACAATGTAAAGGAAACATGAAATATGAATCGTTCTCCATAAGAACTTTTTTGGAAATAATTTACAAACAACAACATTTTGTGAAGTGAGAAGTGTAAAAGTGAGAGTGGTAGAACATCCAATCTAAAGTACCTGGTTCGATTCCCACTTGGGGGTCAATGTCTCAAGTGACTGTCCACAGTCCACACTTTTTACGTACTGGAAGAAGTCACCAAGTAGTGATTTAAAAAAAAGGAAATTTGTTTCGGTCGCCTTAAAATTTATTTGCATTAAATACATTTCCTAAAATTGTTAGATAAATAAAATCTCGTAAACGTAGTTATTCGAAAATTGAAGCAAACAGTTTTATCTATTGCTTCAGGTCCCGCATATATGAATCTTTTCTGTATAGAACTATCCAACTGACATGGAACCTTTTACTTACACAAATACAGCCTCTGTTTTAAGTGGAATGGTTAACACAGAAATCCTTCTTGAAAAGCTTAAATTATTTTGTCTTAAGATCAATTATTGTTAAATATACATACATTTTACATCTGAAGCATGAAGTGCAACCAAAACATTACTTTTCGAATAAACAAATTGATTTAAAATATGGCTCACTCCGATAGTAAAAAGGCATTCGCTAAAATAAAATTTCGTAGAGAATGAGGCAACATAGTACTTACTCTATATGTCAGGGGTTACTTCTTGGGTATGTCCATTTAGACAGAATGAAAAAAATATATATTTTAAGTCTATAGAATTTTATGATTTAGACGTATGTTGATTCTCTTTTAGCGGTTCCAATGTGTAAGGAGGTTACCGTTAAAGATGGAAATGTATTGGTAGAGAAAGGAACTGGTATTATAGTAAATAACAGCTACACAGCTGGAACAATACTTCAAATATATTGCGATGACGGATTTATCTTGAAGGGATATAGCACAATCCAATGTATACAAGGAAATTTCAACACAACTCCAGCTAAGTGCACAGGTACTTTGTCAGGTTTAAACGTCCGTTTGTATATATAAATATGAAACTAGTCATGCTTTAGCAAGTGTCAGTGAATGAATTCTTAAGTTTTACGGAACAATTCAAACTGCATAAATACCTATGTATCATGTGTAAATTTAGCAAATAGATAAAAATGTACGAAGTGTTGTTCATTAATGAACGTCCGTACCAGAAAGATGCAATGCATCTTAGAACACACAATCTAGAGTGGGATTCGAAATTCTAGTTTGTCAGTTTACCCTTTGAAACAGGAATATAAAAAGCATCTAGCTAGATCAGCTGCACAGTAATAATTAAATTGAACATTGAATTCACTACTGTAGGAAAACAGTTCAGGGATCGATCGTTACTGTTTGTAAGTCATGATAATGCATGGAATACTTATGGTAAAGCAGTGTAATTCTGTTAAATTGAATAGTAATATTATGGGAAAAGCTTTTTTACAAAGAATTTTTTACCAAACGTGTATTTGGAGAATTATTCGAAAAAATAATGCCGTCACGAGATAATGACATCACAAGAGCATAGGCTACGTATTGCACAGAAGTCGCTGCTGTGACAGGTGTCAGACAGTATCACGGATCGGGGAATACAAACCTTTTAAATGTTATTATAACCTATATATCCTCAAGATGTATACTACTCAAAATTTGGTAGGGATCAATTATATGAATGTGTATATTTACTACATAAGGTTGAAAGGTTACATTTTTTGTTGTGATTCTGAAAATATGTTCATATGACAACAGTTTGTTACAAAAAAATGAGTAAGTCTTTAAACCGTTGAAGCGTGACAGAGGCTGAGCCGTGGGAGGGGCACGAATTTGGGATAACACAGACAGGAGATGAAGTGGAACTAGATTACTGCTCTGCATTGCCTTCTCATGCTGTTAATGAGTCTCCGGATGCTTTGTTGTGGGAGTCGAGCCCACTCGTCCAGAAGGGCCGGCTGTAGCCCAGGGACAGAGGTTGGTTGGATAGAGCACGCCTGGGACATGCGAGCAGATATTGCAGTCTGCAGCATGTCCCAGGCGTGCTCTATTGGATTGAGGTCTGCTGGCCAATCCATTCTCTCTATGGCTGCCGCCTCCAGGTACTCGTCGGTGATCCTTGCCCTGTAAGTCCGGGCGTTGTCGTCCATTAAAATGAACTCAGGGCCTATAACACCAGCGTACGGACGAACGTACACATCTTAGATCTCATTGACGTATCGTACAGCCGTGGGTAGCAACACATACGGGTGCCAAACGCTCATTGGCGGATCTCCATACCCGCACTCGCCTATCAGTGAAGTCCTAACAAAATCTAGACTCGTCAGTGAACAGCACTGGGGTCCAGTCATGCAGCGTCCACCTGGCGTGATCGCGGGCCCATTGAAGACGTGCCTGGATGTGGTTTCGCGTCAATGGGATTCGGATTGCTGGCCTTCTAGCCCTCATGCAAGTTGTATGAAGACGGTTCCTGATGGTTTGAGTGGAAAGTCTTACACCAGTGGCATTCTGCAATGCATTTTGGAGGGCAGTAGCGGTAACAAAGCGCTGCCGTCGCGCTTGAACGACAATAAACCGGTCCTCACGCTTGTGAACCTCTGACGCCCTCCGCCATGCCTATGCGTGACATGCCCGTAAGTTTGAAACCGTCGCCACATCCTGGCAACGGTGCTCTGGGACACCCAAAGGACACCTGCCACGTGCCGTTGGGAACGCCCAGCCTCAAGCATCCCTAACCCTCCCCCCTATTCATCTCCTCATCGTCAATACGCCGTCTTTGCCGTAGTTTTGCCATTGCTAAGTTCGATATAAACGTTACCATGCACCAGCGAAGTCTGAATAAAACGGACGTGTACATGAAGGTACATGCCCGCGGTGCACCACTTTTCCAGGGGTATCGCTTTTCCCGTGCATCTCGAGCCATGTACAGGTAAACATTCAAAATCTGCTGGACAGGTCGGCTTTGCCATATAAATAAACTACATGTATGAGAACAAATCAGTTATCTTGAGTTATCATTAAAAAGATATTTAAGAAATAAAAAATGATCCCTATCAAATTTTGAGTAGTATATTTCGTACGGCACAACCAGCACTGAGGTGACTTTTGTTTTCAAAATTTTGACATTTATCTTTTTTTTCAAAAATAGCTCTAATTAAAAACGTGGTGAAATGAACGCTATTACGTAAAACATTTCAACGCAAATCACAAACAATATAAGTTAAGGGGTTTTAGCGGGTAAAAATGTTGATCTATTATTTACGTTTAATATTATCGTGAATTACTATTCGGCCAGAAACACAAAATATGAGCAGATATCATGGGATTTTGGGATTTTACTAAGACACCTTGTCACCCCAGTGACGTTCGTGAACAGGTAATTGCTTGTAAGATTGGACTGATCCACTGAAGGTATCTTTCAAATTATTTCTTGAAAAGATATATTGATCTGTTGTGAAATTTCGAACTTTGTAAATATTTTTACTGACAAATAGATGGTGGTACTTTGAAAAATCGATGGTCCTGCACGAAATACACCTTCAAGCTATACATCTATAAGTTTGTTTGTTTGTTTGTTTGTTTGTTGTTGTTTTTTATATTTTGTTTTGCTTATTGATACTATTACCTTATGCTTCCCTTTCCCAAAATATAAAACATTTTAAAACTCCCTTGGAATGTTCAGAATAACCGTATACATAAACTGAATGATATTTTACTAAGGTCAGGGAGTAATAACAATTTATGCCCGTGTTGTCTATTTCAGTTGCATGTAAACTCCTGCAAATAGACAATGGTGAAATGAATAATAATCAGGCGCTGTATGCGGTAAACACGAATGTATCAATTACTTGTAACGATGGCTTTAAACCAGCGCATCAGATTGTTAAATGTTCTGATGCTGGTATTTGGAGTCGATATGAAAATTGTACACGAGTTGTTTGTGCCTCTCCTAGACGTCCCGAAAATGGACATTACCTGATTAGAAACTCCTCTGTTATAGATTCGTCAGCTTATCCTTTTAGGAGTGTAATAGCAGGCAAGTGCAATGTTGGATATCGAAGCGATATCTCTGAAAAAAGAATATGTCAGTTTAATGAAAGTTGGAGCGGACATGAACTGTCTTGCAAAGAAGTGGAATGTCCTCCTCCAGAGAATATAGCGAACGGCTTATATTATCTTAAAAATGGGAGCTTATATAACTCTGAGGCTACTTTCTTCAACACTACATTAGAAGTAAAATGTAATACAGGATATCATCGAAGTAGCGGTGATAAAGAACGTGTATGCACAGCTAACGGAATATGGAGCGGCGAGGCTGTATGCACTCCAATAACTTGTGACTTTTCAGGATTAACTGGAAGAAACACATATGGTATAAACTATGTTCCTTTCATACCATATGAATTTGAAAAGTCAAATTACTCAGAAAAAGGGATTTTTATCTGTCCAAAGGGATATCAATTTAATTTTAAATTACACGCTACAGAATGTATAAAAACAGATTTTTGGAATGGAAAGAAAGGGGTTTGTGTACTAGTGGCATGTTACGAAGCGGATGGAAGAAAAAAATTGTTTTACAATATTTCTAGCAGAGAGCCTTCATCTGTGAAATTACCATACAACTCCATTGTAACAGTAAGCTGTAACGGAACACTTAATATATTAGAGTCAGAGTACGGAACAAAACGTTGTACCGAAACAGGAGTTTGGGATGAAGATAAACCTCTACGAGTATGTGGTAGGTATTTCAAACTATAATATTTAGTATATACAAAATACATAGATCTTTTAATATCTCTGTAAACATTTAATTGTTGACGATACTTTCGTTTTTTAATGATAAGTGACGTGAAATCAAGTAAGAACTAGACAATAGGCCAGTGGATATCAGTCTTATTCGTAGCTACTGCGAGTTGAAAAGTTGACATTGACTAAAAGCAGCTGAATGTATAATTATAAGATTCGAGTAAACACAATGGTAATTACCTTTTCAAATGAAATTGGTAGTTTCAGTTAACACAGAAGCCAGCACCGAAGAACACAAGGCAGTTTTAATTGGAGGAGTAGCAGCAGCAGTCGTGATACTAAGTGCAGTTGCCTCAGTTTCTTCTTTCATAATCATCTATCGCAGGTAAAGGAAGTATTCTTTTTATTTTTATAAAAATTCAAAATTTCCCAAAGACTGAAACGTACTTAATTTTCGTAGACGCTTCAAGTGTGGCTTTTTTCAACTGCTTGTTATTTAGAACGTCAAAGGACTTTTTATTTTCAGTTTTTAAACGAGGTGTAATCGAAAAGAACGAGGAAATGGCCTACAACATTTCTTATACAGAATATTTTTTTACATAAAGATCATTACAGTTTGTCAAAAACAAACTCCCGCCGGTTCAATACACAACCTCAATCGTGATTATCATTATAGAACACGTACACGAGCCCGTCACATGACATACTTACTAGCTAGCAACCTGGTCATACCATGACGGAACTCTTCTATGCTTTTAAAACGCGTTCCACAATCAGAATCCTTCAAAGTTGTAAACACCTTGTAGTGGGACTAAACTGGATCATGTTGTTTTTTTTATAGATTGTCAGATTTGATTTGATAACTTGGGCATAATATTGACCCTTGACAGTAGTACCTTTTGGTACGACATGATTCAGAATGATTACAAACATGGCAACTAAATCCCAATGTTCCCATTACCTTACCAACGGATTTATGTGTTTATTAGAAACGAGTGCTTTTACAGGTGAATGAGAAGTTGAGTGCTTCTAAACACTACTTTGTTACTTCCTTTCAGTCTCATTAAAGTGCACCCATGTTTCATCAAAAGTATCAGTTCTCTCATAAAAACTAGAACTTTCTAAAATAAAACGACCAAGAATTTTGTTGCATATTTGCACCCTCGCCCCCTTCTCGTCTTCTGTAAGAATGCGAGGTATCCATCTCGCACAAACACATGTTATTCCTGAAGTATTTATAAAACGTCCTGGACACAACCGTAGGAAGAACTAACTCTGTCTTCTAACTTGCGAGTATTAATATATCAGTCATTTTTCACGTATTGCTCAGTAGCAAAATTCATTCAGTCATAGACGTGCTAAGTCTGCTAGACTTTGGATCATTTTTGACACTCTCTATACCATCTTAAACTTCTTGCACCAAGAACTTATGGCTCTGTTCTTCAGGGCAGAATCCCCAAACAAAACAGTGGCTAAATTTCTGATGTCGGTAATAGATTTACCGAGTTTTGCATGCTATTAATCATAACATGCAGCTCGTTGATAATGTATTGTGACATTTTGAACCGCTATGCTTGTATATGACGTCATGAAAAGTTATAAAGGTTTTGTACGACTTTAGTAAAACTTGGTGATCTATTAGCATAAATATTGTAAAGGTGAAGGGAAATCTGTTCAAGATATAAAGCATTTCGACGTTCCTTCTGATCATCCCTTGTACATATGTCAAAGGTTATCGAGGTGAATGTGAAAGTAAATCAATGGGAATGTCATGCTGATAAAAGCTCTGGTAACCTACAGCAGGTAAAAATTCAAGTGACTACAATGCTATGTTTAAATCGTCTCTTATTTTACAGCAGCAATAATGCCCTTAAGTTGTTTTAAATGGAATCAAATGGGATACCTCTGACTTCTTGAAGTTATTCATTGCCAGAAGCAGTTACTGATATAAGGAAGCGAACAATCTTGTCTACAAAGACTTATTGAATGTTTTTTGTAATACCAGGAATTTCAAATTCAACAGACGCTCGCCGAACTAGAATAATAGTTTGTATGACATTTTTAGATTGTATTAGTTTGATAAAGAAGACATTGATATTCCTTTCAAAAACATTGCTTGCGTGAAGCAGTGACTCAGGAATGAAGTTAAACTTCTTGGTAAATAATGCAAAATAGAGCAGCATACTGCATTCACAACTGTTTTGTTCATGTGGCATTGTTGTCTCGTAATAATCAGAAAAAATATATCGTTATTACGAGATAATTAGTCGTTAAAACAAGATACTTAGTCGTTATAACTTTCTCGTTCTTAGATAGTTTTCATATTAACGAGAAAGTTTTTCGTAATAACGAGATGATTTCTCGTAAAAATGAAACAGTATATTCATATAACGAGATAATTTCCAGTAATGACGAAATATCAAATTGTAATAAAGAGATAATTTTCTCGTTATAAAGGGAAAAAATACCTTATTATTAGAGAATTTTTATCGTTATTACGTAATATTACGTAATTATAACGGGAACATTTTCTCGTAGTATCGCGAAAGATTTCTCTTAATAACGATCGATTTTTCTCCAAATAACGATATACTTAGTAGTTTTAACGAGCAAGTTGTCTCATAACACCGATATATATAGTTTCTCGTAAACAACAGAATTTAAGTTGTTACAACGAGATTGTAAAGAAAACCATCCGAATGAACGCTTCCCAGAAGAAGTGACTGTATTCAAGAAAATAAGATTTCTTATCCTTTTGTAACACACTTATGGGTCATGGACCGCTTTAATACAACAGAAAATGACTGTTCTTAGGCAAAGATTTAGTTCTGCTGTAGACGTAGGTTGTTCCTTAAGACAACGTTAAGTTGTAAAGATATAATATTTAAGTAATCAGTGCTTTCAATAATCAATCTGTTCCGAATACAATACAGTATTTACATTCAAATACACGTAAATGTCTTGTCTTTATTAAAAAAGTAGGCGTTTATGCATGCACGCTTACCTGAGTGAGGTATACATGTTTGTTCTACATGAAAGAACTCATTATTATTTTTTATTTGATTACAACTTTCAGATATATATAAACAATATACTGAATTAATGCATCTTTATTTTCTTTTTTATTCTCTATTTAAGAAAGAAAAAAATGCAAAATATCCCAGGAAACACCTTGACATACACGGATCTTCAGGAAAGACAAATTGAGACGGAGTATTCAGAAATAAACATCAAAGAATTTAGGAAACCCGGTTCAACAACAGGTATATTGCTTTTTAAACCATTGCGTCTTAGTGAATAAATGTTTAACAGAAGTCTACTTACCATCTTGAAAACATCTCTTATTATAAATAAATTTTAACTAACAAATTACAATTACATTAAAACGACGTGTCGCTAACAAGACTCGGGTTTCCAAGTCAAAGTCAGAAATTATTGTCCAAATATAAAACATTGCCAGTCTTCATTTGTGTTTGCTCTGTATTTCTTTTGTTCACCATTGGATTTAGAGTTGCCAAAATGATCAGCAGTGATCAGAGGCAATTTGTTCCAAACCATCCTTCGGTCTCTCCGTTTGCCAAATGACAAAGACGACTGCCCACCTAAATGTTCGTGTCCGCTCCTAGAACCCATTCGCACAGAGGGGATCTTCAATAACTTAGCGCAAATGTTCTTTATATTGAGGTCATAATTATGTTACAAACCATCCGTTTGTTAGTTCTAAACCACCCATTTTAAACAAAATGGTGAAAACATTGGTTAATGTCTGCTCTGTCTTCAAGTGAATTGTGTGATCATCTTTAAAATAATACCCTGTCTATTAATTTCTGTGGATTGAAATTTTAGTCAATGATTAAGACGGACATGTGATTTAAGTTGATATACTACTTACAACAAAGGTATTCCCACATTATCAGCGATTTGTCATTTGATTTTAAGTGCTTAAAGACAAACATTTTTGGATACACAAGTACACTTCGTGGGCAATTTCAACACAGTGACTTCTGTTCTTTATTTTCTTTATTTACAGATGGAGAATCATCTATGACAGAACCTCAGGGTCCAGTCTATTATAATACAATAACATGATCTGAACATTCCGCAGTAGAACATTTGTTCAAAGTTGTTAATATATAGTCAGTTTTAGCTGTTAATTTTCATAGAATGTCTTGCACTCTTTACAATAAACATCCTGAAAATGTCCGAACAATGACTGACTGCAGACGTTAAAGTTAGTAGTTGATACTCATTATGTCTTTGTGTGTGAACAGTTGTCCAGTTATTCAAATGCAAAGTTCACTGGTTCAAATGCCTTTATAAGTAAATGTCTCGAGTTGAATTCCGTATTTCATACTTTTGATCCAGGTACAGTCACAGAACATATACATTTTGTAAACTGAAAATCGCTGTGAAAAAAACATAAACTGTCTGTTCTGTAACATGAAAACATGCCACAGCTAGTTTTATATTCATTTAGTTAAATCTTATATTTTCCTAAAGGATGTGACAAACTATAGTGCCTATTATGAGAACTACTGTTTGTTTAAGACAACCGTAATACGATTTTCTTTGGAAATTTGTTAGTATTTGGTTATTGTCTAGCGAATCGTGATGCTTTTAATATAGCACTTTGAACTGTTAACAATGAACTGCTATCTGATTGTGTTAATTGAAGGTACACCACATAGAGAAAGTGCCGAAAACAGTTCACACGTGAGCTATATTCGTTTACAGCTTACATCGAATTATGCATTCTATAAGCTATGTACGTCAAGATGCTGCACATCTTCGTACATATCTCAATTTTGATAGGTCGAAATTAAGAATCAGTGATGTTATTATTGAACTTTACGTTTTCACAATCATCATCATCATAATCGTCGTTATCATCATCCCCAGCCGTCGCAGAAGCGACAGCAACCGATGCATGATCACCGCCACAACTACCCCCAACAACACCATCGTTATCATTACCGTCGTCGAAAGCTTTATGTATAAACCCACGACGACGATGATGATGATGTTGATGAATAAAACGATGTCGAGACTACGAGGGTGATGATGACGACGACAACAACGACGCCTATGCAAATTTTGTAAAGATTTCGAGATAAGTATATTGAGATTTATGTTTAATACTGGTCACTGGCAATGTGAGCCTTTACGTTAAGACAGCAGATCGACGGAAATTTATACAGCTTACTTAAGTCGTAATCGTTACATGCTAATGAGTACAGCTCACCGTAAACTGTATATGTTGTCAAACAACAAATATGGCTAACGCGCGAGCTGTATTCAGCGTTAGTTGTATACGGCGTAACAAGGCTACTATAATTTTATATTTTCTTTTATACCTACATTAAGGGGGCAGTGGACATATTCGAACATATTCGCCCCGGCGAAATTTCTTTATAAAACAGACTTGGTGTTTTGAAAGTATTGAAAATTATTGAGAATGTTTTGTCAGTGTAATTCTTTGTCATTTGTGTGTATGAAATGAGCAATATTTCTGGATTTGAGCACGAAACAAAACATTTGGTATTTTTGTATGTATTTGTGACTCTTCAGAAGGAGGTTTGGAAACTGAAAATGTAAACATTGACTGCTGCTGCAAAACCGGTCAGGGACTTTGATTTTATTTTGCGAAAAATCTAAACTTATGACGGCTACTTTATTGAGCATTTTTGAAGTTTTCAGTAACTGTTCTGCAGATAAATATTAACATTGAAAAAAATTGGGGCTATTTTGAATGTTGTACATCTTCATGAATTTTGGCAATATTCAACTTTTTCCACTGTGATTTTGGGTAGGTGGGGGTAATATAAATTGCTATCAGATTTTATTATCAGGAGCAATGAATGGAAACGGTTATTTTCTTAAATGTATGTTATATATCCTTGAATAATGCAAAGTGACAGGTTTGTTGCGTGTAGAATGTTTCGAAATAATTAGAATGGTGTTCACGGCCAATCGGGCCTTAGAGATCGTTCATTTTTATGTACCCTGCTTCCTTAAGTGGTTAAGACATGCCCAGTGCAAGGTAAAGTTTGTTTAGTTTTACTTAACGATGCGCGTGAATAAGAGTTTAGCTCTCCAACTAAAGTGTTTAAATATATTGTTGTTAATAAAGTCGATTTCGGAGAATCTGGTTAATTATTTTACCAAATCCTTTTTTTCTTTACCTCTTTGAACAATAAGCATCAGTGTGGTTTGGAATTTCTTGTGGAAAATGATCATTGATGAGGAGGTTATTAGAAGTTAACGTTGTGATATAAAATTGCCGGTTATACTGTCGATTTATTTTTCCGAAATTGTTGCTCTTTTTTTAAGTTTAAGAAATATAAGTAATGTTTATTTTATATAATAACTTACATTTATAGATATGCCATAAAAACCAAATTAATCAATTCGGTTGAAACTTTAAGCTGATTTTCAAGTCTTGCTATACAAAGAACGGAGCAATCCTTATTTTATTATTCTTTAAAGTGCATGATTTACTCTAATAAAAAATAAAGACATAAATACGTTTTCTGCGTTCTGCACCACATTAACAAAATAGAAAAAAACAGCTGGTACAATCTAGAACAGTAGTCTCTATTTCACCTGCCCAGAAACTAAAAGTTCATTCATGGCAGAATTCTGGTTCCTGTGCATCAAGAATGACAAATATTTTTGTCTTGAACAACCAAGTCCAGAGCTCTGAAGGTATGTACGTAGCATTGTCTAGTAGATCCCTACTAAGTTTAGATTATGTTTCTGGCGTCAGTACTGGCACCACGCAAGGATAATGTTGTATGAAACCATACAGCTAAGGGTTCTTAAAGTTTTCATTAAACTGTGTCTAGTGAACATCTTTTAATATTTTTCAAACTTACTCCTCAGTAATGTTTGGCTTCGACCCGGAGATCAGTACCAATAAAAACTATTCTTTAAGAAACTTCAAGGCTGCGAATTCTGGAATTTGATGTGCATCATTATCTTGGAGACCTCTATCAAGTTTGTTTATATATGCCCCGAAGGTTAGATGTTTCATAAAAAGTATCATTTATTGTCGCTCGCTTTTTTATTACACAATTCATGGCTTTTCAAACGTTGCAAAGATTGTACTTGACGCTCTTCCGGTCAACCGAACGTTGGAAATGCTTTCAAAAATATGGAAGCAGGCTTGATCAATAACGATGTTGATGTGAATTGTTAGAAATTCTGCGAGATAATAAATCGAACCAAAAGTCGTGACACAATCATATTCTCTTCAGGTTTAAACATTCTCTTTGACTCGGACAGTATCTTCTTGTCTTTTCCTATGTAGGTGTCACTGGCTAAAAGCACACGCCGCCAACATTAGACCACACATGTTTACGTCTACTGGCCACAGGGTTAAAGATAGGTTTGAACGAGTTAGCTATGACGGAGTAGATAGATAATTTTGCTACTCTTTTTTTAGTCCAATACTCTTTCTTTCATTTGCACTTCCCTTCTTTTATGTCGTTCCCACGACTTAGTTACTCATCACAACGACATACTAAGTCGTTTCCTCCAGTTACTATCTCTAAGGAACGAGACAGAAAAAGAGAAGTTAAGAAAAAGAGAATTAAAAAACAGTACTGCATGTCACCTCTATGCCACCGTTGAATTTGTAACCGTATTATACTTCTTGAGTGAACTCTGGTAAAATTCCATTGCGTTACGCTCTGCTACACTGGTCAGCATTTCTTATACACTGTAGATTTCCCGCCAATGCTCAGTCCTTTTATTAAAGTTGCATTGAAAACACACTTGTGTTCTTAGCTTCTTTATATATCCACATTTGTGGTACAGGTACCAAACATATGAATATTTTTGGAATACGAATATTACTGGAACAATATTCAAATCACAAATATATAACATGGTGTCAGAAGTAAAAAGAAAAAAAAACAACGGATAATTATCTCTCAGGATTAAAAGTGTCTTAGGAACAATGGAAGGCATACCGTCGCCACAAATCAATTGGAACAGCACAAATTTGCCCGACGAATGGCAGAAATTTGAAACACACGCAAAACTTATCTTTAATGGTCCACTTAGCGAAAAAACAGAGGAACAGAAGGTAAACTATTTACTTATCTAGGTAGGGGACAGAGGTAGAGAAGTGCGCCAGACATGGAGGGACATCGGCGCAGAGGATGAGAAAAAGCTAGAGACATATTATACACGTTTCAAGAGCTATGTCCAACCAAAATTAAATCCCATATTTGCGCGATACAATTTCTACAACGAGACACAGGGCTCAGACAACTTTGACACTTTCCTTACAAGACTAAGAATAAGAGTCAGGGACTGCCAATTTGACAAACCGGAAGAGATGATTAGAGACAGAATCGTTTTCGGTACTAATAGTTCCAAAGCCAGGGAGAAACTAATAAACGAGGGTGACAAATTGACACTTGACAAAACCATTCAGATAATGCAAAACATGGAATATTGTCAGGAACAGTTGCGAACAATTGGCAAAGAAAATGTGGATGCCGTCAAATTCAAACAAAACGCCCAAGTCACCGCCATCCGCAACAACAACAGCAACGACAGGCCGATCGACAGAAATCGGTAGCAGGAAACAACAAAGAGGGAAACTGCACAAATTGCGGACGAAGAAAACACGCAGAGAACCAGAACTGTCCAGCGAGAAACGCGACATGTCATTACTGTGGGAAAATGAATCATTTCGCCAGTGTGTGCAGATCAAGAAACAGAAGTGTTCACAACATTAGTTCTGGAAATGGATTAAGAGCCAGTGTTTCAGATACTGAGGAAAATCAGGAATTTTTCATTGATACGGTAAATTTTTCTTCACCTACTGAACGTGCCTTTGTACTTATAAACGTCGGCCCCTCCCACACCCCAGTCAAATTTAAATTAGACACAGGTAGTGCCGTGGATATTCTCCCCTTAAGCCAGCTAGAAAAACTAAACATCAAGCACCCTGTCGAGGCCCCCGATAGTCATTTGACCTCTTACACTGGAAACAGGTTACCTGTCTGTGGCATGCTTAACCTGCACATGAGTTACAAAGATTAGAGCTGTCTATCAAATTGCTACATAGTAGAGAGTAATACCGTTCCGCTCCTGAGTTTACAAACATCAGTTAATCTCAGCCTGATTCAGCTGACCTACTCTGTATAAACTTCTACATCACTCGATAAACAAAAGGTTATGTCAGAGTATGGAGATTTATTTAAATGTGTAGGGGTAATACCGGGGGAGAGCAAATTACACATTAGGCCAGACGCAATTCCTGTGGTCAACCCACCACGCAGGATCCCAGAAGCATTGAGAGATAGATTTAAGGCCGAACTCCAGCGTATGGAAAAAGAGGGCATAATCATGAAAGTAACAGAACCTACGGATTTTGTTAATTCCCTCGTAGTAGTAGAGAAGAAAACGGGAAAGTTAAGGTTATGCACTGATCCTATAAACCTTAATGACGCCATAAAAAGGCCCCATTACCCTATGCGCACTATCGAAGACGTAACGTCACGCCTGACAGACGCAAAGTACTTTAGTATACTTGACATCACTCACGCTTACTGGAGTGTGAAACTTGACGAAAAGTCATCACTTTTGACAACGTTTAGCACGGTATTTGGCAGGTACCGCTGGTTAAGACTGCCATACGGCATCTCTGCATCAAGTATTATCTTTATGCAGAAAATTGACGAAATTTTTGAGGGACTTGACGGACTAACAGCCGTTGTCGACGACATTTTGATATATGGAAGATCTCGCGAGGAGCACGACGCAAACCTACGCAAGACCCTTGACAGAGCAAAATCAGTTGGCATTAAGTTCAACTCAGACAAATGTGTCATAGGTGTCAATGAAGTGCCTTTCTTTGGTCACCTGATCACATTGACTGGACTGAAACCTGACCCTTCAAAAATCGAGGCAATAGTAAACCTGGAAGCACCAAAGACAAGACAAGACTTAGAAAATGTTCTTGGAAAGGCCAACTATTTGAAGAAATTCGCGCCAAACCTGGCCGAGGTCACTAGTCCCATGAGAGCATTGCTAAAAAAAGACGTAGAATTCATGTGGGATGCAACGCAGTCACAGGCATTTGACAAAATGAAGGAAATAGTGACGAGCAGTCCTGTGCTGGCTTACTTTGATTCCAAAAAGCCAGTGACACTTGAATGCGACAGTTCCAAATATGGATGCGGGGCCGCCATTTTCCAAGATGGTCGCCCGGTGGCATTCGCTTCCAAGACATTGACTGACACAGAGTCCCGCTATGCGAACATAGAACGAAAATTGAACACAATAGTATTTGCATGTACACGATTTCATCAATATGTGTATGGCAGAACTGTAACCGTACACAGTGACAATAAGCCTTTAAGCGCAATCATGTAGAAAAATCTATGCGCATGTCCTCCTAGGTTACAAAGGATGCGATTGGCACTGAGCAAATATGAACTTAACGTCAAATTTGTACCAGGTAAACAAATACCTGTAAGCGACTTGCTCTCAAGACAGCCTCTCAAAGAGAAATTCAATAACAAAGACTTTGACCTACATGTACACACTGTGCTCAAAGGTTTACACATTACTGACCACAGACTTGAGTCACTGAAACATGATACGAAGAACGACACAAACATGAATATTTTGAAGCAGACGATCATTGACGGATGGCCAATGTCCCGCGCAGAATGTAATCCTGCGATAGTGGAATTTTTCAATCACAGAGATGAGCTCTCTGTAGCAGAAGACCTGATATTCAGAGGTCAAACAATTGTAATTCCCGCCCCTTCAAGACAGCAACTATTAGAGTCAGTTCATCAAGGTCACATGGGTGTGGAAAAAACTATACGAACGGCCAAAGACGCAATATTCTGGCCTGGCATGGGGAAGCAAATAACTGATTACGTTTCCCAGTGTGCTGTATGTCAAAAACATAGGTATTCAAACACTAAAGAACCATTGATGTCACATGACGTACCTGACAGACCATGGCAAAACATTGCCACTGACCTATTCTCATTTGACAACAAAGACTATCTTGTCACTGTAGACTATTACAGTCGGTACTTTGAGGTAGACGCTCTCCCGAATACCCAGAGTATCACTGTAATAAGGAAACTTAAAGTCCATATGGCAAGATACGGCATATGCGATAAACTTGTTACAGACAATGGTCCGCCATTCTCCGCAGAAATTTTCTCGGATTTTGCGAAAGAATGGGGGTTTACACACAATACATCAAGCCCCTTGCATCCCATCAGTAATGGTCTCGCCGAGAAAACAGTATCCATTGTTAAAAGAATATTTAAAAAAGCCATAGAGACCCCTATTTGTCCATCCTAGAATACAGAAACACACCCCTCGAAGTTGGGTTTTCCCCAAGTCAACTACTAATGGGTAGGAGAACAAAATCAATTCTGCCGGTCACCAATGCCCAACTGAAGCCCCAAAACATCGACCTGAAAATCATAAAAGAAAAGACGCAAAATATCAAACAAAAGCAAAAATCTTGCTATGATAAAACTGTCCGAAAACTTTCCCCTCTACAATTAAATACGTATGTACGGCTTCAGGTCAACAGAAACTGGGAACCAGCCAAAGTCATCAAAATACACAATGACCGTTCTTACACAGTGCAAACTAAACAAGGTGGTATCTACCGCAGAAACAGGGTCAAGCTGAACAAAACAAAGGAAAATTTTCCAGAAATTCAAGAATTTGCGCCAAAAATCCTGGAAGACCCTTGTCCTAACAGCCCCTTATTGTGTCCAAACGAAAGGAATTTTTCAGAACAGAATAATCTTGACCAAACCATGACCCCCGAATGCAGTGTTATGCCCCGCCAAAATAACCCTTATATAACACGTTCAGGCAGGGAGGTAAAACGGAACGAAATACTTCAATGAAAACTGGATAAACAAATAAGTCAACGTTGTATGCAGAGAACATTCAGAGACACTAATAAAAATAAAACGCAGCAGCTGAATTTTATTCATATTTTACTTAGACTTATGCTTATACTTGAAAAAGAAAAAAAAACATCTATATATTAAACACATCATATATGTTTCGTTAATATTTAAACGTATGTTTGTTTAGTAATGAAATATTCATATTTTACCAATGAAATGTTATTTCAATCATCATTATTTGAAACAATGAATTTATAGATGCTGTTTAAAAGACTCAAATTTCAAGCAGAGGGAAATGTAACCGTATTATACTTCTTGAGTGAACTCTGGTAAAATTCCATTGCGTTACGCTCTGCTACACTGGTCAGCATTTCTTATACACTGTAGATTTCCCGCCAATGCTCAGTCCTTTTATTAAAGTTGCATTGAAAACACACTTGTGTTCTTAGCTTCTTTATATCCCCACATTTGTGGTACAGGGACCAAACATATGAATATTATTGGAATACAAATATTACTGGAACAATATTCCAATCACAAATATATTACAGAATTCACCTGTTAAACGCCTTTCCGACTTCTTCAGCACTTCATGATTTTATCTTTTTAAAATTAAAAACCAAATATGTAAAACTGTTTTCTTTTTCCGAACATTATATTATATTATATTTGTATACAAATTCTTTAAAGGATTTCTTGTCAGAAGCTGTTGTATGCTTCTTTAACAAGTAAAAGGTAGGTTTTAATAGCTATGATTTTAATGCTTTCAGTTGTAATTCATTTAACCAACTGTATGATCACCAGTTGAGAGCAGCTATCAAATAAAAAGTAAGCCGTGTTAATCAGTTAGTGTTTTTTTATGACAGATTAGGTTAAGACATAAAAGAACCCATTTTTAGGGTTGAGACTTCTGCAGTTTAATTTGAAGCATTCCTTAGTGGACAGTTGTTAGTATTGTTCAAAATATTCCATTGTTAAGTTCTTTCTTTTCTTTCATTTTGAATAGTCACATGCACTTGATCTTTTAGCACTTATACTCGTGTGAGCGCTTTACTGCCATTATTGCCCACTTGTCTAGTATCTTTGCCAAACGCAGAAAAATAAATCTGCTTTCTTCAAAAACAGTCTTTTAAATGTAAACATGTTATAAATAATCGTGGGTAACTTTTGAATGATACTATTCAGGATGTAGGGTCATTAGTCCGTCAACAGATTACAAATATGAAGTGCAATATCAAAACATCAAAATATAAAAGCACAGCAGCCCACAATGCTATAAGTGTAGCATACATAAACAATGGTGTTACATGCTAGTCCTTTGTTCTCACAGATCATTTACTGCAGAGATTAAACAAAGGTAAAATGAGTGCAAATGGCCCTAAATGATTTCACTATTAGCACTTTTTTTTAATTGAGCATTTTAAGAGAAAAAACATAAATTATACGAAAGGATTTTGATGATACAATATGTATGCGTTACTAAATTCAATTTTTCATTGGGTTAATTCTTTTCGCTACAGGAATGAAAATTGTACTAGTCATGTACGGTATGTATCCTACAGAATGTCTTAAAAAATTTATGCTAGGTTAATGAATATTGGATTTGTGATAAAGATCATAAATTTCCTGCATCAATATTTTCAAGATATGCAGAACAGATAAAAAACTTCCTAAAATTGATGGACAGACAGACAGACTTTAAAATGCACAGGCAGACAGACAGATGAACAAACATTGGCATAATAAAATAAGCCCATACAAGGATATAAATGTTGCACACAAAAAAATGTTAATATTAATAAGGGATTAAAAAATTCTAAATAGGAAATAACACATTTTAGTTCATTTGCATTAAGTCTGTTATGGATGTTTCTGATAATCTCACTCACAAACTGTTGGGCAGATCTAGAGAATAGCTGATTTCATTACATATTGTCTTGTTAAAGCAGCTGCCATATATACATGTAACTGTGCTTTCTCCACCAATCAGATAATGCTTCATTCCAAGACATGTCCTATTAAAATTAAATTCTATGTTATGCTACTATTTAACTGTACTTCCCAGTCTATTATTCGATCTATAAGTAAGATAAGAATATGAAAGATTCTTCCTAAAATTTTCATGTAATTTAAAGTTTAAAACATTTGAATAAGTTGCCGTGCATTATTGCCAGATTTCAACATTAGGTATATAATAAATGAAATTAGATAATATATTTATTTTATTTCAGTTAATAAACAGGCTATAAATGAAGGTGCTTCTTATAGATACTTATAAAAGTCTGAAATGACTATGGTCTTTATGTTACAAAGACCATAGTTACTTCAGATTTTTAAAGGAGTAATTCATAATTAGACACGCTTTCAAAAGTAAATGAAGATTTCAACAAAATTGAAGACTGGTGATATAAACAAATTTTCATATTTTATGACAAAGACCCAAACCTTTTGGAGTTCCAAACTGAACTAAGATTTTTCTCTTGCTCACACCTAGTAGACAGC
This sequence comes from Cyclina sinensis, assembly GCA_012932295.1. Classification (NCBI taxonomy): domain Eukaryota; kingdom Metazoa; phylum Mollusca; class Bivalvia; order Venerida; family Veneridae; genus Cyclina; species Cyclina sinensis. The sequence goes on along the minus strand of JAAONU010000012.1, from coordinate 11,603,274 downwards.
CTTCTTGGCCAACACTTAAGTTGAAATAAGTACCTTTGTATAAAGAAATTTGTTTGAGCATCTACTATCATACTATAAAACATATTCTATCAAAAGGCACTTTGCACTGGCAAACATAAGATGCCAAATAGTGAGCAAATATAGTAGTTATTTTTCTTTATTAAGAGATCATAATTCAAGTTAAATCTTACACATGATAACACACCTTCTGTCAAAACTGAGTAAAACTGATTAAGAATTGTAGATGATAAAATTTTAAAGTATTAGATACAAATATGTGTAGATAGCAGATATTTCCTTGTCCTTACCAGGGATGGGTTACTTGTACTTGTACTCAAGTACTATAAGTAATTTGTTTTTTCTTGAAATACACTATTTCTCAACAATCTTAATGACACCAAAGGTCCTTTCAAACTGGTTAAAGCAAGTTCAGCAAGTGTGAAAAATTGCTGTAGGCATGTTCTTATTGTCTTGTGTAGAGGAGAAACAGGTCATTAAAGTGGCTATTATGATATAATTACCTATAACACTAACAGTTTAATCTAATGTGGTCAGTATGCATGACAATCAAGGGTTCAGTTATTGTTGTGGTGAGTGGTTAATGAACAAAATTTGACTTTTATCAAGCTTCCTCTTTTGCAGTTGAAAGACTCTTTAGTATTATGGGGAAATTATTCTGCCCTGACAGATGCATTCTAAGCATATTAAATTTTGGTCACATGTATGTTTGCCATGGTATTAAGCATGTGCTTGTAAAGTAATATAAGAGTTATGGATCTTATGAAGTACCTATTGTTTACTTATAAGTACCATGAGTACTACTCAAGTACCATTTAAAAATGTATTTGTACTTGCTGAGTAAGTCCTCAGTCATCAAGTACTTGAGTGGTACTTAAGTACTGATTCTCAGTACTTGACCCATCCCTGGTCATTACTGTCACAAAAATGATAAAGACATTATATATAAAATTATTTCTAAAAAGGAATGAGTTCTTAACGTTGGCAGTTTCCTCACAACAGTTACAACAAAGTACCTTATACTTTGAAACATTGAATTCCATATAAAAAGTGTCAGGTTTGATACATAAGCTTAGTACATTCTCCACTGTGCTGCATTAGAATGAGATAACACCAGATCTGAGTTTGAATTGAAACAGTGCACAGTCACCTGTAAAGTACTTAGCAACATACACATTTATGGTTCTTTATGCAGAAAATGTTCAAACCTTTAATATTGAACATGTTTACTTGGAAACTCACAATCTTGCTTTCAGATGTCCCAAGAAGCCAACATGGTTGCACTCACTTGCTAAGGCCCTGTTGCTCTGCCCCCAGTTACAGCTGATAAAAGATTTATCTACAAATATAAAAAGAAAAGTAGACAATGCCCCTGAGATATTCAGACGCTGGGGTCAGTTACAGTAACAGTATACCAGTTTAAATGTTTATGTGTATATAACTTGTGAAATAATGTCACAGTCAGTACACAGAAGAGCCATTTATTTACTGATTTGAATACAGAAATAGAGCAGAATCATTAAAAAAGCACTGGATCTGCACTTGTTATACCACAAGCCACTCTTTGTAACTACATTATGGTTATAGGGCCAATACTTTTTCTTCCTAAAATGTTGACAGTTTTGGGAAGGCAGTAAAATAAATATTGTTTATTTTCATAATCATGCTTAGTATTCAGACAATGATTTCATATAGTGGAAACATATAATTGAAACGATTTTGACTTCAATAAATATCTGCAGTGAATCAAAACTAAGAAGGAGCATAATGTTTAGTATCTTCAGTCTTGACTAGTAGGCTACATTTGTAGCATTGACAACTAAGCTGCATTTATTAACTGGTATAATATGCTACACTACAAATTGTGAAGGAGATAACTGACTAATGACTCTATACCCCTTGATTTAAGGAAAGCATGTATATAAACAGTATTAAACATACATTAAATGCTTTTTCTGAGACAGTTTTTAGGAGGGTCATTCATTGTATTATACAGAATTTTTACACTGTACAGAGCTGAGCAAAGTGTGAGAGAATCACTTCTAGTGAGGTCATATTATAAACAAGTTATAAATGAGTATTTTCTAGTGTAGAATTAAAGTAGTGATAAGCGCAACATATTTTGTGACTTATTTCACTGTAACTGGACTTTCCATATGGAAATGTATAACAATATAATGAAACAAAACAGCACACTGTTGACAGCCTGACAGGTCATCACCAGTTGCTACTGCCTTGCGAATACTACTCTCTCCTATATTTCTACTCTAGAACAATTATAATGTTCAGCTATATTTAGGTGGGAGCTTGAAAACAAATCTTGCAAATGGTCAAATTTAAAACACCATGATGAAACAAAGCAATTTGAAGGCCTTTGATTCCAAAATAAGTTTCACCTTAAGCAGTCAATATTATGGTCATGATTAAAAATGAGCAATGCATTGATATACTTAGAATACTATATTCTTGATACTGGAAGAACTTGTAGAATATAGTCTACCTTTTTCTGATTTTTAATTATCCACAAGGGCACACCTGTCCTTGACCCTCCTGAAGAGCTCCATGGCCCAATATTTTGGTTTCTTTTGAAGCCTCTGTAAACAGGAGAAGGTAAAATCTTCTGATAATCTTGATCTATTAAAAACAAATGAGGTAAACAATGCACTTTCCATGAACTGTCTGATCTTAAATGAGATAATATTCTCTCTTTAGGTAACTACCTTTTTGACCAGTTAGTATATACCCATTTTCCAAATACAAAAATTACCATGTGAATCTCATGCCGTGTATGGAATTATTCTGTATTTTATTTAAGAAAATGAAAATATGTTTTCCAGTAAAGTTACTTTATTCAGATTAATACAGATATGCTGAATAAATCAACTGAACTTTCCACTCCTCTTTAAGGTTTTTCTAATAGCTTAAAGAAAAATTGTATTTTTCAATCTCTTTCTATCATAAAAACTCATTGACTGCCATAGGCATAAATCTATCTGTACGTTAAAGTTATATAAAATTTGTCAAACAAAATATATTTAAAAGATACCTTTTAAGTTTAAAACTATACTTAATATGAAAGTGTCCGTATGCTTATGCCGATCCGCATACTGTTCCGGTAATGGCGGTATGTCAATTCGACAAGCACGGCCACAGCGTTTCTGAATTGTCAAGCACAAACAATACGAAGCAATATGTAACCCGTATCAAATGATGAAGTTCTGGTACAACTACCAAAACACGTAAAATATTTATCCAAAATTTCCTCGAATAATTATGAAATGTCGCCAAATAGGCTCCTTACTGGAGCGTCCTCAACTTGTTTACTTTTCAAATGACAGCTGCGCGTGCAACTGTTGGTGACATCACTCGCACCTGGAATTTTAGTCTGGAACAAGTTTATTATCTGTGCATTCTAGCTCTACAAAATACAGATTTTAACTCAGTCTTAATAACGCCCCCTCTCGGAACGCTGTAAATAAACAAATATTTCAAGTTGACTGACGAACAGTAATAACTGAAAAATAACGGCATAATAAAAAATCTCTAAATCATTATAGATAAAATAAAGATGGTTTTACAGAAGGTTGACATACTGCACATCCACTGGGCTGTCTTGGTTAGTTGTTAAAAACCGACACGAAGTCAAAGTTTCATTTCAAAGAAGCTGCCCACCTGGCATTTATTGCAAATCTGTCTGTCAATCATTAATAATGCCTGTGGATACCTCTTTAAATTATGTGCAAAGAATAATTTCAGTGAAATACCTTATTTTTAAACAGATCTGATAGACAGGCATTTTATTTTTTAATTTTATACCTGCTTTGTGTATAAGCAAACTACACAACATGATACAGTTAATTACAACTAGACTGTGGTAAAGTTTGGAACTTTTAAATTTGTTTGGTATGTTTTAGAATTTTCTGTGTTTAGTTTTGACAAACTGTTGTAAAGTCATTGTTATTATTCTGCCTTCCTATCTGCATGAGTGCATCTGTTGTACAGTGAGGCTGTCATTCTGCAGTTCTTATTTTTATTTGAAATATGGCCATAAGATGCATTGTGTATAACTTGCAGAATGGAAGGCATTGAGTATATTAGGTGAAGGAGGAACACGTGTACTACTGGAATGGAAACTGGGTGCAGTGTTATTACTACTGGTAATATGGGACATGAAGTATCAGCTAAAAAGGCTACTGTGGTGAAGGTTGTACTTTCAGTATGCAGATATGATGATGTTTATTCATTATGCTTCCATGGCATTGAGTTAATGAACCTTGATTTTTACAAATGTTACTAGCAAGTATTTACCAACATAAAACTTAAGTACCTTGCATGTAATATAACAATGGAGACGATTTTCAACAGTAATTTCCCCTTCATGGATTTTTTGGTAAAGCTTATTTGACAAGTTGGGATGTTTTTCTGTTACTACAAATGCTAGTAGTATGAAACGTCAAAAAAATAAGTAAATAAGTAACTATATGTATGTTAAATTAAAGTGTTCGCTAATATTTACAAATTGCTGTGGAACTTTAAACAAAACAAAATACAATTTTCTTTATATTTTCAGATGGAAGTGCGGATATATATATTTGTATACAATGAGGAAGTGTTCCACCTCATTCTGGTGTTGTAACATAACAGCTCATAAAGGCATCTATGAAGAAACCTAGATGAACTGAATAAAAAAAAACATTGAACAAATAATTTACCATTTTAATGCTTTTATTTAGAGTGTGTATCTTGTGAAAGGTTTAAGCCATCGATGGAGATAATATTTTTATCCACATGTGCATGAATCATTGGCGTGTCCTTAAAAAATTGTTTCAGTACTTCCATTTTTTTAAACTGGATCTTGTGAAAGGTTTAAGCCATCGATGGAGATAATATTTTTATCCACATGTGCATGAATCAATGGCGTGTCCTTAAAAATTGTTTCAGTACTTCCATATTTTTAAACATAATATGCTTTTTCAGTTTACTTGAGCACACTGACTTGGCAAGTACTTGTTCTGACCTTGTCAATTGTTCGAATTTAGCTTGTTTCAACTCTACGTAATACAGAGTTTTTATTCCTATGATATCTCAAATGAGTGGGTTATGTTGGATCAAAAACCAAGTCCCAAACTTAGATCAAATGAAGCTAGTTACCAGTCATATTTTTACCCATTCTTTGTTATAATCAATCACTTAATTTGTTTTGATGATGTCTCAGACGAGTTTGAAATTAGGCCAAAACCTTAATTGGTCGCCAGATTAGATCAACGGAAACAATTTTGACCATTCTAGAGATCACATGTTTTTCCCATTCTTGGAAACTTGTTCACAATGTCTTTTTGATATATTGTACATGTACGTTACAGGGACAAAGTAAAAACTCATGTCAGTGGAAAAGCTAGATACACCCTAAAGGTCCAGAAAGTTTGTCTTGACGGTTTCTTTTATACTTTTAAATCTTCATGATGTGCTGTCATTGTTATGTAGGCATGAAAGATCATATAAAAATACATTGAGGGAGCATGATTGTCTTTTTGATCTCACGAAAATACATGAATTAAAAAATTGAGTCAGGTTGGATACAAATATAATATAAATAGACTTATTTTAAGTGTGAATATTGTATTTTTTTCATGTAAAACCTGTTTTCACTTCAAAGTTTGCTTAACTTGTTAATAAAACGAAAATCTGTATTTGTTTAACGAGAACAGACAATTTGTTTTGTGTCTATTCATTTAACCATCTTTGAACATTACAACCCCTGTTGATCTGTTATTGTTTATGAGAATATGTATAGTGAGACAAGCGTACAAAGTATCTATCCTATACAATGTATAGTGAGACAAGCGTACAAGGTATCTATTTTAGACACAGGAGCTGATGCAGTGCATCCACTGCTCTGGCCTATGATCTCTATAGATCGTATAATGAGGAGCTGATGCAGTGCATCAACTCCTCTGTTCCTATTATGCGGATACGCTGGTTAAAATGGGTAACAATGAATTGAGAAGTGAAATTACAGCTTGTACCTTCCATTCTACATTTAATGACCTATTCTAGATTTAAATAATAATGTGTTATATACATTCCGCTTTCAGTTAAAACAACGTTGCATGTGACAACGCTTTCACAAGTTATGTATGGAGACTTGTTTTACAAAAGCATCTGTGTACACTTTTCACTTCTGACGGAAATGTTAATGAATGAATTTATATATGCACTCATTCATTTTACTTAATATTTTATTGTCAGCTATTTCGTGCATTTGGTGTAACTGAAGTCCATCGGAGCAGAAGCAAATAAAAATAAAATGTATATGTGTTACAAACTGCAATAGGCAACAGAACTTAATATAAGCAACTAAATTCAACAACCTTGTTTAACACATTTTATAGCGATACTTTTCTATTGGGTGAAAATTTGTACTTTTAATGTCTCTTTATCATAAAAACAACAGCAATGACAACAACAGAAAGGGCGCTCAGAGTATGTTTAACGACAAACGGTGTTTAACAACAGAAAGGGCGCTCAGAGTATGTTTAACGACAAACGGTGTTTAACAACAGAAAGGGCGCTCAGAGTATGTTTAACGACAAACGGTGTTTAACAACAGAAAGGGCGCTCGGAGTATGTTTAACGACAAACGGTGTTTAACAACAGAAAGGGCGCTCAGAGTATGTTTAACGACAAACGGTGTTTAACAACAGAAAGGGCGCTCGGAGTATGTTTTACGACAAACGGTGTTTAACAACAGAAAGGGCGCTCGGAGTATGTTTTACGACAAACGGTGTTTAACAACAGAAAGGGCGCTCGGAGTATGTTTAACGACAAACGGTGTTTAACAACAGAAAGGGCGCTCGGAGTATGTTTTACGACAAACGGTGTTTAACAACAGAAAGGGCGCTCGGAGTATGTTTTACGACAAACGGTGTTTAACAAGCAATATATAATAATGTTTTGGCTTTTATTTGAAAGCAGCCAAGAATCGTCAATTATACTGTGTGTACGGAATTAAGCTTTCAGCCAGGCAGCCTACGTACTAAGACAGCTTAACATCTCAAAAGCTTCATAAATTTAACATAAAAAGATTTGCAAGATGCACAAAAATTTTATAAAATTACACAGCTGCCTCCCTCTATATTACAACGCATGTTTTCAATACAAGGAGAAGGGATAAAACCGACTATACGCAATAGCCTTATAATAAATATGTCATAAACGACCGTTAAATCAGTCCGATTTAAGCTGATTTCCTTATTTTGCCAGAAGGAAGTGCAGGAAAGAAAAGTACTGTGAAAAAAACCTATCCAAGAGGTCAGTAAATAAAAATTAAGACATAGATATTCTTAATACGTTTAGCACCTTTAATACAAACTAGAAGAGCTGTTGTTAATATTCGAAACTGTGGTATTTTAATATTTCACCTGTGCAGATACTACAGCACATTTGGCATGCGGAAATATAACTTTAACGGGGCTAGATGATAATGTGCTCCTTGTCTCAAAGATAACACCAGGAAGCCCTTAAGGATCTATTTACATTTTGTAACCTTTTAGACTGTCAGTAGATATGGAGTGAAAAACACGAGTGTTTATATTTCTTAATTTATTTGAGATTTTTTTTTAAAATGTTTAACAGTTTAAATCTTTCTATTTTAACTGGATAGACTTCCCTTAAAGAAGAAATAATGACCGGTAGTTTCACGGAAAAACAATGACAGTTTTAGTTTTTATCACTTAAGACAGTTATTGAGGTGAATATTTGAAAAATATAAACTGTAAATAAACGGATGCATGCAATTGTGGTAAGTTTATTTTTTTTAATCTATTTAAAGTTGTATATTCTTCTATTTGTTTGACGGGGTAGATGAACAGTTCTGTTTGCTAAAACTCAGTGATAAGAGGGGTCAGTGAACATGACTCAACGCTTCAAGATTGAATCAACGGTAATTCATAAAAACGATCATAAACATGATGCAAGAAAACCCCTCGCCACTAAGACACAGTTATTGATTTATGCTCAATAATATTACAAGCGCTGAGATATACCCAATCATTATATAACCTATAAATAGCTTTGAAATGCCTTTCTCTGATTTGCGAAGGTGTAACTTTTTGTAAAAAATTTACGGTAAATATCAGAACATATTGACCGGTTTTTTTTTCAAAGAAAAAAAAAAAGATTTCCTGGAAATCCCCCGCATCTGTTTATAATTCGGACATTTCTGGCGAAACAACTCACTTTCAGAAAATGACGAAGGCCGTTTCGGCAAATTTCTTCGAATGCGCCGCCTGACAGGATGTTCTAAATCTATCCCCTCGGTCAATATTAATCTTTTAGGTACATATCACATCATATTCACCAACTAAAATGTCCATATCTGTATAATATTGAACGATTTTAAATGACTTTATGATTGCGCTATCCATATCGACAACGATGCATATGTTCATAAATATGAAACCCTGTGATATAGAAACTAAAACGGAGTTAAAAAAACAAACAAGCAAAAAACTGTGAAGCAAAGATAAATAATGGGACGGAGATTTTTTCCGACAGGAGATGTGTTCAAAAGCACTGTGGCGAACGACCGCCTGACTTCCACGAAAAATGCATGCACACTTGTTTTTATAATAATGAATAATGTAATAAAAATAACATGATTGACCACTTTACGATATTGTGAATTTTGTTCTAAGATGCCAGTCTCTAAACACTAGATTTTTTTTCTTCCAAAAGGAAAAATAGGTCTGTATATTAATATAATTCTTTATAAGCTACGATCAGTGCCATCAAAAAGAAAGAAATTGTTCAGCTTTACTAAATATGCAATACCACTAAAGTTTGGTGATAAATTGCGTAAAATACGTGTACTTAAAGTATTTGTTTGTTTTATCGATAAGATAACACCAGGAAGTTTACATATCGTTCTTATCGCACAAAATTTATTTCACAATAATTTTGAATCTGTTCAACATAAATAACAACAAGATTTCTCTTTACACTACAACGTCTTTACTCCCATTAATGACGTATGGTTTGAATAATATTTTGATTAAAACATGTGACAGAAGATAGTCGTTCAATCAGAACATCAATATTCTGTTCTCCCGAGTCAACAAAATATATTAAAGTGTTTCTCTGAAAGAACCAGTCCGGATCATTTGCTGTTACATAACAGTCTTTTTAGCCGTTAAGATTATCCAGTGAAAAATGTTGTTAAAAAACCCCTGCTATTTACTAGATGGTACCTTAATACAATAAGTGATGACTTCTAGCCCTTTTTATATGAAACATAGCCCTTAGTATTCTTTTGTGTTTTTCTCAGTCACAGTCTATGAAATATTTTAGTTCATGGACCTCAGTACTTTTTTTAACCTGAACGCTCGTTCAATGGGCTTATACTCCCTATAATGTTACAAAAAGCCTTGTTTTCACGGTTGTTCCTTAATTTGCCACGGTTTACTTCATCAGTCCATACGAATTACAGTAGCTTACTGGATGTTAGTATGAGATACGAACCCCGTGGAATATCCAAAAATGATTTTAAGTTTAAACAAATATTTTGTATCGGCAATTTACTAGAACGGATTAAGATGACAGACCTCAGAGCATCGTTTGAACTAAATGGATAGTATTTAAATTTATCTTTGAAATACCAAATGTTCCTTATTGTATATACAGTGTGGCCTTTTTTATTCGCTCTTTGCTTATACATGGACGTTATTTACTTTGAGGGATGTTCTTTCACTTTGAATACATTTTCTGCTTCATGGCTCTAGAAGCATTCACGCAAACCTTCAAACTTTACAGAAAGTAATTTCTAAATAGGCAGGCAAACCCTGTGCATTTTAAGGTCCCTAGGTAAAAGTCATACAAACATAAATTGTATATTTCATGTGTAAAAACTGTAACCGATTTATAAATTAACATTGTAGGCACTTTGGTTTCATGAGTAAATTATCTAAAAACATTATTTTGGATTGAAAGTGTTGTTGTTACACGAATGATTGTACATGTTTAAATTTTAACGAATTGGCATCTGACTGCAAGTTTCCAGATGCAAAATCAGTAAATATCAAGAATTCATGATATTTGTCAAATTTGCACCAGTCTACCAGTTGCCAGCAACCAATTCAGTCAATACCAATAATTCATAATACTTGTCGAATTGGCATCTGGCTGCCAGTTGCCAGTTGAAGTTCAGTTAATATCATATATTCATGATATTCATTGGATTGGCATTAGGCTGCCATTTGCCAGTTGACAATTCGCGACCTTTTTTACGAATTGGCATCTGGCTGCCAGTTGCCAATTTAGTTAATATCAATAATCCATAATACTGGTTGAACTGGCACCTGGCTGATAATTGACAGTTGACGATTCGCGATCTTTGACGAATTGGCATCTGACTGCAAGTTGCCAGTTGAAATTCAGTTAATATTATATGTTTGTGATATTCGTTTGAATTGGTATTTAGCTGCCGGTTGCCAGTTGATAATTCGCAATCTTAAATGAACTGGCATCTGGCTTCCAGTTGCCAATTCAGTTAATATAAATAATTCATGATACTGGACGAATTGACATCTGGCTGCCAGTTGCCAATTGACAGTTTATAATCTTTAACAAATTGGCATCTGGCTGCCAGTTGCTAATTCAGTTAATACAAATAATTCATGAAACCGACCGAATTGGCATCTGGCTGCCAGTTAGTCATCTTTGCCAGCTGCCAATTTAGTTAATATAGATAATTCATGATAATCGAATTGAATTGGCAACTGGTAGCTTACTTCACGCACATTTTCGCGAATCATCAACGGTCAGCTGACAACCTGATGCAAATTCGGCCAGAATCATGAATAATTGATATTAACTGAATTGGCAACTGGCAGCAAGATGCCATTTCGTTAAAGATCGCGAATTGTCATCTGGCAACAGGCAGTTAGATGCCAATTCGACAAATATCATGAATAATTGATATTAACTGAATTGGCAACTGGCAGCCAGATGCCAAATCGTTAAAGATCGCGAATTGTCAACTGGCAACTAGCAGCCAGATGCCAATTTGACAAGTATCATGAATTATTGGTATTAACTGAATTGGCAAATGGCAAAAGACAGTCAGATGCCAATTCGTTAAAGATCGAGAATTGTCAACCGGCAACTGGCAGCCAAAAGCCAATTCGACAATTGTCATGAATTATTGATATTCACTGAAATGGCAACTGGTTACTGGCAGCCAGATGCCAATGCGTTAAAGATCGAGAATTGTCAACTGGCAACTTGCAGCCAGATGCCACTACGACAAATATCATGAATTATTGATATTAACTGAATTGGCAACTGGCAACTGGCAGCTAACTTCACACACAAGTTTTTGAGACTCAACCTAAAACACAGCCATACATACTTAGCTGTATACTGTATTTTATTATCTTGTGAAAACTAGCGAAAAAGTTTCTTTATAAACCACAGGATAAAAAATGAATTCAGAATAAGGGTAAGTAATATCGGTGTAAGGGTCACTATCCGCAAATCAAATTTGAAAACATTTTTGCTTGCAGTACCAGTTACCATGTGTTTGCAACTTCAGTTTGTCCTTTGTCTGTCTGTAGTTTGTACAATGGGTACCGGAATAAATACAAACGACTGGCATTATCAAGGTTAGTGTGATTAGGTTAATTTCTTCTCTATTTTTTTCGAAAACAGATAATTTCATAAATGTGAAGTATCTTTTAAACAAACCATTTGAAATGGTGTTAAATAACAAGAAACTTATATTTTCTTCCGCGCGGCTATTCCTATTTCAAGGAGAAACACAGAATTTGATATTTGGATTCTGCATTTATTCTTTTAAGTGGTTTGTTTTCAGTTAATTTGATAAATATGGTACTAACATTTTCATTTCAAATCTTTTATGTTTTTAAGGACCAAATATTGCATTTGGTAAAAATGCCTCCCAATTGCCTGGTACTTATGGGAGCTACCCAGCAAACCTTGCTGTAGATGGGAATGAAAATAGTGACCATACAAGTGGTGGCAGCTGCAGTCATACTTCCGCTAGCACAGATCAAGCTGAGGCAGAATGGACTGTTTATCTCGGCGGACTTTATCGTGTTACTGGTATTATTATATTCAACAGAAATAGTACGTGTTTCTTATTCTAAATTTTTCAAATTAATCAGTATTATCAATCCCCTGCCGCGTAGCGAGGAGGGAATTATAGGAATGGCCTTCTCTGTCAGTTTGTCCGTCTGTAACATTTTCGTGTCTGCTTCATAACTTTTAAACTCATGGAAAGTTTTTTAAAATAACTTGGCACAAATAATCAAGAAAAATCCTACCAGTTTGACATAGTTGTCAAGTTAATTTTAGGAGGAAACCCAACCAATACCACTCATTTTTGTTACGAAATAAAAAAACATGAAATATGCCATTGTACTCAAAATCTGTCTTCTCGAAAAGATTTTGCTACGTGTTATTACACATTTGGCTGATAAATGTACACAAGTCTGAATAAAAAATAATTACATCATTGAGTCATCAAAACTGAAATAAAAATGATTTGGGACTGTAAGTGCAGCGCCAGCCTATTGGAATACGAACTCAGTCCAATCAGTAGTCAATAATATCATAAATTAAATTGTTTAAAGATCAAATTTCGCAAGCATGAACTTTCCAGACATGTGACTAATCATTATAAAAACTTCATTACGAAATATACTGTAACGAACGTTTTTGGAGCATTTAGCAATATTTCTTCACGGTTATTCCATAGATTGGTCGGTGATTACGTTCTCTTAGAAAAGTTATTTATAGAATAATGTTCTAGAAAGAAAATGATTAAATATTACATGAAACATCATCAAATAAACCGTGTGATTCAGATTTATCCCAGACTTCTTATAGCTAGGATTACTGTGACGTGATCTTTGATTGCCTAGCACATCATTTTAACGATAACGTTTCAAAACTTAACTTCCTATCAACGTAATATTAAAATACTCATTGCTGTAACGAAGCTTACAAATCTGTAACGAAAGTTGTTTCTCGTCTTCAAAGTTTTGAAATTTGAATAGCTTTTTATGCCAATACTTTATTATTATCATTACAATTGTCACTTCCCTATCTGAATCTCAGCTACAAAGGTCGTTTCTAAGAATTTTCATATTTCAGTGAAATGATCATCTTATTTTGGAGTGAGAAAATGTTCTAAAATAAGTAATTGAGCAGAAAATGGCATGTTTTATAAAGTACATGTTGCTGCATTTTTTTATTCATTTGCCTTTATTTTTGGAACTTAAGGGTCATTTTGAAATAAACATTTCAAGAAGTTTTTGATAGGATCATTCTATGTTTTACCGGGAAAGTATATCGGCATATAACTGCTACTGGTTTCGCATATAGTTTTACATACCAGTTATTGAAAAACTGTTTTGACAACAAAATGCTTTTCAAAGATTTGATGTGCTGTTTTCAGTTAGGTAATAACAGGATAATGTTTTTAAATATTTTTTTCTCTTTACAACTATCACGGTGATCATCCATATCGGTACAGTCTATCGGCCGGCAACTGTCGCTCTTGGTAAAAACAAGTTTGACCGTTTGCGGCCGTAGTGGAAAATACACAATTCTGTTTGATTGAAAGGTATGAACGAATGAATCAATCGCGCAAACTTCTTGAGTTGTGAAAAGAGCCATCTGTTATGCCAGATTTTGCCTATTTCCGGTACTAAAACAACCACAATTTTGATCCGAGGAAAATAGTAGGGTGCATAATTTCCATACTGTCATCTATTCACCTATTATTATTAACCAAGCTCGTATACTTTTTGCGTCAAGAAAGGATCCATCTGTTAAAGCCATATTTTGATCGCTTCTATTACTGTAGCAACAGAATTTTGATCCAAAGGTAAAAGCAAAGTGATTGGCATACCAAAGTTCATCAGCTTCACATACGGATTTTTATGTTATCGCAAGATCCAGATTTCCGGACAGCTAGAAGGACAGACGGAAAGAAGGACAGTCAGATGGAGGGAAAACATCGGCAGGGGAATAAAAACCTTATTTAGACTTTTTGTCTCTTTGAAAGCTGTTCTGCTATTCAGCCATTCTGCAGTTTTGCTGGAGCTGTTTTGCTCTTCTGGCATTCTGCTAGAGTTGTTCTGCCATTCTGCTGTTCTGTTTGACTTGTTCTGCTATTCTGCTAACTTCACTCAGACAAACAAAAGTATATCATTAGCTGAAATTTGATGCGTTCTAGAATGCTCATATGAATAAAAATTTTCTTTTTTTTTTATTCGCCCGGCGGGACGAATTATGTTATGACCCTGGTCGTCCATCTGTCAGTTTGTCTGTCCGTCCGTTAGCAATTTCGTGTCTGCTCTGTATGTTTTGAACCGATTTAATCAAATTGACATGTTAACAATAATGAGACGATGCACTAAGCGCAGATTCCAACTTTTTCGGGTCAAGGTCACACTGAGTCATTATGATTTAATGTGTCAATTTCTTGTCAGCTCTGTTTCTCTTGAACAGATCGAAGGAGATTGAAACTACTTGGCAGAAATGTTAATCATAATAAGATGATGTACATAGCATGTACATAGCGTGTACATAGGTTCCGGCTTTCTCGATCTAGATAAAGGTCACCCTTAGTCATTATGATTTAATGTGTAAAGATTCTTGTCCACTCTGTATATCTTGAACCGATCGAAGGAGATTAAAACTACTTAGAAGAAATGTTAACCATAATATGACAAAGGGCAGGATGCAGATTCCAGGTTCCATGGATCAAGGTCAATGTCACTCTCAGTCATGATTTAATGTGTTAAATTTCTTGTCCACTCTGTATCTCTTGAACCCGATTTAAGGAAATTGAAAGTACTTGGCAGAAATGTTAACTATACTAGCATCATGTGTAAAGCGAAGGTTCTAGCTTGCTGGGATCAATGTCAAGATCACCTTTATTCATTATGATTTAATGTGTCAAATTTATGTCTCCTCTGTATCTCTTGAACCGATTTAAGGAAATGGAAAGTACTTACCAAAAAAGTTTACCATACTAAGACGCTGTACAGAGCGTATGTTCTGGCTTGTTCGGATCAATTTTATGTGGCAAGGTTTTCTAAA
The DNA here is from genome assembly GCA_012932295.1 of Cyclina sinensis. NCBI lineage: Eukaryota > Metazoa > Mollusca > Bivalvia > Venerida > Veneridae > Cyclina > Cyclina sinensis. The sequence continues at coordinate 11,588,127 of JAAONU010000012.1, read as the reverse complement.
TGAGAAATGCATTCCTATATTTCTTTTATTTAAATCGATGCACTATTGAGTAAGTTAGTTTTTTCATAATGTCATTACTTTTTTTCCCGTAGAACAATTTTATAGAACGGGCCTTGTGTTATTTGCAGATTGTACTTGTTTAACCTTGACAATGTACGGACCGTTTGGTGAAAATCGCTAACTTCAAGTTTTCATTTATTTCATGACTTTAAAGTGCAAAATGTACTATTTAAACGAGGCACTGCGACATTTACATTGGATACGTAGGACAGACCTTATTGAGTGAAGATGGCATTAGTTTCTTAAACAAATATTCCTAGGAATAAATTTTTGCTGAATTCAGCTTTCACCCGGATGTTATTTCCGGGAATCTGTGATAACGCCACAAAGGTCGTTTGGTAGTCTACGATATCCACGTTTCGTACAGGACAACAGCGGCATTGGGACTCTGAAACAGTTTAGGAGTACTTCAACTCTTATCGATTAAGTTAAGGAGACGACACGGTATAGGATCCGATTACGACTGTGTTATTAGTGATGTGTATTGCCATATGAATACCATTGGGAACTTTATGAAACAGGATGTATTAATTCAAGGGACTGCATTTCAAGGTCACTGATTTTTTTCTCAGAGTTTTACAACTCACAGAGATTCACTGTTGGTTGATCATCCTGCAACGCTGGTTGAGGTCAAGGCAACACCTAGTCATTTTTAAACACAATTTGTGAAATTTTATGTCCGCTCTTTAATTGATGGAAGGATATTTAAACTTTTTGGCAGAAAAGTTTATATGCCTGAAGGGACATATTGTGTAATGCCCCTGATTGTTCGTCCGTGTGGTTGCCTGTTCGTTAGCAATTCCTGAAAGAATTTTAATTGAAAACTGCTTGAAGCTACCAGTTATTGAAAAATATAGATGTAATACCATAACGAGATGATGGCAGACATGGGTCATGGTCAAGGATACTTACAAGCCACTTAAATTGGCATACTTATCTTGAACTGCTTGTTAAATTAACTGTGGAACCTTGGAAGCATACTATACTGACTGTAAAATCTGCTGGATTGGCTGTTAGTAAAGTTAAACATGACTAAAAAACTAACCAGTAAACAATTAACATTTTGAACCTATTTGCAGACATTGTTATAATATCGTTTTTATAAAAAAAACACATCTGATTGTGTTTATCAATTAGGAAAAGGACTTCTACCGCCATTAGTTTTCCTCGGGCCTATATTGCCTCGCTTCAGAGGAGTTCTTGTTTACCAAGTTCGAGTCCTGGTCCGATTAATTATTGTAAGCAAAAATCATTATAGTAATTCTTATCATTGTTGTTGTTTTTATTCTCAATATCTAAAGTAGCATTAGGCAAACCCGAATATCTCTTTAAGGGTAATCTTTCATAGTTTCGCCGGCTTATTTTGCAATGCTACGTTTTCTGGTCTCGAAGATGATTGACCGATATTCCTCACATACGCTTGAAAATATGATATAATTCGAAAGTTTTGGAACCTGTTGGACAAAAGAGATGCGTGTGTGCTTTTCTTTTCATCCAGATAATATTAAAAGTTCATGCAACAACTACATTTCAAAATGTCTTGACAAATGTTTGATTCAAACAAAAGTGATTTCTTACTGAAAATGTTCAAATGCATAAATTTTCAGCGGAGACATTCACGTAGAAGGACTGATTACAAGGATACTCAATTCTACTTTCCGACAGCCTTACTAAGCATAAAAATGCCTAAATTGTCAACCGTCACAATTATCTCCTCTTCATTAATTTCTAGATAACGGACGAGATGAAAGAAAGCTTTGTTGAACCGTAATTTTCACACATACGAATTCGTCATATATGTAAAAGATTCGTTCGAATTTCTCATCCATGTGTGACAAATATAACGTCATGGTGCTACAGCGCTTGTTAAAATCGTTTTTAACAAACGAGCTGCTTTAAACTACATTCGGTCAACGATATCGACCAAACATTGAAAGTCGATAAACTTGCCGTTTTTGCAACGTGTTAGTCGAACGGTTTGCACTTGTAATAGAAATGAAAATAAAAAAGATATCTGTTACAGTTCTGAGATATTCAGCTAGAAACACGTGCTGAGTGTGTATAATGTTGTCTCATTGTAGAGAGACAACTAACGACACATGTTTATTAAAATCTATTTTTATGAATCTCTTCTTGTGGGAAGATATCGAGGGCGTAAATGATTTTTTTCTTGAAGATTTTGTTGGCGTTAACTTAAAACTTCGTGTTTAAAACAACATTTTTGATTTATTCATCGGTTTTCCTGGAATATTTCCACCTTAAAAATAGACTCTCTGTACAATTTCTCTGTTTTCTCTTTACATAAATGAATAAATATATAAAACGAATGAATGAATGAATGAATGAATGAGTTTATAAAGTTACACAAGATATGATGTATTTTAAAATTTTATTAACTTTTCAATTGTAAACGAGTTCAACAAACTATCAAAATGCAAACCTCTGGCTTAATAAAATTCTTCTAGTTACATTTTACAAGATATGTATGTCAGTGTCAGTAAGCCGTTTTGTTTTTCTTTTGATTTTATTTAGTGTTTAAAAATAGTAAACAGCTAGCAAAAATAGTTTAAAGAAATGAATAAAAATGTAGGTATGAGAAATTACTAATATTTTGGTGCGTTTTCAGCTATCGCGGTCCAAGGAATTTGCTAGCTTTGCCGTGCACGTTTATTTAGCATAAAACGCACCACAAATAAGAGTCATTACTAAATGAAAAAGAAATAAAGTCATGTGATAATGATTTTAAGTTGTTTATCATTCAACATTGCCCTGACACTTTCTTCAGACACAGTATTTTAAAACATGCTTTGAATATTGGAAGCTAGAGTCTGCGTCCAAGAAACAATTGAGAAGTTGACTTAAATTACTAACATCATGAAAAGTGTTTTTAAGAAAAATGTCTAGAAATTCATAAATTTAACTACAAATTTTACTCTCGTGTAAGGCAGTTCTTTTCTGAATCCGCGTGGGAGAATTTATGAAAATGAGTCCGCATGGGAGCATTTTCTTCGTTTTTATGGTCAATCATTTTACTAAAATCTGCATTCGGAGCACAAAACAAGCCAAACTAAAGCAGTGAATTATCTAAACATAAATCGGTTTGTCTTTTGTTGGATGAACAATGCTCCACAACAAAGTTTCTATCATATTATCGGTGTTTTTCTTCACCAGTGTCCGCCTGGGAGCGTCCAGAAATCGAACTTTCACCTGTTTTCAGGCCTAAACTAGAGTTTTACATTATAAACATTCTTTACGTATATATAAAGCACACCAGAAAATCTTCGGTGCACAACATGAGTTTTGTAACTCTACAGATTTCTTGTCGAAAAAGACTATCTTACCTTTCAAGCGACGGATTGCTGACAAAAACGTCCCGTATGGAAGCAGATGACGTAGTATCCCACTATTGGATTCACTTTGACTTAAACAAATAGTGGTACCTCAGAGATCAAGATCACACGTAGAACGAAAATGATAAGAATAAGCCAATGACAGATTTTGAACGGACATGCATTTTTTTGGCATGTAGGACAAGATTACACTTAAAACGAGAAATTTCAAGAAAGTCAACAGACTTTAACCGAACTTTTTTCAGCACATAACAGAAGCTTGTATATATGTTGAAATTGATCTATCATATTCATTTAGGCATTTTAATACATCCATTTTACATTGTTAATTAGATCATGTATAAATTCACTTACCCTTGTTTATTATGTATGCCTATATAAGGTTGTTTGATAAGTTCGCGGACTTAGGCGCTGATATTATTATTTTACGTCCAGATTCAATCAAACTTTCCGGATATAATATTTCCTGTTCACCAAAAAGGAGTTTTTCATTTTTAAAACAGTTTCAACTTTAAAATGGTATTTTTCTTTAACAATAATGCTACCTTGGTAACGCTATACGGAGCACTCCGTAAATCGGACATAAGTCAGTATATAAGCTTGTCAATCAAAGCACCCAAACGTCATATTATCACGGGAATTGGTAACGTCAACGTCATTTCCTGTAAATTTTAACGACGTATCCTGTTTAAATCCGCCGTTAAAGCAATTATTTCTGTATGACATAGAAAATCATAACGTCATCTTTAGTCGTTGAAACTAGGGCGAGTATTAAGTTTTGCGTTAACCTGGCCCAAACTCAAAAGGAAACATTCAAATTGCTACAGAAAACACAATCAACTCGATGCTGTAGAAGTATTGTATTAAAATGGCATGAAAGATTCGCAATGGACGCCAGAGTTTGGACGACGACGTTGGATCGGGCAGACCTAGATCGATATCGACACTGGTACAGCAGAAAATTGAGGACATTCTTGACGATCGCCGCGTGACAGTAAGAGGTTTAGGGATGATCTGAAAATGAGAAAGTGCAGTGCCCAGTGGGTATTATGCCTTTTAACAGCAAATGACAAGTCCGTAGAGTAGCTGCATAAAAGGTGTTTCTTCGGCGATACAGATAGGAAGGGGAGGATTTCCTGAACAGAATAGTGTCTACCGATGAGACGTGGATATGGAATTACGATCCCGAGTCTAAGTTGCAGTCTTCCACATGGAAAAAAAACAACAGACGAACAGAATCTGAGGATAGCGAGGGTTTCAAAATCTTGCGGGAACCACGTTCGTGTTTTTTACTGACAGGCATGGAATGATCTTACAGTACCGGGTACCAGAGGGCCAGACTGTCAATGCAGACTATTATTCAAAGGTAATTATTATTATTATTTTAGTATTATTTTACCTGTAGTAATATTAAGTATTAAAGATAATGAAAATGTTAATAAAATAATATTATTATCTATTATTTTAAAATAGAAATTAAAGTAAATTTTTCGGGAATATTAAAGGGTTCTTCCAATTTTTTTTTCAGGTATTGCAGCGTGATTTGATACAGCCGTTACGCAAGAAGAGGCCTGCCCTGGATTTTAAATATGTAATTCTGCACCCAGCTCATCGGGCAAGTTCGACATCACACGAGATCGTCCTACTGGATTTCGAGACTATAGTGCATCCGCCATATTCTCCAGATCTCGTGCCCATGGATTTCCGAATTTTTCCTGAACTGAAGCGTCAGTTGCGAGTCTGTGATTCGAATCAGGTACTGAACTCAGTTTGAAGGTTCGTTCCCTTGTATCATCTATCCTGATAGCTGGTATGCTTCCATATATGATCAGTGGATTCGTCTTCACGAGAAATGCGTTTCTCGGTCAGGTGACTATGTAAGAAGTGAACGGACGTTTATTTTCTGACGTTTACGTTCATTGATACTTACGACGTCGTGCTCCGTGGAATATATGTATATCATTTGTTTTATAATGTTATACGCATAGTTTATATTGCTAATTTACAGTGTTTTATGTATAATCTTTGTATTGAGTCAAGGAACCAGCACATATAAATTTTATCTATGTATTTTGTCATTTTCCTTCATAATACACCTTGTCCGCGAACTTACCAAACAACCCTCGTATTTCCTGTCTCTCATATATAGATATACTAACTCTGAAACGCATTTCTTAGCCAGAGTTACAAAATTAAATCTCATTGAGTACTCACGTATCACTTTTTTTGCATATTTAGCATTTAGTCAATGCTTAAATTTCTGAAATTTAATCCTGGTTTTCATCCTGTTAGTGGCGTTTCTTATTTTAGTTTTATGAGGTTCTGCGGATTAGTTCATATCATGCTGTTTCAGAGTTACAGTATCGACTCGAAGGATTTGTTGTCTACGGGTATGATGACAGTGAGACATGTCCTGGCGATGGGTACTGTGAGATCTATAGGGACAACAACTATGATTACCTTAAGGAAAAAATCATCATACCAGTAAATGGACTAAAGGCCTTTTCCAATATAACCATTAAATTACCGAAGGATAGAATTCGTTCAAATGGCAGCGAACCGTCCTATCTAAGTCTGTGTGAAGTGAAAATTTATGCAGGTATTATTGTTATCTAATATTTTCTTAAAAAGCATTTACAAAATAATTATTTTTACACAACGGTTTTCAGCAATTATTAACAAATAATGGCTTTTCACGTCTGATTCTGAAGGAAATCTTTTTTTTGTTATAGATTTGTCATTAAATCGTCATTATGTCATATTTCAGACCTGCATTGCCATACCTTAACCGTAACTTCCATTTTCTTTCATATGTGCACAATATGAATATAGGAATCACGAAGTAAATTTGTATCCAAGTAGAGGTGTCTCACAGGCACAATCTATACAGGGGCGACGCTTTAATATTTTATTTATATCTATTTCGCGAAAAAAGGAAAGCACATATGGAGTCTTACAATGTAATGGAAACATGAAATATGAATCGTTCTCCATAAGAACTTTTTTGTAAATAATTTACAAACAACAACATTTTGTGAAGTGAGAAGTGTAAAAGAGAGAGTGGTAGAACATCCGATCCAAAGTATATGGTTCGATTCCCACTTAGGGTCAATGTCTCAAGTGACTGCCCACAGCCCATGCCTTTTACGTACTGAAAGAAGAAGTCACCAGGTAGTGGTTTTAAAGAAGAGGACATTTTTCTCGGTCGCCTTAAATTTTATGTGCATAATACATTTCCTAAAATTGTTAGAGAAATAAAATCTCGTAAACTTAGTTATTCGAAAATCGAAGCTAACAGTTTTATAAACTGTTTCTATTGCTTCAGGTCCCGCATATATAAATCTTTTCTGTATAGAACTATCCAACTGACATGGAACCTTTTACTTACACAAATACAGCCTCTATTTTAAGTGGAATGGTTAACAGAAATTCTTCTTGAAAAGCTTAAAGTATTTAGTCGTAAGATCAATTATTGTTAAATATACCGTTACATTTTACATCTGAAGCATAAAGTGCACCCAAAACATAACTTCGAATAAACAAATTGATTAAAAATATGGCTCACTCCGATTAAAAAGGCATTCGCTAAAATAAAATTTCACAGAGAATGAGGCAACATAATACTTACTCTGTATATCAGGGGTTACTTCTTTGGTATGTCCATTTAGACAGATTAAAAAATATATATTTTAAGTGAATAGAATTTATGATTTAGACGTATATTGATTCTCTTTTAGCTGTTCTAGTGTGTAAGGAGATTACCGTTAAAAATGGAAATGTCATGGTAGAGAAAGAAACTGGTATTGTAGTAAATAACAGCTACACAGGTGGAACAATACTTCAAATATCTTGCGATGACGGATTTATCTTGAAGGGATATAGCACAATCCAATGTTTACCAGGAAATTTCAACACAACTCCAGCTAAGTGCACAGGTACTTTGTCATGTTTAAACGTCCGTTTGTATATATAAATATGAAACTAGTCATGCTTTAGCAAGTGTCAGTGAATGAATTCTTAAGTTTTTAGGAACAATTCAAACTGCATAAATACCTATGAACCTTGTGTAAATTTAGCAAATAGATAAAAATGTACGAAGTGTTGTTCATTAATGAACGTCCGTACCAGAAAGATGCAATGCATCTTAGAACACAAAATCTAGAGTGGGATTCGAACCGCGATCGAAGGCCAACACCCTAACCATTGAGCCAAAGAATCGAGTCCCTGAAGCAGTTGTCAGAGATTGTATTTATGCAATTATAGGATGGTATGCACCAGATCGTAACAGTATGCTCAGTCATATATTCAGGATCTTTAAATAATATATGCACATAAACTCGCTTTCTACATGGAGAGATTATGAAAAGAAAATATAAGCATACACAATGAAACAAAATTCTAGTTTTCAGTTTACCCTTTGAAACAGGAAAATAAGCATCTAGCTAGATCAGCTGCACAGTAATAATTAAATTGAACCTTGAATTCACTACTGTAAGAAAACAGTTCAGGGATCGATCGTTACTGTTTGAAAGTCATGATAATGCATGGAATACTTATGATAAAGCAGTGTAATTCTGTGAAATTGAATATTAATATTATGGGAAAAGCTTTTTCACAAAGAATTTTTTACCAAACGTGTCATTTGGAGAATTATTCGAAAAAATAATGCCGTCACGAGATAGTGACATCACAAGAGCATAGGCTACGTATTGCACAGAAGTCGCTGCTTTGACAGGTGTCAGACAGTACACCGGATCGGGGAATACAAACCCTTTAAATGTTATTATTACCTATATATCCTCAAGATGTATACTACTCAAAATTTGGTAGGGATCACTTATATGAATGTGTATATTTACTACATAAGGTTGAAAGGTTACATTTTTTGTTGTGATTCTGAAAAAATGTTCATATGACAACAGTTTGGTACCAAAAAATGAGTAGGTCTGTAACCGTTGAAGCGTGACAGAGGCTGAGCCGTGGGAGGGGCACGAATTTGGGATAACACAGACAGGAGATGAAGTGGAACTTTTTGGAAAAATCAAGTCTATGGCCTGAATTTTGCTTTAGTATCGCGTGTGGTGTCCGTAAGATACTGCTCTGCACCGCCTTCTCATGCTGCTAATGAGTCTCCGGATGCTTTGTTGTGGGGGTCGAGCCCACTCGTCCAGAAGGGCCGGCTGTAGCCCAGGGACCGTGGTTGGCTGGATAGAGCACGCCTGGGAGATGCGAGCAGATATTGCAGTCTACAGCATGTCCCAGGCGTACTCTATTGGATTGAGGTCTGGAGACCTTGCTGGCCAGTCCATTCTTTCTGTGGCTGTTGCCTCCAGGTACTCGTCGGTGACCCTTGCCCTGTAAGGCCGGGCGTTATCGTCCATTAAAATATACTCAGGGCCTATAACACCAGCGTACGGACGAACGTACACATCTAAGATCTCATTGACGTATCGTACAGCCGTCAATGTGCAGTTTTGAACAATGTGCAGGTCCGTTCTTCCCTGCATGCTAATGTCCGCCCACACCATGACCGAGCCCCCGCCATGACGGTCATGGGTAGCAACACATACGGGTGCCAATCGCTCATTGGCTGATCTCCATACCCGCACTTGCCTATCAGTGAAGTCAACACAAAATCTAGACTCGTCAGTGAACAGCACGGGGGTCCAGTCATGCAGCGTCCACCTGGGGTGATCGCGGGCCCATTGGAGACGTGCCTGGATGTGGTTTCGCGTCAATGGAATTCGGATTGCTGGCCTTCTAGCCCTCATGCCAGCTGTATGGAGACGGTTCCTGATGGTTTGAGTGGAAAGTCTTACACCAGTGGCATTCTGGAAGTCATTTTGGAGGGCAGTAGCGGTAACAAAGCGCTGACGTCGCGCTTGAACAACAATAAACCGGTCCTCACGCTGAGTTGTGGACCTCTGACGCCCTCCGCCATGCCTATGCGTGACCATCGTCGGTGACCCCCGGTACATATTCCGCACAACTACATTATGTACCGTGGGATAATTGACTGCAGAGTATTCGTTTTCATGAATATTTATTAGCAAAGGGAAGTAACTCCTCGTCCAATGAGATTCCGCAATACAAATTGATACTCTTCAGTGTGAAGAGTATGAATAATGACAAGTTACTTAATATAGACGTATTTCCCAAGATTTAAACATGGGCGCGAAAGGCAAATTGTAACGAGTACTTTCATTGGCTGAGATTGCGCAAGGGAAATCTTTCGGAAACCAATGAAAGTAGGTAATTAATTATTCATTAGTACGAAATTTTTACCAACCAATTGTCCCACGGTAGATAAATAGAGTAAAAAGGAATGGATCGAACGTGGGTTTCCGATGATGATGCGTGACATGCCCGTAAGTTTGAATCCGTCGCCACGTCCTGGCAACGGTGCTCTGGGACACCCCAAGGACACCGGCCATGTGCCGTTGGGAACGCCCAGCCTCAAGCATCCCTACCCCCCTATTCATCTCCTCATCGTCAATACGCCGTCTTTGCCGTAGTTTTGCCATGACCAGTGCTAGGTTCGATATAAACGTTACCATGCACAAGCGAAGTCTGAATAAAACACATGTGTACAGGAAGGTACATGACCGCGGTGCACCACTTTTCCAGTGGTATCGCTTTTCCCGTGCATCTCTTGCCATGTACAGGTAAACAATCAAAATCTGCTGGACAGGTCGACTTTGCCATATTAATAAACTACATGTATGAGAACAAATCAATTATCTTGAGTTATCATTAAAAAGATATTTAAGAAATAAAAAATGATCCCTATCAAATTTTGAGTAGTATATTTCGTACGGCACAACCAGCACTGAGGTGGCTTTTGTTTTCCAAGTTTTGGCATTTATCTTTTTTTTTCAAAAATAGATCTAATTAAAAACGTGGTGAAATGAACGCTATTACGTAAAACATTTCAACGCAAATCACAAACTATATAAGTTAAGGGGTTTTAGCGGGTTGAAATATTGATCTATTATTTACGTTTAATAATATCATGAATTATTATTCGGCCAGAAACACAAAATATGAGCAGATATCATGGGATTTTGGGATTTTACTCATACACCTTGTCACCTCAGTGACGTTCGCGAACAGATAATTGCTTGTAAGATTGGACTGATCTACTGATGGTATCTTTCAAATTATTTCTTAAAAAGATATATTGATCTGTTGTGAAAGTTCGAACTTTGTAAATATTTTTAGTGATATATACATTGTGGTACTTTGAAAAATCGATGGTCCTGCTCGAAATACACCTTGAAGCTGTACATCTATAAGTTGTTGTTTTTTTGTTTGTTTGTTTTTTTGTTTGTTTTTTTTGTGTGTTTTTTTATATTGTTACCTTATGCTTCCCTTCCCCAAAATATAAAACATTTTAAAACTCCCTTGGAATGTTCAGAATAATTGTATACTTAAACTGAATGATATTTTACTAAGGCCAGGAGACATAAACATTTATGCCCATGTTGTCTATTTCAGTTGCATGTAAATACCTGCAAATAGACAATGGTAAAACGAATCATTATCGGACGCTCTATGCAGTAAACACGACTGTATCAATTACTTGTAACGATGGCTTTAAACCGGCGCATCAGACTGTTAAATGTTCTCATGCTGGTATTTGGAGTCGATATGAAAATTGTACACGTGTTCTTTGTGCCGCTCCTAGACGTCCCGACAATGGACATTACCTCACTGGAAGTTCCTCTATTATAGATTCGTCAGCTTTTCCTTTCCGGAGTGTAATAACAGGCAAGTGCAATGTTGGATATCGAAGCAATATCTCTGAAAAAAGAATATGTCAATTTAATGAAAGTTGGAGCGGACATGAACTGTCTTGCAAGGAAGTGGAATGTCCTCCTCCAGACAATATAGCAAACGGCTTATATTATCTTAAAAATGGGACCTTATATAACTCTGAGGCTACTTTCTTCAACATCACATTAGAAGTAAAATGTAATACAGGATTTCATCGAAGTAGCGGTGATAAAGAACGTGTATGTACAGCTAACGGAATATGGAGCGGCGAGGCTACGTGCACTCAAGTAACGTGTAATTTTCCAGGATTAGCTGAAAAGAATACGTATGGTATGAACTATTTCAATGTTTCTTTTATACCATATCGAAGAAACAAATCAAACTTCTCAGTAAATAGGCGTTTTAGTTGTCCCATTGGATATCAAATACATGCCAAATCAAACGATACAGAATGCCTAAAAATAGGTCTTTGGGATGGAAGGGAAGGGGTTTGTGTACTAGTGACATGTTACAAAGCGAATGTCCGAAAAGAATTGTTTTACACTATATCTAGCAGCGAACCTTTATCTGTGAAATTACCATACAACTCCATTGTAACAGTGACTTGTAACGGAACACCAACATCATCGGAGTCAGAGTACACCTACAGTACAAAGCGATGTACCGAGGCAGGGTTTTGGAAAAAGGACCACCCTTTATGTGGTAAGTGCTTACACGAAGTACTATTATCATAGACAGTTGATAGTCCAATAAATTCCCTCTACAGAATATCTATCTTCGATTTCTGTCATCTATGATAAGTGACATATATTTTTCAAAAACAGGCATAACACAGAACCACAGTTTCTCAGACATAGTGGTTAAGGCGTCCATTTACGGAGCAGGAAGTCGAAGGTTCGAGTCCCGTCCTGGGCTTCTTCTGACGTGCCCGGCTGCTGAGCCACTGGCTAGTTAAAGGGCGATTACTTATTGCCTGTCTACCTGGCGCCAGGCATATAGGATAAGAAATCGGGGAGTAAATGTATACAACAATACAGGAGTCTCAGAAGCACAGGAAGCATGTCCTTCAAGTAGTAGTGACATTATAAATGATTCTTGTTATAAAAATATAGAGGCATGTAAAGACAAGTGCGTTTTGAGTTTTTGGGCTTCAGTTTTTTAGTTTACGTTGATATTCCATTAATGAAGTTGCGCGTTTGTCATAAAAACAATTTTGAATAAATATTTTCGCTGTTTTAAATAATCAGTTACAGTTCCAGTAGAAGTACAGACAGATACCAAGGAAAGCAAGGCAGGTTTAATTGGAGGTGTTCTGGCAGGAGCAGGAACAATAATTACAATTACCTCTATTGTTGCTTTCCTACTCTATCGCAGGTAAAGATTAGTGAGGAAAATTGTTATCTGTCTGTCTTTTTTATACGAGTTATTTATCGTCGGAACTGGTTGACCATATGACGGCCATCCCCATGCAGAGATTAGTTATTTTAGGTTGTAGGGGAAAGTTCAGGATACAGAAAGCATCCCACTTTTGAGACTACCCAGATTCTTTTCCATGCTTAGTGAATAGCACTGGTACATAGGACTCCCGTTTAACGACTCATCAGAGAGACAAAAAGTAATATTAGTGGAGGAGTGGGAGATAGAACTCACGACTCCAGGATTAAATTTCCAGCACGTTACCACTGAACCACTGATGTGTCTTAAGTAAAATGTAAATATTGACACAAAGCTGTGACGGTTAAAATCATATCTATATATGCATGATAAAACCTATAGGCTAAAATCATTCCGAGATGTATCATTTAATTATTATAGTGTGTATAATTGTACATAAGTTACCTTTAAGAGTTGTGTTTACAATTCAGACGTAAAAGACTCCAAGACAAAGCAAAGTCGCCAGCTATATACGCTGAAGTTACAGAAAATCGGTCTGCTAACAGTTCGGCCTATGAATATGCAGACGATGGTGAAATAGAATTTAGTTCTATGACAGGAGGTAAGAGCATTGTCAGATTTTCCAGAAATGTGACCAGAGTAAAACAATACATTGAGGAGCAATTGTTTGCTAACGGCTTATAGGTTTTATTTGGTTGTTATTTTTGAATCGCATTTATAATAACTTTATTTTTTGTTTAAACATGATCGTATACGTTTATATTTCTGAAATGTTCAATTTCTTTGATTTTAGTGTTTCTGCATTTTACAAACGATAAACTTTCAAGAAGAGCACGGATTGTTAGCATAAATGCTTGATCTAATTTTGATTTAGTGCGATCTCGAGATATTTTTCATTCTCCTACAGAAACAGCAGTCAGAGTCATCATGCCTCGAAAACAAAACTCGGAAAAATCCAGCATATACAGTAACGCTGTCTTTGAACAGACAATACCAGTCACTGCAAGCTCAAGTTCTCTCCAGTCTGACAGAGCTTACTACAATTTTATAGAGACGAAAAAAGTTCCAGCGACAGCTATAACAATAGAAGACTTGTCATGTTTCATTTTGAACGGACCCGATGCGAAGGAAAGGTTTCGAAAGGAGTTTGAGGTAAAGAAAATAATGTGAATATCTGTCTATCGAGATCCTTCGAGAAATCGTTACTTATATCTCTGATTATTAAAAAACTGAAATAGGGCTTGATATTAAGTTTGGTTTAGTTTGATAATATTTTATTGTATATACCTACAAACATAATCAATTTTGTATGGACTAAAATAAATACACAAATTAGTTGGGTCAAAAGTTATTGCAACATTTTCTAGAGCCCTCTTTGTAACTGCAATATCATACACGTTGAGATCAAAGTAAAATAATTCCATGTAAGAATATGTAAATAACCATTCGACAGCTATTTAGAGCTTTCATTTCAGAGTCTCCCACAAGGCATGGTCGAAGCTCACAAGGAAGCTCTGAAACCGAAAAATCGAGGGAAGAATCGGTACAGGAACCTATATGCGTGTAAGCTTTTTAAAACGTTGTTTCAATGTACATCACGCGAAAAGACGGATGTGAATTAAATAAATTTGTTGTTTTTGTCAGCAATACCATCAACTGTTTACCAAATAATGATTTGTTTTATTTTCGAAACTTCAGTAGAATATTCAAGATTTTAAAGCAATTAGGTTGGTTTAGAACAACAGGATTTTCACAGAAGCAAAAACGAAGCGCACAATATGGTCATTTTCATAATATCCAAGTATTTCAAAAATCTTTATCATGCAAACGCTTTTGTGTAGTGTTTGTCCTAGAGTGGGCTTTAAATCACCTTAATCAACGTTATTGATTAAAACCAGAATAGATGTTTAATAAGTCAGAGGCATTTCTATGTTTAATTAGTCAAAGGCTTTTCTATGTTTAATTAGTCAAAGGCTTTTCTACATCGTCTAGTTTATGAAACAAACGGACACATCATTTAGCCGTTATATACATCGTTTTATTTTTTTGTTGTTTTTTATTCAAGATGATGCCACTCGTGTCGTCCTTCAGGTTGAAAGCAAATCCGAGACAGATTATATCAATGCCTGTTTTGTTGATGTAGGTATTTCTGATAAATTAGTTTTTTTTAATTTAGAATTCATTTCGCTTTAAATGTCCTAAGGAAAATCAAAATAGAATTTTCAAAAGAAATTATTCTTTTTGACTACGCGTTTGAATTTTTAACAAGTTTAGGTACGATGCAAAGTCTTTGTATCTATTTAAGTTTTAAAATTCTAATGATATTGCATGTTTACATTTATTGTCAGGGTTTTAGCAGCAGGCGGAAGTATATAGCATCACAAGGTTTGTTGATATCTACTTAATGCTATATAATAAAGTCTTAAAAATAACTGCCGTAGTAACGCATAAACAGCTCAAAAATAATAAAAGGATGGCTGTCTTATATTCTTCTATAGTTCCTTTACTTTATCAGAATTAAGTACAAACATGTATTTGAATAATCACTTTCAGAAATTGTAAGGCTTCTTGATAGAACACAAACTATATTTAACTTTTTTTGTGTTTAATAAACTCCATCACTTTTGAATTGTATTCTGTTCTACTAGGGTTAGAAGCTGCTTTTTTATCCTCGGTTATTTTATTTTAAATATTTTCCCAAGAAATGATATATGTATTGATTGTCTATAAGCTGCCTTCCGGCAGTGTTACCTCTGTAGTAAGTCTTTTTAATCCATCCTAATACGTATGAAAGTAATGCTTGACGTTCATATCTGTGCATTTCTTACAAATGTGAAAAGGTAGCTAACTCTTTCCTTCTCAGGTCCTACAGTAGAAATAGTGAATGATTTCTGGCGCATGATTTGGCAGACAAATTGCTGTAAAATTGTAATGTTAACAAATTTGAGAGAAGAAGGGAAGGTAATGTTTTCTTTAAAATTCATTTTAGATAGTATAATTTAGTTTAAAAAGGTGAAATGTAGTACAAATAACAAGAATTCTTAAAATGTTCACTTTAAACAGACTAAGAGGCTTTTATCTACAGTTCCTGTTCTGTTCTCTTTTCCTTTTATCATTATGTCTCCCCCCAAAAATGGGGGAGACATATTGTTTTTCCCCCGGTTGTCCGTCCGTCCGTCCGTCTGTCCGTCCGTCCGTCCGTCCGTCTGTCTGTCTGTCCGTCACAAAATCGTGTCCGCTCTGTATCTTCCAAATCCCTTGAAGGATTTTTATGAAACTTGGGTCAGATGTTCACTTCATCAAGGCGACGTGCAGAACCCACTTTGCGGGTGTGGTGTCTCAAGGTAAAGGTCACACTTGGAGGTTAAATGTCAAATGCCACAAAATTGTGTCCGCTCTGTATCTTCAAAAGCCCTTGAAGGATTTTTATGAAACTTGGGTCAGATGTTCACCTCATCAAGGTGACGTGCAGAACCCACTTTGCGGGTGTGGTGTCTCAAGGTCAAGGTCACACTTGGAGGTTAAATGTTAAATGCACCAAAATCGTGTCTGCTCTGTATCTTCAAAAGCCCTTGAAGGATTTTTATGAAACTTGGGTCAGATGTTCACCTCATTGGGGGAGACATATTGTTTTTCCCCGGTTGTCTGTCTGTCCGTCCGTCTGTCTATCTGTCCGTCACAAAATCGTGTCCGCTCTGTATCTACCAAAGCCCTTGAAGGATTTTTATGAAACTTGGGTCAGATGTTTACCTCATCAAGGCGACATGCAGAACCCACTTTGCGGGTGTGGTGTCTCAAGGTCAAGGTCACACTTGGAGGTTAAATGTCAAATGCCACAAAATCGTGTCCACTCTGTATCTTCAAAAGCCCTTGAAGGATTTTTATGAAATTTGGGTCAGATGTTCACCTCATCAAGGCGACATGCAAACCCACTTTGCGGTGTGGTGTCTCAAGGTCAAGATCACACTTGGAAGTTAAATGTCAAATTTTACAATCGTCTGATTCAATACTGCCTGCAGCAACTGGCTGGGGGGAGACATATGTTTTTGTTCAATCAAAAACCATTTCTAGTTTACTCTGTAGCCTTCCCAGTACCTTATTACAGTAGAATTTCTTGAAAACAAATAAGTCCGATTGATTATTCTCTTGTATGTATACCTCTTTAAACAATCTTCAGGAAAAGTGTGAACAGTACTGGCCTGACGAAGGAAGCCATTCTTATGGCAATATCATTGTAAAGATTCAACAGACGGAGCCATTTTCGCAGTTTGTGATCAGGATGATGACCATACAGAAGGTATTATGAATTAATTTTAGTTTATATAGAGTTGTTTTCTGCTGATGTTAATGACATGTATGGATTTACCATAGAGTGACTTGACTCTACCATTAAAATGATTTCGAAGTTTACAGAAATCGTCATCCTGAATTTCATTAATTCAAAATAAGTAAAAATAAAAACAAGTTTCAGTATACAGTAAAAACCCGCTTATTAGACCACTTTGATTATTTCAAAATCATGCGAAATTTATGCAATTTGGAAGAACCAAAGACTGAAATGTGGAAAAAAATGAGACCCTTGTTTTGACAGGTCTTATTACCGGGTCTTTACTGTAATTGTATATTTAACTGATACATATCAACATGTTTTGTGAAACTATATTACTTATATAAACTTATCTGCTTTCAAACGGTTTGTAGTGTATCATCAGCACTTCCCTTCAAAACCTTTGAGTATCCTTAATGATGTTTCGTTACAGGATCACGCACCGGAAAAAACTGTAACTCAGTTTCATTTCACGGGTTGGCCGGACAGAGGAGTTCCAAAGTACGCATCTTCCATTGTACAGTTCCTAAGCAAGGTCAAGTACGCTCCTTCTTATGGGAATGGACCGGTTGTTGTCCATTGCAGGTCAGTTTTGAATGGTCTGTTTGCTATGCTCGCTTCAACCTAGAAGTAAGCTTGTAATAATCTGTGAGTAACCAACGTGAAAGCGTGCATTTTTTTATCTTTTGAATATTAAAACGATTAATTAACTAGGAGAAAATAACAGTATATTAATAGTAAAAGAAATTGTGACATGTATGATTTTGCTACATTACTCTTTACAGACCTATCCTAAAATACTACTTTTATCATATAAACTTAAAACGTCTCAGCTGAATCTGTCGAATATTACAAGTGAACAGTATTCATGTCTAAATCAACATTTTAACAGTGCTGGTGTTGGACGAACCGGAACATTTATTGCTATAGACAATGTTACCGAGCAAGGGAGAGAACTAGGTTATATTAACGTGGCTGGGGTAGTAGAGGCAATGCGCCGTCAGAGAGTTAGTTCTGTTCAAACACTGGTGAGAAAAGTATTACTTTCCGAATTATTAAAGCTGTTCAGAATTAGGTTGCTGAGAAAGTGTTTTAAAAAAATCACTCTCAAGTTAAATTGACTTAGCTCCCACATAGTTTTCAGAAATCAATACATTAAACACAGACGAAAACCAAGATAAGGTTTAATGTATTTGAAAGCACGGTATATAGGGCGAGTATAATATTAATACTTATGAAAAAACATTTAACATATAGGCTTATAAAACATTACTGTAGCTGATCATAGCGGATTACTCAGTGTCCTTAGAAAAGCGTTCAAAACGTGTTCAAACTTTTTGGTATGTAAGTGTATTGGTGTTCGAGTCTGTGATTTGTTTTATTCGGTAGGCCATATTTGTTGAGAAAATTCTGATTTAACTTCTTCCCTAAATAATTTTCATTTAAAGGTGTTGGATCTACAGAATTTATTGTTCAGTTTTTGTTAAAAAATTGAAATACATTATTTTTTAACGAAATAAATGTGACGTATTAAGTGCTTAAATAAATTGTAATACCTTCTAAATGAGCATGTTCCTTTCCTATTTCAGGATCAATATATCTTCGTTCACCAGGCAGTAGCAGAAGCCTTGATGTTGTCAACTTCTGCCATGCCTGCAGCAAACTTTCCAGAAGCCTTTCAAGAACTGTTGCAGACTGACGCAAAGAAAAAGAAAAGGAAAATAGTCTTAGAGTTTGAGGTAGATTCTTCATTATGTCCGAACAAGACTTATATATACATTAACTTCCATTACGAAACAATTGTAATATTCCCTGTTACGTTTGCATTCATGTCACCAAACCAATAGGTTACAGGTTAGATTGTACTATTTAAGCCATCAGGATATTCTCAGAGAAAGCCTGTGCAAAGATGTAGTCTTATAAAAATCAGGCTATTTATAGTTTGAACTTCAGCTGATAATAGGAGATTTAATATCGAAAGACTTAACGCGCTTTCAAAAGAATGTCGTGAAAGGATTTAATATTCCTGTGATTTTCGCTTTGGGATGTACAAATTGAATGTTCAACATCTAGGAAATCTATAGCGTTTCCTTGGAATGATATGAAGTACTGTCATTTACCTGATGCATTTGATACAGTATTTATAAAGCCTACAATAATTCTTGTAAACAAAAATAGGCTTTAAAGAAGATGTCACCTGTGACAGAAGAGTCTCAATATGTGTCATCTAAACTTGTACGCAACAGGCACAAAAATAGATATTCCAACGTGCTGCCAAGTAAGTTTGTCTAATATACTTTATATATAGATATAATAGTATTAATAACTAGACAGAAATAAATATATATACTCCTCACAAAAAGTGAAACAACAAAATCAATTCTTTCTCGTTTTGGTCCTATGACACATATATTCACATAAGTGTACATGTGAAGAAAAGCACGTAATCATTGCAACCTAACACTGTTAACACTCAGCACAAGATGCACGTGCAAAACGAGAAGTCGACACTTGATGTGTTACGTACTATTTCACGTTTTTCTATTGGTCAAATCAGACTGTTCAGACTGAGTTTGGTTTTATGCTTCGTCATTGCACTCATTAAAAAGAAAACCCGGGCTAGTTTCTGTATAGTTTTCACTAGTGACAATGGTTCGGCGAGTTTTGACAGAAGTTGAGGTGGCTCATGCCATTGGAATGCTTCAGGGTGGTGTTTCCCAAAGTGACGTTGCTAGGCAGCTCGGCGTCCAGAGAAGCGTCATCCACAGGGCCTTTTAACGCTTCCAGGAAACTGGACAATTCTTGGCAAGGTCAAGAAGTGGTCGTCCGAGGGCTACAACCCAACGAGAGGATCGGTACCTTTCACTTCTGCAAGGTGCCAACGCTTTGTGACCGCCAGAATACTGCAATCCGACCTGGAATCTGCCACAGGAACCAGAGTTTCCACTCAAACTGTGCGGAACAGGCTTCAACAGGCTGACTTCCGTTCACGCCGACCAGCACAACGGGTCCCCCTGAGTCAGCGTCAGCGTCAGACTCCTCTCAACTGGGCTCGCCAACATGAAAATTGGAGGCTGAATCAGTGGAGAAGAGTTTTTTTTACTGATGAGTCCAGATTCAGTTTGGATTTCAATGATGGACGTCAGAAAGTTTGGAGACAGCCAGGGGAACGATTTGCGGCTTGTGCTATTGCAGAACACGACCGTTAAGGGGCGGCAGTTTGATGGTTTGGGGAAGAATCTGGGCTGGAGGACGTACAGATCTTGTGTTGTTCCGGAGAGGCACGCTGAATGCTGAACACTACTTAAATGACGTCATCAGGCCTCAAGTGATCCCCAAAATGAGGAGTCTTGGTGATGAATACCTTTTCATGGATAATAATTCGCCATGTCACAGAGCACGAGTCATTCAAAATGAACTGAACGACAACAATGTTGCTCGCCTTCATTGGCCAGCCCGTTCCCCAGACCTGAACACCATCGAGCACGTGTGGGACATTCTTGGGCGAGCTGTTTATGGCATGCCCGTCAGTCTCCATATTCTGGATGCCCTGGAAGTAGCCCTTGTGAGGGAGTGGAGAGCCATCCCACAGAACCACCTAGACTGCTTAACTGTCTCGCTGCCATGCCGCATTCAGGGCTGCATTGGTGCTAACGGGGGTCACACACACTGTTGAAAATGGTTTTGCGTGTTTTTGACCTGAAGTGTTTGAAATTTGCGTTGGCTGTTTACCATTTACAACACCTCTTTTCCATGTGCCTTACTTTTTGTGAACAGTATCGTGAGATCGGAATGGATTTCCAAGATGCTTTGTTAAATTTTACTTGATGAAATGTTGAAGATTATTTGTGCACCTATTCATTTACTATTGAGGTATCATTAAATTTTTTTCACAGTTTAAATGTTTGTTGCTTGACTTTTTGTGAGGAGTATATGTTTGAAGAAACATACTATAAATTTTTCATAATTCATTGGAAATCAGCGGTAATTTCTTAGAAGAACGACTAAGTCCCAAAAAAAGTCTAGAGAAAAAAAAATTAAAGTTACCTGCAAATAAATCACAGTACTGTCATCTAATAACAATTGTCATTTTTTTCTCAATAAACCTTTAATTACGTGACTTACAAAAAGTCTTAAGAATATTGTCTGTTTGTCATACACTACACATAAAAGGTGAATGACTACACATAAAAGGTTATTATTTTATTAACTGTACATTTAAACTCAGCTACACATTGCAGTTGAAGAATACATGCCATATTTAAGTAATGATGATGGTTCAACTGCTGACGAATACATCAATGCGGTTTTCCTTCCGGTAATTACATGTATTTGTAATTTATTGTCATTGGTTTTTACTCATGTTGTATCATATATGATATGTAATGAGAAATTTTGTAAAGGTCTATGAAATATCCCAACCCCCACCCTTTCACCATCTTTTCCTCTATGATTATATTCCGTTATGATTTATGTCCCTTGCTATGAAAGTAGTCAAAGGAAGGTTCAACGTTATTAAGTTACATATTTTCTAAGGCTTCTTGACTGTGAATTGTCTTATTATGAATAGCCTGAATAAAATCATGTATAAATAACTCCACGGTTCTGAATCTTAACTAATTTATACATCACAGAGTTACAAGGAGCAAAAAGCGTTTATCATCACCCAAACACCTTTGAAGTCAACGATTGCAGATTTCTGGAGGCTGATCTGGGAACATGGCATACATACAGTGATAATGATGAACAGTCGAGAGGAAATGACTGTAAGAGACGTCTTCGTCCAGCTTTCTCTTTCAATAAAATGACTGTAACCTGTGGCATAAACAGGTGTTTTATCGAAACCTTATAAAAAAATATGTAGGGCATCACCGAGTGTTTTGTGTAACCTCACACGGTTATATTAATGTCATGTTAGCTTTCCGTTAAAGAGAACTCCTAAAATACGTTTCTAGTTAGTGCTCTGGAAAGGTTTTGTAAATAGTTTTGTAATAACAATATCAAACATTGACAAACTAGGAAAATGCGTGACATTGCTAAAAACTAATTAATGAAACTGGTTTATGTTTTGCAGAAGTCTGAAGTGTACTGGCCGGAAGACGGTGAAACGGTTACATTCAGTAATATTGATGTCACCAATGACGGTGCAAAGGAAAGCAATAAACATAGAGTTATATCGTTGTCTGTCAAAAAGTTCCTGGTGGTAAGATAAAATATTTTCAGGTCTGGTTACCGTGGTCACGTTGAGAAAGCGTACATTACAATCATAGCTATTTGGTTCTTGTCACTTGATACAGATAAAAGTCATTCAGCTCATCAGTCGCAGACCTATTGCGTGCAGAAAATGACAAGTCGCATAAACATGTGAAGTCAAACCAAATGTTCCATTAGTATCTAAATCAGCTGCTTTAGACAGTACTTGTATAACAATAAGAAACAAGAAATGTTTGTAAAACATATATGCCCCCCAGCAGCACCTAATTGCTTGTGGTTGGACCAAAGCGTTCTCTAGTTATTGATCAGAAACCGTTTTTAGGATCAAGGTTCCTGTGGCCTTGACCTTTGACCTAATGACCTTAAAATCAATAGGGGGTCATCTACTGGTGATGACCAACCAGCATACCAAGTTTGGTGAACCTAGGTCAAACCGTTCTCTAGTTATTGATTGGAACGAAGTGTCTACCGACGGACCGACCGACAGACCGACCGATCGATCGACCGACATTTGCAAAACTACATGCCCCCTCATCGAAGATGAGGGGCATAATAATACTGGTAAGCAACATTTCAAACTTACTCGCAGTTTATTTTGTTTCAGACACGACACATCAAACTTATTCAGGTCCATGGGTGGAAACCTCATAGGTCTCTACCAGAGTCACCCAGTGTAATCCTGTCAGCTATGGAGCTGGTTCAGAGCTGTCAACAGCAGACAGGGAACCATACAGTTCTTGTACATTGCATGTATGCTGTCGTTCCTTAAACAGATAATACATCAAGCTTCAGTATACAAATGCTAATTGTCATATGAAAAATACCTCTAACAACTATAACATGGAGAATTAAATGAAATGAACCATTTTGATTTAAAACTAAAGATGTCAGGTGAGAATAAGGTACAGACTACTATATTACTCTACAGTCTACCATAAGGTCGTCCATAACATTTCAGGATCAAATAATTTAAGTGTATGCATTTATTAGCCAAGAATTGCGATTACTACGTAAACACCAAAACGCATTTATCTTGGAATAAAAACCAGTCAATTTCAGTTGTATCTCAGATGAGGGAAATATTCCAAGTATTGAGATTACACAGTTATATTTGAAACGTCTTATGAGTTTTTATTTTCAAAAACAACCTGTGTAAAAGTGAACACTTGTTTGACAGTTACATCAGTAGATAGACTTGAGAATTTTGTATATTATTCAGGAATGGAGCTGACAGAAGTGGGTTATACTGTGTTATATCAGCCGTCATTGAGCGTATGAAGATTGAGCAAGATGTAGCTATCACTCAAGTTATTGAGGAGATGAGAAACGCACGGGAACAAATCATTCCCACTGTTGTAAGTGATGTTTGCATTTATATATTAGAGGCAGAAGTTGAATAAAGCATAAGTGAGTAGTATGTTACTTAATTAGTTCCGTACCGGAAACGTGCGAGAGATTGAAAAAATTGAACACACAGAACAGATTGCTCGCGACGACCTTTTAACAATAAATTCTAAAAAAAGCTTATAATATTATTTTATCATATTTAAAGTGTAAGGACAACAAATAGTATTTTTACATTTATGTATTAAGATTGGACATACATGTACTTTATGAAAGAAATTAGTGTCACCAATTTATGTTAAAAAAGCAAAGCATATTTCGAATATGTTCTTTACTTTCTCTCAAGCGAAATCATATTGATTTAACTATCTAATCCGTATCTTTTAGGATCAGTTCCGGTTTTGCCACGAAGCAGTTCTTGCTTTTATACAACAGTTTGACACCTACTCAAACTTCACAGCATAGAAGTCAATATCTCAGTTTTGGAAATGGTGGAATGCTCCTATTTTGTACCACCTTGCCTAGTGTTCACTTTGTTTACACGTTTCAGCGTCAGGGTGTTGAAAATGTACTGTACTTTTAATCCCCTCCATGTCAAGTTATGTATCCCATGTCGCGGAAGAATTAGACTGTAATCAAAATATATGTTGTTAAGGGAGATATTGTCTTTTTGGAAGTGTTGTTTTTATTCTAATTTGTAGTTAGTTTGTATGTTATGAGTACATTAATTTTCTTCTATTTTGTAGAGTAGAAATGTTATATATCTGGAAAATGGGCTTTGTAATTGTGTATATATCAGGAATATGGGCTTTGTAACTGTGTATATATAATGAATAAGGGCTTTGTAATTGTGTATATATTTAGAAAATGGGCTTTGTAATTGTGTATATATTAGGAATAAGGGCTTTGTAATTGTGTATATATTAGGAAAATGGGCTTTGTAATTGTGCCATTTTTTAATGCAGATTTGTAACTGATTTTCACGTATGTGGCACAAACTCCGCAATGTGTTAGCACTGATAATGGCTTCGATACATCAATTTTTGTCTTTATTACAGTAGCATCTCATTTTAATTTTTCAAGCAATAAACAGATATTATTATCAAAGTAATACATTCATCATTGAATGAAACATTGGCATTTATTTTTGCCTGTTATTTAGTAAATACGTGCAGCCCAAACACTTGTTCCATGAGTACCGTTTTATCCATCTTATATTCATGTTTTACTGTTTCATGTGTTAAAAGGGCTTAGGTTCTATCACGTCTTTGTATTATACTCCTCCCCAAAGGTAATGACCAAGTTCTCCTTATGCTTTTGTTCTCGGGTGACCAGAATAAAGACTCATACTGTTTCTTTGATGATTCAAACGCCGTTTTGACAACGTAGATCTGGACCGTTCAGAATTTCCAAGGTACAACTTCCCGATCGTCAATAAATATTACAGTTTGGACACGGAAACTGTTACGTGTTTAGCGTGTAATTGCTCTCGCGGAAACGATAGCAGTTTTTCTTATGTTTCGGTATGTTTTAGGATTATTGTTTACAAAAGTTTCAACCATGAACAGTTTTCATTTCCTCAGTCGCCTGATATGAAAAAGGGGACAAACTATAGTTTTGTATAAAAGCGCAAAAGTCGGATTTGAATACCGTAGATAAAAAGAGCAAAGTGCGTATAGTTAATTCTATTATGTTTAATTTTAAATCGCGTAACTGTGCGTAAAATTAGATATTGTACCATACATGAATGTGTTAACAGCGGTTCCTAAATCATTGTGGTGACTAGGCAAAGTCTCATCTAGCCAATGTACACTCGTTACAATACTAAAGTTTGAAATTATGTGCGATACAATATCAGAAATCGTATACACTTACTTTCCAGCTAACATTCGCCTTCGGCTTCGGTCTGTCAGTATTTATGGACTGACTGGTTGGTCACTATGATGCTAGAACTCCCACTGTCTTAAACAAAAACTCTCGATAGTTTTGCTCTGTGCAGATTTTTCTTTACTCAAACCAATTCATTTGTTTATGTTAGTGATCTATGGGTTGAAATCCCATTCAAGCCATTTGATTAAAATGATATCGTGTTTCTTTCGTTGTAAATGTATTTCAAAGCATGTAAAAGTGTAATAAAGAAAAACTTGATGTGTATGAACTAAACTATTTCATACAGTTTTTTTTACACTGATCCAAACATGAGTAGTTTTCTCTATTGGATGCACTTCAAGTGTCAGCAGTTGTAAGAGTTTTTACCAATTGCCAGCAACAATTTTACTTGTAGTTTTTCTTGGTTTCTTTGTATTTTAGTATTAATGTCTTTCAGCTGCTTTTCCCTTGATTTGAATATTTCAAATGCACTCCCATCTGCATCCATGGCAATCCCACCTTCAACTGTTTCTTGACTGTCCTGACTCACAACAGACTCATTCTCATGATACACCTCTGCTGGCATAAGATATTCTGTTTGGTATAGTATTTGGATTGAAAGGGTAAATTCCTGTACGTTTGAATGCAGACTACACATTTTCAACTGATAATGCTTTAGCATACACCTGGGACGCCATTTGACATATATTATACTTGGTGATTTTAGCTTGTGTTTGCCGCATAAGCTTGTGACACTCGGCATTGTAGATGCATTCAAAAGGACCGAAGCCAGAAACATCCATAATCTGAAGAATATGACTTCTCATCACGACTGAAGATAAGGTGTGGCTTGTCAGTGAGTCCATGTTATTCTAAGATATGTTTAAGGGTGTCAAAGTATGATGGAACGGCTGATTCTGATCAATATTCAGCCCTTGCATATTCTAATCCCCTTGGTTTAAGAACCTTAAGTTCAGGCCAACGTTTTAAAAAGCCCCTAATCCGTTTCAGTGTTAGTGGATGATCTTTGGTCTTTTCCCCAGCTGATAAGCAAAATCTGAAGCTAGATCAACCGAGTCCTGACGCGTGTAGCCATAGCCATAACTTGCCATAGTCTTAAAAATGCTCTGCAAGCTTTGCTTCTTCAAACATGGTGAACAGTGGTACCTTGCCACTGGAAAGAGTTTCAGGGTTGATCTTGCCTAATACCCTATCTCTGAGAGTTGTTACTGGTACGTTGTAACGTTTTGCTGCTCTTTTGACAGGTATTTTATTTTTTTTTACATTGCAGATATGCAGCAGTTAAGGCATCTGTAGAATACTGCCTGTAGTTTGGCCTGATCTGCCAACTTCACGTTTTAGTTTACTGCTACTGCTCGTACTGCTACTGCCAACTTCACGTTTTAGTTTACTGCTACTGCTCGTACTGCTACTGCCAACTTCACGTTTTAGTTTACTGCTACTGCTCGTACTGCTACTGCCAACTTCACGTTTGATTTAAATTCTACTGCCAACTGCTACTGCTTACTGCTACTGCCAACTTCCTATTAGTCCTTTTCTATAACCTGAAGTAAAAAAAAACAAGAGATTTTTTACGAGTAGACAGATTACTTTGGTTTGAACTTCCACTGATATGGACGCGTTGCTACTACCGTTGCAAAACTGATTAAAGTTTACATTGTTAGGTAAAGAACGAGACTCGTCGCTACACCTGTCAAAAATCAATTAAAGTGCCGCCCAATGTGTTTCTTTCAAACTCCGCATTTTACCTGTCAATAGAGTCATTCTAGTGTCATTCTGTGTACGAAATGGAAAAGCGGTTAGAAAAAAATATTTTTCTGTCTGCGGTTAGATTGCAAGATGCAGGTTTATTGATAGGTATACCTGAGAAAACTGCCTCGCTGTGATTGGATGATCAGTAAAGTGACAGTTTAAGCGTTACTTCCGAATACGTGAAATTCTAATCAGTTTTACAAGCGGTAGTAAGTTGAGAATTTAAGCCGTCTCAGACGGTTTTACGAAAAAGAGGGAATTGTAAATATTCTGATTATCGTTTGTTGTGAATAGTCTCCTCTGTTTTACAGATAAAAGTGGGGATAGACAATGTAACATACAAAATGATTTTATTTAACCAACAGGCATAATTCCAACTTTGTGCGTCCATTAGGGGGAATTTGGTCATAGAAACGAGTACCCTCTAAACACAAGAATGGAATGCAGTCTAATTTGAACCGACAGTGAAAGAGATAACATTTTCTCGCTGTATTTCAGCAAGGAATTAAAGACCTTTTTATTTTATTGTCTAGTAAGTACAAACCGGTCCAATTTGTCTGTAAAACTCTTCTGGACACTCTATTAATTAAAATTTTACTTAAGTATGAAAATCAGAGACGAAACTACTCTTCCCTACTTTGACACAGGGTTACAGTAATTTGAAATTGGAGATTTTCATTTGCGAAAAAAAATGCATATCTTTTGCGGGAAAAAAATGTCTTCATTTGCGGTAAAAATGTTATCATTTGCGGACCTTTTTTGAATATCATTTGCGGATATTTATACAATGATACCTGTTCCGTCAGCCAGTGTTAAAACTCTAGTTAACATTGCTAGATTATTGCCCCTTGCTCACCACGGGGAGGTGGACAAGTTTTCGTATACAATACATTTCTTTCCTTTTATTTGTTTCCTAAATCGTGAACTCCATATTTCTTACGAAATTATAGTAACTCTCCGAAGTAGAGCGTAATTAATTACACCATATTCAATTAGCCATTTTTTATTGATAAAAGTATTTATAATCTTTATTATGTAACATACGTCGACAAAGATATTTCTTGTTTGATGTTACACAAGATACCGGGTACATATTGATGATGGTCGTGGTGTTGGGGTAATGTTTTCTTTCAATCTCCCTGAATTATAAGAAATCCTGTGTCAAGCTCGTGTGCGGGAAGAGTAATTTCGTCTCTGGATTTTCTGTAAACGATACATAGGGGAGGCAACCCGTTGTCATTTTTTTACGAAAAATAACTGAAGCCTGTGTTTAGATTGTTAAGCCGTTTATTAAGTCATTCAAAGTCTTCTTACACTTCTTAAACTTCTCTGCCAGCCATTGTGAAGAGCAGTCGTGACATTATTAATCGTACGTAAACTTCACACTGTAGTAGTTACCTGTAATGGTTATGAACAAATGATTGCAAAGTCCATTCAAAATAAAGTAAATGTATCTTCAATGTTCAGAGCGGATCAGTGGTATAGAGAGAACTCACTGGACTTGTAATTAAGTAGTCGGGGTTCGATTTCTCGCTATTCCACAAACATCACCTATTGTCTATGGGAAGACTTGGAATTCTTTTTAAATCATACACTTTCCCCAACACACTAAAATAAATAAACGTCGATCATATGGGAAACCGGCACTAACTTTAAATGAACTTAGCCTTTAAACGTATGTAAACGTGAAACATGTATTACAAAAAAAAGCGCTTCGGGTTACAAAGATCATTTTGATTCGACCAATCGAACATATTTTTTTTAAATTAATATATTTGCATTATTTAAACTTCCTTGTTACTTGGTATTATCGACGGATATATTTTTCTTTAAAAAAGAAAATCATTATTGGTTTGTTTTGAAATTTGCTACCAGACGAACAATGAAATATCTTACATGTCAAATCAAGGGTGTACACAAATATCGATAATATCTTTTACGATACGGTTATTGTAATGTAAAGCAGACACTGTCGAAAAGACTGCCAAAAACTGTTAACTGCCCCCTGATGAAGAACGAGTCATGGAATATACCTGTTTTTTACTGGATTTTATCTCAAATGTTTCTCCATAAATGCTAGTATGTTAGTTATCTTATATTGTCAATAAGATTAGACAACAACTAACAATGGAAGCTGCACTAAACCATGTTGTAGCATTCTAATGTCGAATAAACCGAAACTTTGATAAATTTTCGAAATCGAGTAGTTTACGGGAGAATACGCGAAAAGAAAAAAAACTGACTGTCGAAACAGTGTACTACATACCTACTTTAGTGTCAACAGCTTCGATGTTAGCGAATAGAAGCGAAGATTACAGTGTATAGAAAACGAAACGAAACTCAGTATGACCAAAGCTTGTATCAGGTCTTAAGAAACGACCGCTCTAAAAGGATTTTAAAATGGGACAACAACAGGGAAAGTTTAAACAAAAGAAATTGAAAGGGCCACTTCTGAAGGAATTACAGAGGAAAGTTCCTGGAATGAAACTAGATGAAATACAGGAAGTCTATGTAGATTTTAAGCGAGAAACGAAAGGGAGAGATTCTCTCAAACGTTCTGACTTTATTCGTGTTTATAAGAAAGCATTTGGTGACAATGTTGGAGCTTTAGCAAATAGCATATTTGATGCTTTTGACGAAGATGGAAATGGGACAGTTGATTTTGAAGAGTTTCTAATTGGTCTTAGTATCACTGAGATGACAGTGGACACAGACAGAAATAGTAAAATGAAAAAGATACGATGGGCCTTCAATGTATACGATAAGGACCGAAGTGGTACAATTGATAGGAGAGAAATGCGACAAATAGTAAAGGTATGTAGAAATTGTCGCCCATGTTTCCATGTTTTAACGGGGCGCATCGTCGAGTATTTTATCTATAGCAACCTTTGTTAAATTCTTGATATGGAAAGCTTTATACTTAATCATTACTTAACGTTTAAAACGGTCTATGACAATACTGATCAAAACTGCCTGCATGATTACTTCAATAGGGGTGTAGTTCTAAAATGGGTACAGGCGAGTTATAACCAACTGATCGTTAACAGTCTAAATTATGTAATACGTGTTTATTTAAAAAGAATATATATTGTCTGTTTTATTTTATCATTATAGGAAAGATTTATGTCTACCTTTGTTTGATAGAGAAAACTTTTTTTCTTGACAGAATTCAATTGCGCAAGCACAGTAATGAATTAACAGAAATAAAATATTTATTTTAATATAAAGTTATACCTGGAGATCTTTCTGTTAAAGAAGGCACAAAAAATTACGCTTATTAAAGAAAGAAATCGATCTCCAATACTGGAAATATCAATGGTATGTCTCACGGATTGTTTGCGTTTAAACGCACAATGAAACGCATGGGTTTTGACACCGTATCAATAGCATAGAAAAGAATGACCTTAAACGCTCTCAAGAGG
This sequence comes from Cyclina sinensis, assembly GCA_012932295.1. Lineage (NCBI taxonomy): Eukaryota > Metazoa > Mollusca > Bivalvia > Venerida > Veneridae > Cyclina > Cyclina sinensis. The sequence goes on along the minus strand of JAAONU010000012.1, from coordinate 11,557,597 downwards.
TACGAAAAAAGGCCAGAGAAAATTGAATTGAAAAAAAACAACCTATTTTGGTGAACGTTTAATGCATTTATAAGGGAAACGCAAATATTGAAGGAAATAAAACTGCACGTTCAACTAGCATTTATCAAGTACGCTTGTTCAGTTAACCCTATTATTTACAAAGGACCCTTGTTCTGTAACACACTACACCCTACCATTACCATTCCTATAAAAAAAAGTTCTTTTGACAAGCTTCACAAACACGAACGTGGATAAATAAAAAGGCTTTTGCTTCTTTGTCCCAGAAGAAAAAGAGCAATACAAAAATAATTCTGCTATAGATTATATTCGTCCTTCTATCCATTTAGACTTACTCTAACATGTTGTCTAAGAACCTATTGCTGTGCCTGCTTGCGACATCATACATAACAATAATGCTAGTATTCTAAGACCCGATGGAACTGAGACATAACACCACTATTCCGAAGGCTATTAAGATTTGAAGCATGATTCTTATTTTTTTCAGGCCGTGGCAGATGTCTCAGTCTTACCTGAAGATGCAGTGAAGAAAAATGAAACACCTAAAATGTTTGCCGACAGACTGTTTGATGAAATAGACAGAAATGGCGACGGTGAAATCACGTTTGAAGAATTTGAAAGCGCGGCTGAAAGTAATTCCGCTTTAATTGACATGTTACTGCCAGCCCCGGAAACAGAATTATAGATAACAATTACAAAGTAGTTACCACTTTTTGTGCAATGGAAAGAATGCTGCTTGACTGGATGTTTTTATTTCAGTCAGATTTGTTGACACTGACTACATTCTCCTTTTGGGTTTAAGTCAGTATATTTATGTATTCATTTATCTTTTTTATACAGTTTTTATTTCAAATGACCAAACAACCATTTTTTGAACAATATTGATTGTTTTGTTACATTGCGCATGCGTGGACATCGTGATTGGAACATCGGGCTATTATGATGTTGTGTATCTTGATCATTGATCGTTTCCTTCAATTTTAACATTCATTTGTTTCTTAATTATATTTTTTTTTATTATATAGCAAATGTATGATATACTAAATTACATGCACATGTACTACTGACATACTTTGATTGTAATAGTAAATAAAGTCTGCATATCTCTTTTGATAAATCATATGTAATATGACACGTATGACTATGATTTGAAGATATATTTGAAGGTTTAAAATATTTGCCTATGGTGCGTTCATTCAATAAAGTATACTCCTTTTTAGATTACACATTTTCTATTGCTATAAAATGTCGGTCCCATATTTACGCGGTTTAAACGAAGTATCGTCAAAATTCCAGTGGCGTATCACCATGAAGTGGGGAATTTTTCTGCTTGCTCTATTGGATAAAAGCTTTTTTTGTAAACTATCTTTCACATCGTAAACATTAAAGATTTTCTTTTAAAACTACAAAAAAGGTAATACGTCAACTTTAAACAACATACCATAATCATAGTATGTAAAAAAGAACCTGAATAATAGGCATATGAGGGTGTTTTCAGATGTAATGTTATCGGGTCCTGTATGTCTGTTATTTTTATTGAATACTGATTTTGTTTAGTTCATGCCTTTAAAGTATTACCCTTTGATAACTATACAAAAATGTGTCAAGCGTATGATCCAGTTGAAGTCGGATTTATATAGACACTGCATACACTGGAAAACAGATGAGCCCAATGCTTGTGGAGGGCTATACTAACGTTTTATAACTTGTAAAACAGACACAATTTAGGTTACATACAACTAAATCAAATCTTACAGTATTTCAATGTAACATCAAGACCCAATCTCACTTTATTAGCTTCTAAAAATGCTGCCTATACCGATTTTTGGGAAGAATCAATCATGAGAAACAATTTCATTCAAATTTTCATAGCAGGACCACTCAACTTTTCCGGTATATCGTATCGATGGAGATCATCCCAGTCACTTCGGTATTTTTTATTACAATCTGTCAACATTTCCTATTTATTTTAAAATGACAAAAAATAGCCAAGTTTATTCCGACACACTTATAGCTAATTTCAATTTGTTCTTCAATATATGTGTTGTTTCCAAGTAAAACGATTTTCAGAACAACCTTTCCACTTTTGACCAATGAGACAGCTCTGTCATCTTAAAACTCCGATACAGCACACTGATTTGGAGCTGTATAACCACAAGCCACACGGTGTCATTTCTTGCGAATAAGGAGCTTCGGGTATGCGTGTACAGTAGCTGTTGCAGATTGTGTGATATGACATGAACAGTATACCCGTACCTGGACGTCGTTTTTTGCATTTCTTTTTCATTTTTTATCGGAACAAAGCTTTTGTAGAAAGCCCCAGTGACAGATTTTCCCTTTGGAACGGCAGCATGAAGCAATGGGCCATGTATATTGAAAAACAAATACGGACATAACGTTTTTTTTTTACACTTGTACGCTTTTTTGCAATGTATAGGGTGCATAAACCCTTTTAATGCCCATTTACTAACCTTTCGAGTTGGATAAAAATGTGGACCCATGTTTTGTCCACTGTCACAAGATTTAAAAAAAAGGTTTTCTTGACATATTTTGGGTACAGTTTATAGAGACTCTGTTTTGTACATACACCAACACGTCGGCAGCTGTTTTCTCAAACATTTTTTGCATTATGGTTTATGACCAGACTTGGGAACAAACTGGATTTGATCTAGATATGTAATTTTTGTGTCGATGTATAGCCTGTATATTGGGCATTACCTAGTGTAGAATTTTCATGATTTCATCGAGTTACATAGGAACAGCAAGGTCGATGACATAGCATCTAAAAAAATCTCTCCTATTGTGTAATGATCTTAGAAAATTCTTGTTGGCATGGCAGGAGCACTTTAATTTCTTTGTGTCTTAAACAAATTATCTATCCCGAAGGAAAACGAAAAATGAAATTAACACTTTTGACGAATTTCCAACATTCAGCTTACGAAAACATTTATTACGTCTTCATACTCATCTGAAGTATGTGAAATATTTCATTTCACTCTTTAAGTTGACCTAGAAGACATGAAGATCGACATAACTTTTTTCAAGTTGGCGTTGTGTACATTTAATAGGACGCAAGGGCAAAAACTTGAAGAAACGCTTGAGATAATATTTTTGTTTGACCTGCTAGCTAGACGATCTAAAACCAAGTGTACAATTTCAAGTAGAAACAAGTAAATATTTAACTTATTTAATGACTTTAAGGAAGTCATTTCCTTACTTAAATGAAATGGTTAGGGGACTGTTTGGTCCAAAGTTCCTTTCTAACCAGGGATTTCCTCGTTCATCATGGTACCTCAACGCTGAATAAACTAATTGACAGAAAAGTGTATATTACGCAATAGAAATGATGATAATGTATATACTTTTTTTACTCTTAACCTGTTATGTTAAATAGGGCTGTAGTAAGAAAAATCTTTGTTAAAACTCAAGAAAAAAATGCTTATTCTAATAAAAACAAACACGAATTGTGTCCAAATTTAGAATACTGACTTGTTAAATAATGGTGGTAATGTGTAACAAGTTGCTTTCAGATATTTCTTATAAGATCTTATTTGGTTATCATTATAAAGATTGATACTTTATACGCATTTCCTATTAACCCGCCGTTTTTCAATACGTAAACATGTTACGCGATGACTTTTCGTTAAAATATTTCGTTTGGCCTTGAAAATACCGACTGATAAGGGGAAGTAATACTGCAAAGAGTTTAGAAACCATAAATCTATAAATAGAACAGCGGACTTCCCACTTTCTGTTTAAATATTTACTTACAAGTGCACACTTTATGATCACATTTTGGTGAAATAGTATTCTATAAGGTAGGTTTTGAATTAATACGTACGTAGTTTTTCTCGCATGATTTCTAGACATATATTTTGTCTAGTTTCTTCTTTTGTTTGGGTTTGAATTTCGAAAAACGGAAAATGAAAGTACATTTTAAACAAATGTTTTGTTATTTGTTTAATGAATTATTGTGACTTAGTTAATGTTCTTGTGTTATATGATATATCTTTTCAGTACTTCATTTTGAAGGCGTGTAGCTGATATTTTTAGTTGCAATGTAACGTGTGCCAGTTTTCTAAAAATTATGGTAGTAGATCTATCTCACTCTCCGTACATAATTTTGGTGTTGACGGTTTGACCCATTTTATTATTTTTAAACCGTAACGCCTTAGAAAAAAAGACATCGTCATTCAAATGTTTTCTCCATGTCTCTCCGACAAGTCTGATTTGTTGGACTACATATATGTCCCCCGCCGCACCCCCCCCCCCCTTTACCCTGTCTAGAATAAACAGCCTCTTCTCCTCAAAACAAATTTAGAGATTAGAGATTTTCTGTATTGTACCTTGACGGTATATAATTTACATATAATGCATCGTTAAAAATCTTTTAATGGTTCAAATCCAAAAATAGAACTATTATTCTATTCTGTTCTGTTCTGTTCACTGTTTATACAGTATGTCAGTAAGTCATTGATTAATAAATGAAATTGAACAAAGTTTATATTTCTACAAGGTTACGGTCCACAAAGCTACGGTCTAAACACCACCGCCATCTAAAAAATACTGAAATAAACGTTTAAAATTACACTCGAGTTACTCACTCGGATTTCCTGTTTACGACTTTCGGTTTACTGCAATACATCATAGGAAAAGGGAAATTTTTTTATGTACTTATTAGATAAAGGGAGTAACTATGTTACTCTTCGGGTATCAGTGCGGGGCCTGGCGTATTTAGTTAAGAAGCTTTGTAGAACAAATAGCCATAAACAAATGTGAATGTCATAACAATGAAAATAGCGACGAACATGAGTCTGTCTACATGTACACAATTCGAAATTATTTATTTAACAGCAATTTTAGTTAACGTGTTTTAACCTGTTTTGTACAGCCTGTTTATGTTGATATGTACTTCACAGTGACAGCTAACTATGTCAGGGATCAGAGTTACCGGGTTACCGGCCAAGGTTACAGACAAGCATCTTAAGGTATACTTCAGCAACCCGAAAAATGGCGGAGGGCGTGTCCAGAGGATTTATCACCCGTTACCCAACGCGTCGGCTGTTGTGATATTCGATGACAAAAGAGGTATGTCTCGTTTTACATATATTGTGAGACATTTTACGCAACAGAATCAATCACTGATCACAAGAACAGCCAGCAATTTTCTGCACTAATATTCTCATGAGACGGATGGGTGTTTTAGCCGAGTACTTGCTTTTGGAAGCAGGGTGGAGTAATAATTATATATAAATCTCACTCGGGATAAGATCAGTCAACTTTTGCATAGGTACACATGGTACCTTTTTATATACTTATTTATGCACATTGCTAAAAATCTTTATCATGTACTCTGGCAGCCATACAAAATTTACGTGAGCGGTATGAAAAATACTCTCTTTATTTTGACAAGTTCAAGGTTGTTGTCACGGCACATGTACACCAGGCCTGTTTTAATGATAAAGGTCACGTTACGTAATATCTATATGTTCATGTACATGAAGACATGAAAAATAGATGAGAAAAAAATGAACACATTTTTCGATGTTTTCCAAGTATGTGTAGTTTCAAACGGACTGAATTTTTTTATACATTTAATTTGCCTCACTCACAGATATAAATATACCCCTTGAAAGTTCGCTTCCGGAAAGGGGCCATTTGTCCTCAAGCAAAAGTCGTAAAAATTAGAACTTTTGAATGTTAACCTTCTGTTTATTCAGTTGTTGAAGAAATACTGAGGAGAAAACATCAAATATCGGGAAAGCCAGTTGACATATCAGCAACACCAGCACTGGTATGGTTATTCTTTATTACTGGAAGCCAGAAGTTACAATACAAATTTTTACGCAAATTTTCACGCAAACTTTCATGCATTTAATCCTTCAAAAAGATAGAGTTTAGAAATGTATTTTCGGAATGTAAGACTTAGAGGTGGTTTATGTTCAGGCAATATTTCTTTAACTGCTATCTGTTAATTTTTGTTAAAGCTTACTATATGATAAACACATTTTCAACTTTTCATTAAAAAAAAGCTCATAATTAACAGAGAAATTACAGATATGAATATATATACACACAGATAATTATACACTTACTATTATTTTCACTGAGGTTTATAGACCGGAAACTTTGTAAATGCTGAAACGAAACAAAGTAGTGTTACCTTGGTAATCGCTGTAAACTGCAACTCAAATCTACTTTAATATTGTAACGTTACAAACATTTAGGTGTTTCGGCGAGTTGTGGTGGAACTAGACAGGAGTGTCTCTGACTTTCTCGGTACTAACCCGCAGCTGGTTGACGAGCTTCAGTTTGATGGAGAAATAAACATCAACTTCCAAGAAAAGAAACAAGTTTACCTTTTTGATGGGACTTGGTACCAGGTAAAAAGCCAGCTATCATCCATGAATGTTATTCTTTAAGTTTGCAGTCGATTTTATATTACTATAATCTGTCTCTTTGAGGTATAGCGCGGTCCGTCCACACATCCATCTGTCTGTGGGACGTCCTTTAGTCATTACGAGGTACATCAAAACATACCGTTTTGCTGCAGTGAATACTTTAGGAAGACTCCGTGAAAAGGAGCTTGTCTTGTATTACTCAGAATTTAGGGATAAAATTTCGTCTTTTTATTTTACACCAGACCTGATAATGTGTCGTTAAGGGCTTTGCAAGTTTAATGAAAATTTTCTGATTTGAGGGTATTGAGTAGATCAAGAGATATCTTATGATCTAATCAAAACAACACGCACCAGCTGGTGACATTTCACATCTCCTAAGACGAGTTTTAAACAACAGGTAATATTTTGTTAAGCAAACTTTGTTAAAAGTCAGTTATTTCTTAACATTTGACTGTCACTTTAACGATCCCTGCTCTGATTGGTTGTGGAGCTAACAGCTAGTGTTGCTCCTGTGTAACGGAAGCTATATCTGCATTGTATAACGCATTATAAGTTGCACCCTTTGTTGTAAAACAAAAACATTATATTGCACTATTTTACAGCTTGAATGGGCAATGCACTACCTTGACACAATGTTGGAAGCCTTTCAGTTTGATATGGATGCGGAATCTGATAACCGGCGTTCTGTAATAAGCAAACAACCTCGGGGAATGGCGACGGGAAGTCCAACTGAATTCCGAGAGGATAGCCCGCCTCGATTTCAAGAGATTCAAACCCCCAATATACCAGCCGTTAGACGTCAGCCTCAGAATGAGCAACAAGCCTTACTTCCGCCAGTGACTGGTTATCAGATGTCTGACTTCCAGAAATTGGCTGGCAAGCAATCTGGAGATATGGGAGAGAAATTACCGAAAGGATACAAAAACAAAAATGCTTTGCCCTTGTCATCAGAGCCACGCTCCATGGAAAGTAAGATGTATGGTAGAACTGTACTCTCGAATCTAAATGACGAAAAGCAAAACGAGGACAAGACTGAAAGCTGGCGTCAGAGGGGAACCAGACCATCTAATCGCGCGGCTCTGAACATTAGTGATGACGTTGAAAGGAACCCAGGGCTTATTCGCGGTGCGCACGCATCGTACAAAAGAAGGTCGTTTGAGGGACACGGAGACTCTGGTGATGAAAACGAGGCTTCAGCTGAAGGATTCAGTTGGAGGTAGGCATGTTCTAGTGGCTCAAAACTTTATCTGAAATGGAGTTTTGGTCTTTTAGATTGGTTTCGTGACATATTTTCTCTAAGAGGCCCAATAATTAAGGGCATATGTGATGTGAAGATAGATTTTGCATTTCTAACGCAACCCGAAGACTTCTCATTGAAAGTGAAAAGAAATGTATGTACTATAACATCATGTAAAAGGCTATGGGAACACACATATAACAGTTGTCCCGTCACATCAAAATGGGAAAGGGATAGTTTTGGACTAATCATATACCTGACCGTTAGATTTTGTTTCAGACTATTCCCATAATAATATGTTATATTACAGGCTACCCGAGAGAATAAATACCCTTGTATTTAAAATACTGCTTGTTATTCAAATAGGTCATTACAACCTTTACAAAGAATGACAAAAGGCATTGACGTGGCGATGACTGATTTTGGTGAAGGTCCATTATCTTTCACGTTCGAAGTTCCCGGAAGTCTGAAGGTGCACATTACAATGGACGACATTACGAAGCAGACGACAGACGCAATTATAAACCCCACGACCCCGGAACTGTCCAATGTTTACGGAACTTCTCGAGCAATTTCTGCTGCGGTGGGATTCAACATGCAGGCGGAATGTCGGCATTACGTAGAGGACAAAGGGCCATTAGACTACGCAGGTGTTATGCACACAGCTGCAGGAGGTAGGCATGTACTGAGAGTGTTTTCTATATGTCCATGATCAAAGAAAAATGTAAATTTAGTTCTATATCAGAACTAGCGCTCATTCATTCTGTTTTAAGTTTACTAATATATTTTTTTTAAGGATTAAATTGAGGGGAAAAAAGAAAATTTAGTCTTTTCCAATAAACTGTATCTCAACTCTTTATACGGGGATCAAAGACTTAGTAATTATTTGTATCAAATATTCTTTTATCTGTCAAAAGTTTCCATGTATAAAAATACCTACAAATTATGGATGTTACAACTACTATGTCATTTCTTGTATTATCCCTTATTTTACCTACAGGAAGCTTGAGTGAGAAAGTCGGGTTTGTTATACACACAGCCGGGCCGACATGGAGTGAAGATGATAGTGAACATTGTACACATTTACTTGTCTGTACATATATCAACTGTTTGCAGTACGCGGACCAGAAACTCTGGGTACAGTCGTTAGCCACGCCCCTTATCAGCGCTGGTAGGAATGATACTACTTTATACAATATCTCATCTCTGGTTACTTAAAAATGTTAGCATATAAGAATCTTAATAGGCAGTTTACAATTAGTTAACAAAGGAATAAGCTTTTGATCAATGTATATAAATTTTAGAATTTGTCTTTTAGACAGTCAAATTATTTTAAAAAGGCAGTAGGATTTTAACTTTAGATTATTACGGTTATGGTTTATATTGCTTTTAATTTCACTTGTACATATGAAATAAAACAATAAAGTTAAAAGCTTAAGGTGAAACTTAATTCCGCACAAAACTAGCTGTGATTGGTTTTCTTGTTTGTGCAAATTTTCATTTGATTTTTCTTATGATTTAAAGGTTTCTTTGGGTTCCCTCTGGACGTATGTATAGGAGCGTTCTATGACGCCCTACTGTTATTCTCCACGCGTTCATCACCAAAGCGCCATCTGAAAGAAATACATTTAGTGTGTTTTGACCAGGACGCCGCTGCAGCCACTATCATGATTGTCCAATCTTTACTCGACTGTGACAGTGCCCAGTCTGCCGTCGCTGCTACTGATAGGTACGCGTGTTGTAGATTTAAAGCAAGTTACTGTGGTCAAACGAAAATAAAAGAAGAAAGATGAGAAAGTATTGGAAAGAATTTTGATGAAAATACATGTAGAATTTTAGGATAACAACAAAGAATATATTCCAAACCAACTTATATTTTCAATTACAATAACTTTTAATGTCTAAAGACATCTCAGGTAGGGTTGGGGCTTTCTTAACATGATTTCAAACCTACGGAAAATCATACTGTCCTTTGTAGCTCTTGGCTCACCTTTTGCTATACCGAGTTTTTTTTAGGTGTGCAGTTGATATCTGGATGGAGTATATCTCTGTTTTGATCTGTATTTTGCTGTGCAAGTGAAGTTATCTGTATTTTTTGTGTACCTCGTTGGCTTTTTAGCCAGATAGCTGAACTCGATCTGTATGAGTACTTTGGACTTTTCTCAGTTCATAGTAGAAAATTAATATTATTTTCTCTAAGATTGTAACTATATTCACAGCCATAGATGATGTAAATAACGTCGTTTTAACGTACGGTTTCTGTTGAATTTAATGTCAATATTTAATTTTAATGCTTTTCCAAGAAATATTTGATTTAAAATACAAAGAAAGTAGACGGTTAATACCGACATAACGTTATTTGTTTTATTAGGTACTGGGTGTGTTCATCCAAGTATAATTTCCAAGCCGAGGATTTTGGCAAAGCAAGTACAGTAGAAGGTAGTTCTGGTGATGAGAATTCTGATGAAGAATTGAAAACAGATGCTAACAGTGTTGTTAGGCAGGAAAAGAATATCCAAGCACGAATTGTAGACCAAGAATCCGACAGTGAGGTAAGCGATGCAGATGGAAACATTGAGGAAAAGACATTCACACCAGAAAAAGAACCTGCGCAGAAAAAAGAAACCTCCACTGATGACGTTGAAAAGTCTGATGTTGCAGATGACAAGGATAAGGAAATTCTAAATCCGTTTAATGATGCTGAAACAACACAAGAGGAGTTTGGTCAGACAGCAGTAAAAGACATGGTTTCTTCAAGCCGTAGTTTAGAGGATGTTCAAAATGATGAAAAGATTAAAAGTGACGCAGACGAAATTGATGATGGTGGCTTCAAAATGACAGAAAACATTTCAGAAGTTTTAGATAAAGAAAAAGAAGCTGAAAGCACCGAGTCTGAATCATTGTTATCTGAAAAGCTTGATGGAGGCAGTGCTGATCAGGTGAATGACTTTAGTGATGAGGAAGAGAACGCTTCTTTTCAAGATGAAAGCTCTAGTAAAGTCCCTGAAGAAAAGATATCTGATGACGAGGAAAAGAAGCAAACAAATGACAAAGATACAGAGCTAGAAGCAGACCCAACAAACCTTGAATTGGAGGACGAAGAAAAAAAGCATACCACAGAAACGTAAGTCTGTTCTGATTTGATTCTGAAATTGAAAAGGCTCTTTTGTTTATTTCTACGTCAGGGAAGTTACGTCATGCGTACTGTCTTCCTTGTAAATGAGCTGAACCGTTAGCTACCACTCCGTTTTCATATAAAATGATTTAAATTTTATCCCAACTTCAATAATAACTATATTTTATAGGTTGATAGGAATAAATGTTGTGTTACTTTTAGTAAAGCAAAATTTTTAGTCGTGAAAATATCAGGAACTACTAGTTATACCCCCAAAACGAAGTTTGGGGAGTATATAGGAGTCACCCGGTGGTTGGTCGGGGTTCACCTTGTCCGGAGTATAACTTAAAAATTACTGGTTGGAATTCAGTGCAACTACATACAATGGTCAAGCACAATGAGAGGAAGTGCAGTGTCCAAGAATCATGACTCCATCTTCACTATTTTCAGAGTTGTTGCCCTTAATTGTTTTTTTTTGTCCGGAGCATAACTTGAAAATTACTGGTTGGAATTCATTGCAACTACACACAATGTTCAAGCACAATAAGAGGAAGTGCAGTGTTCAAGAATCTTAACTCCATCTTCACTATTTTCAGAGTTGTTGCTCTTTACTGGTTTTCCTTGTCCGGAGCATAACTTAAAAACTACTGGTTGGAATTCAATGCCACTACATACAATGGTCAAGCACAATGAGAGGAAGTACATTGTCCAAGAATCATAGCTCCATCTTCACTATTTGCAGAGTTATTGAACTTTATTAGTTTCCCTTGTCTAGAGCATAACTTAAAAACTACTGGTTGGAATTCAGTGCAACTTCATACAATGGTCAAGCACAATGAGAGGAAGTGCAATGTCCAAGAATCATTACTCCATATTCACTATTTGCAGAGTTATTGCACTTTATTGGTTTTCCTTTGTATGCAGCAAAACTTGAACACTACTGGTTGGAATTCATTGCAACTTCACACAGTGGTCAATCACAATGAGAGGAAGTGCAGTGACCAAGAATCATAACTCCTTCTTCACTATTTTTAGAGTTATTGCCCTTTATTGTTTTTTTTTGTCAGGAGCATAACTTGAAAACTACTGGTTGGAATACAATGCAATTACATACAATGGTCAAGCACAATAAGAGGAAGTGCAGTGTCCAAGAAACATAACTCAATCTTCTCTATTTTCAGAGTTATTGCTCTTTATTGGTTTTCCTTGTCTGGATCATAACTTGAAAACTACTGGTTGGAATTCATTGCAACTTCATACAATGGTCAAGCACAATAAGAGAAATTGCATTGTCCAAGAATCATAACTCCATGTTCACTTTTTGCAGAGTTATTGCCCTTTGTTGGTTTTCCTTTGTATGGAGGAAAACTTGAAAACTACTGGTTGGAATTCAATGCAACTTCATACAATGGTCAAACATAATGAGAGGAAGTGCATTGTCCAAGAATCATAACTCCATCTTCTCTATTTGCAGAGTTATTACCCTTTGTTTTCTTTATTTGGAGAATAGCTTGAAATCTACTGGTTGGAATTCATTGCAGCTTCATACAGTGATCAAACACAATGAGAGAAAGTGCATCGTATAAGAGCTATAACTCCATCTTCACTATTTGCAGAGTTATTGCCCTTCTTTCGATTTCCTTTTCCAGAATATTATTTGGAAACTCGTGGTTGGAATTCAATGCAACTTCATACAATGGTCAAGCACAATGAGAGAAAGTGCATTGTATAAGAGCTATAACTCCGTCTTCACTATTTGCAGAGTTATTGCCCTTCCTTCGATTTCCTTTTCCAGAATATAATTTGGAAACTCGTGGTTGGAATTCAGTGCAACTTCATACAATGGTCAAGCACATTGAGTGGATGTGCAATGTACAAGAACCACAACTATCTTTAATTGCCCACAACCATAACTCTTTTTCATTTTTTACGAAGTATTCTGTTACTTAATTGATAGCTTCCTCTGTTCTGTAGCGATGTTTTGGGGGTATTAATCACATTTAGTGATAGCTCTAGTTTATTAGTGATAAGAAATAAATGTATTGAACAACTGTGTTGCAGGAAAGCGGAGGAAAGTGACTTTAAAGTTTCCATTGGCAAGACAAGTCTTGGACTAGATGACGAATGGAGTATGGTTCCAGGAAATGACGTCACTAAACAGGATGCCAGTCCACCTGACGATAATGATAGTGAAGAGAGGGGGGAAAAGATTTACCTATAGTTAATGGACAGATCTTATTCAAATGTTTTATAAACGATTTTCAAACAGACATTTCTGAAATGCCGTGTAGGAATAATTGATCTGTAAATATACACAAACTTTATCTAGAAAAAAGGTAATGGGCATTTTGTTAAATATTGCATATGAGTTGGATGTAAACTGGGTGTTCAGTTCAGCGGGAAATAAAAGAGAAATTGTCTGAATATTTTAATTTACTGTAATCTCTGTGGAAGTATGGTTGTTTCTGTTATTTTGTTTATGATATATAAACTTGATCTTTCAAAAAATTAAGACAGTCGCATTTAGCATCAAACAAACCAAGAACTTATGTTAATAAATCTTGTCAAAAATGTTTTTAATATATATATTTATAATATATATATAATGTGCTTTTTTGTAGAGCTTTTAATGTCATATTGTAGATCATGTTGTGCCATTGTACGATTTTGGGTTAGTGGTATAAGAAATTATAGTCAGAATATTTATATAGTTTTTTTTATTTTTTGTTTGCTTTTAAACCATACGCAGTTATTTTCATCAGCTTGATTTAAAGTTATTGAAATGGCAACAGTGCATGAAGATCAAGATTAGTGCAGTAATCACAGAAAATGTTAAGAAATCATGTGAATTAGAACTATTTCATTTCTACGAGCTTTATAAATGCCAAGATGCCTTCCAGTGTAGTAAACTAGTAGAATATTAGAATATTCAAATTTACAGCACGGTAGTAAAAACACTTTTAAATATATATATTATTTTGAAGAGATTTGTAATGTCTGTTTTTTCTAAGGTGACGCATCAGTGCAATTAAATATTTACAAATATTCACGGTTACTTTGACCATTTTTTATGAATTGTGAGTTTAACTGTTAGACCTTTAGGTATAGTTTTGTTACCCCACCCTATTTAAACACAACTGAAACAGTGCAAGCAAAGGGACTTACAACATCAAATATACATATAACTATACTTATAGGAAACATGGGCATACATCTTTTCTGACAAACCTAAAATAATGATTTATAGGAAGACATTTTCTGTGGTGGCACATGTGTTCATCGATTTCCCCCCACAGCACTGCTTGTCAAAAACATTTTATTTCACAACAAAACACATTGTAGAAATACATTTCAGTTTTGGTACAGATGTTAGTTGTGGTGTTTCACTTTTTATTACTTCGCCATATTTAGTTCTGAAAAAGTTCCATAATTATGGGTTGTTGTTTTTTTTTTTGTTAAATAAGATGTTCTCATTGAACTGTTCAGATGTTTATTGTCTGTTATGTTTTGTAGTTGCATGTTTTATTGTGGATTACTGAAATAAATAGGTTCACTTGATTATGACTATGTCTTTTATGAGTGCGTTTCATACTTTAAAAAAAATCAAATACTGCTTCCGGAAGTTTCATTCTTACAATAAAACACCCAGTTAAAAAAAGAAAAATCCTGAACGCCGGGAGTTTTTTTACAGCTTCTCGCTTTAAGTGTTACTGTCATTGAAATGTTTACTTTACATGTACTTTATCGGAAATAGCAAAAATGTTTAGAATGCATTAAATGAAATTAACAAGAACTAATGAAACTTCAACCCTAACTATGAACAAAAATACACAAACATGCAATTTGATGTCTCACAGCACAGACATGCTCTACTCAGTTTTTCATATATCTGTTAAGCGTGTCCTTTCAAGGTTGACGAGTGAACGATTCAAAGCACTAAAAAAGATAAGTAAATAGATCGTGATTTTTTTGTTTCCTGTTCTGTTACAAAAAGAACAAAAAAATTGACAAAGATGAATGTCGTTTAAACTTTGAACCCTTACAAGCATATTCAAAATGTGTACGTAGATTGAGATCATTATAATGTTGCACCAGAAAGCAATTAGAACATTTGCCCACTATTACGATGACTGAAAAAAACAACAAGGTATTGATAACAACTGCCCACAATATGTTCATTAGTCGTTATATCATTCTACAGATGAAATAATGAGAACCTTGAATATATATTAACTCATTAAGTCCCAAAGCTGATAAAGGTTGCTTTTGTACAGATTGTTTCGTAACTCCCAAACCTGTTAATTAAATGCCAATTATTGATGGTTTCTGTAAAGATTCGCGAGATTCTGACGTCCAGTTTGACACATTTTTCTGTTGACTTATTTGTTTACCTCGTATAATATTTCAGCACTTTCATAATTACTTATTTAAACAATGACAACTGCTAAAACGAATTATCTTCAAAATGTATAAAACGATGTACATTTGTGTTCAGCCATTCTGTTCATTCTGCTTAAGCATGGGAAGTATGCGATGTCTTGTGTACCAGGTAAGATACATATTCAATCAGAAATTGCACGTATTTTCAGTAATTTGTATTTTCAACTTTATAAGGAAAATATATTTTTTTCGGAACGACCATTGACAATTAGAAAACCTGGTTCAGTAAATTTTAAGGTATATCATTTGACTGGACTGATTCTTGTTATCTAAAGGTACATGGAATTGTTCGAGTTTTTAAGTAAATATACGCACTCATTTTTCATAAAATAAGATAAAGTCTGTGAAATTCTTACACGATAATTTTCAATATTGATAGACAGGCTTTACATAACTGTGTTTCTTTCGAACAAAAGAGTATTAACAATTTAAGAAAGATAGATAGAGGAAGTCCATTGTTATTTCAAATGAGGAAAGAAAATTTAGAGACATTGAGCACAAATTCATTTACCTTTTAAAGATATGCCAAAAATTCCTAACTCATAACATCAGAAAAAATGATCCAACTGTCGTATATTAAGCGATATTCACTCAATACTTACAAATATATGTAATTTGAATTATGAAATAATATATTTAACCAGTGCTATTTCTCAAACTATGTACTCTGTGTCCTTTCCTATCACACTGTTTATTAAATATATTTTTCATTTCTTTGAATATACTCACGAACATCTTATTGTTTACATGCATCAATTCTCACGTTTCAGGTCCTACTCATAGTATGGCTTGTAGAAGGGTTTGCTTGTGTAAATGTAACAGAAAATGACGGGAATGACCAGATATCAACAGAGTCAATGGTCGTAGAGTTATTCAGTGGAAGCAATGGCACTGATTTCTTGTCCAATTCAACTGATATTCAGCTAGACACAAATGTCACAACATCACTCCCGTCGCGCGATACGGGAGGCGGAGCCGTAAGATATTTTCCTTGGGACAATCCTCAAAATATCATGACTAAGAAAACATCTGATGATATCACTTCCGCTTTACAGTGCTACGTATTTCCGGTTATTACATTAGTTGGTGTCACTGGGAGTATACTGAGTTTGATTGTACTGTTTCAGAAGAAGCTTCGAAATTCCACAACAACAATTGTATTGATCGGTCTTGCTTTTTCAGATCTTTCCTTTTTAGTCACAAATTTCATTCGAAAATCCACTTGTATTATTGGCGAATACGACCAATTATTAGCAGATGAAATTAATGCTACAACATTTTTCTATATGTTTTACCTTAAAACATCATTCAGTCGAGTTTCTACTCTTATTGTCGTCCTGATCTCCGTGGAGCGCCTGATTGCCGTGGCTTTCCCGCTTAAAGTGAAGCAGATCGTAACAAAGAAGAGAATGTTTGCCGCAGTATTTTTTATATATGTGCTGGTTTTCGGTTCTCTTGCTGCGCTTCCTCCACAATACACTTACACCTATATCCGCGGCAAGCCTTACATTTCCCAGACGGAATTTGCTATACAAAACAAGGACTCCTTAGAAGCGTACAATGAGTACTTTCTGCCAATCGTATTCCGATACATTCCGGTAATGGTGGTCCTAATTCTAAACTCAATCATCATTGTCATCATAAGCCAAAGTAAAAGATTTCAAAAGAGTGTTGGTAAACAAGATCCAAAGAGAAAAGAAGAGCAAAAGAAGATTACTCGCATGCTTTTGTCTGTCGCAATCATCTTTCTTATTTGTTTACTTCCTGGTGACCTGCTTCTACTCTGCTCCACAACTATTGATGGCTTTGAATTTTTTGGCACCTACCACAACCTGTTTTTGGTTCTAAGCGACCTTTGCCTTTTGTTTGAGATGATCAACTCCTCGATTAATTTCATCACCTACATGATACTAAACCGCAATTTCTTCGACACTTACGTGAGTTTGTTCTGTTGCTGTCTCAACACACTGCGCATACGCAGGACAGTGTCTGGAACGACAAAGTCACGTGGTACAAAGGAATCGTCTCTTGCTGACAACACAAAAGACGCATTGAAAGATTTCGGGTTTGACAGTGGCGTATCAGAGAAATCTCGATTTGAAAACGAGGCATCATCGGCTTCGGTTCAAGGTCACATAAATCAAGCCTATCAGGAATGATTGATACATACTGCAAACTGACTGATATCTTGATTGTCTGTTAATGTTGTAATGATTTTGTTAATATTGTTGTAATTGTAAGGGATCAGTGCTTTTTGTAGATAAAGTTAATTGAACTTTTCAAGGATTGGCAATTACAGTGCTGACTGACATTTTTCAAAATAGAAAAAAGTATATATCAGTTTCATTTTCAGTACAAGTTAGTTTTCAGAAACTTAACGAACTCGTATAGAACATACATCAAGATATTTTGATAAATGTTGATATTACAGAATTTCTTTGTGAAGTCATTGTAAATAAATGTATGCGCTTGTCTAAGCTTTGAATATCGTTGAAATAAAATGTATTATCTTTTCAGTTCTCTTTATTGCAAACTACCATCTAAGCAAACCATCGAACGGCAATTTGTATATCCCAAAGCCGTATTTAAAGCGACACCTTATTCCTTATACTGTGACAGAAAACTGTAAACACGCAGAGAATGTTTGTGATATCATCAAATATAAAATTGTAAAATTATAAGATTTTGAACAAGCATCTAATATAACTGCAGAAATGTATCAAACACAGGTTGAAAGTGTTTCTTGTCGCAGCTTAATTGCCCAGTTCCATACATAAACACATTTTTTGGAAAATATCAGAGTTACATTCAGGTATTTTTAATTTTACGATTTTCCCCTTAACATTTCACTAAAATCTTTCAAAAAGTGACCGAAAGGAAATAAGGGAAACACCACATAACATTTACAAAGTCTTGAAGTAGCTCTATTTTTCAAGTTTCTTTTCACACAAGGTCAACAGTTTTAGTGATTTTTCTTGACTTTGTTTTGAGGTTGTTTATCGTCATGTAAATGGGGGAGCGAGAGATCGAGCTCACGACCTTTGGGTTGCAAATCTAGCGCGTTATTAATGACCACTGAAGCATGTTCTTTGGTTTGTAATATAAATCTCATAACCTGGGACTCTGACAGATAACTGATCCTGTTGATCTTAAAGTACTATAATTTGGGAGTCCTGGGTGTATGGTAAACAGGCTCTGTAAAGGTGTGGGCTGCAAACGGACATAAGCTTCACACAGTGTGTATCTTGAACAACTGTTCCTTGGATTCACGTCTTGCACTACCGTTCACGATACCGGGTCCATAAATTCCCCGAGGTATTCGTAGTTCTAGTTATATTAAGATTATATTAGTGTTCAAAATGACTTAGATGCCTTGCAGTCGAAATTAATGCTGAAAGAAACAGCAATTGTTTAGAAATAATGTAAATTTTACAATGTGAAAACCTCTATCACTTCTGAGAAATACATATATGCATACCTTCTAAAACCAGTAACAAGAAACATAAGTAATGCTGAAGACAACCGTAAGTAAAAACAGGGGCTAACCAAAAGCATTCGTTGTTTTTTTCATTTAGTGAATAAAGGCTTCGTTATATAACGAGAAATCATGCGTATAAAAAATTGTACAGAAATTTATCCAGAAATGAACTGAAAACTATCCAACAGTCAGTTATTTTCATATAAAACTTATATTAAATGAAAAACTTGAGAGTTCTATTTTTTACGTTAGTTTTTATCTGGCCAATTCAGTTGAAAAACACCATTGATTAGACGTTTAAAGTCCTTTAATTAAAACACTTAATGTTTTATCTGCACAATAAAGGAGAAATGAAAGATTTTTTAAGCTTTTTAAAAGTTTTAAAGTTGTCAGAAAAAGTAGCAGTTAAAGATTACCTGTCAGTTTGCTGCCCAGAGCCGGACATATAAAATAGGAACTTTATTTTAGTGTAGAGGTTGCTAGAACCCCTTTCTAATCAGGCGACAAATAACCAACAATCATTTAACTTACTTTCCAGTTATTGCCAAATGTGTTATTTGCAAAACATGTAACGATCAGCGTTCAATGCACTTACTGCGCGCGTAGATAATGCATTTTGTTACTGCAATTAACAATGTTTAATGAAACACATGCTTTTAAGTGCACTACTGTCAATGTGCAAACAGAGTTATAGGGATAATAGATAACCGTTTTGACAATTGTGTAAACATAATGTTTTATAATAAGTCCATCTAGACTTAAGCTTGAAAGTTGTTAACAGCAGACCTTTGATATCACTACTGCTTTCCTAGATTCCATAAAATATGCTATCTTTCGGTTATGCCTTTTCGGCTTTTTTATTTGATAATTGTATTCCATTTTGCTGCCAATTGTAAAGTAATTTTCATAATTTACAGATGTATAATCTTAAAATATTTAACTGAAACAAAAGCAATGTTTCTTCTGCAGCTATTTTTGTGAAGCACGTAACTTTTACTTTAAAGGCTAAAAGTTTGGATTCATTCTGAATCAGAATATGGAAACGAGTGTGAAGCTTGCTTGAAGTGTTAAGTCACATCGTGTGAAGCTTGCAAACAGTCATATAACATCGTGCAAGCTTACGTACGTTTTCGAGTCACATCGTGTGAAGTTTTTTTATACAGCTGTTAACATGTGAGTCACATCGTGTGAAGCTTGTCTAAAGTTTTAGATCATATCGTGTGAAGATTATGCACAGTATTAAGTCATACCGTGAAAAGCTTACGTACAGTTGTGAGTTACATCGTGTGAGAGTTGCGTATTGTTGTGAGTCACATCGTGTGAAGTTTTGCGAACGGTTTTGAGTCAATTCGTGTGAAGCTTGTTTGCAATATTAAGTCACATTGAGTGGAGCTTGTTACATCGTGTAAAGCTAACCTACATTTGTAAGTCACATAGTGCAAAGATTACATACAGTTGTGAGTCACATCATGTGAATCTTACATATAGGATTAAGTCACATTGTGTGAAGCATGCGTACAGTTATGTAACATCATGTAAAGCTTACCTACATTTTCGGGTCTCATCATGTGAAACTTTGCATACAATTGTGCGTCACATCGTGTGAAGCTTACGCACAGTATTAAGTCACATTGTGTGAAGCATGCGTACAGTTATGTAGCATCATGTAAAGCTTACCTACATTTTCGGGTCTCATCATGTGAAACTTTGCATACAATTGTGCGTCACATTGTGTGAAGCTTACGCACAGTATTAAGTCACATTGCGTGAAGCTTGCGTACAATTATGTTACATTGTGTAAAGCTTACGTACTTTTTCAGTCACATCTTATGAAACTTTTCTTACAGTTGTTGGTCTCATTGTGTGAAGATTATGTTTACTTGTCAATCGAGTCGCGTGAAACTTATGTACAGTTTTGATTCAAACCGTGTTAAACTGGTTAACAGTTGGAATCACATCGTGTGAAGCTAACTTACAGTTTTGTAAATTTATGTAATTAAAAATCGGATCATATGAAACTTGCATTTAATTGTAATTTACATTATGTGAAGTTTTCGTACATTTGTGAGTTACATTGTGTAAAGCTCACGTTTAGTTTAAGTCACATCTTAGTATGTGAAGCTTGCGTACAGCTGTAAAGCTAATCGTGTGAAGCTTTGGTACACCTGTGCGTCAAATTGTTTGAAGCTCACATTAAGTATAATTCACATCAAGAGAAGCTTCCGTTAAGTTTTAGTCCCATCGTGTGAAGCTTATGTACAGCTACCGTCATATCGTGTGAACTTTACGTTTAGTTTAAGCCACATCGTGTTGTTTGAAGCTCACTTTAAGTTTTAGTCACAGTGAAGATTATGTTTAGTTTAATCGTGTGAAGCTTTTGTATACCAGAGCGTCAAATTGTGTGAAGCTCACGTTAAGTATAAGTCATATCAAGAGAAGCTTGCGTAAAGTTTTAGTCACATCGTGTGAAGCTAACTTAAAGTTTTAGTGTTTAAGCTCACGTTTTGTTTTAGTCACATCGTGTGGTGCTTACGTAAAGTTTATGTATCATCATGTGCAGCTTACGCACATTCAGAGTTATATCGTGTTAAGATTGCATACATTTAATACGTTGTGGATCTAAAGTTCACTTGTGAGTTGCATCGTGTGAAGCTTACGTGCAGTTTTAAACACATTGTGTGAAGGTTGCATAATGTTTTGTGTCATGTCTTGTGAAGATTGCGTACAGTTGTGAGTTACATCGAGTAAAGCTTACGTATAGCTTGTCATATCGTATCATGTGAAGATTCCATACAGTTGTTCATTACATCGTGTTGAGCTTTCACATTCTTGTGAGTTACTTCGCGTAAAACTCATTCTTAGTTGTTTGAGTCATATCATGTAAAGCTTGCGCATAGTTGTGAATCAAGTCATGTATAGCTTACGCACAGTTGTGAGTCACATCATGTGAAACTTAGGTACAGTTGTCAGTCACGTCATGTGAAGCTTTCGCACACTTGTGAGTCACATCATGTGAAGCTTGCGTACAATGGTGAGTCACATCGTGTGAAGCTTGCGTACAATTGTGTGTCACGTCGTGCGTAGCTTGAGGACAGTCCTAGTCACATCATGTGAATCTAACGTGCAGTTGAGACTCACCTTTTGTGAAGTTTGGGTACAAATGTGGTCACATCGTATGAAGTTAACACCTTCGTATAGTCCTTATCAACATAAAACTTTGGCATGAACACGTCAAGCTTTAAAACATTTAGTAAAGATTAAATTAAGAAAACGTAAAAAGTAAATATAGGAACAAATACTTTTATTTAACCATCATAACTTAGTACATATATATACAGCAGCACCATTATTCACAAAAATGACAGACATAAAATACTTATAAATGTTCAATGGTTTTTATTCCTTCTATTTTGATTGATGTCAGATATGTTCTATTGTATTACCATGAATGATAATAACTTAAAATGTAAGCTGTATAAAAAACAGAATGCTGTTAAATGCGTCTCTTTATATGATGTATTGAGCAATAAAGATTGTCGCAGTTGCAAATCTAAAGTTCACAGACGAACGACGTAACATTTCCTTTGATCTAGAAGTAACTAGATTAATTTACATAGAACTCATAATTACACAAACATTCAACTATTATATTTATTTGTATAACATAAAGAACAGAACAAAACTTATTGGGAATAAAAGGAATCTGGAACCGAACAGGTACATGTTGTGTTCCAGACTCAGTGTTTATTTAAACGTTAATTCCCAGTTATTAATAGAAAAAAATCGTTTCGAGACACAGAGGGCAATTTTATAAAGTAAAATGCTATTCTTAAACTTTATAAACAGAATGACACCGAAATGATTTGCCTTTAGAATTAAAGAAGAATGAACGAAAGAATGAATGATAAAAAAGTTGCATATTTAGACCAATTGTTTATATCAATTATTTCAAAAGAATGAAAGACCAGACACTAGAAAATGGTCTTGAACTATGATTTGATCTTCCTAACATATTGATTTAAAAATTAGTGAAATAATTTCTTTGTAATTACAATGAATGAATGAATGAATGAATGAATGAATGAATGAATGAATGAATGAATGACTGCATGAATGGTATAAAAATAAATAAGGGATGACTGGCTGACTGACTGACTGATTTTATTCCCCATATCCTGTAACCTTCCGCCTTATAAATCAAGATTTCCTTGTTTGTATCCAGTCATTCGAATTTCATGCGGAAAAAAAATTCACAAGAGAACTATACTGTTGAAAGTGACAGTTAAAAGTAAAAGGTTATCTAGGGTCTTTTCATATCACTTTAGTCTAAGGCATATTGAAACGTATAATGACTGACACAGTTACAACATAGTTACTTTCACATATGTATATTCTCAAAAGAAAATTACACGTGCATAAACAAAAATATATTTTATTTTCTTAAAAAGCAAAGGTTATATATGTAATGATTTTATGTAGAACTAATCATGAATGCAGATGACTGTATTGAAATACCGGGTCGTCATGATTTAATGATTCATGAATCCACAGCATGACTCTTAAATCTTTATGACAATAGGTTTTACCCACGAACATTACCATGTGCTTTTTGTTATAAACTTGTGCGTGGTGAAAATATAACTGTATTTCTTTGTTTAATCATGCAAATGTGAGGGGTCAGGGATCCATCAATTGTCGATAAAATGTAATGTTGTTACATTTGTGATATTCCGGTTATAAAACTTCCCTACTTTGCATTATATAAATATACAATAGTAGTCAGGGTGATTCAAAATATAATTAATCTTGATTACCGCCAAATAATCGACCTACACTCACACAAGTAGCTCGATAAATTACATTTATTAAACTGAATGATTTTAATTAAAAATAAAGATATACTTCCTTCTAGGAATTTATCGTGTTCAACAGTCGACAAATTTTGATTAAGTCAATGACCTTGTTCAGTTATGAGAGAATACTACAAATTGAATACGGGTACACGGTTACTGTGTAACATTACTTTTAAAGTAGGGCAACTCAAAACGGTATGCTTATATTGCAAAATGATTTATGAAAACATTTTAGCTTTTTTTGTTTTGGTTTTCACTATGAACTATTTAGCAGATGTAAATAAAAGCATTGGAAGCTGTGGATAATGACTTTTGTGACTTGATTTTTTAAACAACATGTAAAGAAGAAAATGAACGAAATATTGACTTCAATTGAAATGTATTAATTATCTGTTTCATAAAACAATTTTAAGAAAACTAGCAGACTTTATTAGGGAGCATCCGTCGTCACAAAAACACAAACCTTGAAAGTTTGTTAAAAGCTGGCGACTTGTGGCTAGTTTACAATTTAATTTAATGCATATTCAGAGCCAACTGATCGACTTTTTTCTTTACTTTGTTTCATAAAATATACAAGATTTTTAATGTAATGATACGAAACAGTCGAATGAAAGTCTGTCCATGTTTTTTCTTGATGACAGTGCGTACTGTAAGATGATGTCATCCTCCAAATGATTTGCGGAAATGATTGTTCAAAACGATCCAAAACTTCAATTTAACATTAGTTCTTGTATCACGACAGAAAGTGTGAACTTGAACTTTGTGGTTTTCCTACTAATATTTCTCATTACAGAAACTAACGGCACTCTAGGTCTCAATGGTATATTTACTGCAATCTGAACAAGTTTTTTTTTTCAAAATTAACACGATACATCATTTTACAAAGTATTATATTCCTTCCATTATTAGAAAGAAGCGTCTTTTGTTCAACTTGCTGCATCAGCAGGGTAGGATAAAAATCAGTTAATGAAGTGGCCAGAAACCGAGGGATTCTGTACTGCATGGTAGACATCAGTTAATGAACTGGCCAGAAATCGAGGGATTCTGTACTGCCATTTAGAAAACAGTAAATGAGGTGGCCAGAAATCAAGGGATTCTGTACTGCCTGGTAGACATCAGTTAATGAACTGGCCAGAAATCGAGGGACTCTGTACTGCCATTTAGAAAACAGTTAATGAATTGGCCAGAAATAGAGAGAGTCTGTACTGCCTAGTAGAAATCAATTAATGAACTGGCCAGAAATCGAGGGATTCTGTACTGCATGGTAGACATCAGTTAATGAACTGGCCAGAAATCGAGGGATTCTGTACTGCCATTTAGAAAACAGTAAATGAGGTGGCCAGAAATCAAGGGATTCTGTACTGCCTGGTAGACATCAGTTAATGAACTGGCCAGAAATCGAGGGACTCTGTACTGCCATTTAGAAAACAGTTAATGAATTGGCCAGAAATAGAGAGAGTCTGTACTGCCTAGTAGAAATCAATTAATGAACTGGCCAGAAATCGAGAGATTCTGTACTGCCTAGTAGAAATCAGTTAATGAACTGGCCAGAAATCGAGGGATTCTGTACTTCCTATCTCTGCAGCTCCTAAAGGAAACAACTTGTACCAGGACATTGTATGTTGGCTCAAGTCTAAACTGTCCAGCTTGACTACTGCTTCCCCTAGACATAGCTTCTTGTCGAACGTCTTTTGTTTGTCCCATACGTTCACCTGGTCAAGTATACACAGAAGTTCCAACTATTAGAAATTATGACCGTGCTATATCAAACACACGGGTGCCTTGTGTTCTTTAAGTCATGAAATACCAGATCACGTTTGAAAAAAAAGCAAAGCAGAATTTTCTGACTGGTAATTACAGGAAATTGCTTTTACTGAGACTTAACTACAACAAGAGATTCATATCAATTAAAAATTTTAAAGTGAGAATTTCTCTATCAGAAGCATGTATCTAAATGACTTATTAAACATATTTTTCACAGGCTTAATATTTAATTACTTGTAAAAACAAAATACCAACAAAGAAATAATGATATCTGTTAAACATAATATACTTAGTTTAAGTAGATTGCTACTTTCTTTAAGTATAAAAATTGAAACATCGATACAATATAACAAATCCACTTCCTACCCTTATGTATCGACCATGTATATTACATGCTGAGTATCGGATGGTCTTCCTAAAAATCGGGTCAAAGTTCATACGTATAGTTTGTGTTTTCTTCTTCTGCACTGTCTTTGACCCCTCGACCAGGTAAGTCTTCACGTATGTATCTACAATTAATTGAAATAAAATAAAATGAATTGTGATAATATCCGAATATGTTTTAAAAAGCTACGGTAATAAATTTCCTACATAGACAATATGAAAATAATTATAACTGTGGAAATTAAAATAATAGTCGACAAACTGCTGTGTTTCCCATTCCTGGACCATGTCGATTGACTGAGCGAAACAGCAAACCTTTACTGTTAAAAAAACAACACAATAAGCATAAATTATATAATGATATACCATTATATCATATATTTTATTATTATAATTATTGTCATCATCCTTATCTTCATTACATTAAAGTATTTATGAATAAAAGTTCGAAGCAACGTCAAACCCGTGCTGTTGTAACCTGCTGGTGAAAATCAGATATTAAAATAAGAATGTCCGTCTGGCTGCATGTAGTATAGTACAACACTGCTGTTTGAGATAATGGCAACGCCAAGTAGGGACTGATCATACGAAAAGAGATAAGAGATTACATAAAAACCTTTTTTTTTTATTTCATTTTCGTTACTAAAATTCATCTTCAGAATACTATGAATAACATAGGCATTTTGAAATTGTATACCTTGCCATTCAAGTCATAAAAGAAAGAAAAGTACTTTCATTTAATAAAAGTATATACCTGGTGGGTTAGCGAGTCCGGACTTCTTGAGACCTCTGACAACAACAATATCAATCTCCAGCTGACCTTTGGAAACCATAAAGCCCATCTTTATATCACCACATACGCTTGTTTCTACAAAATCGATTAAAACGTTTACATTTCTTAAAAACACAAGAAATATAACAGATGAATAGATTTACATGATTATTTCTAGAATTCTGGCTTTCACTCACATTCAAAGGTGTACTTAATCTATAGTGAGTAAATGACAATTTCATGCCATAATTCGAAGCTTGGGCATTAGAAATGGAAGCTTGAGAGCCTTTGAAAACTGGATTTGAATACATTTCATTATAACAAAAATCTATAACTAAAAAGACCATTTATTCAATACTGTGGGAAATAGACATGATTTATCCAGTTTGATTTTTTTTCTTTATTTAGGTATCTTCTAACTCATGTTTATTTAGCATGTAACTTCAGACTAGTATTATTAAAACGAGAATGATGATTTTGTGAAAAGGCTTATAAGTAACTCACAGATGACATGTTATTTAATTATTAAAATCAACGAAAAAAATGCTGAATACCGTATGAGGGTTTTGGTGCAATCTGTCCGGGGCCAAGAAGGGATGTAATGTCGTCACCCTCTGGGGCTGGCCGATCCGGGTTTGGACTTTTCGCTCTGAAACAGTAAACCGTTAAAATAGTTTAGAACAGCCAATCTGGACAACCTCTGATATCTATGTAATATATTCTTACCATTTCTGAGTTTTTATTCAGGATTGCTATGTGATATATTTAATTTATTAATAAAACATGTAGGAACTTACTTAGCAAAATGTTACTAACAGCGTTAAACGAATGACAGGCATCCCTTCGTTTGTAAAAACAGAACACAAGTTAATTATAGCTCATTTAATGATGAAAAGTTTAATAAACTCAATAACCATTGATCACAACTTTTAAAACTTGAGAAGTTTTGGGAACATTTGAATTACAGTATAATAGAAAAAAGCACATACGATTCTCTGTCATCGTAGAAAGAATGGCTGGAGGAACTCGAAGTATTCAAAGGATGAGGAGGTGCCAAGAGGTCAAACCGCCCTGAAAACATAGTATGTGTTAGTAATTAATTACGTAAAACTGAAATTCTTGGAAACGCACAGAACAATTTTCCATGAATAGTTTAAAAGTGGTGTTTTGCAAACTCGTCGCGACAGTAAACCTTAATTTTCTACCTGTGGCACATATAGCTACTGCCAGCGCCAGACTTATTAGATTCTAGAACAGCCCTTAGAATTTATTCTGCTCGATATTACCGTTATACAGGTTTTCGAACTAGTATTTTATGTGAAAATTCAAACTCTTAAGTTTATTTCAGTTCACATCCGTCGTACACAAAACTATTATTTTTGCTTTCATGTACAGACGTTTAACTTTAGAATTTTCAGAAGCCTCTCCGGAGGAAAAACAAATAAATAAACATGCTATGTAACAGGTACCGAAACACAGTAGCCTCCCTTTGTATGCGATTGAGCTGCATGGCGTACTGTTAAAAAAGTATCGTCCGTCTAGACGGATATTTTATCATCTTTTCGACAGGTCATTAATTTCTAAGATAATAGGAAGAGACAGTTTAATCATGACACAAAAGCATAAAGAGTCTATTTCCAGAAAGATATTGCCTAACTACCATAGAAATGTCACAATATACGTTATAGATCCGGAAACGTCTGACCACCGACGAGAGAGTTAATGGTAATGACAATAAAGATGTATCCTGTTGCTGGGTATTTAGATTATTTTTCAGGAATATTTCTCTCGGTTGATAATGAAATAAGAAAAGGTTACTGAGTATATTATGCTGAAATGAATAGTTAACATTTCTTACTGGTCGAATATAATCAAATGAAAAAACATGACGTCTGTAGAATAGAACAACCAATAAATCAACTGAAAATCTCTTTAAGGATTAGGTGGCATAGAACGTACTTGGGCTGTATTCGAATGACCGCCTTGGTGCTTGTGGAGAGGCACAAGGCTTGAGCATGTTTGAATCTCGCACATCCGTGTAACTTTGACTTCTAACCATGCTTGACCCTTGATCTGATGACTCTACATATAGAACAAAATCGATTAAAAAGTCATAAATATGGCGGAACATTCATGTATATAACTCTAAGAAAAGGCCCGACTGTAAAACTTTCTATTCTTAATATAACTCTAACACATGCCTTTTTCGTTTGGAATCTTTAAAACTATCAAGACTTTTGGATGACGATTACCTACCCTGCAACGAGTATATCCACTCAGAATTAATAATAAGTAAATATTTAACACATATAGAAACTGGGGGAAAATATCAAAGTCAAAGTGTTGTGCTTAACATGTTCTACCTGATTCTCTTTTAACAGCTGCCAAGGTGGATGAAAGCCTTGCCACAACCCCTATCTTTCTTCTGACAAGTGAAGTCAAACTGCTGGTTATCTTAACTGAAACAAACCCTTGATTAATTAGACTACAAGGGACCCAAATAAAGTTGTTACACAATACGTAACTTGGGATTTTGTTTTCCTTGACAAATTTCTTTAAAAATTGTTTTAACAGTATGTAATTCTTCGAAACCTTGACTGAATCCTATAAGTCCTTTGCAAGAAATTATTGAGGTTTAGTTAACTGTAACGTTTTACAGAGAGTTTACACAGGTGTGTTTATACATCAAACACTATTTCAAAGTAACGTACTATCGAATTAAATTTTAAAACTATATCTCCATCAATAACTGATGCCATTATTTTCATTTTTAATGTTTTCATCAACGTTTTTAGAATGTTTAAGATTGCTTACGATCAGTGCTGGTGGGTGAATGGAGGGGCGAGGAATGAGCTGATGAAGAAAAATCATGCTTGTCTTTACCTGAAAAAAAATATAAATACAATCTATCAAAAATAAAATAACATCTGACTCAAAACACAGTCATTTTTATCTATCTTTATCTATATATTTTATCTATCAAACTGGTCGTAAATACACGAAACTTCAAAAAATATGATTGGTTTGAGGCAAACCAGAGTACTCAAAGTTAATTTCAGAGCTTTATTTCAAATATTCCTATTTACTTGTGTTTTCAAAAGGTCACGTGAGCAATATGACAAATCAAAAGAAATACGCTATTAACTATGATAAACCCGCATTTCAAGATTAGCAAACATTTAAAGCAAACTGCATTTACAAGTGCACTTCTGCTGCTATCTCTAATAATAAAAAAAAAAAAAAAAAAAAAAAAAAAAAAAAAAAAAAAAAAAACAGGAATATATACGGTAGGTACATTGCTACAATCTTGGGATCAAACCATGATATTTGAGCCCTAATACTTCTGCATAACTCAATTCTTTAGATTCTTAAGAACATATTTTTACATACATGGACTCCGCTTCCCTTGTAACAGGAGGTCTTTGATTTTTTCATGCGCCGGAGTCAGGGATAACTTCCGGACATTAGTTTCCTTCACAGCTGCTGAAACAGATGACCTTGGGGAAGGGTCACGACTTGGATCCCGGCTTGGATAAAAGCTGGACGTCTCTACGGAGGTTACAGGGCTTATTGCCGAATCGGACAATGAAAATGACTTCTTTCTGTAAAAAAAAAGTTTCAAGTATGTGCATGTTATTTGTATTATAAATACATCAGAAAATACTTTAAGACTTAAGTTATAAATTTTCAAACCGTTACAAAATATATTAACATATTCTAAGCATGATCTGCATTATTATGTTTGCAGAGCATGTCGTTCGTTGTCGTCTGCTTTTTAACAGAACAAAACACACGTAACATGGACTTAGTCGGAGGGATAAAAAGAAAAATTATTCTGATTATTTAGACATTTTTAACAGTAAAACGAAACTGATATTGCTATAACACACTTTTTGTAATAGTGTTCAAGCTTAAAAATCAGAATTTAGGCTTATAAGTAACAAGACTCTTGCGCAAGAATCCTCATGGTAAAACTTGTACAAGATATCATGAATAGGTCTACCTGTACGGCAAAGGGGAGCTATTCTCATCATGATCTTCCAAATGATAACAATTGACAGAGTTGTCTATCTTTGCTTCTCCTAGGTCCAACAAGACTTCACCAAGAAACTCGTCCTCAGGTTCGCAATAGTTCCACACCGTCACCTCTAGTGCTAACTGGCTTATCTATACAAAAAGTCATTTGTAAAAAATAATCAACTGTATGATTTGTTCAAAGATCGACTTTCACTTGCAAAGATAAAAAAAAAACTGAAGTAATAGGACACACATCTAAATTTATAGCAGTCATGACTGCTATAAATGTGTAATTAAGATGCATGGAAAATTGTACCTGAATTTCGAAATATGGAATCAGTCACAATTGTGCCATAGAATCAGTGTTTCAGAATACCACAATAAATACTGTGACTATTTCCTGTTGTCAGCACACATCAGCACACGGTGACATGTTGTCTGTCACCTGATCTTACAGATGTGCGTAAGAAACTTGTAATTTTTTCTAACAATTCAATCCAACAAAAAATGTTTCTCCTTTTCTCAACAACTGACAGAAAAAAATCTGATATTTATACTTATTCAACAGGAGAATATATTTTTTGTGTGGCGAAGCGGAGGCTGAATTTTTATCACCTGGTGTTCACAAAATCATACGTATCAATCTTTCACCGAAATAAGAAAATTATGTGTCTTTTATTTGTTACTTAGATGTGGTTATTTTCAGATGCTGTGCAATTTATAAATGTCACCTTGCGCTACATTTGAAACATGGTCTATATCACGGGTACTAGGGTTTTCATTCTCAGTTGTCATAAACCATTTGTGAATTCCAAGTAAGAAAACAAAATGCAGAAAAACTGAACTTTAAAGGTTATGAAACATTTTGGTGAAATATTTATATGAAAATTCATACGCAAAAGGCGAAATACCAAAACATTAAACAATGCCATTTTTGTTTCAGCTCGCTGGTAAAAATCAAACAGGCAGAATGGAAATAACAGTTCAGAGAACTGGTGGTAAATATATTAGTATATTTCTTTCTAATGCGTGATATTAAATTCTGCAATTTGGTTTACACTGTTTATCATATTGTACCTCGTTTTGGTCGATATTTGCGAAGACGAATGTTTCGTTCCAGTTTGGATCTTTGGTATAAAGCTTTATATCACTCTCCTTCGCTTCGTGTGTCCTACAAAACAGAAATTATAAACGAGTACTACTTTTGTTTATAAGTAAAATGAGTTATTAAATAAAGAAGGATTCGCTTTTTTAATTTTCCACTCGCTCATTGCTAAAAATAGAAGAAAAAAATAACAACAAAATAACACCAACAAATGAATACAGGTCGTATAATTTTAGCATACCTTCTGTTAGGGAGTAGATGTAGCATGGCTAATGCGTTAGGCTCATGGCTTTCACCATGAGCTTCTGACAGAATGTCCTCACCGCGGAGTAATACAACAAGAAGGCAGTTACAGTTGACGTCATAATCCAGCTGTAGCCATAATCGCCCACTGATGTTCTTCACATCTCTTTTCATTTCAACCTGTTTATAGATATGCATGTAGACGTTTATAATAGTACCAAGAACATCATACCGGTATATCTGTTCCTTGTTTAACAGCGACTGGGGATCACCGTATCACATTAGGAAACGACTTAACAACTAAAAAAAATCATTATAATAATAAAAAAACTATACGTGAATTATTTGACATGATCAAATGCATGCCATCATTATCAGACAACGACATAATCGCCATAGGTGCAATGGTCCATATCAACAATGATAGAGAGAATTTGATATTTAAGTTGCTGTTAAGATTTCTTATGATCGGATTGCAAAATACTTGACAGATTCTGATTCAGGAGTTTAACCACCAGCCTTCAATGTTAAAAAGCAAAATCCTTCAATGATTCTAAAATTGTAAAAAATCCTTTTAAACAATTTTAATTTTCTAGAGATGCTGAATTTTTAAAAAGATTGTGAAAATAAGAATAGACAGTTAGCATTTAAATTAGTATCTGTGAATAGGATTCCATTTTGGTTAATTTAAAAGGAAATAAATTGCTTACTAGTTTATGTATTAGATTATGTCATTGTGCATAGTTCCGAAAATGACAATCTAAACTATGCCAGTATTGGCAAATACTTCCGAACATACTTACCGGAGTTTTCGGCAGCATTCTTCTCTTGGGACGCCCGAGAACTAAGCTATCTGGCGGTAGTGAATCAATACACTGCTTTGTTTCTACAAAATCATCACAAAATGTCAAAACTTATACATCTAACCCAGTTTTTAAGCAAAATGAGGACGTTTAAAGCATTCTACTAAAACGGATTAAATGTAATTGAGAGTATTATTCATACACTCCATGTTCTCCTTTTTCAACACTAAAGCAGAAATCTTCACACGATAAGATTTGGTACGCTTTCCGGACATTTACTGTGGTTATGGTGTTTCTTTGCCATAGCAAAAATGAATACTTTTTGAAATTACTTTATTTCGTATTCTTAAAAAAAAAACATGCTGCAGGAAATCGCAGATGAGCTGAAAGTTCGTTACACTTCACAGTATAATTGTACATCTTTCAGATAAAATTACAATACACGTGGTCTCATATGGTTTTCCTGTCAAAGTAAAAAGGGCTGTCACATGTCCATCTTACGCGATTAAGAAATCCCTAAGATCACGCAGCATGGTGAGTCTTAAAACATAAGGATCCAGAATTATCTACTCAAAGCTTATCCATTTCTAAATTTCTCGGTTTCACTATTCCTGGGAAATTGATCATAGACTACCTATGAAGTACAGATCCCAATGAACATGACTTTTGAGGCAGTGAGCACAAAAAGGTAGGAGTTGTGAACATATGCCCAACCATCCTGTAAAGTTTAAGGATCAAACTGCAGTTATATATTAAAAACTATTTTCACATTAAATGCCACTGTGAGGTTTTCCTTTCACCCAGCTGACCCCCAAACAATTAAAGAAATCTGCTGATCATGCCTAAACATCCTTTTAAGGTCCTGAGAGAAGTTAAGAGTTACTTACTCGGCACCGCTTAAAAGGGCAGTCCCTTCCCCCTGTGAGTTTGACCTTGACCTGGAGCTCAAAAATACAAAAAGGTCATCTACGATTTATGCTTAAACATTCTACAAAGTCTGAAATTCCCGAAAAAAAGTTGTTCTTATTTCATTGCTCGGAAACCGTTTTTATATTGCAAGCACCTATGAACTTGATCCTTGACCCTGTAGGCCAAAATCTACACAAGATGTCCAACCTACCTACCAAATCCCAAGTCTTTAATTGTCAGACTCACCTGATTTTATGATAATTGGGTGGTTTCTTCTAAGACTTTGATTACTACCAGTTCTGCAATATGAAAAAAAAGCGTTTGATGAAACAGAAGGCAGGTACTTGCTATCTGACAGTTTTGTATTTGCAGATGAAATAACTCAGATAATGCTTTCAACGATCGAAGTGCCATAAATAAGATCTTGACAGATGTTTTCCCTTGCCACTCTAAACACTTTCATAAGACTAGACAGTTGCTGTTAACAACCACTATTTATATCCTGTAAAACCCATGATAGTTCTGAAACCCGTCCATTATACGTTATTTAGACTTTTGTTTTTCCTTATACGAGTACAACTTGAAAAGGAACTAAATGAACAGGAAACAGTATGTTCAAAACAGAACCACAAATATTCTAGAAACTTAAGATATCAAATCACAAAATGACAGTCACGATGGATATCACTTATTGCTTACCACAATTCTAGGTAAGCTCAAGAAGGTATCGAAATAGCTATAAGTTCTATTTATTTATTTATTTATCAGATGAAATTAAAACCAGTTCACACTTACTTACACTTGACAAACAATCAAATAAATGAGTTTGAACGCAAGAGTAATGAAATGCCATGACAGATATATATGTAACCATAACGTCGTCTAGCAGTTGGTATAATGCGATTAAAAACGTCTACAGTACTGCAGACCAGTGTACGTGAAAAGATTTCTTAGTGCGAACCTTCACTTTAAATGTAGCTGTCAAAAGGTTTTCTTCCTTATGTGACTGATTTAAGGATGTCTGGTTTTTGTGTGTGTGTGTGTGTGTGTGTGTGTGTGTGTGCGTGCGCGTGTGTGTGTGTGTGTGTGTGTGTGTGTGTAAAATCATACTAAGAAATATTTACTGGGTTTTCCCACCTCTACAATTTGTTGTTTTGGTAAAAAAAAGCATGCATACTTTCTAATACTCACTCTAAAGCACCATGTATAATTGAGAGTTGAACAATATTTCCCGACTGGCTTATAATTTCTTGTGCTTCCTCGAACGTCACGTCAACCAGTGACCGACCATTCCATTCAACGACTTGATCGCCTGCAGAAAAAACAAATATATACATATTATATATATATAAAGGTATGGCTCATTTTAAACCTCTTTGTTTAACGCGGAATGACACAAAAACCAGGACAACAAATATATACATATTATATATATAAAGGTATGGTTCATTTTAAACCTCTTTGTTTAACGCGGAATGACACAAAAACCAGGACAAATACCATATCTTCAACTTTGTATGAGATTTAAACAGTGAAACAATGAAGTTCTGTTATACAAGAAATGTCATACACAATTTTAAGTGAAACTTGCCAGATCGTGACATTTTGGCCATAAAGAATAAGGCAGCAGCTATACACACGGATAACAGGTGTTCACCATGGAAACATTACGTCACGTTCAAAATTGTGGTCTAAAGCTGCACAAAAACAGAATTCAGTATTCACGAATTGTCTAGAGAATTCATGCAGGATTTATTTTATGATATTTTTGTACTAAGTTGTAACTTATACCTTCAGATATTCCCTGGCGATCAGCTGGTCCACCTTTAGTTACCATGGTAACGTACGCACAAAGAAGACCACCAGATGCGCGTCTTCCACCAACGACCCGCATACCCAATCCCTGTGCTGTAATGTTCAGATAAGAGAAACTATTGTCAAAAATCATTATCATGATAACCGCCACATTCTGTAAAAGTCGAAAAAAGTCTGAAATCTGGATATTTATTTACATATAAGTTTATGGTAATACATTTTTTTCTACTTTTCGAGATTTTAATAATTCATCGATTACAAATGACGAAAAAATGCCTGATATTTAAATGTTCCTAAGTCAGCCTGCTTATTAGTATTTATTTAGGCTTGGCATTGTTTGTAAATATATATGATGATAACGAGGCCCACTCGAAAAATGTATTCACAGACTATAAATATTGCCTTTTTAATAGCCTATGGTTTCAATTAGGTGTAACCCGTCTGTAGCACTCCTTTGTTGAAAATATTAGTCGTGACTGATTATAATATATCGGAGTAATAATGAATAAAACATCTATGGTCACCATCAGGACTTTCATGATACAAATTATGAGAAAAAAATAACTCTAAATTTGTTTTTCTGTCATCATTTAAAGTTATATATTCATAGATTTTTGCTTTGTTCTGAGATATATGAATAGGTTATAATATTTTTGGTTTTCAGTTTTCAGAGCGCAATATTTCATAATTGCGTGGGAAGGATATACATATATAATTATGTGCAAAGCAAGTATCTCTTTTGTTGCATTCGCTTCAAAATAAAATAACGAAACTGAGAAAACAATAGAGTTAAATTTAATACTATTTTTTTAACTGATCGCCAACAACATAATTCTCAAAATTACAAACCATTATACTTAAACAAACATTACTATGAAATCACCTTAATTTTATGATGAGGATCAACATTTCAGCATGTTTCATAAAGTTAAACCGGATATACACCTATTATACACTTGCTATACCGAGAAGATATGGACTCCTCAAGATGAAATGAAATGTAAGGGATTTTTTTAGTATTCAAGGGCATTTGAAGGACATTGATATTTATATATTTATATTGTGAATAATTCTGTGTAATGTAACTTAGTTCAACATAACAAAATAAAATAAAAAAAAACAACAACCACCAAAACAAAACAAAAAAAATAATCCCCCAACCCATCTTCACCATAAAAACAACCCACACACTAACCACCACCACCACCAAAAAAAAATATCAAACTTACTTCTAACGGACTTATCATGTTTGTTTCTATGTAGAATTATTTCATGGGCACGGGAGGGTGTATAACTGTCGTGACCTGAAAGATGAACAATTCTTTACTTCAATTAAAACAGGTACTTTTGCTACAATTAAAAACATGTAATTAATTTCTTCTCATATAAATAGTTCATATACCGTATACTTTTTATACCATAAAAATAAACGGAAGACGGTCAATTCTATGTTTCTCTAGATTTTCACCCAACACGAAAAAGCAACTGTTTATCTCTTTGCAGAATAACATACATATTAATCAGTATTATGCAATAAAGATGCATTCTGGTCTTAGTAATTTTTTTTTTTTTTTATAACTATTCGTTTTTGAGTTATAACAAAAGCCTACGTAATTCTGGGACACCTCTCGTATTTACATTTGCAAAGAAAAAGAAAAAAACATTGTTGGAGAAAGACTCTATTTAGAAGATCGATTTTCATTGGTTGTATAGTAAAACAGACATGCGCAATATTTTTTTTATTTCCAATATTTGTAATTTTTCTCGTTTTATCGAATTGACTAAAACATGCATCTGCTAAAATCTGACATTTTGAACAGTACTTTAATCTTAGGACTTACGTTTACGATCATGAATTTCAATATTGATACAATGGGGTAGCGTCATTCTGCGACTATATGTATCTCTTACAACGTCGTTTCCAGGGGAACCACTGCATTCCATGTCTGAGCTCATCTTTGGGGAAGCAGACCCAGCCCTGATTAATCCGGCTTCTTGTCTCTTACTAAAATAAAGAAGTCAGTAACGCAAAAAGGTTTTCTGGAGCTGTTTTTTTTTTGTTGTTGCTTATTTCTTTAAGTCAGATATTTATTTTTCCCAAATCACAAAAGCACCAAGAATAAGTATACTCTTTTATTTACGTATACAATAATTCATCAATTTTAAAGGGACTGGGCGCAGTTTAACTTAAGAAATATAAAAGAAGGTTTAAAACCTGTATTTTTTTTTCTCACGGCGGTACAGTTTAACTTAAATAAGTATAAAAGGTTTAAAACCTGTAATTTTTCTCACGGCGGGGTCTGTGTAAGGCCATATCTGGAGAAAGACTGTTGGATGATAGTCGATTAGCGGTAAGTCCTTTTTTCATGTTGCGTGGCATTTTTTGAGCAATATTTCTTCTATCAATATCGTCTTGAACACTTTCAAATCTGGACGGAGGGGCATCAGACAACTCAAATCGAGTTGTTTCTTGGGGGTGATATGCTTTACTTTCCGAAAATATACTTGAGGAACTACTGTAACAAATTTCATTTTGTCTTTCAGGCTTTCGACGAGCGCCACCTATTGTCGGAGGATTTACAGGCGACGTATCAATAGATTCATATGAGGTACACGAGTCTCGTGAAACCCGAGATCCGTGTATGTCACGGGAATCACGTGATGATACAGAATCTCGTGATATCCGAGAATCGTTTGAAAAACGCGATTCTCTCAAACTTCGTTGGTCAGCTTCAAGTAATAGAGCATTTTCATTTTGAAAGCCACTTGGTCGGTGTCTTTGCCCCCGACATTCTTTTGAGCTTTTAACTGAAGGCACATCTTCGTTTTGATTTCTTGAGATTTCAATTGTTGGCATTCTTTCATTTGATCTTAGCTCACGTAAAGTTGGATGTCTTTTGTGTCTACTTGTATCGGATTCAAAACTGCTACTTCTCGCGTTAACCTTTTTGTCAAAGTTCGACATTGTGTCATAACTTTCGTGCCTTCTTATGCGCGAATCCTCCCGAGAGCCACTTTTTGAGCGGTATGCCTCCGAATAACTGTCTTCAAGGGAACCCTTATGTCTAAGAATAACACGTGACACAGATTTAACAGAACCGTCGTCGCGAATTCTCCAGGTATCCTGCAGACTCATACTTGTAGGGGTGCGCTTTGGGCCACGAGGACTTCTTTCACGGCGATCTGGCGATCTATCGCTATG
The DNA here is from genome assembly GCA_012932295.1 of Cyclina sinensis. Classification (NCBI taxonomy): domain Eukaryota; kingdom Metazoa; phylum Mollusca; class Bivalvia; order Venerida; family Veneridae; genus Cyclina; species Cyclina sinensis. Next base: position 11,519,041 of record JAAONU010000012.1, on the reverse strand, counting down.
GGTGAATCGATCCTGATCCGTTGATTGGTAATTATCAGTAGAACTATTTTCTTGTGCCAAAAAATCACTACTCGATACGTCAACTTTTACGTCATTATCCGTGTAACCTTCTTTACTGCTCCACTCTGACATACTGCCACTTCGTAACCTATGTAATTGTTGAGATATACAATCATCGTTTACACTGTATTCAAAAATGCTGTTCTATCGAACATTCAATATTCCCTAACGAAACATGTATGATACACTTAAGAAATTAAGATACATCATACGAGAAACAGGAAAACTACACCCTTTCTGGAGACAACATCATTCTTACTTAGAACTTCTTCCAAGTAACATGTTTTTTTTTTTCATGAATTAGCTTTCTTTTCTGTTAAGAAAATGAATATTTTTTGTCACTACCCGCTAAGATAAAGTTTAGATTAAATTCATTTTGATTAACTGATATTTCGTTCCTATTGATATTATCAATATGTACTGTTATCTTAACAAAAATAGTTCAAGGTAAGAGTACATACCTTCTTCTTGACCGTTTACTTTGTCGTTGTATACGACACATCTGACGTTCCTTCTGAAACTGTTCTATGTCAATTTCATCATCAATCTCTTCCATATCTGACTGAGAAGCCGTGCTGCGTCGCCGCAAGCTGTAAAATATACGAAAACAATAGAAGCAACAAGCAACTCAATTGAAGTTGAGTATGTTCCCAAACCATAAAGAGCAACTATTAAAATTCAATTAAAGGAGAGTTGTAGTCAGTAAAATATCACCTGGCTTATTTCATTTTTGAAGCTCTACTGCATGGTCGTTAACATCACTGACATGTATATTACTGTAGCTCTCTGGTGACTTATGACAATTTGTTTGATTTTTATCAGGTGACTTTTAACGCGAAAAACATGGAGTTTTTAATGCAGAAAGCAGTAGTAAAGGGCTGGACAAATGTTTGTCAACATTACTGAAATACTCCTAACTGCATAAAATAATTCAGTAAAATGAAACTGATAAAGGCTGACCAAGGTTTCGATGTCCTTTTCGCAGCTTTATATCTACTAGTGTCGGGACTCTCCTCAGTGAACACGTCAGATTCGTTTCTCTCTTCTTCTTCCGCGGTGGGATCAGTTGTAGACATTTGAAGTGCACCCTGGGAATCGTAAAACAGTTCAGTTAAGTACTGAAATAAAGGAGGATAAAACATGGTTCCTTACAAATCCTGTTTATATCGGTACAAGGAAAAAACAAAAACCAACAGGTTAAACGTGCAGTCTTGTGAATGTCACGAATACCTGTAAAACAGTTAATTCAAGCTAAAATAAAACTGTTGATCTAGTTTTACATGTAACTTTAAACATAAATTGTGAAGCTGTAGGGGTTCTCAACTCAGAAATTCAGAAATGTCCACACACGCACACACACACACACACACACACACACAAGTGAATTCCGCGACATCAGTCTGTTACGAGAGACGCACTGTGCTTAAAAGCACATCTTACCTCCAAAGATTTGAAAAAAGTAAAAGGTCACAAAAGGAATCGTAACAGTAGCGCTTTGAAGTATATGTATATATTGTTACTCATATTTGTTTTTTGGAATAAAATAACAATTATCGACTTTTCTCCTGGGTTGCTGATGGTCTCATGTTTAAGAGACTTCTACCATATTCGAAGGCTGTCAGTCGCGAAGATTTTATTTTGAACTCATTATCGTTGAAATGAAAAATTCCAAGGTTTTATTGACTAAATTGATGGAGCGTATGAAAAGTAAAACACTGAAGGAAAATAAAGTCTTGTTTCAGGTTAAAACTACAGTAAGCCTGGCACATTTTATATCATGTAGGCTACTGACTAATCAATAATTATGATGGTGCGCAATTTGTAAAAAAATCTACTATTCTAACTACATCTTCGAAAAAAAAAGATAAAGTTCACGGGAAGCTTAGGAAAAACTAATATCGGTAAATCCCACTTGTTTTTCATTTGAAAAAAATGTGTTTTCTTATAACTGAATAAGCGTCCGTAAAACAAACATGTATAATGAGTATAGTGGACAGCTGGCAAACATTTTGACGTAGACCAAAAATAAAGGATGTAAACAACATACTCAAACTTCAGTTGTGACTTTTTATATTTTCAATAAACTATCAACAAAATCTAAAAACAAAACACGAAAAATAACTAACTATCCGAAAACGAAATACTGAATAATATGTTTTTTTGGTGTCATGAAATTTGGATACTGATGCACAACGAAATGAAATAATATTCCAGAATCAAAATATAACTATTTACGTCATTTTCCGAAGAGTCTACTTCTGACACACTCAGCTTCGATTTAAACTTTCTCGAAGGTATTTCTGGTCCCTCGTCGCCATGGTACCAGATGCCTGTCATGGCAACAACGTCACGCTTCATCTGACACATGTTACACCGCCACTTTCCTTTTACAACCTGAAATATTTGATAAGAATGTGTCATTAAAATGGTTTTCCTGCTTTCACTGAGATTACCCTGAATCGTTTCGTCCTAAGATAACTCAATGTTTTTCTGCTGACAAGTTAAAAACACCGACCCGTTGAAAAAGGTCTGTGGAAATGACAAAGGACAATGTGTTTCTAGGCCAATTATCCTCTGGCGTTATGTTTGTTGTACAAATTGACAACCCAAAGAGACATGTGACTGGCGTATCTTGCGCAACAATTTCATTCTGTATTTGGTTCGAAAACACAGTAATGCATAAGACACGGTCAACAAGAATAAATTGTTTTTCCAAACCTTGTCAGCAAATGAAATTCAATACTCAATAAAAACCTCTACCTTGTTTTTCTTTGCGTTCCAAGTTGACTGGGAGAACAAGCCGCATTTGTTGCAGACCCGTTTGTGACAGTCCGAACAAGCCTTTCCAATACCATCAGCAAACTTTGTTTTGTAACATAGTCTGCAGAGTCGCAGGTCAACATTCTTTAACTTGCTTTTCTGACTAGCGTGTTTCTTCACCTCATCTTCGTAAGTAATCAGAGTTTCTCGAAGCTTTCTGGAAAAGAGAAAAGCAATATGAGATGCTTTTCAAAGAAAACTTGATTATCAAACCCTTTTGCTGTTTACCGAGTTCAAATCATAAAATAAATCAAATGTTAAATGCATCCAAAAACACGTTTTCAAAGCTTTGATAATTGTTGAAACAAACTCAGAAAACAACCACAACTGTCATGTGTAAGGTGAAACAAAATTAACACGATGCCATTAGTTTGAACTTTTTGCCCATTTTAAAGGTCTGTATTTTCTGTTAATTGTAATATGAAAGGCATTTGTCTGTTGTAATCATTGGACAAAACCAGTATGTTGTTGATCTCTTGTGGATAGAATACGTATGTGCTGCTGCATACACTCAAAATAAATCTAGAAAACTTGTAAAATAGAATGTTAAATATTGAATTACTTCCATCCGAAAATTAACTATGTTTATTTATTTACAACTCATTTAGGTTAATGCAAGCAATAGAGAGACCTTTACGCTTGAAAGGAAATATGTCCCACTAGTGTGAATATTTTTTTTCTATTTATTCCATAGAAATCACACTTTTGTCGCAGAGAATAAAAAGATACATGTGGATTATAAATACCTACAAGTACCTAACCAGCAGTATCAACATTTCAGAATGGATAGAAAGATGGATAAATACACAGACGAACAGCAAATGTCAAACGTGTGTGTATTATCATGTTATAGCCTGTCGTCTTTACGGAAGCAGAAAAAAAATCGAAATCGAAGTTCAGTACCAAAATATTTAGTATCTATCATCAAACCTATAGTCCTTTAAACCTTTTGTTTGACGTTGTCTGAGTTTCTTGGGAGATGAACGAAATGAATATGCTACTAAAAGAGTTATTTCTGACCTTTTAAGTTTAAAATTATTATTAGTTCTTGCCTCAAGCGGTTACGGTTTAAAAAAACACGAACACACATACGCACACACACGCGCACACACAAATGGGTTGTCTGCGGGGTAAATGATTGCATTTTAACTAAAATTAAATGTTTGGATGGATAGATTTACCTTTGACAGTTGTAGTTGTCATATATCTATAGAATTATTGAACATGAAGGGGACACACATGTAGAAACAGTTGTAAAATAGTAGCATCTGTTATATGTACTTTTTTGACTGATCTAACTACTTTTTTATCCGCAATGTTAACATAAATGTTATCTTAAAGCTTTATTACATAAACTTTAAACCTGCATCTTAAAATTAGGTTATCAACACAAGAAGTAGACGAAACAAGGCCCCAGAGTTCTCGGAACATTCTTAGTAAAAACGTCGGCAGAGGTCAAGATGACAATATTACATATCAAATTTTAGAGCCCCGGGATTTTGTCTGTTCAGATTATTCAGACAAGTTCATTCCCTGCACAAGTCTTTGTAAGTATACGAACCACGAAGCAATTTCAATAATAACCAATGGTACTTGGCCAGTTTTTAAAAATTCAAAAGACAGTTTCTGGTTAAATATTAAAGTTCTAACCTTTTTTGGCAAGAATTTTAAGTTCTCTGAATCTCTGCGTTAAAGAGATAACCACTTGAGCCGGACCAGTGATAAACAATTTGGCAAAATTTGAAAAATCTTGAACCTGAGTCACTGTATGCTACTACATATTAAATCTCAAAACTCTTGGTCACGTGATCTTTTCTCGAAAAGTTTTAGAATTTTTACTTAATTTTTCTGTTCCTATATTTTTCTTTCTATGTGACATATGTGACCCCTTTTGTGGATTTAAAAATAAACCCAGGAGTGAAATTTGAACTTATGGCTATATGTATCATTTCTAGACTGTTGAGCATTAGCGCGTCTGAACAACATTGTGTTTGAAATATTAGTCAAAGAAAGCAGTTGTTAATATAAGGGTTATGTGTCTGGGCATTCTAAACATTCCATATAACAGAAAGAAGTATGTTTTATTGAGTCAGCGAAGTCTGAAACTCAGTTCTTAGAGGCAAAATTTATGTTCCTGATATATTTAGCTCAAAAGAAGCATTGCCCTTTTCTAGGATATGAAAAATAATAAAGGCACCATGGTGCATGTATTATAACTTGCCACACGAGACCGGGCGTACGCTTTATAATAAATTATTAATTATTAATTATTCAATCGTGATTTCGAGAAGAAATATTTCAGAAAAATAGCTGAAAATATCAAGACTAGAACAACATAGAGAAAAAACAACAAAAAAAGAAAAACATGAGTAGCAGAATAAACAGAAATAAAACTAAGTATTGACCAATAAAATGAGTTAGAAACTCAATGGTACTAATTTTATGGTCTGGCTTTACCATTTCATTTACTTCTTGCAGAATTACAGTAGAAATGGCTTATGATTAGAAAAAAAGCTTTAACACATATCATTACGACAGTACAATCATTAATTATAAGAAGGCTTTGACTTTTGGAAATATAACAAATATGCCTCATAACCATTGTTTGAAAACAGTTGATTACAATACTTATCATACTTAGACTACAGATAAAAGGCACTACTACTTGTGGTTTTGAAACACCGAATATACATTCAATGTAAACATTTCAACGTCGGCAAGGATTTTCTTTCAGTGGACAGCCTTAATAGCATTGTATTTTAACAATTAACACACTTTCACTCGATTCTTATTTCTGTTTGTTTTGTGATATCAATCAGCAGTAAAATAATCCGAACATGTTCTACATTAAAATGAATCTGAAATAATCTTGCTTTGTTGATACTGTTGAAATTCCATAAAACCCCTCCCTTCAATGAGGGTTTTAATTTAATTGGAGTTTTTTATTTCAAAGTTTCATAAACTAAACTTTACTTGTCTTTAATTATGGTCGTTGAATCCTCACATACACCGATAATTAGATAAAAAAATTATTGCCAAGCCTATCTTCATTAGCAGCAAATGTTGTTTCTTTCCTTATGAAAAAAAAGTTTAATGGCGGCTTTGACGTCATTCAAGGTTCACTACAGCATGGATGTTCGCGACTGATTTTGCACAAGTGAATACATGTTTCGGCCCTTCCTTCTAGGCAATACCATCTTTTATGATACCGACCATTTTAACAAAGGAAAAATTTAGATTTCATAATAACATATTTAATGAAAATTTGTATCATGACATTTGATGTATTTCACTGAGTACTGTTTTCAGTGTCAAGGCTTGCTAGTTTATATGTTCATACAAAAGTCCTACATACAGTCAAAACGTTCAAACTGTTAATATGTCGTCCTCGGTAAAATACGACTGCAAGTTATATAAACAACATAAAACACTCTTTCATATCACATCATCATAGTCAAAAAGGCCACATGCATTCAATTGTTACTGTCTAGTTTCAAAGTATATAATATGTACTATAATGTACTATAATAATAATGTAATCACAAAATGTATAGAAAATGTATATTTTCAGTGATGTTTTAACCACAGTTGTTACGATTTATAACTTTATGACTTCATTTAATACATTTCCACTTATTTTGTGTTTGTACACATACTTGTAAACACCAATCAGGATAAAATGTACTGTAGGTATTGATAAGCTTTTTGTGAATATTTCTGTTAATAGACTCGTTCACACACTCAAAATTATATATAATAATATGACAATGTTTTGTTTTAAGTCGACATAACCTAGAACTCACTGTTTTATTTATTTTGAAACATTTTCTTTTCCGAATGTTTTCTTAGCTGTGGACAATTAGTGTGTCGTGGGTGTGGTATCTTCAACAATAATCATTTCTCGCATTCTGCACGTGTCATAAGATACAGCGAATCTGTTTAAAAACCTGGGATCGTTTGGAATATAAAGAGAAGCAGTCTTAGAACTATACATTAATTATGAATGGTCGAAATCAAATTTGCAAAAAAATGCATGTTTAAGGTGGGAGTGAGCTGTCAAAATGATTTAAACAATTCCGATAGTTCGTAAATTTGTTAACCAGGGAAGGCTAATGAACATTTCTTTCGTACAGACTATACAGTTCTGTTGCAAATAAACGTATTTTTAATGATGTTTTAACATTTTTCTTCCTGACGGGTTAGAAATGAAGTCTGACTGAACTGGCTGGGAAGAAATATTTTACTTTGTTTTCCAGTGAATTATAAATTTTTCTCAGTGAAATAAAATTAATAATCCTCTGTTTAAAAACTGTGGAATACCATTTTTATTTTCACCGTTTTTACCGAACTACTTTTTTTAAACTTATTACCTCCCTTTGTTACACCTGTCACAAGTTCTACACATCAGTCCCATAATTTCATATCCAGGATCTCCAGCTCGTCCTCCATACAAGAGAATCAGGCAGATAATTGATAGTGACAGTGATTAAGTGATTTGAAATAACCCTGGATCACTCACCTGAGTAGTTTGGCTGTGGGTCTGCTGTTAAGCAAACGTCAGAAACACTATTACATTTTCTAATTGAATATTTTCAAAGATTTTATATTTTATACAAATAAAACTCACGTGCAGATGCAATTCTGAAAAAGCAGCTTGTGAGGAGATGTCACTTGAAGCAAAATGTTGAAAAAAAATCTTTGGCTGCCATTTTGTGCAATGGAGTGGAACCATTTAAGCAATTTCAGTAGGTGGATATACTCGTGAGAAAAGACTTTGCTGTTCAAAACCAAATGTTTTTTGTATATTTTTCTTTTGTAAGCTCTGGTGCTGCCTACGTGCAATGAAGTAGAACCTTTGAGCAAATTTAGAAAAGGGAAATATAAGGAATATTTTTATGAAATTTTGTACAAGGAGGAAAAGTAATTACATCTTTTTTCTATTTTAAGCTCTTGCAGCCTTTAAATGCAAGGGAGAGATTTGTTTGAGCAACTTTAGAAAAGGGCAATATAAGGGAAAATTCTATATTGTTTGATAAAAAATGGAACTGCGGTTTCTGACAAGATGTCGTTTGAAGCCAAATATTGCGGACAATCTATTTTTTTTAGCTCCGTTGGCCTTTTTTGTGCAAAGTCGCAAAACGATTTGAGCAATTTTAATAGAGGGCTATGTAAGAAACATTTCTGTGAAACTTGGTTGAAAAGGACCTTGCAGTTTAAGAGATGTTGTTCAATTTTTTCAGTTTTTAGCTTTTGCACGCCTTATGTGCCATGGAGAGGAACGGTTTTAGAAAAGGGCAAAGACACAGGGTGATCCCAATAGCTCACCCTGAGAATTTGCTCAGGTGAGCTAGAGAAATAGCAGAAAACAGAGCAACTAAACTTCGTACTCGTGTGCATACCGTTATGGTATTCCTTAATCTATAAATGTATTAAAAGAGACTAGAATAACATTACATTGTCTTATTTTTAATGTGAAAGTTGCTTTTCATTTTAAGTTTCTCCCACTTTTTCTGCATCAATACCTCTAGAAATAAATAAGGATAGGTCTCATGATTTATTCTCTGTAGACTTTGAAGTTATTTGTCGTTTATACGTTTTAAATTCAAAACATTTAAAATAGAATGAATTGCTAATAATCTGCGTGGTTTCATTAAATGTCATTTCACCATAAAAACTAAAACCAGAAAACATACTAGTAACTGGAGATTCTATTTGAATTGCAAAAGCAGAGATACAGTAAATTCATTTCAACTTTATTAAAGTTTACTGAGTGACCTAAAAACAAGGTATGTTATTCTTCAGGAAAGCGAATAAGGATAGGTCTTCTGATTCATTCAGAGCAGACGACATATTTGATTTATATGTTATGTACCGGGAATAGTTTAACTGAGAACTTAACGCACTTGCGAGCAGAATGGTTTTTCTGTTTGTGCTCTGTCACGACAATTCAGTTTATGATCAAGCTTGGAAGTAAAGATAATTTCACATGTAAAGATGCTCCTGGAAAGCTCTATGCGCCAATATGTCCAATCATGTCGCATAAAGATCCTCTATCATTATGTATCGACTAGGAAGCACATATATATTTATTTCCAGTACAACTTCTATTCTTTCACAGAAACAACAACAACAACAACATAAACACCAAACAAATAGTTACCTAGTCAATAGGAGGGCAGCCAGTTAAGTTAATCTTACAATAAATCACAGCAGTAGAAACCTCTCAACTGGCAAAATGAAACAGAGATCGGTGACGAATGACAAAAAGGCAAGGTTTTGGACCAAATCGTCACACAGAGTAGCAGATACCCGGCTTTAAAAGTGAAACCGTGCCGCCGGATCAGGCCATTTTCAGCCTTTTTTTCATTCCTGGAAGTGGGGAGCTTAACGCATCAAGGTGACTGATTCCTTTTAAAATTGATGTCAACATTTAACGTATAGAGCTCTTCTCGAGCTCCTCTTAGAGCTATATGCAACAGGAGCTCTATGAGGCACTACAGCGGCTTAACTAGCAGTTAACTGTACTGTTCACAAAGTGACAGTTTATATTAAATTTCATGTTTATAATAAAGTTTTGGAAAATATATGTGTTTTCTGTAGATTTGTATAAACGGGTATGTGTTTTCTGTAGATTTGTATAAATGGGGAGGTGATTTGTATAAACAGGTATGTGTTTTCTGTAGATTTGTATAAATAGGTAAGTGAATCGTCTAAACAGGTATGTGTTTTCTGTAGATTTGTATAAATAGGTGAGTGATTTGTATAAACGGTTATGTGTTTTCTGTAGGTTTGTATCAATGGGTTATGTTTTCTGTAGATTTGTATAAATGGGTATGTGTTTTCTGTAGATTTGTATAAACGGGTATGTGTTTTCTGTAGATTTGTATAAATGGGTATGTGTTTTCTGTAGATTTGTATAAACGGGTATGTGTTTTCTGTAGATTTGTATAAACGGGTATGTGTTTTCTGTAGATTTGTATAAATAGGTAAGTGATTTGTATAAACGGGTTTGTGTTTTCTGTAGATTTGTATAAATGGGTAAGTGATTTGTATAAACGGGTATGTGTTTTCTGTAGATTTGTATAAAAAGGTAAGTGATTTGTTTATACGGGTATGTGTTTTCTGTAGATTTGTATAACGGGTATGTGTTTTCTGTAGATTTGTATAAATGGGTATGTGTTTTCTGTAGAATTGTATAAACGGGTATGTGTTTTCTGTAGATTTGTATATATAGGTAAGTGATTTGTATAAACGGGTACGTGTTTTCTGTAGATTTGTATAAATGGGTAAGTGATTTGAATAAACGGGTATGTGTTTTCTGTAGATTTGTATAAATAGGTAAGTGATTTGTATAAAAGGGTATGTGTTTTCTGTAGATTTGTATAACAAGTTTGTGTTTTCTGTAGATTTTTATAAATGGGTATGTGTTTTCTGTAGAATTGTATGAACGGGTATGTGTTTTCTGTAGATTTGTATAAATGGGTATGTGTTTTATTTGTAGATTTGTATAAATGGGTATGTGTTTTCTGTAGATTTGTATAAATGGGTATGTGTTTTCTGTAGATTTGTATAAACGGGTATGTGTTTTATTTGTAAATTTGTATAAATGGGTATGTGTTTTCTGTAGGTTTGTATAAAAGGGTATGTGTTTTCTGTAGATTTGTATAAACGGGTATGTGTTTTATTTGTAGATTTGTATAAATGGATATGTGTTTTCTGTAGATTTGTATAAATGGGTATGTGTTTTCTGTAGATTTGTATAAATGGGTATGTGTTTTCTGTAGAATTGTATAAACGGTTATGTGTTTTCTGTAGATTTGTATAAATGGGTATGTGTTTTCTGTAGATTTGTATAAATGGGTATGTGTTTTCTGTAGAATTGTATAAACGGTTATGTGTTTTCTGTAGATTTGTATAAATGGGTATGTGTTTTATTTGTAGATTTGTATAAATGGGTACGTCTTTTCTGTAGATTTGTATAAATGGGTATGTGTTTTCTGTAGATTTGTATAAATGGGTATGTGTTTTCTGTAGAATTGTATAAACGGTTATGTGTTTTCTGTAGATTTGTATAAATGGGTATGTGTTTTATTTGTAGATTTGTATAAATGGGTATGTGTTTTCTGTAGATTTGTATAAATGGGTATTAGTTTTCTGTAGATTTGTATAAACGGGTATGTGTTTTATTTGTAGATTTATATAAATGGGTATGTGTTTTCGGTAGGTTTGTATAAATGAGTATGTGTTTTCTGTAGATTTGTATAAACGGGTATGTGTTTCTTTTAGATTTGTATAAACGGGTATGTGTTTTCTGTAGATTGGTATAAATGGGAATGTGTTTTCTGTAGATTTGTATAAATAGGTAAGTGATTTGTATAAATAGGTATGTGTTTTCTGTAGATTTGTATAAATGGGTAAGTGATGTGTTTATACGGGTATGTGTTTTCTGTAGATTTGTATAAACGGGTATGTTTTTTCTGTAGATTTGTATAAATGGTTAAGTGATTTGTATAAATGGGTATGTGTTTTCTGTAGATTTGTATAAATAGGTATGTGTTTTCTGTAGATTTGTATAAATTGGTATGTGTTTTCTGTAGATGTGTATAAATGGGTGTTTTCTATAGTTTTGTACAAATGGGTATGTTTTTTCTTTAGATTTGTATGAATGGGTATGTGTTTTCTGTAGATTTGTATAAATGAGTAGGTGTTTTCTGTAGATTTGTATAAATGGGTTTGTATTTAGCTGTTAGAAGAAAAGGAATGCTCTTTAGAAACAATATACATACGAAAATACTGTATTCTTTCTTTATTTAATCTTTGTAAGTGAAACTGTCCCTTAAGCTGTGGAGTGACGAAGGTTGACAGTTTTGGTAAGATATTCTTACGGCAACTGGAGTTGCTGTGTAAAACAGCAATGCCACAAAACTGAATAAGTATTCAAGAAAATTATCAAAGGATCCACAAAGCTGACATGATAACAAATTTTATACTCGAAGCTTTTTGGAAGTACTATTAGTTTGAGGGTATTTTAGATTTTCATAAATGGCCATGTGGAAATAAATAAAAATCATTATATTATTTATTCATTATCTTGTTAAGTATATAAAAAGAATTCACAATACCTGTGTATGTTTCCTTTTTTTTCCTAACTTTTTTGCCTAACTATGGTTTTACGTAATGAATAATTTTTGTTTTTTACTCAAGCTTAAATAAACAAATAAAATTAACATCATTCAAAAACTAATTTCAATAAAAATGTTTTTGCTTTGTCTTAAACATTTTATAGAATATTCAAAATAGATGACACATTCTCCAAAAAAGTTCCAAATTTATTGTCTAAACTTCATTTATAACTTAAAACGCTGCTTGATTTGGTAACATTGTATTGATTTGGCAGGAAATGACAGACTGTGTCACGATTATAACTATTATTAATTCTAAGATATGACTTTCATTTATACAGAAAGGGAAGTAGTTTTTACGAGCATTGAAAATGCATGGAAAGCCACAACAATTAACCTGATAATTATAAAAGACACAAAATATTACCTAAAATGGCAACCTTTAGCGTTCAACTGAGATTTGATAATGTGTCTACAGAGTTGCAAAGAATATATTTATTACTGATTGATTTTGACTTATTGATCTGAGTAAAGGACATTGCATCTCGATCCAATTTTAATTTTTCTCAAGAGATGGATTAAACTTTAGAAAGGTTCTACATTTGAGTGTTCATTCTAAAGATGTAAACTTATGATTAGGACGATAAAGAAAATATCAGTAAATGAACTGGGTTCTATTGAATCAAGTGGGTGTAAAACTTATCTAGATAAAAAGGCAGAAGAGAATCTTTTCCTTACATCACATGGTGGGAACTATCATTTGTTTTAAGAAGCAGTAATGACCACCATTGAAACTGTTCTTTCATTGAAAAGAAAGACATGTTCTCATGCACGTCCATCTTTGTTCGATTTAATAAAATATATCGTTCTTGTTTTATAGCTTCGAAAGACAAATGGAATTACGGTGCAAAAAGATTAAAGGAAATATGTCGATTCTGTATGCACTGTCTTCCCCAAGCAGTTTCATTATCATATATTTTATTCTACTGAAACAGAAAATGGATGAATCTCTTTACGTACTCAGAGCAGACGACAGTGTATATTGCTTTTAGATGAGCGGAACAGAGAAGAGGATTGGTCTCTCTATCAATTTGTCGTTATAGTACAGGAGGTTTATGACCTACAACATGTTTCTTGAGCATCCGTGGGTTTTAATTTTCTGATATTTTCTCTATAAAAAGGTCAGAAACACTGAAGGTATAAGTGTAAAAAAGGGATTTCGTTTATCCTAAAAAGCTGCAAAATATTTTATACCGTTTCAGTAGAAATTTAAAGAAACGACTTCCTACTCTACCATTAACATGTCACATCCGTAACAGATTTTATCTGGAAAGCTATTTTTCCCTCTGGCAGGTGAATGCATCCATTAGTACTGTTGTACTGGTACCTTAATCTTTTAGTAAACTCATAAAACCCCCTCAGTCGTTGTGATATTGAGAGTTTCTTTTTTCAGACTGGATATCCTAGACAGATAGTTTCCAACGCTGGTATAAAATTTATATGTCAGTACTTGTCGATGTTCATTTCAGACTGGATATCCTAGATAGATAGTTTCCAACGCTGGTATAAAATTTATATGTCAGTACTTTTCGATGTTCATTTCAGACTGGATATACTAGATAGATAGTTTCCAACGCTGGTAAAAAAATTATACGTCAGTACTTGGCTTTTCCATTAATGAACAATTATTCCATTTTCTAGAACGTTTCGTTTAAAGTTTCATTTGAATTTAAATGGACATATTTACGCTTTTCTCAAACAACATACATTATACAACTGCTTCAAAAGACTAAAAAAGGCTAAAACTTTACATACATTAGTGTCATGGCATTACCATGACTTCCTAGAATAACATTCTTTTCAACGTGTCAGGATTTGCAAAAAAAGGACAAAATGAGTAATTTTTGTTTTTAAAAAATGACATATTTTCATTTTACATGCTTTCTCACGGACGACAGTGTTCGCTTTAATCAGTTAGCGGAAGTAGTGCTTTAATTTACTTATACTGGTTTATTTTTAAAACACAAATACTGTAAATATTACTATAAAGTAAAGAAAATAAATGTTCTGACAATTATTATCGAATAAGTGTAAATATAAAACATACTAGGCACAATACTTTATTATTTCCTGGTAGTATCCGCTGACATTCTTGCTTTTTTTCCAATTAATTGCTTTTTTATAACAAATCTTGTGAATAACAACTAGAGGATTAACACAGATATCTCTCACAATGATGCAGTTTGCGTGCAAGGAAAATAGTTTCCGTTATCAGCAGATTGCCTTGAAACAATATCCGAAGATTAGTGCGTTTTATTGATAAAACTATCTTGTCACATTTCTGCAACGCAAAATGTATTTTTATGCATTCTGAAAGTCATACAAATTATTCATCTGTTTCTTAAAATTAAACAACTTCACAGTTAGCAATGCAGTTTAAGTATTTTTTCAGGGAATAGACGGTTGGTTCAAAAATCCTGCATACACATTTTCTAAAAAGCTGGTAAAATACAGAAGAAAGGAGATCGTATGACTTTTGGTGTTAATTTAAATGTGCATAAGTTTAAACTTGGAACTAAGCCACGCAAAGATGCTCTTATAGAGGGCATTTCATTTGATGTATGTTATTACAATTCTAGATATTTGAAATTTTATGATAAAATAGGCACATCTGAATGCGCAATCGGGGGTTGCATATTTAGATGTTGACAACAGTCTGACAATATTTTTTTTTAAATTAGATTTGGTTTATAGCTGCAGACACGTTCAAAGAGATAAATACTGTAATAGAGTGAAACTCTTTGAAACCCTTAAGTGGCTACTCTAACATTCATTCGTCACTTCAAAACATTTTGGACTGTGTATGCCAAGTATTTACAAAATTCAAAAACAATGTTAAAATGTGCTATTTCGTTATATTTCATGAAGCCATTTTCAAACCCTGAGTTATGTTGAAATTTTGAACATTCTGAAACCTTGTAAGCATACGTTAACATTTCTCCATGTGTATTATAGTTACCTTTTAGTAGCTTTTAAGAATTTGCATGCAAATATATATTGTTTAAAAGCTATACATCATTTTATACTATATGGCTTCCATACGATATTACTCCTTCTGTTGAGCATTGGAAAGCTGTAAACAACACAAAATGAACCGGTTGTAAAAAAAGTGTTTAACTCTTATCCTGGTTTTCTCTCTCGCTCAAGATGAAGAATTTACCGACGACCTAGCATCTTTATGGCAGATGTTTTCAACAAACAGTTTTAGAAGCCATCCGATAATGAGTATTCCATTTTAATATAAATGGCCAGAAAACTACCGCATCTCTTTAAAAGTGTCAGCCCGTATTCCTATTATATCTGTTTATTTTTGTTTTCTTTTTTCTTCGAACTATACGCCATCCATGGAATCTGATTCTGCAAAGATTCTGTCTCATCGTCACGTTTAACAGATAACAGATATATTGTTCCTGATATGAAGTGACTGCTCGGTATATCTAAAAGTTTATCAATAATTTCAACACATCGGAACAAGATCACAAAAGGAGTATTTGATATATGATTGTTGGCATCACTTAAATTCTCAAAATGTTTTGAAAACAGTAAAGGGTAGTTCAAAACCATGTAAAGTTAGGCAGGTACTTGTCATTATTATCATGTGAAATTTATAACAGCGATGGTTAACATATGTGTCCAAAAACGACGTTTTTATAACAGTTGCTTTGATTTGTCTTAGATATTTGTTTAAAGCGTAAAAAGGTTTCAAAATAATTAAGTAAACTAAACCTAATACCATGGTAAACGTTATTTTTAGCAATGCCTAACAGGACAGACATGATCGTTTGATGGACAAACATTGCAAGACAAAACTGGGCCCTTGGAAAGGTTCAACCAACATTATACCCCAAAAACCTGATGATAGACTGAAGTATTTACCTTACTTCAAAATTAAATTAAAGAACGTACGTAAGTTATAAGTTCTTAACCACTTTCCGCAATGTCAAACTTGCATGTGAATAACTTTTAACGGATTATAACCAGAAGCATCGGTAGGTGGCGTTAAATAACTGTCTCCTTTTCCGGAGAGTACGAGTGTTAAAGCTTTTCTATCACGTGCTATAGACAATGTTTTTAAATAATGAATCGGAACCGAAAATCGGAATAAATGACGAACGGTTGCTTTAAATCTGCTTATAGACATAAAAAACATACATAAAAACTTTCCATGTGCGTATCATGTTCCAGTTTAATGGAAATATTTTCCACTTTTACTTAGTTGCTTGTATCTTAACGCAACAACTTCACGAAACTGTGTCGCTTTTATGGTGTTTTCATAACGGTCGGTTGATCTTCAGCGTATAGATTTTTAGCATCATAAATCGGGATTTAGGTAATAAAATAAATATATAAGGTAAAATCTGGATATTACATTTCAAAGTGCCAATGTAGTGTAGACCCATAAGACTTCACTTTCATTAATGGATTGAGAACAAATGATGAATTTCAAACCATGGGCTTTAGATCTTTGCAAAAATATTACAGCAATGCGTGCTGTTAGCCATTTTATGAAAAAGTATATACGTTGTAATTCATTTTCTTCAAAAAGTTTTACATATAACGAGTTAGTGATAATAAAGTAAGATAAAACAAGTGACTTCTCCTTAGCAAAATTAAAAGCAAAATTGTATTGTGTACATAGTCTCTCAGATCTTTGCATTTTCTAAATTGTCCTTCTATCACGGGTAATTTATTTGAAGAACAACTTATCTGGGTTAAGGCTATTCTAAAATTATAATTTCTTATACAATTTACAAATTACAGTTCTTGTTCATATGTACTTTTAAATAACATATATTATTTATTATATAATAAATTTGGTCTGACTTGCTTGTTTTACAAATGGTATGGTATCTGCTTTTATACAAAATGCGTTAGTATGCTTTTATTTACTACAGAATACGATGTTATTTGAGTGCTTTTATTTACTATAGAATACGATGTTACTTAAATGCTTTTATTTACTATAGAATACGATGTTACTTGAGTGCTGCTTTTATTTACTATAGAATACGATGTTATTTGAGTGCTTTTATTTACTATAGAATACGATGTTACTGGAGTGCTTTTATTTACTATAGAATACGTTGTTACTTGAGTGCTTTTATTTACCATAGAATACGATGTTACTTGAGTAATTTTATTTACCATAGAATACAATGTTACTGGAGTGCTTTTATTAACTATAGAATACGATGTTACTTGAGTGCTTTTTTTACTATAGAATACGATGTTACTTGAGTGCTTTTATTAACTATAGAATACGATGTTATTTGAGTGTTTTTATTTACTATAGAATACGATGTTACTGGAGTGCTTTTATTTACTATAGAATACGATGTTACTTGAGTGCTTTTATTTACTATAGAATACAATGTTACTTGAGTGCTTTTATTTACTATGGAATACGATGTTACTTGAGTGCTGCTTTTATTTACTATAGAATACGATGTTACTTGAGTGCTGCTTTTATTTACTATAGAATACGATGTTACTTGAGTGCTTTTATTTACCATAGAATACGATGTTACTTGAGTGCTTTTATTTACCATAGAATACGATGTTACTTGAGTGCTTTTATTTACCATAGAAAACGATGTTACTGGAGTGCTTTAATTTACTATAGAATACGATGTTACTTGAGTGCTTTTATTTACTATAGAATACAATGTTACTTGAGTGCTTTTATTTACTATAGAATACAATGTTACTTGAGTGCTGCTTTTATTTACTATAGAATACGATGTTACTTAAGTGCTGCTTTTATTTACTATAGAATACGTTGTTACTTGAGTGCTTTTATTTACCATAGAATACGATGTTACTTGAGTGCTTTTATTTACCATAGAATACAATGTTACTGGAGTGCTTTTATTTACTACAGAATACGATGTTACTTGAGTGCTTTTATTTACTATAGAATACAATGTTACTTGAGTGCTTTTATTTACTATAGAATACGATGTTACTTGAGTGCTTTTATTTACCATAGAATACAATGTTACTTGAGTGCTTTTATTTACTATAGAATACAATGTTACTTGAGTGCTTTTATTTACCATAGAATACGATGTTACTTGAGTGCTTTTATTTACTATAGAATACGATGTTACTTGAGTGCTTTTATTTACTATAGAATACAATGTTACTTGAGTGCTTTTATTTACTATAGAATACGATGTTACTTGAGTGCTTTTATTTACCATAGAATACGATGTTACTTGAGTGCTTTTATTTACTATAGAATACGATGTTACTTGAGTGCTTTTATTTACTATAGAATACGATGTTACTTGAGTGCTTTTATTTACTATAGAATACGATGTTACTTGAGTGCTTTTATTTACTATAGAATACGATGTTACTTGAGTGCTTTTATTTACCATAGAATACAATGTTACTTGAGTGCTTTTTTTACTATAGAATACGATGTTACTTGAGTGCTTTTATTTACTATAGAATACAATGTTACTTGAGTGCTTTTATTTACTATAGAATACGATGTTACTTGAGTGCTTTTATTTACCATAGAATACGATGTTACTTGAGTGCTTTTATTTACCATAGAATACGATGTTACTTGAGTGCTTTTATTTACTATAGAATACGATGTTACTTGAGTGCTTTTATTTACTATAGAATACAATGTTACTTGAGTGCTTTTATTTACTATAGAATACGATGTTACTTGAGTGCTTTTATTTACTCTAGAATACGATGTTACTTGAGTGCTTTTATTTACTATAGAATACGATGTTACTTGAGTGCTTTTATTTACTATAGAATACAATGTTACTTGAGTGCTTTTATTTACTATAGAATACGATGTTACTTGACTGTTTTTATTTACTAAAGAATACGATGTTACTTGAGTGCTGCTTTTATTTACTATAGAATACGATGTTACTTGAGTGCTGCTTTTATTTACTATAGAATACAATGTTACTTGAGTGCTTTTATCTACTATAGAATACGATGTTACTTGACTGTTTTTATTTACTAAAGAATACGATGTTACTTGAGTGCTGCTTTTATTTACTATAGAATACGATGTTACTTGAGTGCTGCTTTTATTTACTATAGAATACGATGTTACTTGAGTGTTTTTATTTACTATAGAATACAATGTTACTTGAGTGCTTTTATTTACTATAGAATACAATGTTACTGAAGTGCTTTTATTTACTTTAGAATACGATGTTACTTGAGTGCTTTTATTTACTTTAGAATACGATGTTACTTGAGTGCTTTTATTTACTATAGAATACGATGTTACTCGAGTGCTTTTATTTACTATAGAATACGATGTTATTTGAGTGCTGCTTTTATTTACTATAGAATACGATGTTACTTGAGTGCTGCTTTTATTTACCATAGAATACGATGTTACTTTGAGTGCTGCTTTTATTTACTATAGAATACAATGTTACTTGAGTGCTTTTATTTACTATGGAATACGATGTTACTCGAGTGCTTTTATTTACTATAGAATACGATGTTACTTGAGTGCTGCTTTTATTTACTATAGAATACGATGTTACTTGAGTGCTGCTTTTATTTACTATAGAACACGATGTTACTTGAGTGCTTTTATTTACTATAGAACACGATGTTACTTAAGTACTTTTATTTACTATAGAATACGATGTTACTTGAGTGCTTTTATTTACTATAGAACACGATGTTACTTGAGTGCTTTTATTTACCATAGAATACGATGTTACTTGAGTGCTGCTTTTATTTACTATAGAATACGATGTTACTTGAGTGCTGCTTTTATTTACTATAGAACACGATGTTACTTGAGTGCTTTTATTTACCATAGAATACGATGTTACTTGAGTGCTGCTTTTATTTACTATAGAATACGATGTTACTTGAGTGCTGCTTTTATTTACTATAGAATACGATGTTACTCGAGTGCTGCTTTTATTTACTATAGAATACGATGTTACTTGAGTGCTGCTTTTATTTACTATAGAATACGATGTTACTCGAGTGCTTTTATTTACTATAGAATACGATGTTACTTGAGTGCTGCTTTTATTTACTATAGAATACGATGTTACTTGAGTGCTGCTTTTATTTACTATAGAACACGATGTTACTTGAGTGCTTTTATTTACTATAGAACACGATGTTACTTAAGTACTTTTATTTACTATAGAATACGATGTTACTTGAGTGCTTTTATTTACTATAGAACACGATGTTACTTGAGTGCTTTTATTTACCATAGAATACGATGTTACTTGAGTGCTGCTTTTATTTACTATAGAATACGATGTTACTTGAGTGCTGCTTTTATTTACTATAGAATACGATGTTACTTGAGTGCTGCTTTTATTTACTATAGAATACGATGTTACTCGAGTGCTTTTATTTACTATAGAATACGATGTTACTTGAGTGCTGCTTTTATTTACTATAGAATACAATGTTACTTGAGTGCTTTTATTTACTATAGAATACGATGTTACTTGAGTGCTTTTATTTACTATAGAATACGATGTTACTTGAGTGCTTTTATTTACTATAGAACACGATGTTACTTAAGTACTTTTATTTACTATAGAATACGATGTTACTTGAGTGCTTTTATAAATCGGCCAAGTATACATAGAATTGTAACTAGATATATTTTGCAAATACTTCAAACTATAAAACGACCATCAAAACTCTGCTTCATTATCATCTTTCCTGTGTAAAAAAGAGAAACTTTCCTTGCCGTTTTATCTAATTATATACATTTTGCTGTTTGCTTCTATAATAAACATAAAGGAAACTATATTCAATGCGAGACACAGAAAAAGAAATTCAAAAGTAAGCGATATTTATTACACAGCCTCCGAGACAAACATAAATTCACCACTATTATTCTTTCCTGGTAATTGTTACAAGATGATATTTCAATCCTATCACGCATCAAGCAACTACACAGTCTCGAGATTAATACACTGTAGTAATCAGATATTCAGAATGATAAATGTTGTGAATACCTTTGAAATCTGTCACTTAACATACCCCTAGACAATCTATACCAGTTATGATAGGTTAAGATTAAGGGAGAAATCGTTTAAAGTAATGAAAGACGCTGTGGGGGATAGTCTGGTATTAGCTGGTATTACCTGAAAATGTTCTTATTCAAACAATATTCTATATTTAGCACAGTTAACTGCATTCACATTATATTTGATTCCTTGTTTCAAGAGATGATGAATTGTGGGTTATTATACCTGAAAACAATTTTCTATCAAATTTAATTCGAAATGCTTATCATTTTTTGTCAAGTCTAATCTTTGCATAAATATTGCAACGACTTCATTAAAATGCGAGTAATTAGTAACCAAACTAGACATTATTTGACAGTGGTATTAAAATCGCGTTTTACACTGTAGCACCGAAATACATTGTATGAAAATTTTATTACGTAGCATTTTACTCAGAGCAGATGTGAACAAAATATCTAGCGTGACTGCAAAACCATGTTCTATACCCCCGGAAGAGGCAAGTAGTTTTTTAACTGTCCGTTTGTCAGTCGTCCGTCGGCTCGACGGTCCGTCCATCATTCCGTCCAAAAACTGTAACATTGCCCATAACTTCCTTATCAGTAAACTCCTTTGACAAGACCTTCCCACTGACAAGTATTTATTTGACCATAACTCTTGAATGACCTCGAAGGTCCAATTGTCAAAAATACTTAATATTAGCCATAACTCTCGTATTATTACACAGGTTTAGTTCATGGTTGCAAACTATAACATTTCGGGAGAGATCTTTCAAATGACAAATATTATTTTTGACTTTTACCCCTAAATGATCTTGACCCTGAGTTCAAATGTCAACAAAAAGACTTCTTCTGAAAGATCTACAATATATCTCTATCTGGTGATAGCTCAAAGGTCAAAGCACCACTCCTTTTAGACAAAAAGCGTTCATTGCTAAAATGCTCTAAGAGGATCAAATTGTTGCACATGTTGATTTTTAATTTATTTATTTATTTAAAAAAAACAACAGGGATTAGATTTTGTTTTCATAGTTTTATTTATACAAAATGTAAAGATTTACACATGCATATATTAAAATAACGCAACAGATAAAATGTGTACGCTTTGTCTATTTTCTGTCTTGTGTCAAATTAGTTATTAATAAAGAACAGGAAAACTAACGTTATTTTCTTAATTTAATCAAGGAGTATTCTTTTATATATAAATGAATACCTGCCAAACATATGAATTCTAATTATTTCTTCACTCTCAAATACAATTCCATAAAATGAACGAGCACAATAAAGATTTATGCGTTGTCATAGAAACGTAATGTCGTAAGCGTAGCTATTCATCAAATAGAGCATTGTCAAATGTATTATACTGCGTATTTAATAGGCTGTCTGGATGACAAACAGATATGAATCAATGTTTACAAAAAAACCTGATGGCTCCATTGTTTTTGAATCAAGATTAAAGTTTCATGTAAACTGGTCACGTGACACACGCGATTTTCATACTGTGTAAACTCGGCCAAGTTTTGAAGGTCCGCTCTAGAGATTAAAAATTTGTTTTTAAAACAGATAGATAAAATACACTAAGTAAGTATAACCCGATAAATCAAAACTTAAAATAAATGATCAAATTTAAACAGTCGCTGCTCTTTCATTTCGTAACTAGGTCAGGTCATGACCTGAACGACTATGAGTAGGCTAGCAGACGATGGATAAGGTATATTCTAAAAATAGCAATAACTTTGAATAACTGTTAAGTTGTAAAAATAAAAAAATAAAAAAGAACTTTCTCACATATGACGGTAGTTAGAAACGCATTGCAGTAGGTAATTTCTGAATTGCTAAATGATCACTGAACTTCTAGCTACATGTATGTAAAGGTTATGTTAGATATAAATGTTTGAATAGACAGAACTATTTATTTTAGTGGTAGGTAGAAAATTCTAGTCGTTCTTAGGTAATATGCATTAAGCTCCTTTCTAAATTTGAAATTGATTCGAAAGTGCGACAATTGGTCTAAAATTCAAAGCTATGCCCATGCAAAAAAAAATCACACCGTATCACTAACCGTTAAATTCACTGACATCTTTTGTGAAGTGATTCATCAAATAATCTTGGCAAACATGCAAGTCATGGGAATAAATTTAGAGAAAAGTCCCGATTTAACAATCACACGTTAACTAGTTTAATGGAATCTGGTTAACGATGCACGCTATCACGTGTTCACAAAATTTAAAGATCATTTTACGTAAGAAAGCAGACAAAACCGACGAGACTGCAAGCATTTAACAGAGTTAGAATTCAAACATGACCAAGAAAACTATCGAAAAATAACCTTTACATTTTTATTTTTAGCCAAAGAACATATCTGAAATTATTAAACAGGTCTAAATTATTATTAAAATATGGAAAAAAATAGATAGCTAACCCAGAGAAGTGAGAAATTAGTATGATTGCATTTAAAGAACTAATGACGTCAACGTTATGTCCGTATTTCTCTATAAGTGCACCCCAGTTATGAAATCAAACATATTCTGTGCACGAAAATGGCATCCTCTTTGAAAAGTATTTCTAACATGAATTGTGACTGTTAAGGTAAGGCCACCAGTAGGTCTGACGTCATCTGTAAATTGATTAACTCTTCATAGTTGCTGACACCATGAACGTTCATAAGTGGTGTCGCGTATTGCAAATAGATACAAAGATGTGAAACAATTATCATAATCAGTCATACTTTTGTTGCTATGGAAACCAAGAATGTGTATTGAAGAGTCAACAAATGTCTACACTACTTTTGTTCTGCTAAAGATATTTACAAAGACGATCGATTGTTTTGTTTTTTTTCACTTAAACTCCGAAATTAATCTTTTGTTGGACCATTCAGATGGCCCTAAAATGCATTACTTTATTTCTTTTCAAGTTATCAGGTAGCTTTGTTATGTAACAAGTTATTCTGCTTGATATTCAAAAGCCTGTTATAACCATACATTTGCAACGAGACCAGTTCCTTTATCTAAACAATCATGGCGATAGATGAAAAGGTGCGTAGAGAAATTAAAGGAGCAAAGACAGAAACCCTATAGTGACATTAGGAGAGACACAATAAGGACGAATATGTATAGTATTAAGTAATGTGAAATTTTCAGGAAGGCTTTTCGGTTTTATTATTGTATTTGCATAACATTTATTGTTAAACATCGAAGTTATGCTTGTTTTGCTTCTACGACACAAAAAAGGTAAATAAGGGAGCAATCTGTACTTTATACTGAAGCAGAATAAAAATTTTGCAGACTTATGTCTATAGTTAGTATTGAACTTATTTTATCCCAAATAATGAACAACACTATAAACTCTAGGTAAAAACGATTTATTTATTTGTCCAGTTATAAGACCCTAACAATCACCATTATTTCTTTAAAAAAAATGGTAAAGTTCGGCAAATTAAAAAAAAGCCAAGCATTTTTGCGAGTATTTAGAAAGACCAACTTTAGTAATGCTGAAATGCCAATATCTGATCTTACTTCTTCTGGTAATAATGCAGCTTTGAATGAATGTAAAAAAAATTCAAATTTGTTCCAATTCGTAAGCAGTGGGATTATTGTTTTCAGACGTAAAAACGAATGACGTCATTCGATACTCATAACGACAATCAGTTTACCAGGGGTACAGCGTAATTTGTAAAGCGGTTTTAAGCGAGGTTTTCATGTAACATAAGCTCAAACGACCCGATTTCATGCGTCATCAAATAATGCCTACATACTTTTCTATACATAAATAAACGCCTGTTTAATGGACAACGCTTGTTACCTTTCGGAAAAAAAACAACTTATTTTCTAAGACTGGAAATCAGATCAAATTTCAGATACTAAGGAATATAGTAATTATCTGACGTCCAAGTTATTGGTACTTTTAAAAAAATAGAATACTTAAATCCGCCTATCATTCACTATACGTAAAAACATCATCGTCTGTGAAAGATAAATGGGCTTTGAATTTGATAATAACTTGCTGTATTTGTCACAGTGAACATTTCATCATCATGGCCATATTTCTACTTGCCTGACATAGAAAATCGATGATAACAATTAAAAAAAAATCCATTTGATTTTAACATGAAATAATTACATAAATATTCATTACATTGATAGTTGTATTAGAATCAATGAGAAAAAAACTGCCACTTAAAACACGCTAACTTTAATACAATTTCCTGGTTAGGTCTCCTTAAATCATGGTGTTCTCTGTCTAATTAGATGTCCTTTACATGCTCATTGGGCTGCAAATCTCATGAATATAATCTAGAAGGTGGACACAGATATCTCTCATAATGCAGCAATCTGCGTTTACAAGGAAGAAGGTTCCGCTTTCAACTCATTAAATGGAAACATTACCCGAAGATTAATGCGTTTTATTGATTAATCTATCTTGTTGCTGCAATCTCAAGCATGTGCTTATGAAAACGATGCACTCGAACATGTTTGCTAAATGCTATATATGAGCTAATTACTTTTTACATCATTTATTCGTTTAAAATGGAACACAATGTTTACCAGATTATCATGACATGACTTATTACTTTTTTGGCACAAGGCTATCAACAGAATTCCTAAGACTCTGGTATCGTGCAATCTCTTTACTTGCGTCCCGTGTTGTTCTTACTATGAATTTGTGCATTTGATGGATTTATCGGGGAGAGGGGAGGTATGTCCTTTCTTGATAACAACAATAAGGTCGTTAGCTATTCACTGTGAAACACGTTTAAGTATTGTTGAATGTTGCATTTACAAAAGCAAGATGTCTAACAAATACATCAAACTACGCCATTCTTTTATTGTTTCAGGCCTAAGATGATGATTTCGTTTTTACTTCAACTGTTCATAGTTTCTCGTCATTTGATTATAAATAAATATTAAATGTTATATTAAAGAACACAGAACGTGAAATAAAAGTGTATAAAAACAAAGCTAAACATACAGCTAAATGTTCACTAACATAACTGACATTTTGTTTTATTTCTGACACTCGAAATTATACCATTTATATAGATATATAAGAGTTACATTCTGGAAAAGGACTGTTCAAGACCTGATATAAGAAAACAGGAAAAGAAGAAGAAAAAATGCCACAAAAGATCTTTTACTGCCTTTCAAAATCACCGCACTATTTTTTTATTTACCACGAACATATACTTAGTGTATTATGGAATCTAGGAAGCAAAGTCAAGTCTGAAGGTGTTGAAGCCAACTGCAAAGAAAACAAACCAACGTGATAACTGATTTACAACCATCAGACAGGCGCACATTAATACCAATACTTGTAATCATTCCAAGAAGACACGTCAGTCCTGACAGACATAGAGAAGCCGTATAATGTCGAGATTAATGAATTTTATTGATCAAGATTTTTTTCAGAATCACTAAAATACTTGTTCAATCTATCAATAATAACACTTCCATTCGATGATTATGCTTACTATATCTAAAATACTAGATTGTGGTTACGTAAGACGCTTTGCATAGGAACACATTATTCAATATTTTAACAGACTTTTTATTTCATTCTTACATTGTTTCAATTGAAAACAAGCTAAATGAATGTTACTTGAAATAGTAGAGGACTTGTGTGTAGAGATAAATGCAAGTCAGCATTATAACACGTATATTTTATTTTTTATTTCTATCTAAAATGATAGAAGTTCGCAAAAAAGTATTTTCTGCTTTCTCTCAGAATCATTCCAATACACATACATTGAAAATCGGTAGAACATCAACCCCGTTAGTCACGGGGTAGAAATGGTCTCTGTGGCTCAGTGGTGTAGATCGTCGCTCTATATTTTACCAACGTAAAATGCATCGGTTCGAATCATGGTTAAGTAAAAAAAAGTCCGTTTTCGTAGTGTATAGAAGCATAATATTATGTTTTTTTTCATAGTATATTAACTTCTCTTAAATTTTAAAGATAAAATTCGGCTGAATTCTGTGAGACAGTCGCTTTAAATAACGTCGGAAAAGCAACAAGAAATATAAGGAAACACGTGTTTTATTGACCCGCCCTATTATTGTCAATACATGTACATGTTATTTCAGTCAAGGAATACATTTCAGGCAATAAATACTTGTGTTCCAACTATCTATTACTGTCATTCCCTTATCAAATAATGTGGATTGCTTTTACCAATTCTTTTATTACATTTAATGTTGATTTAATAAAAGACATTAAGCGTGTTTTTCGATAAAATTGTAAACAACGTCGATAACTCATACAAAAGTTTTTAGTTAAATTATAAGGGAAGTTCATGATTTAAACCTTCTGACTGACAGGTCAAATTGTTAATTTTAAATTTTATTTTTTAAATTTGAACAGGATAATATATCTAAGACACAACAACATTGAAAATCTAGGACAAAACAGCTAGCAATTCTAACAACTTCATAAACGGTTATCAATATAGGGTTGACGCCTCGGGATTCTGCGGATGTTACAACACGAAAAAACGTGCTTTAACGCTATTCTAGCATAAAATGATCTAGAAAAGACATGTTTACGAAAAAAAATATAAATAAATAAATATTAAAGTACAGTTGCCTTTAGGTTGTTATGGATACGTGTTTTAAATATGCGTTCCAGGGCGACACGTCATTCAAGCTGTTGAGCGGCCATCTTGAAACTTAAAAAGTGTCGATTAAAAAAATATTTGGAAGGATTTTATGTGGACAAGGCCAGCCATTGATTTTAACAATAATCATGAATGTTTCGTCTACGTTTCGACCTGCAAAGTTACATAAACTGCCGATTTTGGGCAAAAAAGACGGATCAGCGTCCATTATTTACAAAGGCCTTGTAACGAGCATAACTGAAAACGGGTAATAACAGCGCTAGAGCGCGAGAACTGCCTTGTTAACACACCTTTTTGCTCTCGTTAAAACATAGTCAAAACGGGCAAAAACAAGCGATTTTATGCTAGAATGAAGTCTAAAGAAAATTTCGAAAGATAATTAGACAAGTGCCGCGAGAACACACAACGATGGTAAACATTACAAACAGAAAATTAATTGAAATCTTTTTTGTAAGATACATTTTATGATTCTTGGAAATGGAGTATTTGTGAAGTTAGATGGCGTTTTACATTTAAGGAGCAAAACATCTGCAAATAGCGGTGTTTGTAGCAACGGGGAAAACCCTGTCTGGTTATATGTATAAAATTATGTAGTATATCTGGAACGACTCTTACTGTAATAGTTGCAAGTTATTCATATTTGTTGTTTATGCAAACATGGTACACAGATGTTGCAAGTTATTCATATTTGTTGTTTATGCAAACATGGTACACAGATGTTCATTCTATTTTGGTCTTTATCACCATTCCAGAACATACAAAACACACATTGAAATATGAGCAATATTTGGACATAAACCTGAGAGGGTATATTAGAACACGTAGAACAGAAACAATAGAAATGAGAAAAACTATGCTTTTTCTTTCTTTTACCTTTCTCATATTTTGTAACTTGGAAGCTGTTGATAATAAGTATCAATTCATTTTGATACCCCCATGTTATATTGATGTAAAGACAAATAAATAAAGAGTCTTTCATTCATTAGATCAAGCACGTGTAATTTTGTTGCATTGTTGAAATAAAAAACAAAGATGATTACGTGTAATTTAGCCCGTTACATTGAATGCGGCAACGTCGCAGAGTATCGTTAGAATATCCGACAGAAAATTAACCCTCTCTGTAAAGTAGATATTTTTTGATAGAAACAATAGTGATAACTTTCTTGTATAATGATTTATTTCCAAACAGCTATAATTATTTAATGATTCATTTAAAATTTTGTATTCATAAAGATTATATACTCTGTGTGTAAATCGAAAATTAATGTTCTATTCTGTTCTATTATAAATATATCCAATTTTTCTGTTAAATCAATGTTAAACCAATGATCTGTAAGCATTGCTCAATGTTTATTTGCTTATAAATAATAAAACTTGAAACAAACGTTCAGCAGAAAGTTGTTTAGAGTATTTAAAACTAACGGGTCGGTGGTACAACGAATCGGTATTTGGGGAAGATTTGAGCTGAGAAATATATTGTTATAAAGTAAAAAAAAGTTATGAAGGGTCGCTGTAGTCCAGACATAAGGTATTGAAAGAAAAGTTAACAGCTGTTTGTCACTTGCCATGGGAAATATTTTCGACACATAATCTTAATCACTGGCAGCCAGATCTTTCCGTCTGTTTGGAATTTCAGGTATAAACTTCAACCGATACGTACAAGTGTATCCTGAATCTCATGTGACCTGTCACTCGATGTACACTTAACACGTGCAATAATTGAACATTTCTTGAAACAGACTAAACAGGAAAAAGTCTGATTATTCACGTACTGTCACAGTCTCCTCACAGGCAAACATTTATATATCACATGCTAATTTTAGATTTTGTCAGAGAACAAACAAAACTGATCCCTAGATAAATGTGTTTTATTGATCAAATTATCAGACCCATTATCATTACTAATACCTTTTAAATCTGTCACTGATAACACTTACAGACCGTGATCATATTTATTTAAGATTGCTGAGAATATTTGTGGTCAAATAGCAATTAGATATTTCTATTTATAGTACTGGCAACTGACACGATACTGATATTTCGGTGTTGGATATTTATTTCAGCTGCAAAATAAATTGTAAATATTCCGTAATGTATTAAGCAGACGATGTTTAACACTGAGCAACTATGAAAATCCTTTTACTGTAGTTACAAAAATCCGTATCCCGGATAGCACTGACACACTTGATCTAATTAGATGTTTTAACTGCACACTCAGCTACCTATCCCGTGAATATCTGTCACCAGGTGGGAACATTTCTCTCACAAAGAAGTATTCTGCGTTTACAAGTTAATACCCTTCGTTATCAACTCATTAAATGGAAACATTATCTAAAGATTAATACGTTTTATTGATTAATCTATCTTGTCACGTTTGTAGAAGCAATTATATGTTTGAAGTAAACTTTGCTGTAGAAAAATTTCAGAAAATATCTCCAAATGAATTTCTATTGAAGACAGAATCTCATTTTGTTTTTCATTTTGTAGGTTTACAATTACGAAGACTTAAAAAAGGCGTGGGATTTTTAATAATGCAGCAACGTGCTATTAAAATAGAATTGGCCTTTGTTACACTGTTCATTTCAGCAAGAAATTCTCAACTAATTATCATTTCTTGAAACTGAATCGCCAGGGAAATATGTTACATTTGACTAGAATAAACACATTGTGTTGTAAGAATATTATTCACAAGCTAGCATACATCATTTCGTTGCCAAATTACTCCTCTCTAACTTTATTACAATTCAATCTACAGATTGCATGATGTTTTTATTTTTTTAATATTTAAAGTTATATTCTGTATCTGAATAAAGGAAAATTAAGTTTAGCTGATGCTGCTGACGTCTCCAAAACTGAGAAGGTTTACTGTTGTCTATAAAATAAAGCAAAAGAAAATCAAAACACCACGTAACTTTGACATAAAAATGACAGGCGTTTCAGGGTTTCCTTAGACATGATAGGGTATGTGCACTCGCAAAACTAGTAACTAAATTGCCATTATTTATCATATTTCTTTTTTTCTGTCTTCTTGATGTTAAACCTGAGATATAAACCACTACATAGTTTGATAAGGCAAACAAATTATAAACACCTTTACACAGCTTCATCAAATAACTGATACAAAAATGATACAGAAATATGACTAAAGGATACTAATCCCGTCATAAAGGAGCTTGATCGTAAATCTTGAACATGGAAAAACAATCTGGCATAACTAACAAAAAGGACGTTCAATCGTAGGATTTAAGTTATTCTGTAGCATTTTTCCAACCTATTGTATTCAAGTCTTGTAAAATTCCTAGATCATTACTAGAACTCCAATGAATCCACTTCCTATCATCGAAGTGAAAAAGGGAAACAAAAGATGGTCGAGACAGATTATTGCAAACAAGATCCGGTTTTTTTAAGGTCAGCAGTCATTTTCCAAGTGATATAAAATAGCTCAAGCTTTTATATCCTTGTCAGCCCTTCACTTTGTGGTATATCAAAGGATTTTGAAATCTTTAGAATTGCCCACCTGTCTGTCCTGATAAGAAGACTACTGCCTACCTATATGTTCGTCACCGCTCTATATGTCATGGAAGGATTTTACATTAATTTGAAAAAAACGTTCCTCATATTGCGTCATCGATTCATTAGCTATACGACTGTCTGTCCGTTCGTTTGTACCGCCAAATCATGAATATTGCTTATCTGTTTGTTTATGTGTGTTTTTTTTAATCTGTAAAAATAATACCTGTCTGTATATTTGTGTCTTTTGAAATGGTCTTTATTTTAGTCAGTGAAGATATATACCTAAATAGAACTGCTTCAAACTTAACACTTGTTGCAGAAAATACCCTTCAGGGGCACTTGTCACTTTAAATGTCAGCTCATGTTACTTCTATATTTAACGGTAAAAAACTTCGCAGTTTTGTATGGATCCAGATCAAATACAGCAGTAAGCCGTAAAATATTTAAAGACACCTTGTAAAGTTTTGTCATTTAAAAAAAAAGATCTGTTATGTTTATTCCAGCTCATATGATGCACAACCTCTTAATCTAGACAGACAAGAGCTGGCTCCAGACTTGGAAATGTAGAACCTTTTCTCGACATTTATGAACGTGTGTACCATTAGGGAGTCATTGACTCTCTCTATTTCTTTGTTATATGGTTTCTTTTGTCAATATAAAACTGTCAAATTGATGGTGAGGCAAAGTTATGTTTTTACTTCTGTCTTCTTTATACAGAAAGATAATAATATAATCAGTTTAGAAGGTTTTGTTTTTGCCAAAAATGGGTTCACCACGTAAATTCATAAAAACACAGGATATAGAATTTATTACCAAATAATTCATATTGATCGACATAAAAATTTACGTTTACCCAGTCAATTCATATCTAATTCCCTGCTTTTGAAATTTACGTCACCTGCGCAAGCATTATGTAGATACAATATTGTTAAAAGGAACTAGTCATGCTAAAGTTGATTAAACTGTAAAATCGAATCACAAAACCCAAGATGTTTGTGAAAGAAAGTCAATGACATATTCATGTGTGTTTATGCTGATGCACTCAAATATTTTCTTCTTTACTTGTCGCAACCTATACATTAAAAGCACACAGATACAATTAATGTTTGTTACTCACTGTTGTCTGTCTACTTCCTCGGTTTCAAACTCTTCTTGCCGTTTTAAGACATCTTTCAGAATTGCGATCTCGTCGGGATTCAGGCCGGTTAGATCTGGAGATGGTGGACTCTGGGGAACAGATGGCCGACGATTCCTTTCTGATCCGTGATTATTTCTTTTCTTCTTACCTGAATTTCTTAAGACCTGGAAAATTCAACAAAATTGCAAATATTAAATCTTTTACTATACTTTTTAGGCCCAAACATTTCAGGGTGATAAAGTATTTATTATTTTGCAACACAATGTGTGGCCTATAACGGTGTAAGTTGCGATAGTCAATTCGTCTTTTTGAAATGAATAAGCAAATGTGAATGTTATTTCAATCAGTTGACTTCGTGGACAATTTGACCAACACAGAGCAAAAAAAGGTTTATTTAAATAAATTACCTCTTAATTACATACAACATCTTGAAATTATTTATTCAACGCATTCGTCCTTTTTCTTGATAATTACTTAATACATGTATATTTTGATTTCTCACTAGGCCCTATGTTATACAGCGACATGATGTTTAAACAGATCATATTAAGGGTGTATAAGGTTACCTTCTTGACAATAGACGTCATACTGATGCATCTGCAGGCCCCTCTTCCATCTCTCCAGTTTTACGTAAATACAACTGAAATGCAGATGAAACTCACTTTCAAACTTAATATAACTCATTTATAACCATTAAATGTATGAATGACAAGCTAAGAATCTTAAAAGTTATATTACAGACATACTGACATGAAGTAATAGTTTAAGCTGAAA
Organism: Cyclina sinensis; assembly: GCA_012932295.1. Classification (NCBI taxonomy): domain Eukaryota; kingdom Metazoa; phylum Mollusca; class Bivalvia; order Venerida; family Veneridae; genus Cyclina; species Cyclina sinensis. Next base: position 11,485,940 of record JAAONU010000012.1, on the reverse strand, counting down.
ACTGCAATAACAACAACAAATTTCAATACTGTATGAAGGCTTGCAAATATTGAGCCATCTGGTAAGTTTTACTTGCATAAAACAGTACGGTGACACACGTCAACATGTCTGTTTATCCAGTTTGAATATATAAACTATTTCAAAATCTGTCTAAAAATCCTGCTAAATTCTACATGAGTATGAACTAGCATAGAAGTCTGTTATTGCACCCCTAAGACAGGATAAATAACTAAACTGCAGCAGTAAAACACAAAAATAACCATCATGAAAATATACCTTCATCACGTGTAAAATCCAGCTTCAGTAAAAATTTCACAGAACTATGTAAATTATTTGCTTTAAAAAAGATATGTCTCATCTTGTTAAAGTCGGATGCCTGTTTTATTCTGAAATTCTTATCATCCCTTTTTGCTATATTTTATTACGATTGACATATATCCTGTTATTACGCCGTAAGGTGTATCAATATCTTATATACTGGAGACTTTTCTACAAGCAACGAGGACAGTTTGTGTCATATCTAATAATTACAGACATAATTTGTCTTGTTCAAGACGTCTTCAAGGATACTAGATACATTTGTCTACTTTTTGTTCACAGCTTATCAGTTATGTTCAGACTAATTTGTACCATCAAAAACTACACAGTAACCACGGCGATAAGTAGCGAAATTCAAACAAGTTATTCTATTTGTGTATTTTGAAAAATCTTTGTGAGAATCATAAAACGTCAAGAGAATTTTTTACAACACATTTTCAATCCGCCTGATATTTTACTGAATACACTTTTATAAAACTTGATGCAAACAGATAACACTTCAAAAATCTATTCATTTAACTTCATTTTTTCGTGATTATTATATTCAAACTTGAGATCTTCGAAATGAGTATTTTCATCTATTTTTCAGACAAATGACCATAGACATAACTTGTAACATAACGGGTACTTCCTGTATTTTATTTTATTATTTCGGCGCTCAATAAACAAGAACGAATACAGAGAGAAAAAAATAAATGTTTAGAATGAACTTTTTTTGAAAATAAAAACATTTGCATGAGAGGCAATACCACCGATTTGTCAAAGACAGAAAAATATAGCCTTAAATATCTCGATTTCTTGAGAAGTCTCTTGAGTATTGTATGAAGAGAGTTTTGTTCTTTTCAGATAACGAATGTATTTTTGTGGCGCAATTTATTTTGTTGCTATGGTTTCTAAATACCGTTATACTGTGTTATATTCATCGGTCAAAAGAATGGTTAGTAACAGAGGCCGTCGCAAAAAATCCAAAACAGTTGCAATTATATATATACATTTCGATTGAAATTACATTTTGTACTTACCAGTTGAGCCATGTGGTAAGTTTTACATGCATAAAACAGTATGATGGTACGTGCATTATGATACGCAATTAGGAAACCAACTTCCCTTAATAATAATACTTCAACTGGAAAACATCTTTCACCATGCATGAAATATGTATAAAGTGTTTCCTCTTCATTCTTAGACCTTCTTCTCCTAGATCAAATTACTTAAAAAGTCATAATATATATGAAACATTTAGATTTATATAAAATGCAATTTTATTCTGTTCCTGTTTACTTTAGTTCAACTTTGAGTTTGTAATTAGCTTATGACTAAATAGTATAAATACTTAATACTACTAAATAGGTGAACGAACTGCTTTTGAATATTGTGTGTAAATAATTTACTGGGTTACAAACATCACAAGAACCAACGCTGAACAAACAACTAAGAACTAACTAAGTATGGGTTAATTCCAATTGAAACTTCAAATAAGTACCTACTCACACATATAGAAACTTTGTCGTGAAACAGATTTGGAAGCATATGCTAAAAAGCGATAACAACTTAATAGTTTAATTGATTAGCTTTAGAAAATTAAAGTCTCCTATGCTTTATATTCTGAATAATTATAGTTCACTTAACAGCATAGCCTCATTTTAATGTTTATTTAATTAGTGTTTTCTACCTCTGTATAAAATATAGACAAATATTGTAGACTATTTTAATGCATACGTAAAACAGTATCAGGACCGTTGATTCTCATAAGGCAACTCAAACGCGAATAAAAATCTTTATTCTTGATAGTTCCAGTTATTATTTATATTCTACAGAAATCTTTCTAAAAATCATAAATTGGTTCAAGGTTTCAATTTTAATATTTAGTTTTTACTAAGCACCTTCCTTTTCGAACACAGCAATAAAGTCCATACTTTAGCTGAAACAAACCACCTTTAAGCAAGCTTACACAAAGACCTCCCCAACGAGCCAGAGGCTTTCCTCACATTATTTCGAAATATATTCCTGTAAAATTGTCGTTGAAGAATAAAGTTAATTCAAAATGTATGATGTCTAATCTGTTACATGTTCAGCTGGAAAATCTCACACACAAAAAAAGATTATGTTCCGACATAACTGGCAAATGCAAATAACATTGCGACAGGTGTTCTTTAAGATTGTCACGCAAAATGCAATTAGCAATACAGAAATAACAACTGCTTGCTCAGACTTGACTCATTCAATTAAACTGCTTCTTGTATTTGCAGAGTAATTTCCTTAGATATTCGAGAATTAGCATAATTCTGAAATCTGTGAAGTTATCAACATCACCAGACGTCAAGACTGCTTTAATTTCTTGAACTAGTAAATTTCAAGAGAAAATATCAATTACAATACTTAATTAAATTTGATTTTATTACAAGCAGTCAGCTTAATCCTCTTAAGAAATATACTTTTAAAGATGTTTTCAGATGTAGTATTATTGGGTCCGTAAATTTGTTATATTTACTGAATACTGAATTTTTTTATTCCATGCCTTTTAAGTATTCCCCTTTGTTAACTTTACAAAGATTCAAGCTTTTGTCCAGTTTTTAAAGCATTTTCATATTCAGATTTAGGTATAACCTTTATACGATCCTAATGCTTGTCAAGAGCTACACTTTCTACCAGATAAGTACTTTTTCAAAACAGATAAAAAAAAGTCACACGGTGCCAGAACTGGCGAAGAAGGCGTATGGGGTATTAAACGTTTTCCTTTATAACTGCAGATTTGTTTGATGGCACATCGTCAAGCAACAAAGACATGTACTGTATACCCTACGTCGCTTTTGTGACTGTCCATTTTACAATTTTAAACCAATTTCGAAGGGTCGGTATTGTTGCTTCAGCCAATATTTTTAAAGATGTTACTTAAACAACTGTAGTATATAAAATACTGGAAATATACGATGGAGCCAATAATGATCCGGGGTAAAGTTCGAACAATTTTGAAAGAGGACTTTAAGTCCATGCTAAAACCCAGTTTTAGAGCTATGGTCTTTCTAGTTTTAAGGCAAAAAGATCAAAACAGATTTTACTCTACATTTCTTTGAAAAGCACGTGACCTATCGACAGGGTTTAAATGGTCCTATAGTCATAATTTGATAAACAAATGTCAAACAGAGCCAAACGGCAATTCATGGTGGAAATCTTCATGCACAATTTCAGAACTCTCAGCCTTTGGATCGCAGAAAAAAACTTAAAAATTGTTCCTATATATCTATTTTAAATGTGTTCTCAATAAACTAATAATGACCCCCAAAGCAAAAATTTGAGCAAAGCATGTAAAGGTTCACTAGACAATGCTACAAACCAAATTAAAGAGCACTTGTTCTCACGGTTGCAGACAAGTAGATTGCTTTAACTTTTCGTCCTAGTTGCCATCAAACAAGACTTCTGTCTTTGAACAAATTAAAAGCTTAATAAAGGCAAAATTTAATACAGGTAAAATTAATATCAAGTTTCATCAACTTCCAGTGGAACAGGAAGAAATTCCATTAAAATAATAAGTACTGGGCAAAAGTAATAAAATAAAAGCAATAAATACTTCTCTTATAAGAGTTGTAAACAATTTTAAATGAAATGTTTGAAGAATGGGAAGCCAGTAAACAAACTGGCTGATAATTTATAAAGGGCAATAAAAACTAAGGATAAGCGGATGTATAATTGTGTGTAGCTTCTGTCCTTTCAAATGATTTATTAGTGAAAAAAATCTCTCAATTCTATTGTTTCTAATTGCCTGTAGACGCGATTTTCGAATTTATGAACAGACATGGTCAATAGCAATGTATATCAAACTAGATAGGTGTTCAGTGGAACACTTGTGTCGCCCTTGGGTACTCTGTTAGAATAACTAAAAAAGGTAAACAAGAGCCTGCTGGAAAAGACAGCATGCTAGTCAAAGTACAACAAGACCTGTCCACAGACAGCATGCTCCACTTTTCTCAGTGCAGGATAATTAATCATAAGCCAAACAAGAGGCCAAAGTGAAAAAAATTGAGTGCGGGAGGGCAAGTACCTAGTCATACAAGATAAACAAAAATGGGTCAAGTACTTAATATGTATTTAAAAAAAGTTTGAGGGAGGATGGGGAGTCAAGTACCTATGTATTGAAATTTAAAAAAAATAGGGCCAGGGGAGGGGTGTAAAAACATGGGAGGGTCCCCATGCAGAGGGGACGGTTTGGGGGGGGGGGGAGAACTTACCCATCTCATGTCAGTGAATATCTTATTTCTATGCTTAATAAGTTTTTTTCCTATATTTAAGTATAAGCAAAATTAAGTGACCACTTGGGGTGGGGCTAACTGTGACCCTAGGGACATGGGTTCCAACAATCTTTGCAGGGGCATAGTTATAGCCAATGTTACGTTTTCATGACAAAATCCAAGAACAAAAAGGGGCATAACTCTGTCAATTGTGACCTTGACCCACAGGATTTTGACATCATCACGACCCTGTTGTCGTAAGCAATATAATTTGAAAGTTTGATAAGATAACTTTCAGAAATGGCAAAGTTATAGCCAACGTTAAGTTTTCGTGACGGACCGACGGACAAAGCGATCCCTATGTATCGCCGTTTCTTCGAAAGGGCAAGACAAAAAGTAGTCTGAAATAAACGATGATACTAATCTCACAAACTTTAGAAACAAAATATGTACATAAATTACCCGGTTCTATTCAATTCAATAGCTAAATTTTATTCAAAATTATCTTGCGCAGTTAAGAAATATAAAAACGAACACAGTAAAAGTGATATTGCTTGCCGCCGACTTCTGTTTTAAAGCTTGAACATAATTCCTGAAAAATTCGAAAGTGCGGGTATCTACGTAACGGGTATTCTCAAAGAGTATCACGAACAGGATGTACTCGTTAAAGTAAGGCAACAAGTAACGCGTACGCGTAACAAGAGTAACGTAACAAGTACAAGATGTATGCGTAACAATAGTACGGCTACAAATAACGCGTATGCGTTACAAGTGTAACGCAACAGGTAAAAGGTGTATACGTTACAATAGTAAGGCAACAAATATCAGACATTTTAAGATTTTCTTATGCTATCAGTATATTTTAAGGGATTGTTCTTACAATATTTGCTATTCCCTTGACGCCTGTATAAATATACCCCTTAATGCTTGACACATAATAAGTCTCCCAAGAAATCTCAACACATCCATTTGTTTCGTGATTATTGTAATTTTCTTTCTTGAGTGCAATCTTCGAAATGGTGATTTCCTCTCAACTTCCAGAGAATCGGTGATAGCGAAAAAAACCTTTTACTGGAAAACATATTTTCTCTTTTGATATGATATATGTATGCTTGCTTTTTCTCGTCTCCGTTGATATAAAAACAGAAGTGTCCATTTTTTCTTGAAGAAAAAAGTTATATGATTGTACAATTTAATGTTTTCATGACTTGTCACGACATAATATTCTACTTGAGAAGATTACGACAAGTAAAGACTTGAGTTCAGTCATCAAGTACATTGATCAATGGTAGGGATAGGGCGGGGGTGTAGAGCGCCGGTCGGTGGTTCGAATCCAACTAGGTATTTGATTCCTCAGTTTTTCCCAACATTCCTCTCTTTCTGTGCAAGAATTGGTTTGAACCTAGAAAGAAGCCACGGAATAAATATTTGTTGCAAGAACTTGGTTTTCAAAAGGAAGAATCTGCTTTTCAGAAAATACAAGATTCAAACCCCTAGAATTTATTTTGTAGCACTGTCAAATTGATATTACAAAGACTGCTTAATGTTTGCTCTTGTGGTCATTATTTGCCCAGTCCAAGGAGTCATACGCTTTATACTCGGGTAAATAAGTAGTCAGTTTATGGACTTTGCTTATCATATACCAAACTAGTCCAAATTGTCTGTGACAATCATGACTTAAAACAATGCTTTTTATCTCTAGATCTAGATGGGAAATTCTGTCACGTTTTCCGAAACTCACAGTATGTGTTTTTGGGGATTACGAATAACTGTCATCCTATATTGTTGCTATCGCTTGTAAGTATATATGTATTTATGTCAATATGCTGTATGTGCATACAACTGAATAATTTGTATGTTCTGTTCTGTTCTGCTCCAAGTTTGCTCCACCATACTACATTCTGTGACAGTCATGACTTAAAACCTTTTTTTTAATATCTAGAATGAAAATAAATGAGAAATTCTGTCATACTTTCCGAAGTCTACGAGTTAACAAAATAGTAAACATGACAAAAACGGCATCAACTTAGAACTTATCACAGCATGTGTTTTTTGGGATTAGAATAATTGTCATCCTATTTGCTAATTTGTCGTATATAGTGTGAGCAAACCAAGCAGCGATGTAACAGCTATAAAGTACATATTTGTCACTTGTTAGCGCCCGTCTTCCAAAAATAGAAAATTAATTAATATATAAAAATCTGTTTATGGACATTGCTTCGTGTTACATAAATAGAACTTTACTATGAAAAGATAATTTAGTTTTTATTTGTTTCTCCTAGTAAGTGCCGCCATATCCTGTTTTGTTCGCTCAAAGTTATTGATGGTTAATTGGGGTTTAACGCCAGTTTTAATAGCTAAGGTCATATCCCGGCGATCAGTCCACCTAGCCAGTGTTCCTGGGTATCCAACTAGGAGAAATTCTGCAGCCCTGATGGGGGTTCGAACCGGGATCATCTAGTTTGTATGTTTGATAATCCGATGCTCTACCGATTGAGCTAGCCGGGTCAGCAACGTTACTGATATAGTAGTGACTGCTTTTTTATTTGTGGAAATGAAACAATTTGTAAAAAAATCTCAACACTGAATATTAAGAACCAAGTCAGTTTAATGTTTAAGCTCTTTATATGCATAACTGGAGATTTATAAGTAAAGAACTGATAGAAGTATTTGGACTCTTACTTTTTTCAAAACTCTTTACAAATTATCTAAAATACTTGCTAACACGGAAACATATAAACTAAAAGGAAACGTGTGCCAAGACATGTGTTTAATATGTACATGTGGTCATACCACTCAATGATTTATCAACTTGGTAAAAGTCTTAAAATATATCATAATAGTAAGGATTCCAGAAACCATCCTCATATAATTTCGGAATATGTTAGAACTTAATCTGTGTCAGATTTGACACCCTGTTTTGTTCATTCGATCGAAAATCAGCTTGGAAATATCAGATATATATAATTTACTAAAAGCAATATCGGACCCTTTAACCATTATTAAGGTCTCTGAAGTGACGATTTATAAGAAGTAACCAACTGGAACACATTTCCTTTTAAATATGTAGGGTTCAGTTCATTTTTTTTACGCCGACTGAGTTTATTACGTGATTTACCTATCCATTTATAATTTATTATGTAATATTCTGTAGTAAAGAGATATCAAAAATCTTTCATTTGCTTACGTGGATCGAACAAATGAATGTTCATTATACATATCATATCATTTTTTTATATTACACTCGGGCTTTGAACATCTGAAACATTACAAGGAATAACGCAAGTGTTCAATTACTGAAATCTAAATTGAATAAGACGTGTGGCATCTGGTAGGCTTCTCTACATTGTATTGTATTGAACTAATTTGTCAGCTGAGAACCTGTAGTATCATATTAACATTTCAATGGGTAGAATGTCTGAGTATAAGAAGTCAGTTCTACTGGTGTCTTGTTTTATCCCCTCAAGTTACTGATCTTGTATGACTGATACTCATCTCGAATTTTATTTATTGTTCAGTCAAGAACCAATATGACAGCGTCGTTTTTCTTTTTTCAAGAACTGTTCTTTATTCAGGACAGCTTATTTTCGGTTGGTGTCAAATGTGACACAAGTAAATAAGAACGTAAAAAATATTTCCTTCTTCACTGTTTGGTTTTCAATTGAAATTGAATATTAGAATCACCTTTTTTCTGGTCTGGAGGGGCTTTTTTCCCCAAAATGTCTTTCAAATAAGATACTCATTACAGTTTCTGTCCGAAAGATTTTAATTCGTTTCACAGACTTCAGACCATGTTAGACCAAATATTGAGATATTTTAACTTTCAAGGCGTCTGCTTAACATTAAAAGATATAATTAACATAGCCTGTTTAAACATAGCCTGTCTCGTAATTGAAAACGGTTAAACGTACAAATACATTTATTCTCAATCATTCTGAAATGCCAAATAATATTGGAAGAATACCTTGTTAGGAAATACTAACTTTCATAGCAAGCATCACAAATTACACCTTATTAAACATTTTTTGTTGTTTATTTATTTACTTGTAGCAGCAATTCATTGTTTTATGACATAAGCTAATAGTGTATGGTAAATTAATGATAAATGAAATGGTAGTAGTTACTTCGAACTATATCTTTTGTTTTTTTTTAACTTATAATATTTATATATCTATCTATCATAGCATAGCCAAAGACAAACAATATTGACATCTTGCTGGAAGAAAAAAAGCGGCTGAACTCAATTAGCAGTATTTCCTGACTATGCTCGTCTCCCATTAAAGTCTAATTAATTCTTAAAAGCATAAATCACACACAAAAATAATTAAAGATATCTCAAGCTATAAAAGCCTCTTTATTCACTTATTCTGCATAAAACAAATTCTGAAAAGGTAAGATAATCACATATAATCACAGATATTTAGACTTACTATACAGCGGAAATAAATTCTCCCTCTCTATCAATAAAGTCTAAAAGAAGATACAAATAAGTTTCTCCTTACTTTCGCAACATCAGGAAACCATTTGTAAAATTCATTTAAATGGACCATTCATTCTTAACAACACTGACAGTTGACCCCAAAATAAATTTGATTGAGAAAGCTTTTGATGCTTATTCTCTACCGCTCTGAAAATAAGAATGTATAAATACGTAATCAAACATTTTCATATCCAAATAGTGATACCACATTTTCTTAGTCCTGAAATTAGTTTGTCATGCATATGTGTGAACAAATCCCAGTGGCAATGAATGGATATTTAGTTTTTAGATTTCACATTAATTTTGTCATTGTTCCAAATATAGAAAGCTAATTTAAAAAAATATTTAGTAATAGAAATCCCTCCGGTTACAAAATCAGAACAATTTCTAGATCTAGTACTGAAATGACCATATAGTACGCAAATATAGGTTACTCTATCAATTTCGTATGCTTCGTTCTTCCAAATGATCTGATTACAGTTTTTAGTTTATACCAAATTTATTTTAGTTCGATTGTGTAGGAAGCTTTTAGCTTATAGACACACTCTCGAATCCGTTCCTGGAACTAACCAGTACTAAGCAATGATTGTAAAGTTTCTTGCTCAAGGAAACAACGGCCTGCCCCTGACGGGGTTTGAACCCGTGCGGCTAGCAATCCTTTGAATACTAGTCCGACGCGTTAACCACTCGGCCACGCCATTACAGTTTTTACCAAGACTTTTCAAAGACACTGAGGGATGAAGTAATTCGAAGGTTATATTTGATACCAATGTATATAATGAAGCAACAGTTGTGGACATAGAATATAGATGTGTTCACATACACTCTTTGAATACACAATATTTTGATTTTAACATTTTACAGAAAGTGTATGCCAGAAATCAGTTTTGAATAGTTTGAGATAGTTAATAAAAAAGGAAAAAGATGGTATATCTATATCGGACATTCATTCTAATTCCCACACTATTTATTGCAATTAAACTGTAATGCATGACATATATCCCTGTGGGAAATCACAAAAGTAGTAGTAAACTTAAGTGACACATAACTATAAATTAATAAGGCTTTAACATATTTCACATTTACATTTAAAACTAATCAATCAATCAATTAATCAATCAATCAATCTTGGAATCTTGAAAACGTTCATCAGCGAAACGACGAGGATATAAGATTAATGTTTCCTCAAAATATATTGTATTACAACATTTTGACAAAAACTTGCTTTAGTTAAAAGGTGATAAAGCAAATATCGATTACTTCAATACTTGATCTTCAGTAGTGGTCAAGGTCCTAAACTCGGACATTTTGACAGTAATTTGCTTATATCTCAAACCCCTTTTTTTATCATACCTATTTGAACGTCTAACTCAACAAACTTCAGTTCTTAGGTAATATAATATCTGTCTAAACGCATCATAGGTGCCCAGTAATGGTATCGCTTGATGACTTTTTAAAAGGTCTGGACCTTAATTTCAGCCATTATAATCTTTTTCGTTTTTTACTTGTAAGAATGAAGTCCATTTAACCTTAAAAATAGAATAATTTTGGTGTTGTGTCAAGACAATAAATCCAGTCAAACTGAATAACTATCCTTATCATAAGTTTTGAGCTTGGCATCATGTGCTTAAAAGTTTCATTCACATAGTAAGCGGTCGATGTTTTTGTAAACTTACACTTTAACTCCTTTCTCTGACGACATGTCTTGGTGAACTCTCTTTGACTGTTTTGTCAGAATATAATGTCTGAATATTGGCCAAAGTATGATTAATAAAACATAGCTCTAGAATATTATAAACGGTGTCTATAAATAATGTTTCTTTGCACTGAAGAAATTTGGTCAAAAGTCATTTTAAATGTCACTAGATGAACGTGATTATTTGGAAATTGAACATATTCATTTGATGTGTTAAATGAGACTGAGCAAGAATCTAATATTATGATGGTTAGCCATCGAGGAAGTTTGTGCAACATTCAGCCGGGCTTGTAACTAGACAAGCACAGGATGACTCCTGATTTAAAAGAAAAATACGGAAAACTCTGAGACTGTCCACAGTTTTGCGGTAAAATACGTTGGGTTGGTAGAGATAGAGTTTTATGAAATCATAACATGTTTAACAGACTGTATTCATTTTCATTCAATGTACTACTGTGTACATTTAGTCTTCATCAAACAATATTACTTTCTAGACAGATGTTCTTTTTTAAAGAAGCCACACTATGTACAAATATTTCATGTGTATATATAAGGATAATAAATTGTTTCTCTATCTAATGAAGGGAATTGTCATAATATACAACCAAATTTGAAAAGACACACAGACTTTTAAAATTCCTATCAAGTTCATTACTTATTACCTAAAACAACTGTTTTAAGTTAAACGTTGTTGTTGGGATAAACAATTTGAAAGTAGACTGAAATAGAGGAAAATTCAATATACACTAGATTTTAAGGGCAAAATTTATTAAATGCACTGAAAACGTGCACAGTTTCCCCAATTAAATTGTTGAAAGCCAAGCGAAGAAAGAATCTGTAACTTCTCAAACTACAGCTATCAAAGACAATGGTGAGATGTTCTAGAGTATTTGCAAAAACCATGTCACATTATCTGAATACTTGAAAAACAATGATAGTAGCCGTAGTTCCCTGTAAAATAAAGTAGGTTATTCTAAATTAGAAATCTTCATGAATTTTTATGGTCATTTATCATTTTTCGAGAGCTCTTGTATTGTTTTCTTAAAGAAATTGATTAATCGAGACTCATTTTGTTTAACATTATTATGGAAACTTTATATTTTAGAATTGCAATGGATTACAGATACATGCTTTCGAAATAATTTGTAGAAAAAAAGGAGCTCTGATTGAACTCATTGGAATGATGTCTTCAGAATGCTAAAAGCTAGTTTTGCAACGCAAACAAAATATTTGAAAATAAAAAAATGTCGTTAAGAGAGTATTTCGATTTGTTATTTTACAAACGAAAAGGAGTGTCTTTTGCCTTTTGCTAAATACCAGACTGATTTGATTCTATAAAGCCATTATCTCGATAACATGCGATAAATATGAGACGAATGTCTCCTGTTTTATGTTTTACGCAGACGTACAACATTAAATCTATACTCAGTGACAAAAATCGAACTTTTTTAAGCAAACATAACTGCATAACAGGGAAGTACATCAGAATCTAGATATCAAAATTGCCTGCTTGACGGCAGGAATTCTCCTAGAAATACCGTAAAACATTTATATATGTATATTCACGACGGTGTATGAAACCTCTGCATTCAAACCATGTTCTGAACTCCATTCTTTCCTTCTATAAGTGAACCTGTTATGTTTCACCACATATTTCTGTCATTGCATTGTCTGCCCTTTGAGAAAGACAGTCAATAGTTACAATTCTATTCATCGTGTTCCAGTTTTTTAGCTTTTAGAATGAACACATACAAGACAATTGAAACAGCTGCAGGTGTTTATATCGTGCAAATGAGATTGCAATTTTATAGGAAGATTTTTCTTTGTAGTGCATTGAAACAGCGCACAATAAACTAACCAGATGTAATTGGATTTCACAAATAACAATGCAACAGATGTCCCCTGGGCAAGGCCTACAAGACGCTCCTGGAGCAAGGAAACAAAATAATAAGTCTGAGGATTTAATCTTATTTTCTATTCAGATGTCAGTGAATTGCCAAACGTATTAAAGTGTGAAATTCTGGAATTCTTCTATCATTAAGCTACTTGTTTTAGAATTTTCGATAGTGCAAGATAGCAGTTGCTTAAAAGACTAAGTGCCTTTCAATTAGAAGAAATAAACGTGAGTTGTCTCTTGGCAATACAAGTGGATGACTTTAGTGTTATGACAGAGACAACATGCCATCCGGTGCCAGCAGCTCAAATTCTTCTAATTATTCCGTTGGGTTTTGATCGGAAAATAGAAAAAGTTTGATTTACACTTCTAACTTACATCACTTTATTTTTTATGTTCTCCATTTAAAAAATTGAGTTAAAATATATTCTCTTTATCTGTCTTTTTGAAAAACTGGCAAAGTAATCAGTGCAATCTGGTTATGAAATGTGTTTTCATTATCTATTTAATTCTGTCTCTTCAAATTTGATTATGCAAATGATTATAAAATAGATTGCGCTGACAGACTGAAATAAGACTATTTATGAAGTCAGTTTTCGTTAGACTGCAGCATAAATTGACTTTTAAGAATCTTTTATTTGCTGTACTTACGAGGTTTCTTCAATCATGTTAGATGCAACATTTCCCCATGGCAAGACATACTGTCTGAACAAAATTAAGTTAGGTCTTTTTACAGAAAACTATTTCAAGTATACAAAACTATACTTAGATCCCTTCTCCAGAAACTTTAAACATATTGCCTATTTTTTTTACATCCACTTGGGAAAAGAATCTTGCAAATTATAAAAATCCCTCTCGACGACTGCTTCCTTTCTCTTTGACAAAAATAAGTGTCAAAAATTAATAGAAGCTAAACGTTTCAATAGTTTGTCAAACAAAACCTGATTTCAAAGGAATAAAACTGCACATAGAGAACTACAATTCTAATATAAAGAAATGAAAGCTTTCAATAATTAAGTAAAAGATAGATGTCACATGATCAATGTCTGTGAAGTTGGCAGTGGGATCAACATTCGACATTCGACATTCAATGTCCCGCAGTGCATTGGACATTCAGCAGGACATTCGATTTGATGCATGTTTTTGAATGTCCAGCAGTGCATTCGACATTCAGCAGGACATTCGATTTCATGCATGTTTTTGAATGTCCAGCAGTGGATTCGACATTCAGCAGGACATTCGATTGAATGCATGTTTTTGAATGTCCTGCAGTGCATTCGACATTGGGCAGGACATTCGATTTCATGCATGTTTTTGAGTGTCCTGCAGTGCATTCGACATTCAGCAGGACATTCAAATTCATGCATGTTTTTGAATGTCCAGCAGTGCATTCGACATTGGGCAGGACATTCGATTTCATGCATGTTATTGAATGTCCAGCAGTGCATTCGACATTAGGCAGGACATTCGATTTCATGCATATTTTTGAATGTCCAGCAGTGCATTCGACATTCAGCAGGACATTCGATTTGATGCATGTTTTTGAATGTCCAGTAGTGCATTCGACATTGGGCAGGACATTCGATTGAATGCATGTTTTTGAATGTCTTGCAGTGCATTCGACATTGGGCAGGACATTCGATTTCATGCATGTTTTTGAGTGTCCTCCAGTGCATTCGACATTCGGCAGGACATTCGATTTCATGCATGTTTTTGAGTGTCCTGCAGTGCATTCGACATTCAGCAGGACATTCGATTGAATGCATGTTTTTGAATGTCCAGCAGTGCATTTGACATTGGGCAGGACATTCGATTTCATGCATGTTTTTGAATGTCCAGCAGTGTATTCGACATTCAGCAGGACATTCGATTTCATGCATGTTTTTGAATGTCCAGCAGTGCATTCGACATTGGGCAGGACATTTGATTTCATGCATGTTTTTGAATGTCTCGCAGTGCATTCGACAATGGGCAGGACATTGAAAAAATATGCATGAAATCGAATGTCACTGCTGAATGTCGAATGCACAGCTGGACTTTCAAAAACATGCATAAAATTGAATGTCCTGCTGAATGTCGAATGCACTGCTGGACATTCAAAATCATGCATTAAATCGAGTGTCCTGCCCAATGTCGAATGCACTGCGGGATGTCCTGCCCAATGTGGAATGCACTGCTCGACATTCAAAAACATGCATGAAATCGAATGTCCTGCTGAATGTCGAATGCACTGCAAGACATTCAAAAACATGCATGAAATCGAATGTCCTGCTGAATGTCGAATGCACTGCTGGACATTCAAAAACATGCATGAAATAGAATGTCCTGCACAATGTTGAATGCACTGCGGGACATTCAAAAACATGCATGAAATCGAATGTCCTGCTGAATGTCGAATGCATTGCAGGACATTCAAAATCTTGCATTTAATCGAATGTCCTGCCCAATGTCGAATGCACTGCGGGACATTCAAAAACATGCATGAAATCGAATGTCCTGCCAAATGTCGAATGCACTGCTGGACATTCAAAACCATGCATGAAATCGAATGTCCTGCTGAATGTCGAATGCACTGCAGGACATTCAAAACATGTATGAAATCGAATGTCCTGCTGAATGTCGAATGCACTGCAGGACATTCAAACACATGCATGAAATCGAATGTCCTGCCCAATGTCGAATGCACTGCGGGACATTCAAAGACATGTATGAAATCGAATGTCCTGCTGAATGTAGAATGCATTGCAGGACATTCAAAATCTTGCATTAAATCGAATGGCCCGCCCAATGTCGAATGCACTGCGGGACATTCAAAAACATGCATGAAATCGAATGTCCTGCCCAATGTCGAATGCACTGCTGGACATTCAAAACCATGCATGAAATCGAATGTCCTGCTGAATGTCGAATGCACTGCAGGACATTCAAAACATGTATGAAATCGAATGTCCTGCTGAATGTCCAATGCACTGCTGGACATTCAAAAACATGCATGAAATCGAATGTGCTGCCCAATGTCGAATGCACTGCTGGACATTCAAAAACATGCATCAAATCGAATGTCATGCCCAATGTCCAATGCACTGCGGGACATTGAATGTCGAATGTTGAATCCACAGCCAACTTCACAGACTTACATGATCACACGATTATGAGCACACGTAGAGTACGTCAGTTTTCGACGTACTGTGTTTTAACTATACCTACACGCGGCAGAAACAACTGAACTACTTTAGTATGACGTACTTATCTTATAAATATTTTGAAGGGAGACTTATTATAATCATGTCCTCTTTTCGAAATGTTGTTCTCTCAAAGCCGTTGGATAATGAATTTCGTTTTAATAGTCTTGTAACTCAAAGATATTTGTCTGAATAGTATCTGGTTTTATTGAAACAATGAGATATGCTTGAAGAATCCAGGTGACTGATTTTCTGTTTTTTTCTGCTGAAGTAAGTAATGTATACTCAGCCTAATTTTGAATAATATTTACATTCCGACAGTCCAAGAAAATTTGCTGTTCAATATATGTTCGAAACAAGTGTTTAACATAAAAGCTCATCTTGGTAAAAACTATACCAGTCTAGGCTCTACCACTTACCATATAGTCTGCCGGCAAGGCTGTAACAATCAGAGTGTATGTGTAAGTGATATAGACCTCTACTATAGATAGAATAGCACAACTTACAAAGAAAATGAATGCAAAAAATAACTTCCAAGTATTTTCTTTTGTATTAAGAATACTCCGAACCGATTAACATTGTAAACACTTTATAACAACAATTGTGTACACACAGGCTAAAAGTCATAACGCGAAAAAAAGGGGGGAAAAACGTGGTCGGGCATAAGGACAAGACGCTATGTAATTAATCACACCACGCTATTTTTACAGTAACTCAGAATTATTCCTGTGATACATAACTACGTAATCTATCACAGTTCTTAGATTACACTAAGATTAAGTAATGGGTGTCTGTCTGATGGTATATAATACGAGAAGTTAACATAGTGAGAAAAAAAATGATCACATCATTTATGGAGTAATCATCATTTTCCTGAATGCCCTCTATTCTGATAATATGAAACTAGACCAAATTTCAGTAAAAAATTGGCCTTGTAAATGGTTCAATATACTTTATTATCGCGAATGCTGTTTTCTGTCCATTATCAAAAATTACTTTTTGCCAGTACCGGTTGCCCAAATTGCCGACGTCCCATGAAGAGTTGAATTATAGATTGTGGAGGATAGTGCTGGCTGCAGAAAGCATCCCATTCCAGAGATACCCTGGTTCTTTTCCATGATGAATGTATAGCAGAGATACATGGAGCCTCGATTTAAAGTATCATCCGAAATAAATAAATAATATATAATAATAAATGATAATAGAAGAGGGACGGGGATCGAACTCGCGACCCCTGAATCACCAGTCCAGCGTGTTACCACTGGACCACTCACGCGATTAAAGCAATAGTTGTTTTTTCAATTTGCAGAGGTTTTCAAGTCACAAATGTGTGACATACAGTATTTTCATTATCCTTCCAAATATGGAGAAAATAGTCTTGGTTTTTGCTTTTATCTAAGTGGGTTTCAACGAAGGTGACAAAGTCACGCAAGAATTCGACATCGGTTGTCCCTTTTTTTTCGCGTTTGTTTCAAACTGAAAGAAATCAACAGCTTGTAACTTTATATTTATATGTATGTATATTGGTATCTTTATGCTGTCTCTGACTCTGATTTGATTCCATCTCCGGATGTTCAGAGAACTAATTGAAATGTCAATTAAGTATTTTATTTTCTATTAAAATAATTGTTGCAATATTATTGACTGTTATTTCTATGACTTCTTAAACTAGAGCTATCACTAAATGTGATTAATACCCCCGCAAGACTGCTTCGGAACTGAGGCTGAAATTAATAACAGAATACTTTGTAAAAGAATTGAAATAGAGTTATGGTTGTGGGCAATTAAAGATAGTTGTGGTTCTTGTACACTGCATTTCCTTTCACTGTGGTTGACCATTGTATGACGTTGCATTAAATTCCAACCATTAGTTTTCAAGTTATGTTCCGGACAAGAAAAACCAAGGAAGGGCAATAACTGTGCAAATGGTGAAAATGAGTTATGATTATTGAACATTGCACTGTCTCTCATTGTCCCTGACCATTGTATGAAGTTGCATTGAATTCAAACCATTAGTTTTCAAGTTATAATCTGGACAAGGAAATTGCAACAGACCGACTGACCGACCATCCACCGGGTGACCCCTATATACACCCCAAACTTCGTTTAGGGAGTATAATAATAAATCGCTCCTTTTACCATTAACTACAACAAATTAGTTAATATGCTAAAACACATACTGATTAAGGTAAGAGAAATGCATATAACACAAGCTCTTCCAGGCTGGTGAATAATTAGGTTGCAAGTATTTTTAATATCCTTTGATTCTTTAGTTTCTTTTTAATGGGGTTAAATGTCGGTTTTAACTTCTGTTTAGTCATATTCCGCTGGTCAGTCCACTTAACAAATGTTCATGGGTGTCCAACTAGTTTACTTACTAATCTCTCCGTTAATTCTTCCTCAAATATAGTGTAAAGCTAAAGTTTTTTGAATACAAAAGGGATCCCTCACCTGAAAAGGGGGTATCGCACAGTTGCAGTGTGTGTGTGTGGGGGGGGGGGGGGGGAGTAATGGGGGCTAGCTAGTGTCATGTATCACAAAAATAAATGAAGAAACGTTTTGCCCGGGAGTTTTACAAGGAAAGTTTTGAAAACCTCTCCTAAAAATGGTCTACGCAAAGTGAAGTGACCCCTCGGATGGGGCAAATTTTGACCCCTGGGCCATTATTGTACGATCTTGATAGCGCTCAACAAGCTGATACTATTATCCAAATATTTAATCACAAGACCTCGAGGTTTCAGATTTTTCCTTTCAGTTGTCATGGCAACCAGAGTTCTGCATGGATTCTATTTCATTTAATTTTAAAAAGGGACTATCCAAGGAGCATTTCTGTAGAGTTTTGTAGCAACTGGCTTTATGGCTTTAGAGGAGGAGACTTTAAGAGCTTTTCTTATAAAAGTCTATGCAAAAAAAGTGATCCCTCATGTGGCCCCAATGTTGGCCCCGGGGCCATGATTTGTACAATCTTGGTAACGTCTACTAGATGATGCTATAAACATCTTAGCTCTAGGCCTTGAAATTTCAGACAAGAAGATTTTAAAATTGTTCCTTTCATTTGCTATGGCAACCAGAATTTTGAATGGAGACCAACCATGGATCATTCCTGTGTAGTTTAATTTCTATTAGCCTTACAGATTTACAGGTCTTTTCCTATCAAATTCTTTGCGAAATAAATGGACCCTTAGGGTTTGGCCAGATCTGACCCCGTTTTTTGCAACTGGTCCAATGGTATAGAAGGAGACGTTGTCTAAAGTTTATTGTGGACGACGGACGGACGGACGACGGACAAAAAGCGTGCTAAGAGCTTCACATAAATAAAAAAAAAGGATTTTAAGCAACATCTCTAAATCTAAAACTTCAATTATTTATCTTGGAAATTGTCCCTGAAATTATTGTATTTTTCTTCTTTTGAGCAAGGAAACACTTAAAAGGGAACATAACAAAGCTATAGATAAAAGAGCGAGAAAGAAAAATAACTTAATAAATGATAATCGGTGATGCCGCATGCGTTTTCATAGCATTGCTATCTCAAATTTTGTTTCTTATAAAACAATAAAATAATCATTTTTTTGGTGAAAATCAACACATTTTCATGTTCACGAAATATTCCTTGTAGACTTGTAAACTTCAATTTAGATTAAGTGACAGTGAGCTTTTGTTGTCATGTGTTTCTATATATATATATAATTTAAATGAATAATCAAATGCATTAAGTAACGTGGACCTTTTACATATAATCTTCTTCAAAAGCACGTCTTATCTGCTTCACTTACAATTTAAGCTTGGAACAAGTCAAGGATAGGAAAGATTGCTTTTCTGTCATTTACTGAACATATCAATTACTCTTCTAGGCTGAAGCCTTAAAGTCAATAAGTATTTCGTTTAAACATTTAATAAGTTACTGTTTTCTTTCCTCACAACTAAATCAAATTGAAAATAGAATTGGTCATATTTGAGTGCTAAACTATTTCTGTAAAATGTAAATTCTGTGACTAATGGATTGTTCTTTAGGTGTAGTACAATAGAGAATCAAGAATCACAAGACACACTCCTGATTTTTCAATCATTAACTGTGACAGGATGATGTCAGGTTGTACCCTTGTCCAATAAATAATAATATTAAGGTAATCGTTCTAGCTAGTTTTAATGATCAAGAAATGGTTTAAAAATTGTATATTCCTCTGTTAAACAGAGGAAAGGACGGTTGAAATTTCAGTTTTTATACCGGTAGGTTCACTAATAGACTGATGATATATTTACTGTAACATTTTCGCCCCGCCAGGCAAAACACAAATTCCTTTCCTCATCATTAACACAACAAATAGTGCATCCAGCTATATTTCGATCTTTGTAAAATGTTTTTTCCATAGAAGCTGTCTGGTTCACTGAAGATACTTTTCGTGACAACATGCAGTGTCAGTTTAAATCACAAGAAACTCGCGTGACAGATAAAAAGTAACTCAGTTCACAAGAAATAAGAAATATGTGATGTTCGACGGAAACGCTGAACATTTTCATGTAGTAGAAGTAGTTCAAATATTTATTTGGGTTTAACAACCTACAATAACTATTGTTATTTTTGTTCTATTATTATTGTGTGCGCTCTGGACTTTGCGTGTTTTCGCCCTGCCAACATTGGAGGCGAAAAAACAACATATCATTACATTTTTATATTTTCGCATTTACCCTGCCAGGCAAAAACATGCCATGGCAGAAACCACCCGACATACTCCTATTTTTTCTGTACCTCTAGAGAACAAACATCGTGACATGTGACCATTTGTAACATCACTTTATATTATTAATATGTATATTATATATGTTTAGGGTTGACCTGTTTATCTATAATATCTATAATATTAGCTGCTTCAGCTTGCATGAAAGTGTACGTTATCATAGTATAAGAACATACATGAACGGTAGGTTGACTTAAGTTTGAGAATATTACAATAAATATATCATCAGTTCATTAATAAAACCAGCGGTAACTGATTAAGATTGTCTTGTAACCGTACTTTATTTGCTTGCTTATTTGATCTAATAGGTGTAACCGTACTTTATTTGCTTGCTTATTTGATCTAATAGGTGTAACCGTACTTTATTTGCTTGCTTATTTGATCTAATAGGTGTAACCGTACTTTATTTGCTTGCTTATTTGATCTAATAGGTGTAACCGTACGTTATTTGCTTGCTTATTTGATCTAATAGGTGCATGTTTAAGTATTTGTAGAATCTTGTGTTAACTTAGGTTACTAGGAGGGTAAATATTTATGCATTTCAATTAAATGTTTGGTCCATACCAACAGCTAATAACGATTGAGTCGAGCAGATACGAGGAAAGGAATTGAAAGTTGATACAGACTGGACAAGGACAAAGGGAAAGACAATTATCAAAGTTAACAAAAGATGCTGTGTTAGACCACACTGTAACAAATCACATTTTAAGGTCACCCCCATTTCGGACAAATACATTTGTAACACATTTTACCTGTTACGAATGCGATCACATTCGTAAAAATCTGTTACAAATGTGTTTTGTTACGTATGTGGTCTAACAATGCCTGTGTTAAGTAAGTTTATACTTATGTCCTATATTGACATATGTTTTTATGCACAAACTCCGACACTGGTCTCTGTTAACCTTATCATACAATTTAAGATCAACAATAGAAATATTGATTCTAAACATCTCTAAAAGCATTATACAAAAACTGATCTTTGAGAAGTAATAACAAAAAACAAATCTTTTTCTTTAAAATAAATACAGTGACGCGACGTCATAAGTTGGAGCTAAAAGCGTAACGTCAGAAAAACGCCATTTTATGGTATATTTGGCGCTTGGAAAAAACTCGAGCGTTTATTTGTTCACGAAACGTTTCTATTATTCTGTTGTTCATGAATGTTTTCATATAAACGAAAAGAAAACACAAATCATTTTTATTCCATTTCTAATTTTCCATTTCTAAATGCTTAAAACAACAAGTAACACATTTACAGGAGCATAAAATGAACATCCTATGAAGGGGTCTCTTTGACAATGCTAGATATAAACAAAGTCTTATTTTTTTCAGACTAGATTTTCAAAGAGTTTCTCTATAATTCACGAAAAACATAAGGCACACGGGCCGGAGTCAATAATGACCCACGGAGGGCGGGGGTCTGAATACACATTCTGGTTCCTTCTTGAATTCAACGTCAATATCTACTTTTGCATTTCAGGATTGTCATATTTTATTTTATCTTGTCTATTCTAAATAGACAAATATTCGCGTTGAATGTTATTGAATTATATAAGAAAGGCTCTTTCACTTGTTTGACTAATGAAATTTACATTTATTTGCCACATACAATTTTATTCATCTGGCAATGCTTCATGACTGGTAGATTCATTTTAAGCTCGATTTAAAACGAAACCATTAAATTCTGACAGCAAGCCAGAGGAGAAGCTTAAAACTAGATGTGTTTTCTTTGACTGTTTATATGCAGCTTAGAGCTGGAAAAAAACTGACGATATATCGATAGTAAACAAACTAGAATGTTTTTCTTCTATTAAAAATAATGATATGATTGCATGATTCAAGGGAGAAATTTTTCTCCTGTATTGATCCTATAATGCTCTTTAGACCTTTGTAGAGGATTTTTAGCTTAGAGGAAAACTTGTTTCTCCATAAAAATATATAACAACTATCTTTGAATGAGATAAATCTTTCTCATTTTCTTCAGTTACCCATTTCACGAAATAATCAAACAATAAAAGGTATCAAACACTAAAAACGTGTCCGTTGATTCACAAAAAAACTACAATTATTGTAAAAGCAATAAAAGAATACCCCAAAGATACCATTTCTAATAACAAATCATGAAATGTCAACACATGGTATTTGTTTTCTTCGCTTTAAATGGAATACTCATTTTTCTTTTATTAAGCAAAGCTAAATTGTTTCACAGTAAACAGTCAAACAGTTCATCTCCTCGCTTGCATTAATATTAGCTTTATGAAATAAGATATTTCATTTGATTCTTTATTCGTTATTGTTTTCAGATAAGTTAGTTTAATTTTTTCTATAGTTTAAAATTTGTTAACAGTTGTATTCTTTCATCTCAAGTTGTATGAGTTTTCACTACCGTTACACCTCTGTTGTATATTAGAATGTGTATTTCTTACATATATTTATGTACACTATTTAAATGGTTACACAATTCACAACTGTTTCTTCCTTAGAGCATCGTGTTTTCTGTTGAGATTTGCATTATCTTCTATTTTCGATTTAAGCGAGCTTAAAAAGTTATTCATTGCAGAACTCTCTTTACTCGTTTTTGAAAGCCTGTTTACACATGCCAGTATAATTTCAAAAATATAACCCATGTATTCAAAGAATTCGGTCATTACCAGAGATTGTTCTAAGTTTTTGTCCTTTGATGATATCGAAAACACACTATGACGAAGATTGATTTCTATATAACACCACATTTTATTTATAATAAAACAAGAAATAATTTGCCAGTCACACGTAAGCACAAAGTGTTACAGAGTTAAAACCACTGATAAAAATAACAAAAGTCTTTCTGACAAATTCATTTATTCAATGTACCGCTAAGTCCACATACTGTTACTTCGAATATCAATTGTCTACTGTATCAATGTAAGTATTCTCCTCGGGTTTTCTTACCAACAAGTAATATCTTCAATAAGATACTAGCCTAAGGCAAGGCAACATCCTGTTTTTAATTACACTATCATTTAAATAATCAGTGTATAACTCCCTTTTCATGACTATAACCTGTTGTGTAGCAGATATATCAATGTCCATTAATAATATTAAAAAGCTAAATCGACTAATTCTCAGTGGGAAAATAGCTACCTTCTATTTTAAGTTTTAAAATTTAAAAGTTTTCTCGACAGGTTCTGATCTTTTCCAACGCATTTATTTTACACCGCTCGTAGAGAAAATTGTGGAAATTACTCGTACAAAAATAGAAATATATTAATAAAAGTAAAGTTAAAACATATATTCATCCCACCCGATGGAAACAAACCAGCTTTTGTGATGAGCGCGGAGTGCAGAATGCAGAAATGAACAGAAGTCGTTCAAACCCTTAGGAACTCGAAACAGTAATGGTTTGATCCAGAAAACGCGCGTTCTACCATTGGCTTCTCTCACTGTTTGTCAATGAAATGATACGTTTTGAATAAATGAACATAGTTTACAAACATTCATCTGTTATTGGAGATGCTACATTTCTTTATCTTTTTTACATTTTTTTGTATAAGCTAGGAACATAAAGGGACCAACGAATGCTAGTCATATTTCATAACTTAAATTTTGAAATTATTCATGTTTTTGCAAGAAGCACAGGTGTTCATTACTTGTCTAATAACAAGTTGCTATTTGAAGACTGTTTTTAATTAAAGGACATCACCTGAGTAAGCTACAAGACAGTGCTACCATTATAATGAAAATTGAGGTATACCTTTATGAGCACTTTGGTGGCTGTTAGATGAAATTCTACAGATTTGACACACATTTAAAAAAAAAACTAGTTAATCAAAGTCATATACAAGATAACTGCATTTTCTTCTCTGTAATTCAAAATGGCAGATTGCAATTTTGCAAAAGATAAATCATTGCAGTTAATTTTAGACCTTTTGATCAAAGTCGGAATTATAACACTTTACAATTTCCCATTATAGCATTTTAATGATAAATTTGTGTGCTCCTTCAGATTTTCTTTAAATTTGAATCAATATTTTTTCGTATCGGTGAGTTCATTTTAAATTTGCTGCAAAAATATTTCCATTCGGGGAACAACCTAGGATTGTCACAAGAATCATTGAAATAAAAATCTATATTTATTTATGTTTATTAGGGAACAAACCAATAGTTATATTTCAAATTTCAAGACAGGAACTTAGAATTTATAAACCAACATTCAGGAACAATTGCAAAATATTTCAACAGTAAGTTATAGATCTATGTACGTTATATACTGTAGTTCACTGTCGTATAGGCAAAAGATAATTCATTATAAGCGAAACGAGCAGCAACAAGACCTTCAAACCTTTGCAAGTAATTGCCTGAAAGTTGTCTGGACTACAACTAAGTACGTTCGTCACAACAAGAACATATTTAATAAGAACATATTTGCTTGATGTAAGAAAGTACAAGCCTGTCCAAATTTATCTGCATTAGTGAATCAGTAAAATAGAGCATTTGTAAAAAAAGAATTGAAGAGGCCGTTCGGAAGTTGAATCTTTAGGTTTTCCTCATCATTCTCTATTGATTAAACTGGATATAACATCATTACCTATAGAAAACGAGCGTTCACTGTTCTGCAGTTTAGACTATTTAGTTTAGGAAGAAATGAGAAGTACTTCAGTGCGAATGTAACTTTGATTAAAAACATAACTTTTTATGCCATGCTATTTATTTATTTTTTCAAACGTTTAAGGTAATAAAAAGGACGTAACATTGAGTTATCCAGCAAGACTTCTCTGCGTATTGTTTAAGACGCCTTGTCAAGATTAATATTTCTCATATTATTAATTAGTATATATCCGTTAAGTTGGTTTGCAGTTCGCAATTCGAGATTCGAATTGCGAATTAGCAACTAGTCTGCAGTTCACAGTTCGAAGTTTCGCTATTCGAATAGCGAACTGTATAAATGCAAACCAGTCACCAGTTTGCTATTCGAATAGCGAATTGTGAACTGTCGACTACTTTCAAGTTTTCAGTATGCTGTTTGAATAGAGACTAGTTGCAATTTCGCAGTTCATGATTTGTATTGCGAACTGCAGACTTGTTGCCAGTTCGAATTGTGAATGAGTTTGCGATTCAAGTTGCGAACTGCAGAAAATTTTGCAAACTGCACATCTAACATGAGTTTTACATGAGTTTTCTAAATGAATAACAAAATACAAACAACTTCTCATTCCCAATTAGCCATTCAAATGAAGATTAGTTGCCAGTTTTCGATTCAAATTGTGAACTGCAAACCAACTTTACGGATATAATTAATATAGCGCTTAGGTGTGGATAAAGCTGGGGTATAGCTGAACTTCTAGTCAAACATTCTTGTAAAGAAAACGTTGATTCTCTCTTTTGGGTACACCTCTTTATAACTTGTGTCTAATGTTTATTCACAAGATGCTAGTCTGTGTAAACTAAAATTGGAAATGAATTAAGACGATTAGAGAACTTCTCAAACGACAATCGAAGAGAAAATTTTTCTGCTTCCTTATCAAGCGTGCTAATGATTTCAATATTATCATCTTTATGAGTTCTAGATAATACGTCGAATGTGTAATAGTTATACGAATTTAACCTGATAAATATCTGTTGCCTATTGAGTCAATCGACAGTCTATCAGCAAGACATGTAAAACAAACATATTTATAGGAGAATTGTATTGTCTTATATTATACTCGCATCATTAGGGATATTATACATTTGTTTGCTCTGAGATATTCAATTTGCATTTCATAAATATTGACAATCCTTTAGCAAAGCGTGTATAGGATTGAAGCTTGTTCATTGATCCCTCGCTTTCCTCGTCTGTAAATGTTACAAAAACGAAATGGTAATGGCCTAAAACGTCTTAGTCATTAGAAAAATATTGATTTTAAATCTTTGCATTTGCAGAATTGATAAATGTAAGAAAACAATTTAACAATTAGTCGTTTTTGTTAAAAATTTCATTTCCTACTCTCTTCAACACTTTGAGTTTAGAAAAATGAAATAGTAAGTAAATATGTTAAAATATCCTCAATTATTTCATTACATATTGTAGGTCAAACTAATGTCTGCTACAGAGGTGACAGTGTTTGGCTTTTTACTTTACAATGAAAAAAAAAGAAAAAGAACAGTCCCTATGGGTACACTTAAAAAAAACCCTGTTTATTTGCGATGAAATACGATGTACCCAATTAATTCAACCAATCAGTCTAAGTACGTATCTCAACCAGATGTACAAATTGAGACTCAGTTCAATATTAATACAATGTCTGAAACGTAATGTAATGTCTATGGATGTCGGAGGATAAACGATATTCAAATAAAATGTAATAAGCTTGTTGCATTATTTTGTGTCCTGTTCCTCAGACAGTAAGCTTGACAGATTGGACATGGCGGACTTCATCGTAAAGTCAAAAGAGAAATTCTAGGTCAAATGTTACATATAATGTATGGGGCTTACCAATAATCAACATGAAATTATGTCAGAGAGTATCATGGGCTGAAAGAATCCGCTTATCTCATATTCTGTTTGATTTAACCTTTTTAAAAGGAAAAGTGGTACAGATAAATACATGCGCAAGTAGTCCTCTCGTCACTTGTACAATCTTCTTCTGTTTTGACTGGCTCTGCCTCATGTCGGCTGCAGTTAGTCCAAATCAGACATTTAAAATGTCCGTTTTTTTCATTTCTTTACAACATTTTTAATTTCTATACATAAGTTTGTGAGGCATTAACATTAGCAATTCTGTGAGACTTTTTAGAAAGCTCACAGCGGTAAAGAATGAAGTCAAAATGAAAACAAAATAAGACCAGCTTTTTCACTAGTTTACTGGCATTTTTTTCTCTGAAAAAGTAGGAATAATTGATGATGTAAGGGAGAATTTTTTTTAAAAGCTCCTAGCATATAGATACCCAGATATTGTTCATTTGCAATAATATGCAATCTCAAAGCGGTGTAACAACCCTCTTTTTAAAGACTAAAACCAATTCAGTTATCGTGTTGTATTTAGAACTTTTGACCGACATCTTGACATTACGTCATGATTAATTCAATATTTTTCACATTTATATGGTTTTTAAAACAAAATAAAATGCTGTGAAATTCTGTAAACTGTACTGAATACCTCTTTAGAATAAATGCAATTTCAACATCCATGCAAAGATTCATATACCGATACAGTATAAATGATTATATGACCACTATTCTAAATATGGTTGTATATTTTGAATAATATTTACAAAGTTGGAAAATTGTTGATTCAAAGTGAAAATTTTCATGATGTATAATTTTAATCACTCACTTGAATGTGCACTGAACAACCGCTGAAAAAATTGTAATTCAGTAAGACCATTTAAAAAAAATATATCTGTACTTAATCAATACAGCTGGAGGATTGTCACCAACTTGATTTTATGGGTAGCAACAGCTGTTATTAATGGGTATATACTGCATCGGTAGGCTAGGTAAAACAATAATTGTAATGTTTAACATGTCTGTAATATTAAAAAGTATATATTGGAAAAAATGTTTTCAGTAAATTCAAAACATTCAAAGAAAACTGTTCAAAACTAATGGAATTAATGCTTGCTATATTTTATATATATGCTGTTTATCACTCTGCCATTCAGAGAAGCATGGTGATTGCCATAGTCAGCCTGTCACTATAGAAAGATACCTGGAGATTCCCTGAAATTATAATAAGCACAGAAAAACATCCAAACCAAATTATCAAAATTTATTGCATCACGTCAAGATTTTGCACATTTTTTAAAAAACCTCGATACCTTCTATTACTGTATCATCAATAAGAAAATCATCAGACATGAATATAGTCGATAAGTTTAGAAAAAGTTTACAGCAATCTACAAAATACTTGCTTTCACTTTTGAATAAAAAAGGTTATTTATATGATATGTAGCAGGACCCCTAAAAAGGATATATGATAGCAGCTAGATCCACTTAGCTGTAAATAGAAACCAATAATTAATATTACTGGTTCTAGTCTCAAGCGAAGTGGCTAGAAACAGACGTAAATTATGTCTTTTCTCGTTAGAAATGTGATTGATTCTGAAGACCATAACTTCTTACGAAATTATCTCAACTAATTATCTTAAGTGGCACATACTGCCATTTTATAGACCAGTGCATTTCGTAGAAAATAAAACTTTCATAAACATATTTGATTTTTTTAGAAATATTGACTAAATACATTTATACTGCAGTTTTGTAAGGCTATCTGTAATAAAGCTGTGTTTAGTTTTGTTA
This sequence comes from Cyclina sinensis, assembly GCA_012932295.1. NCBI lineage: Eukaryota > Metazoa > Mollusca > Bivalvia > Venerida > Veneridae > Cyclina > Cyclina sinensis. Next base: position 11,457,145 of record JAAONU010000012.1, on the reverse strand, counting down.
ACAGTATATTGATCACCTTCCTGATTGGAATATTTTCAAAATGCTCTAGCTTCCTTAACAATTCATTTGTGGCCGTGGTGTTAATAAGTTATACGTAACAAGTTTGTGATGAAAGTCAAACAATATGTCCACAATAAACAAGGCATTTATTTGAGAGAAAACACAACCATTACCTTTTCCACACTGTTTTTAGTTCAATCATACATAGATTACTTAAACATGAGCTTGCCTATATGAAATCAGGGTATTTCAAATTGCTATTTGAAAAACCCTGATGAAATAGAAGTTTAGAGCAGAATCTTGTCAATGGATATTTTTCCCCAGCAGGACATTTAAATGAACAACTTCGTTCCTAGCTGCTTTTGAAAACTGTCAACTAATCTTACGTAATTTATTTGGACACGTGACAGGCTTTCAAAAATTCTATCATTATAAAAAGATGCCCCACTTTAATGGATGTAATGTAATTTTGCAAAGGCAAAATTCATTTAGTGTTCTTAAAAGACAAAATAGACTCCTTTTACCTTAATATCAAAATAAGAAACGTCTTATACTTTATCAAACCTCGTACTGCAAGCTAAGAAGGAAAACTGGAACCGATTCTGCAAAATGACATTGAGAATTCATCTTTCGTAATTGCAGTGGAGCCTTTTAATATTCTTAAGTAATATAGTACGTTTGCTTTTATGCGACCCTCATTCCAGAGAGAAGTGTGCCATATCTGTCTAGATCAAATACGTTTCGTGACAATATGTAGTTAGTAAGAAAATCTCAGGATACTTCCAGAATCTGAAAATAAGTATCAGACAGTCACAGTGAAATAAAGCCTACAGCTTACAAAATTCAAATTAATGGAATGTTCAAACCTCTGTCTTCCGAACCATCCTTTTGCGAATGACAATTCGTGTTCGTTTAAAGGCCTTGTTGCTTAACAGTTATTCTGACACTTTTTGCTAAATACGAAATCAATCATCCTTACTAGGGATATGTAATCTCATGCGCTAAGTGCAGAAATGCCTTCATTTAATTGTAAATTAAAGCTATAATTAAACGTAATTAATCTTACAGATGAGACAACTGCCACCAGTGTCTGGTGTATTTGTTAATGGGACATTTGATTTTATAATACTTACAAAAGCTGCAAACAATAAGTTACCAGCATAATTGGTCATGTATTAACCAGAAAACGATAATGATTGAAATAAATCCCTTTTAATTCTGAATCTAAAATCGACACAATGCAGCTCTAGTTAATATTCAAATTCCACTTCGGGTGAATAAACTTTCTGAGTTGAACACTGACAGAAGTGTAGCAAAATTATTGCACTAAAACAAACACGGTATTTTTTTAAAGAGCTAAATAATAAAATGTGATGAAATGACCTGAATCATTTAACAGATGTTTTTTGTTTTTTTTTTCATTACCAGATTTACGACAATTAATATTTTAAGAATAAATTCGAATTTTAAGAGAAACTGCACTTGAAATCCCCTTGTCTTGAACGACAGGAAGTGTACGTTACTGTAATTTTACGAATATGCCATCTGTCTCAGGAAATAAATAGACACTTATCTATTTCACACATCATTGCTTACGCAGTGAATTTTGTGACGGGAAACTATCATTTTACGTCAAAGAAGGTCCATCAACCAGACTATTTTCAAGAAATAAAAACAGCAATCAACCAAAACCACTATGCTTAAAACGCGCTAACGTTTTAAAATGATGAAGTTAAACTGTTGCAAATATTTTTATAGACCAATGAAGTGGGCAAACATATCTGAATAAGGACTTGTTTTCATTATTTGGAATAAATTTTTGCGTTGATTTCTTTTAAACGACAAACCCATTAACCGCACACATACTGACAGTTTCCTTACGTAATATTGACGAAATGCTTTGATATAGCAGTGTTGTAAGCCTCTCTGTAATAGTTATCACAGTATCAAGCTTTGTCAGGTTCTGTAACATTGAATTGATCACCTTTCAGATTGGAATATCATCTAAATGCTCTGTAGCTTACCTGAACAATGCATTTGAGACCGCAATGTTAAATACCTACATGTGATAGGTCTAAGATGAACGTCAAACAATCATAATGTCCACAATGAACAAAGCAGTCATGATTTTGAGAGCAAAGACAAAAATGAGAGAAAAGACAAAAATGATTTATTCATAAGTGTTTCTTTTCCGAATCTTATATAGACTGCATATAAAGAAGCAAGCATATGAAAGTAGTAGTAGTAGTAGTGTTAAAACAATATTTTTCTCAATGGATGAAATATTTGCGCCATCTCTCCCCAGCAAAACGCCTAAATTGACTACACGTTAAGACCTTGGCTCTCATTTTGTTTCATTCCTGGTTGGTTTGAAAACTAGCAATTGTTTTTACGTAATTTATTTGGGCACATAACGAGCTTTCAAGAATTCTGTCATACAGAAAGATGCCTCCATTCAATGCATGTAATCCAATTCCGCAATTGTCAAATTCATTTAATGTTCTTAAAACACAAAATGAACTGCCTTTACCGAATATAAAAATAAGAAAATTCTTATGCGTATCTAATACTGGATGCTTAGAAGTTAAATGGGAACAGACTGTGCCAAATGACATTGAGAATTTTTATCTTGTAATTGCAGAGAAGCCTACAAATACAGTACAGTAATACAGTAAGTTAGTTCTTCTTCCATCCTCAATCCTTAATGCGATATCTGTCTGGTCTAAACCAAATACAACTCGTTAAAAAGTGAATCTCAGGATATTTTCAGAACCTGAAATCAAGTAACAGACCGTCACAGTGAAAAAAAACCACAGTTTACAGATGTGCAAAACTTCTTATGAAATGGAACTTAGTTAAATTTTTCAACCGTCTGTCTACCTAAACATTCCTTCCCAAATACTCTGCGTCTGTTTGAAGGCATTGTCGATGAAGAGATATTTTAAGCTTACACACAGAACATAAACCTTTTGCTTAATTTAAAATCAATCTTTCTTTCAATGGATATGTAATCTCATGCGCTAAGTGCAGAAATGCCTTAATTTAATTGTAAACTGAAGCTATAATGAAACGTAATTAATAATACAGAAACGACAATTGTCAGCAGTGTCTGATTTATTTGTTAATGGAACATTTGATTTTATAAGCCAAAGGGTTCTAAAGATGGAGCGAATATGTTTTAGTGTGATTTATATGGCCATGCAAGGTCCTAGCAAGCTCCAGGAATATTTCTGTGTTTACGCATAAAGATTGGTCAAATCCATGTTTTACTTTGTATTGCCACTTTTACAAACATGACACTACCTGAAGTATCGGGTATCCCTTTGTTGATATTATTTGTGATATTATATTGTTTGCTGTCAATTAGCTAATGGTATGTATATGTCGAAATTGCTAATAAACTTTTTTTTTGTTGATGATATATAATCGACGTAAATGTAACAGGTGCTGAAAAAAATCGTGGCTCGATGGGACTGGAACACACATTTACACAACAAATCTTTAAGTATACATTAAAAACGGATAAAGCATGGCATTGTAGTTCCTCTTATATAGAAATGTTAAGGTAGTTGTCGTGCATTTATAACACTGGTTTAGTGGTTTATTTGTATATGTGTTGCGTATTTATGTATGCTATTTTAATATATAAATTGGTATTTGATGTATTGGAGGTTCATCCTCAGATAGTTTAAAATTATGTGGTCACGTGACATTGTGTTTATGTTTATTATGCATTTTTGTATGACAATGTACTATGTACAAGTCGAAATAAAAAATGCTGCATTGTTCTGTTCTGTTCCTATCGATTTATCACCAATATACCTGTAAACGGCTACATAAGAATGAACAAAAATGTTATAACAAACATGGTCAACTAATAAATGGGTTTTTGAATGTTGCGATGCTTCTTTTCTTTATCTATCTTTCATTTAAAAAAATTATTGCAGTCTGTTATATTTTACACTTTTTGTCTTAAAAAATACCAGAAATAATACGATTGAAAACAATTTCTTTTTATTCTGAATCTAAAACAGGCTAGTAGTACTTTGGGAACAAGACAACTAACTACAGAAAAAATTTAGTGCTCGTTTCACGTTGTTTTCTTAAATTTTATTGATGTTGAGAGCACTGCTTTGTCCCGACAGGCCTTTTCTTAGTTTGAACCCAGACAAAAATTTATCAAAATGACTGCACTAAAAGAAACAATGTATTTGTTTGTGTTTTAAGGTGCAAACTAATAAAACCAGACGAGATAGACTTAGAGGATTTAACCGATGTTTTTACGTTACAGTAATTCTCCTTAGTTTACGGTGACTAATCAAATTACAGCCAATTTACATTTTAAGTATGAGTTAGAATTTTAAATCAACTTGAAATACTCTTACATGTAACCACAGTAAGGTTATTTTATGGAAATTCCGTGGCAATATCTGCAAATATCCTCAAAACATATCAATTATCAGTCTCAAAGAGAATGATTCCTGATGCGACACTTATCTGATTCACACATCACTGCTAACGCAGTTAATTTTGTGACAGGAATCTATCATCTGACGTCAGAGAATGTCTATCAACAGAGAATTTTTCAATTTTGAAAAATGGAACAAATGGCGATGGCTGGGTGTTCATAGTTAAAAAAAATCATCATACATGAACAAACGTCTTTAAAACTGATTGAAAATGCTATAAAGCACTGACGTTTTAGAATAATAAATTTATAGTACTGAAAAACACGCCTCAACTGAATGTGTAGTAGTTAATAGTTTAATATTAATGGGAACAAATTGTGCTAAATGATAATGAGAGTTTAAATTTTGTTTGTCGAGAAGCCTACAAAATAATACACGTCAGTAATACAATAGGATTGTTTTTTCTGCTATCCCCTTCTCTTCACAGCGATTTATGCGACATCTATCAGGTTAACATAAGATTTGTTTCGTGTTAATATGCAGTTAGTAACTACATCTTACGTTATTTACCAAACCTGGAAACAAGATGACGTCCAAAGCGTTCCTTTTCCAGTACACAAGGGTAAAATACACATACTAAAGGATTAAAACGCAGTTTATGATAACAAAGACAACATAGCCTTGTTGCTAGAATGACTACAAAACACTAAATAAATATTTCAATGTCTTCCTTATAAACAGTGTCCTTAATGACAGTGCGCGTATGTTTAAAGGCCTTTTTGTCAAATAGTTATTCTGTCTTTTCAAACGTAGAAAATAAACCTATTAAAATTAAAATTAACCATTTCAGGAAATCGAGCTTTTATAACATATCTTTAAAACAGGTCATATTTTAAAATGAAATTCAAACATGGTGTAAAACAGCAACTATGAAAGTCATATACGTACATAAACGATGAAAAATGTCACAACAAAAACGGCCGACTTCGATGTATGTACACCGTACATAATGTAGTTTCGCGGAATATGTACCGGGGGTCACCGACGATGATGTATGTACAGAGGAAGTTAAAATAAAAAAAAATAACCAAAGACTGAAATTTAATTACTACTTGTTATCACAAAATGCTTTACATGTTTCTGTCGAAAAACGTTTAACGTTTAGGTAAATCGGAACACGTTGATTAAAAACTAGTGCTTATGACAGGTTTAATGTTTCTTTTTGTTACTTTGTAATCTAAACAAATTACAGTAGATTTCAATATTACTTATTTTTCTTGTTTGAACCTTTACTACGAAAATGATCATTACGACTGCAATAAAAAAACTATTATGTCTGAAAATACCGTGGTGGTGCCTTGTGAGTAAGGAGAACCAATGACGTACTTAAAATAATTCATTTAACATTGTCCCGCGAGCATTTTAGTTGCCATTTTTTGATTAGATGATGTGTAGAATATTCTGCAATAGCTTTCTGATTTTGAACCTAGACATAAATGTAGATAAGATAAAAAAAAACATGTGATATGTAACAAATACTGATTTAATAAGATATTTCTTTTACAATACACCAAAACTATTTGCAATTAGTCAGTGCCAGAATATTTCAGTTGTGCGTCTATCCAAATTCAGGATATACCGGCGAAACATCAAACATCAACACACTATATACAAATGTTAGCTCAAACTTCGACACATACTATTTGTTTATGATGTTTTGAAGTAAAACGTTCAATTTCAGATTTTCGTTACGAGTTATATAGTACCAATGCTTACTGAAGTCTGTTTGCTCTACATCCTGTGTCTAGTCTCTAGGATAACACAAAAATTAAATATCCTCTTGAAAGACAGAAAATGTCAGTGTAATTAAATGGTGTCGGAAGTTACGACGGAAAAAGTACTCATTTCTATCCGACCTCGGCTGTGACAACTTCCTGTTAACCTCGTCTGTAATTCAACACAAGAGTCGTTTCAAGAAGAGAAATAATCAATCAAATGATCTATTATCTTCTTTACAGCATTTTTATTGCAAGATCAGATACAGGGTACAGATGATAAGCCTTTGGAGACATCTAACTCGTTGTGCAATCGGAATTTATAAGCCTATGTCTTGGTGTAATAGACAGCTTTGTCTAGATGTGTACGTTTTTTAACTGAGTTCCTCTTCAAACACGTTTATTTTGACGGGTTACAGCTGTATCAATTCAGTGTTTAAATGCATCTTTTTTATATTTTAATTGATAAACATTTCAGACATTGCAACCGAGACGGATTGTTGAAGAAAAATTTCCTTCAATAATATGGACATAAAACACTTTCCCATCAACTTGCCATTAGTATTGATATTCCCACTGAAACCTCAACGTCCTCTCTTCAAATAAATTTGACAAACAGCTTAAAATAGACAAACAAAAGTGAACTGAAGTGATAAATCTACTACTGGAAGTGAGTAACCGACGTCACAGCCTCAGTTTCGCCAGTCTCGCGAGATTAAAAATCGCAATAATGGCGGCGTCTAGGTTCTTTCTATTGCACCATAATCTTTGATGCATAAACTCAAATTTCTTTCCTAAACGGTTGATTACCATTAAGCATTAGAAGAAGGAGATGTGTTCATTTGGTAAACCTTGGATTTCTGAGATGGAATCATTATGGAGCACACCATGTTTTGTTGAAAGAGCTAGGAAATTGGTAGAACTGGATTATTGTTACTTTGTGCGAATGAAGCAGGAGAATTTTATTTGATTGCAACATTCCATAGAACTTGCTCGCTTTATAGACTTCATGGTCTTGATTTAATTTCAATTCTGATACCAAACTTTTGGGTCTCCTCACCAAATGTTTTACTGTTTCATGACACATGCTGATAACACGACTGTGTGTATGGAACTCTTTCAGGTCGGATTAAAATTACTGTATGTTTACCTAAAGGAATAGAACACATTCTATTTTGTCTGATTTACATAATTGCTTGTATCTTCCCCTGTCATACGGTATGTTTAGCATATTTTTCAAAGCATATCTGCTAAACAGATCGTGTGAACACCTCTTTACAGGCTGTTATTCAGGCAGGAATTTATCCAGAACTATGTTTCTCTTCTGATGATCTTCAACACCGATAGTCTCAATTTACGAATGATTTTCTTCCTTTTTGAGGCCTGCAATTTCCTTTAAAAATCTCTAAATTCAAACTATTTTTTTATGTAAAATAAAACATGCTAGAAAATATGTGGTCAAAGGTTCGGAGAGTTTCTTTTAACAACTCTTTGAGACGCATTAGCAAAAACTCTTCATGACGAACTTAAGGACGCATGAGCTATAAGTTTTTAGGATGCACTAGCAATAACTCTTTAGGACGCACTAGAACAAGTTTTTTGGGATGCACTAGCAATTACTCTTTAGGACGCACTCTAGCAATAACGCTTTAGGACGAACTAGTAACAACACTTAATGATACCCTAGCAATAACTTTTAGTACGCATTTAAAGTAACTCTTTAAGACGCTCTAGCAACAAATTTTCATGGGGAACTAGCAATAACCTTTAAGGACGAACTGGCAAAAACGTTTTAGGAGGCTCTAGCAATTACGGTTTAGGCACACTAGCAATAACTCTTTGGAATGCACAAGCAACATTTTTAGGACACGCTAATAACACCTCCTTTGAGCAAACTAGTATTTGTATACAAACATGGAAGCATTTATTAGTTGTCTCTGAGGAAATGTTCCCTCGTTTTAAAGAAGCAGAACGGGAACATATACGCACCTAAACAAACATCTTATTTCACAAAGTTTACAGGTAGCTTGTGTATCGACCGCGATAAAAGAAGCACAATAGAAGTGTTTGAAGAGATTCTCTTTATCATTAAAGAGCTGTTTCGAACAATAAAGGATGGGTTTATGGGTATCCTTAAATAGCCTTGAGTGCAGCTTAAACATGTGGCATATTTAGAAATTTGATGACGCACTGCACATGACAAACATAAACTCCGAGTCTTACACAGAAAGTAGCAAGTACTATCAGACAGTTTAACTAAACCAGTCATATTTAAAACACTTAAAATAACAAATGACGAGTGAAACCGTGTCAACAAACCAACCAAATCTGGTTTCTATAAGCATTTTCGATTCCAAAACGGAGTCGACTTTATCGTAATTATGATTTATAACTATAGCTATATTTGTCATTTTGAACACGTTTTGTTTAAATCAAAGAAACGTGTCCTGACTTAAAAAGCATTAAAAGGAATACACAAGAGGCCATTGTAAACATTCTAAAATCTTTTGTATTTTCTTTTGTGCTTTCTGAGACAGATGACAAATCAAACATTTTTATAGCTTCAAGTGATAAATACGTCACACATCGTATATAAACAGCTGTTTAGATGACAACAGTTGTTGATAAAATCAAATATTAAAACAAAAATATAAAAAAAGACAAAGACATCGCTGATTACATTTTATGACATGGAACACCTGTTATTGATAGAAAAGACTGCATTCGCTTTGCACTGAACATTCACACTTTTTTGACATAAATAAACCATATGTAGTTTTCAATATTTTTAACATATCAAAGGCATTCTGGATATTTATTTTTTTTAAAGTGCTAAGTGGCTTATTTGCTTTATTTATCGATCTAAATAAAAAAGTCAGTAATCATAATAGATCACAGAGAAAATTACTTCTCATTTAAGCTGTTGCAAATTGTAAGGCATAAACAATAAAATGCCTTTCATAAGGAACACAAATACATGGTTCAGGTAAGAAGCAAAAAGCAAGGAAAAATTAAGATAGCTATTCCTTTCTTGTTAATATCAAGCTAATGTTTTCAATGAAGGTACGTTTGGGTGTACCAGTAAAATACCTGGTTTATTATGGTTTGAAATTTCAGATATCTGTCTCAATTTTGATATCAGTAAGCATAACATAAATTTTACATAATTTCGGTAATAACTTGCATATTCACTGACATGCGGAAACTGAGATTGTTACTAATGATGAAAAGAGGGTTTTTTTTACGACACCAGTTAATAGTTTTGTCATTCCATTTTAATTCAAAAACTTAAAATCTTTAAACAATAAATTGCTGTGATGCAGATATTAAAGGAACGTTAAAAAATACTACGACGCCTTTTAACATTATTATATACAATACGAGTATATATGATCGACGACACGGAAAATTTGGCAAATCTTCATTGTAAAGGTATAGAATTTTACATTGAAATGCCTCAACTTTAAATATATGAAATCTACTATAATAATGTACTTGACGTCTACTATAATATACTGGAAGAATCTGACGTCAAATTAGGATATGTGCCGTTATTTTAAGGAATATAAATTTTGCGCGCCGTGTTACTCTTCAAAATGATAGTTCATTGTTCACGTTCTATGCAGGAAGCTTGAGCTTTCAGCCTGGGATATCATTTAAGTATAAAGGTAAGTTTCCAAATATTTTGAGCGAGTGCATTTTTACTGTGTCGTCGGTCATATCTGGATGAGTACACAGATTGGACGTCAACAAGATGATTAAAGGTTTATATTGTTTCAAGGAGTTACTTCCACCAAAATAGACTTTATTTCCCGTAACGCTGGTATTTTGTTCCCGAGACAATAAACCTCCTTCAGCTGAAGACAGCGAAATGTCATAGTAATCAAATGATGTCGGAAGTTACGACGGAAATAATAGAAATTCCTTTTCATTCTCTGCTGTGACAGTTTCTTGACCCTGTTTCAAAGAACTTAGTATTTATTGCCAGTATATAGCTAATGCATTACAGTGTCACAGATACATGGCAAAATAATGCTGAAATACACGCATCCGTCGTTTATTTGGCAGCACAGCAATACTTATATGTACGCATACTTTTGTGTTAAGTTTACTGCATTTACTAGAAGATTTACACATAGACTGAAAAAAACGTTATAGACTAATGTGTCATGTGTATATATTGGACATCATCTTTTCTTATTGATAGACTTAAAAATATTTTTGTACACTTCATTTTTGTAGACACCCTAATGGGTTATGAGAATTCATCACCTGAAAGTCATTAAATTAACACTTTATAAAACGTATTTCAAAAGCTACGAGAATTGTTCTCTATCTTATCCGGCAATTCTTTGATAAAATTAACGACAGAAAAAAGTGTTTAGTTGTCTGTAGGAAATGGTTTTCTTTATCATTATAGTTCCTATTTGAGGACTATGTTGTAAGTTAAAAGTAAAGGTGCTTTTATTCGAAATATTTGCAATGTACTCGGCATAACTACAAAACCATCATGCAAAATACTTTTTCTTTAAAAAGAAATAAGAACAGAATCAAGCAATGTGACTACAGTCAAAATTTTAAAAACATTTTACAACTTTCAAAATTTTAAAGACATTTTACAACTTTCCTCCCAAATTAGCTTCGATATAAAAACATTCATTCTATTGCTCTTGTAACACTTACTAGTACATTCCTGAGAGAAATTTTCTTAGACAGAATCATTTTCATTTCTTAAGGTAATATATAGGTCCATTGCTTCGACACCAGTTTGTTGGAAAAAGGTACTCTTTGTACCATTTAACAAGGTTCTTGACGATTTACACAACCTTTAATAAAACTGCATCAATGAGTTCTATAAAAGACGATTTCTACAACTATAAATGACACACAACTTTTCTCCCACAGACTTGCCAGTTGGATATTTTTATATCGAAATTGATGTTGATGTTACATAATGATATAAATTTCTGTCTCGTTGATTTAATGGCTCTGTCTTGCTAATTTTAGAAAATGTGAAATTAAGTTATAGGCAGAAGCTACGAAAATAGCTACTTTCTAATACAGTCAAATCAGCTATTTAGTGTTGCGTATTTGAATGGATTTAAATTAATTCCAATACTGTTAGACTTTATTATTCTGTTGCTTCTAAGATGGCAAACTGACAAACAGACAAACGCCTGAGTGACAAGTTATATATTTAGTTCCTGGAAATAATACTCTTTTATTCCATTCTTGAAATATGCAGAAACACACTGCAATGAAGGCTAAAAGCTTGTAAGACAAAATATTAATATCAGAAAGACAATGTGTTGCAATCAATGTCCAACATCCGGAAAACAACAACTGCTGACAAAATCATTAACACCATACACACACTAACGCAGATGCTGTTTAATACATTTGCAAGACTTGTAACAGCTGCTGTTTGTAATATGGGAAAACTAGATTCTTAGTAATCACTGTTTATATAGTTACTTTCACAGTAATAAATGTATATAATAATTATAATGTATATCAATATTTTTTCCCGTAAGATTAATTTCTCAATTTTATTGATTAAAGGAGATTTTATTATTTCCGTTTAATGAAATAAGACTTGTTTAAGTCAAACCCTTTATAATAATGTCCAAAGCTGGAACTTAGGACGAGTGTAGTTCTACCGAGAAAAAAAATTCAAAGAAGAAAGTATGTGTCTTTTTTTTCTTGGAATTTATACTGTATTAGTTTCTGTTCGTGTTCCGTTTATTTATTTTCTTATCGTATGAACTATTTATTTTTAAAGCGGCTTCTTTGTAATGATCCTTATAGGAAGCAAGAGAAATATTCATTTTCATCATGGATATCCTTACTTGGTGCAAACACATTCATATATCCGTCATCAAGATTATATCAGATTTATAGTAGGATTTTTCGTTCTCATTTTCGTTCGACCTTGTCAATGGTTATTTGACGCAGAGTGTCTACAGGTAAGAGATGTGTTTTTGATGTATTCTAGAGCTATGTACGAGGTGTATTTTACGAACCATACGGAAATACCCGAAGTTTTACGATTGGTGTTTAAGTTGTTCAGTCATCGACCTTATTTAACTAAGTAGTTTATTAGAACATGAGTGATTTACATGTATTTACCTGTAGATTTCATTTTACGAAGCAGATTGACAAAAATTCAACAGGAAAAATAACATTGCAAGTTACGTATTGTTAGAGGCAATATGTAAAATAAAAACAATTGTTTAGGTTTATTTTCTAATAATGTTTCCATCAAGATGACAAACCAATGTGTTCTTTTTCGTTTAACAGGACTATTTTACGGTGGCGTGTACACGTGTTTGAAAAAGTCAACCTTTACAACTGCGTCTGTGAATATCGTTATTTTGACTTAGTGGTTTAGAGCGCTGCTTTTTCTTATTACTCATTACCGGCAGGCATTTTAAGAATCCCACATAAAGTGGTCTTTTTCCGAAGTATTTCGTATTTATGTTACTAAAGGAAGTTTGTAAGAACTATCAATATCGTATGCATAAATTCTCGTGTTGTCACTTGCAAACACTGAAAGTGTGTTTCTGTTAAAGTTTAACTATCCAGACAAAATGTTGCATATTTACATCTCGCCCTTTCTCTCACATAAAATACAGCATATGTATATAGTTTATTGCCAATATTCAGAAAAGAACGGATATACACCATATCGAGACTTGGCTTGAAGAGACTATCTACGCTTGAAATCTCAAATATATACATTGCTTTTATTGATAGTATATCTTACTTAGTCTATTGACTACACAACTCAGTGAAACCAGAATTCATCAAGACACAGCACAAAATAAGAAATACCTTACACTGGTCGTTCCTATCTGTCAAACAGCAGAAGTCTTCAAAGTATGTTCGTCAGTTTTCAATACGAAGTGCTTTCCTTATGTCATTTGTAACTTATGTGCTGTACACCTGATATATATCATGGGTAAACAAGTGTTGGTGATAAACTGTGAAACGAGTGGGTAAAATCAATTAGCTACTGATCTTAATGAGATCAATATAGATATAAGTTTGCAAAATGAACCTTTAATAGCAATAAATTTAGGTGCTTGACATATTATATAATGAAATAGGCTGCTTATAGATGCATGTAAAATGGGCTCTTACATTTATTGTTTGCTGTATAAATAACAAGTTTCATAACAGTAATGAGTTGTGTAGTTTTGTTTTTGTTATTAGTTATTTAGTTAGTTAGTTAGTTAGTAAGTAAGTCAGTCAGTAAGTCAGTAAGTAAGTATGTAAGTAAGTAAGTTAGTTAGTTAGTTAGTTAGTTAGTTAGTTAAGTAGTCAATCAGTCAGTCAGTCAGACAGACAGACAGACAGATAGACAGATAGATAGATAGATAAATAGATAGATTAGTTAGTTAGTTAGTTAGTAAGTTAAATAGTTAGTTAGTTAAAGATACTTGTTCTTTTTGTATGTATTATTGACATTTACCTCACAACGTTAAATTATTAGTGCACATTTCAGAGCAGACAAGGAAAATGTAAAAGATGTCTAAAATAATTATAATACCCTTTCATTTCATTACTAGACTACTTTGTTGATACGGACTGGCGTTATCCGTGTCAATTAATTTCAGGACAATTGTTGTAAAACAATCAACGACAACGTCTACAGTTGGCAAATGTATTGACTGCCTGGTAGGAAATGACTCCGTAAGAAAACAAGCCATTGAAATGTGTGAAATTACATTCGTATTATTTTCGCAAAGATGTATAGTTTTACGTCAAGACATTAAAAATACAACTGTTTTGTGTGTTCAGACAAGTGGTTTACTACTCCCTCTGACGTCGAAAATGCTTCAGAATTAGTGAAGGAAAAGGTTTACATGTCAGGTTTTACTGTGTTATTTCATTAAAACAAATTCCTGTGTCGATATTGAATGATCTTCCCATAGAAAATCCACTTTAACTAAACCACATCAGGTATTACTGTTAAAAACGTCCAGCAATAGCTTTTATTCGTTGTAAATGTGCCGACTGTGGAGTAAATAATGATCATTGAGAGAAACACTAAAATGGAAGCTGGTTTGAAAAGTATTTTTCTTTATTATCAAAGAGCTTCCTATTTCAGGATTTAATCATGAGTTGATGGATTTCCACATAAAGATTAAAATTAGTCCTAATGGCGCTACACGTGAGCTGAATTTTGATACGAAATGTTTGTAATATGAACGCTAAATTATTGGTGCCAACATGATAGGAAATGACTTATCACGTTTTAATGCTGAGATTTGACAAGACAATCGTATTAACAAAATAACAGAAAACATTACCTACAATTTTAAGGGGAAAAAATGCACAAACGTTAGTATAAGCATGTCTATATAAAAAAGAGAATAACAAAACATGTGGTTTTCTATTTTTTCTCATCCCGTAAAACCTTTAAAGTACCTAATGAAAATTTTATCAAATGTAGAAAATATTTCATGTTAGCTTTAAAAATATATATCACTGAAAATATGGTCATTTATAGGAAAGACTTGTTATTAACAACTGTCAATTGCTTTTTTGTATTGTATTCTTATTAATTATCTATGTCATTTTAACAGGCTTCGGTATACAGTTGGTGAATTTCTAAATCATTGTGATTTCAATTTTAGGATTTTGCCAGATTGTTTACCCAACGTTTCCTCTGACTTTTACTAATAATGATAATAATAAAAATAATAATGGTGGTGGTGGTAGGGATGATAATGATGACGATGATGATAATAAAATGTAGTAGAAATAGCGGTCTAGTTATTATCAATATTGTTGTCGTCCTTCTATTTGTTATTGTCGATGTTGACATCATTCACTCTGTAATTTGTTCCATCAATATATAATTACTAGTAAGTAATATATACATTAAAGTATTCGAAATACTGTTGTTATAATAGATATATCTTTTTTTCTTATTTGTAGCATATGCTACAAGTATTGAACCTATAATGTAGATAAGGGAATTTACACTGTTGCAACATCAGCTATATATGTGATAAACACCTTAAAGCAATATAAGATTACCTCTTAATTCCATGCGGGCAGTATCCATTGGCAATCCATTTCCCTGTGTTGAAACACGTAAAATCGTTAAAGTGTTTAATCCGGTATCAACACATGTATTTTATATGTCGGTAATTAATACATTTACATGTTTCCAGTAAGGAAGACAATTTCTGCAAAACACAAACTTAATCTTACGTCAACACTCTTATGTTTGATAAACTAAAACATGTTAAATTTGAAAATATGTCCGTCATTTATATTCGTCTTCATCAATCATGCAAAGTATTATAATCGCACTTTCCCAATATCTTAGATCAACGTGCAATCGAAACTAAAAAAAAATCCATCGTTTGGTTACACTCCTTTGCCTTACAGATTGTATTTAAAGCTTTTAAATATTTTCTGTAGCATGGCAAATATTAAACTTATCTAATCCGCTAATGCGACAGGCATTGTCGTGAACAGATACAGAATAAATTGCTTTTAAGCAAACAATGGAGACAATTTATATTTCACGTTGCATGACGCATGAAGACTAAACTGCAACAGGTAACGTCCCTTCAAATAACTTGTCTTATTGTCACACGAACAGATCTATGTCGCATAAAAGCTTTTCAAGACTAACATAAAGCGTCTATAGGAAAAACGCGCGAAGGTAGCCATGGCAGCAAATGCCGCAGCTGTTTCAAAATGGAGTCTTTATTGGTTATCTGTAATGATCGCTTTTAACACGAAATGTAGAAAGTGATAATTATCCAGAATGTATGAATTCGTTATAAAAATAATGTACTTATGCTATTTCAATTCTGCGTATTGAAAACCTTTGACCTATTTTTCTCCAGATGTATTCGTTGTAGTTTGTAGTGAAAAACTGAAGTAACTCTTTTCCATAAATCTGGAACTAGTCATTCATTTTAGCGACACTGTATGGTGCTTGTTTGGAGATTCCGCCCAAAGCCCTGTTTCTTCAAAATATTTATCTTTACAAGTAAAACTGGATAGTTAAGATAGGTCTTCATACACGTGACTGTATTTACGTGATGACTAAAATATTTACCAAAAAAGTGTTGTGCATATGGAGGCTTCCTAGAAGACAATCGTTGCTTTTTTTATTCAAACGATACTTGCAATATTCATTACAATGACTAACCAAGATTTATTGTATCTGAAACAACGCAGCCGGTGATCGATGTCTAAATATTTGCAATTTCTCTTTGGGATTTCATTTTGTTCCGATTTACCAAGGTATTATAGCATTGTTCTCAACTGAAATCATTTTAGTGAACCCCTTCTGTTGTGATGGTACTTTGTTTAAAATTAAAAAATATGAGCTTTAACCTACACAGCATTGGATGACCATTTCCCAGAAAATATAATTAAACTTATACATGGAATCATACACTGGTTTTGGTAAGAAATAGCATGAACCAAATATTTCATGTGTTTGCAATCCCCGGAACTTTAATAATGTGCATATAAGGATACAGACAATATATAAAAACGGGTATATGTTTCACTAGTTGAACATTACTTTAAATTGTCAAAATCTATTCTGCAAACTAGAATTTTCCGAAATCTAAAAGTTGTTTATCACCTTTATATATTGTTATATATGTTGTTGTTGTTTTTGTTATATATATATGTTTATTTTGAGCTTGTGTGAATTTCGACCTTTGGCTTTCGTCGTGTCAAATCTGAGATCGATAATCAGATAAAGTAAAATTTGATACAGAGCAAATGCCGAGCGAGCCCTAAGGTCGAAAGTTGAAATATGCAATGTGAATTTCAATCTTAATCGTATTTTGAGTCTACCTTAAGATTATTATTAAGATTAAAAGGTTTTCGAGCTTATACAAATACTTTATTAATTCACATTGTCTCTTTGGAATCTCGCTACTTTTACTGAATATGAATCTCGGAGGCACGAAGTTCAGCAAAGTATTGATTTCCAAACTTCGATCTTCGATGAAAATGCAAATTACACGCACATGATTTTGTTAAAAACCTGTGTTACATGATTTTAAATGATGCTTTGCAGATGTTTGCGGGTTTATATGCAACAGAAGTGAAACAAAATAAATACATGCCCGGCAATTTATTCGCATGAAATGGTTAATTGATGCATTTCATTGAAAAAGATTCAGTCTCATTTTTATAGATAAGTCTTCTCTTGAATATGACACGCTGTCGTGCTCCCTCTGAATACAATACAAAATGTCAGCTAATCTACATTTGGTACACTTAATGGAATGAAGCTGAAGAAAAGAAGCACGTTGAAAAGAGGAAGAAGAAGAAAAATAGAAAATGGTTCTTCTAACAGTTTTAATGATTTATCAACAGCACATTTTGTATGGCGATGCAAACGTCTGTGAAGCAGTTAATTGGTATTTCTGACATATTTAACAAGAGTCACATGAGATAAACAAGGTTAATGTCTGTGCAGAAAAAAATGCCAATTGTTATAAAAAGAGAAATGTACGTATTAACAATTCAGTTTACCATTTCAGAGTTACCTGATTGCTAGGAGCAACAATTCCAGAATATTGATTGTATATTCTTACTTATTAAAACTAACACACTCGCCATAATAAAAAATCGGAAATAGATTAGACGCCTTTGGTCACACGGACTTCTACTTGTGATGAATATGGAAGTCTACCAAACCTATTTCATGCATGATATTATGCGTTGCCTTAGGCACGGAGAAAATACAGAGTTAATGGTTTGGCATACTTTATTTATCATATCTATTAAGTAAGGTTATCTGAAGCTGAAAATTTTGAACTTTTTTTTCCGTATCAGATTATTTACGCTTTGTTTATGGTCATATTAAGTGTTCATTAATATGTTTTTCGCCCTTTTGACTGTTGTTCTTGGCTGTTACGGGTTATGTAGACACGCACAATACCATATTAGATTTTCGTTCACGTTCTTTCTTCCTTTTGGCTTAGGACTGCCAGCTTGCATACATTTAGTACAGGCTTATCCATTCAAACAGTAAGAACCCATGAATTGTTGATACAAAAATTTGTATGACATCAAAATCAATTTAAAGTCATAAAATTTCCATATTCAAATTAAATAGGTGCAAAGATACAAACCATCATATCTCTAATGGTTCCGGTGTCTTGACAGAAAACTCCTGCCTAGTTTTTTTTCTTGGAAATAGCAATTTCGAAGCAAATTTCTTACGTTTCATGTCCCGCGTGTACTTCCTCAAACGTTAACACAATTATTTCGTATCCTCAAATTGAAACTCGTGCCCTGTATGTTTGACATATAGTTGCTCTGCGTCTGTAATTAAATCGCTTTATATAGGAAAATGTTCTTCAGACTTTGAGAGAGTGAGCCATTTATAAGTATTTATAAATTTACAAACCTGTTAATCTACGTGTATTTTTCTGAACATACAAATTTTGTCTTACAAAGTTTACGACAGAATAACTGTAAATTAAATTGAGATAGTGGATGGCATAAAGGCGCAGTATTTGCATATAGGCGTGTTGCGTATTTATTGACTAGTTGTGTTAAAACGTTTTTATCATTAGACAATAACACAATATTCACTTATGCTTGTCAGTAGTTTCCTGACAAATGGCTTACATTCTCCCCGATTACACCTACCTGATACTTAAACGTTTTTCACGTCACTGACCTGATATCACATTTTTGGCCACGCCCAAACTGCACAGAAAACCAGCAAGCTATAAAAGTGAAAGCATGCTTTAGTTCCTTCTCTTCGAAGAGGAAGCCTAAATGATCGTATCTTACCTTTAAACACAATTATTGATTAACAATTTCTCCTTTTCTACACACAAATAAACGACAATTTCTATTTACAAATTTGAACACAACGATACCGTCACGCTTTTAAAGCCACCTTGAATGATGTCAGAATAATACCGACACTAAGTACTGTCTGCTTGCATCTGTTGTTTCTTATAAATTGTTTTTTACGCATTTTAAGTTAAGTTCTACATACCATAGTATATACAGAATATGATTAAAATATGAATATCGCATCTTCTTATTCAGGTCAATACAAAAGTCTCATAATTGAATTTGGAAGTGTTGCATGATTAACAAAATGTAATTCAACCGTCATAAGGTTACTGATGACATCAGGTTTAGAATATATGGTCTGAAGAAAGCTTGAAAGAGCCTTGCGTTTTCGACCATATCCACCTCACCTGATACCATCTGTTATCAAGGAACGGTAGACTGATATCCTTTCAATATCACCTGTTTATGAAACATATAGACTCGCATCTATTTCTGTAAGTTTACATGAAACAAGACTACACATAAAGCTTGATGGAAATATTCCTGAAATTAGGTCATAAATTACAACATATATCTTTTCTATGAATACGTTCGGCAAACTGTAGTTTCAGAAACCCAAATAGCCTAATATAACTTTTACGGAATTACAACCATAAACTTTATTAAATCGAAATTTTAGAACTTTTTATCAAACAAATATCTCCAAGATGCTTTGCAATAATTGTCTTGTATGCGAGATTGTCCCTGAAATAAAATATGACAAATTCCCAGGAGACAAGGCTGGTGGTATCAATATGGCTGAATTCAGAGAATTATCTTAATGCAATGAAACAAAAAAGTTTTCAATTATCAAATAATCATGCAACTCCTCCATTCGTTTCTCATGTGACAAATTGTATAATCGATATGCTTAGATATAGCTTCATGTTTTTATTCTAGCTATGTGTAACTTATAAATGTGCACTCTAGTTGCCGGTGTACTTAGCCTATGGGATCAAAGGAATTCATTTAATATATTTTATTCTTAACACTCTTACCTTCTCATTATTTCCATACAAGACCAAAAGCTGATTCTGTATAAAAGGAGTGTCCTTGGTAGACGCAAAAACAGCACAGAGCCAATAGTAAATTTGCGATAGCCTAAACTGAAATATTGAAATTTGCATATAAAATTGATATTCATAACAAGACCTCTTACACAATCACTGCTTTTGTCTTGAGCATGGAAGTGTGTCTTCAACCTCTTTTACTTTCAATATTTCAAGTTATCGCGTAGCGTTTTGGTCTTTTACCAATGTCCTTCCATCATCTCTTTACAAATCAGGTGACTTTATCTACTAGAACAAGAAGGCAAGCTACATCGGTTAATGCAAAAGCATGATGTGGGTATTTTTGGTCGAAATCTTACTATTATGACAGAGCTATTTACGTTTAAAAGCTGCATTCCAGCATTCTGTTTTTTTACAGCTGTCATTATAGAAAATCATTATGAGACAGGGGACACGTGTTGCTTCATTAGGAAAGGAAAAACATTTCTCAGATTTTCAACAAAAACGTATTATGGTACACCGAAACTCATCTCAGGGGCATTATTGATGGATTTTCTGTTGTAGATTCTCAGTTATCAAACAGGCTGATATGCAAAGATAAAAACGAAGTGCAGATAAAAAACAATCATCAGAAAATCCTTCATATTGGCCACATCATTCCAAACAAACATACAGTCATACAACTTGTATAATTATTTATTTTTACATAGGTAGGCAACACGTCTTCAAACGCAGAAAAAGTGACAGAAGGTACACTGAAATTAGACAATTGGGATATTTATCGTCAACAAAATGGCATCTAGCTAGTTGTTGTCAGCAATTCAGATTATTTCGAGAATAAAACATCTAACGTTTCAAAAACATCTTAGATTTAAAATTCGCTTCTATATAATATGATAAACATCCACATTGTGCTTTCACAGCTTCCGGCATTAAAAGAAAAATCTATGTTGTTTTTCTTCGTTTCCCTTATGAAATAAAAAAAGAATAATTTTATGCAGATTCACAGCACAGTATTATTTATTCGTGGGCATGCGAGAAAAATAGAAAGTAATTAAGTCTTTCAAACTGGTCATACTGTGCCAATGTTGTGCAAAACATAATATATTGAAAAAATATATGAGAGACCTGTAGTTTTTGTAGTGTTTCAGTGTTTGTCTAGTATTTATTGGTAGCATAAAGATGTTACAGGCATTGTCACGAATAAATTGGTTTTGGAAGCGTGCGAACATCTTTTTAGGTTTTTTTCTGATAATTTTGCAGTCGTCCTTATGATAGGTTTGTAATTATCCTTCACAAGAATACTTAACATTTTCTAATATGATTTAATATAGCCTACATCAACTCACCACGATAATGAACACATTTTATTATAAGATATTTTACTTTCACCAAAACAAACATCTGTTTAAAATTTTTATTATTATTATTTTGTATTAATATATAAAATTTCAATTCAGCTATGTCTTCTACAAAACATTTGAATAGGAAAAAATAAACGGTATATTTGAAACATTGACTTTATTTACATCTTAGTACTTTAGTTGATGGTAGAAGCTTATAAACATTCCTGCAACGAGATCTAGAAACAAATTACCTGTTAAACTTTTTAGTGCTTAAAGAAAAACAGTAACACCTAAACACAGTCTGTTAAAAAATTGTGTTGTATCATCTTTTCTTCGTTTATACTCTTTTGAAAATAACAATAACAGATTCTAGTAATTTAATTGCCTTTGCAAAAGGACTGAAATAATATCCCACAACATCACTGATTTTTCTGTGTTAGAGAAATCTTACTAAGACTCCCAATCGTATCAGACGATAAAAATTAAACAAATGATACAATTAGATTTCAGCTCTTAGCAACTTCTAATACATTGTGCAAGTCCAAAACAGTTTAAATGAATGTCAGATGACATGACATATCTTTAAGTGCATAAATGTTGACTGTTTAAACAACACGACAGAAAACGAAATAGAAGCGATATCTGGTTGTAATAACATTGTTGTTATTTTGTACACCATAGCTTGGTTTCGATTATTAAAGGTACTTCAATTATATGCATTATAACTGAATATTATATTCAAAGCAAATAGTAACAACGCATTCATCAGAGCGTTCTAAAACTTTTATTTAGCAGCAAGATAATTTTACTTATTCTTATTGTTGTCTTCAAATGAATGACAGTTTTGTGAAACATTACTCTAACTGCATATAGATAATACCATTTTTACCGTGTTGATGTGCTTGTAACTTAGCAATACCACTGTCTTAAACAGGTTTTTAAATTCTTTAAAAACATGTATCTGTTTAGAAGTGGATTTCCCGTCGATCGTCATCCACTGTGCAAGAGATCTCCCAGAAAACACATGTATACTACAGACTACAGGCCTTCCAATGGTTTGGATGTATCTATAACAAAATAAATGGAAATATTAGTTGTTACAAATAAGGTGAAGAAGATGAACGAGCTGTCACAATACACTGCACAGAGGAAACGCCTTAGTATACAGAAAGTAAATACTTACCTACGAAAAAGGTATCTACATATCATTGATAAATAAAACAGAAACTTTAAGGCAATTTAAATTGAACAAACTATAAATAATGCAGGAAGAAGTTTTTCGAAATGTTTCTAATGTATAATCAATAAAGTTGTCACAAAGCTGGAACAATAAAAAAATAACGATCCCATTTAAGTAGCCTCGATCTTGAACACGTATCTTATGACAGAGTTGTTGATTATGCTTAGATTTACTTCTTAATTTAGCGGAATTAACTCTATAAAGATGGCCAACGAATTATTAAGAAGCATACCTGTCGCTCATTTTTCTCAAAGTAACTAAACTGACAGTGTTGAAATTATTGGTTACTATGATATTTACATTGAAAAAGTTTTGCGAAAAATTACAAAAAGAAATCGATGTTTTAACAAACATTGCTAAAGTTTTGATGCAGAACATTTTTTCTATTTAAGAAAACAAGGGATAAATAATTATTTACATAATAGAATATTACATATTGTTACTTCGAGTATTGTCAATTGATGTGTCCCAATAATAAACTCAAAATGTATACCTTGTTTCTAAAAGACAACATTTTTTCACTGAATTTGCTTGCATATACTGTATTACAACCTCTGGCTCTTGTCGAAAATTCTTTCAAACCATTAGCATATAACTACAGTTCATTTCAGTTTATTATCATATAGTGTGCTTGATTTTTCAACACAGAAAAAGATCTTGATTGGAAGTACATCGGACTAAAAGGTGACGAAATATGTAAACTGCCTTTTTCACTAATAGATAGAAGTCTGATTACAATATTTAAGCGCGTCAGTCTCTAAATATAGAGCTACAACATCTAGAATGAACGATGATGGTCACAGGTCTACCTGTCGGTCAAAAAGAAAATTAAGACGCCTTCAGTAGAAGCATCCTAGTGTTATTTAAGATTTTACAAAATCAGGCTCCATATATATATATATATATATATATATATATCCGTGGGCAGTCGCCAAGCTGAAATACTTTGTCAATGCGTTTAGACTAACAAACTTTAGTTAAATTTAAAAGTGGGAGACACACCAGTTCTTTGTTATGGCCGACGGCAATTAAGTTGACGTAATCTTTACTCAAACGATTTTATCTAGAAGCATGCGTGCTTTTTTAGATTAATTGAAACAAACCAACGTGTACATATATTGAAAAGTTTTGATATAGGCAAAACTGTTGAAAATGTCTCTAGAGCTAAAACGTCCCTTAACGTTATTTAATAACTTTTAAATACAAACGGCATATAAAGTAAACGTGTGAATGTTTACTAAAAGACTAGTTTTAGATAGCCAGAAAATCAATTCACATGCATTGGAATACTTCACTGGTATTGTTGCATATTTGATGGATAAATGATTTCTCTTTCCATTCATGTAAATTTTATTAAGCTTTTCCATAAGCTATGAAATGATATTGCCAAGAATACTGTTATTCTGGCATTTTGAATGTCTGACTCGGGTTGAGATATTGCCAACACAAAGTTAGCTCAATATTTTCCGATGCTTCAAGAAAGAATGATTAAATGTTATAATATAAAAATCAACTGACTACATAATTGATAAACAGGTTACCGAAGACTGATAGAAAAAGTGGGTGGGCGTAGGCGGGGCTGTCTCGCTTATTTTTTTTTTATTTCTCACCATACCCATGCCAAGACTAGGATATAATGAAATATTAGTGATTTAAAATTCTGTATATAGTACCAGAAAGGTATGTTCATGTGATATTTATCAAAGTAATAACTGCTGCAATGTTTGGACAAAAGATGGTCTTAAAGATTGACAATAAGATTTAGATTCAAGTGTGAACAGACTTAAATTTTATCTTTATAAACCAATACAAACATATGGTAGTCTGAAATCAATACACGGAAGTCAATTTAGGAATGGCAATGCTTTAATTGACAGAAGTAAGCAGGCGATATATAGATAAATGATAAAATTAGCTTATACAAGACAGCTGCAGTACAGATTCAACATTCCTTGGTATTGATTATTGATTCTTACTTATCGAAATAAATGGCTTCTGCATCTTGCTGAAATATGATGTTGAAATTATTCAGACGCCTGAGGCTATACGAAGAACGAAGGTTGAACGCTGTATGGAAATGATAGCCTTACATCCTGTCAACGCATTTAAAAAAACACTATAATATTAATCAAAATGTGAAATGAGTTAACGTTAACACGAAAATAGCAACAGCTTTTCAATCCATACTTGTTCCCTACAACAGCTTTTCAGTCCATACTTGCTCCCAACAACAGCTTTTCAGTCCATACTTGCTCCCTACACCAGCTTTTCAGTCCATACTTGCTCCCTACACCAGCTTTTCAGTCCATACTTGCTCCCTACAACAGCTTTTCAGTCCATACTTGCTCCCTACAACAGCTTTTCAGTCCATACTTGCTCCCTACATCAGCTTTTCAGTCCATACTTGCTCCCTACAACAACTTTTCAGTCCAAACTTGCTCCCTACACCAGCTTTTCAGTCCATACTTGCTCCCTACAACAGCTTTTCAGTCCATACTTGCTCCCTACACCAGCTTTTCAGTCCATACTTGCTCCCTACAACAGCTTTTCAGTTCATACTTGCTCCTTACAACAGCTTTTCAGTCCATACTTGCTCCTTACAACAGCTTTTCAGTCCATACTTGCTCCCTACAACAGCTTTTCAGTCCATACTTGATCCCTACATCAGCTTTTCAGTCCATACTTGCTCCCTACTGGTGAACTATGTCATTCTTAAAAGAAAAACTATTTTACGTCACAATGACAAAAATATAGATGGAAATAAACAAATATATGAAAAGTACGGCACAATTTACATGTTCTTCCAAATAACTGACAATGTCCTGTTAGTTGAGACCTTAACGTTGGGGAATCAGATGTGTTCTACGGTACATAGTTTTATTAATTGTTTTGCTAAAACAAAATACTGTCGCTGCATTTATAGATGTATTAAGTCGAAAATAAATCCTCTTTTTCAATAAGAATAAAGAATTATAATAATAGAAAGTTATACGCATATCAGGAAAAACCACAGCCAAAAAAAAACACATCCTCCCCAGACAGTAAAAAAATAGAAAAGTTAGCATAAAGTATTTAATAAATCAATGAAAAAAGGAAACCAAAAACAATTAATGAAAATGAGAAAAGGACTTTGAAAGATAATTATCGCATTAGAATGCATTGAGCCTTCGTAGTAATAATTTATGAAAATAGTAGCTAAAAATGTTTAATTCATTTACCTTCCAAACGAACATACAGTTTTGTAACATGGATAATTATTTCATCTTTTTTTCAAAGACAACAGGTCATCAAAACGCAGATGAAGTGACAGTTTGTACATTGACAGATTAAACTTTGGGATACTTATTGAAAACAAAATGGCATCTTGTGCTGATTTGAAAGTCAGTGTAAGTGGACACGGTTAAAAAAAAATTAAGTTCGATGTTAAAGTGTTAAATTTGCTTCTATATAACATGACGATCGTGTAAATTGTTCTTTCACAGCTTCAAGCATTAAAACTCCTATTTTGTTTGTCTTCGTTTCCCTCCAGAAAAAAAGATACAAAAAAGATTATTATATACAGATGCACAGCACAGTATTACTTATTCATAGGCATGCGAGGAAAAACAGAAACTAATTTAGTCTTTCAAACTAGCCATACTGTGCCTGTGTTGTGCAAATCATAAGATAATTGAAAAATAACAGAAAGACCTGTGGTTTGTGTACTACTTGTCAATTAGTTTTGGTAGCATAAATATGTTATTATCATTGTCACGAAGCAATTGGTTTTGAAAGCGCGCAGATATGTTTTTACTTTAATGTTGCAATGACCCTTATGACAGTTTTGTAATTATTCTACACTAGAATACATAACATTTTCTTACATGATCCAATGTAGCCTGAACCAAATTACCAAAATAATGAAATCATTCTATAATAAGATATTTTACTCACACGAAAGGAAATATTTGTTAAAATATATTTTTTCTTATTTCTGTAAAAAGTAAATGAACAATCAACCAAAATGATTACTTGAACAAACATTTGAATAAAACAAAAATAAACATTATCCTCGCCTTTGAATACCTATCTTACGAAAGAGTTGTTCATTAGAACTAAGAATTTATCTTTAATTTAACGGTTCTAACAGTGAAATATCAACAAAATAAATGGTGTCATGCCAACAAATTATCAAGAAACCTACCGGTCGCTCATTTGTCTCAAAGTAACAAAACTGAGAGTCTTGAAAGTATTGGTAACTAACTATTTACGTCGAAATAATTTTTGCGAAAAATGACAAAAACCAATCGATGTTTCAACAAAAATTCCTAAAGTTTTGAAGCAGAATGTTTATGTTTATTACTGTCACACAAATTATGTTAAAACTACAAATGCTGTGAAAACCTAACGAGGCTAAACAGCATGCTATTATTTATTCATGAATATCAGAGGAAGAAATATAGTTCGCTTCCTTTCTTAAACGCATTGTACTGTGCGGTAAATGGAAAATAACGCTACAACAGATCATAAATTGACTAAAAGCTTTTTGTGGAAATAATTAGTTTCTTAAACGCTCGTTTGTTATTATTTCAAAACAAATTGATGTTGGCGGTACAAATCAAAATCACATATACGATAGTATCACACTAGTGTGAAAAGTAAAGACTGTTCAATTAATAATACATAAATTTTGAGTTTTTTAATTTCTTTATTCTATAAGCAATCTATTCAGTTTTCATGACTATGCACAATAGTTTTATACAAATGACAACGTATTTTATTCTACGTTTTTTTTATATTCAAGAAAACAAGTGATTAATAATAATTTACACAATAGAAAATTACATGTTATTACTGAGAGTATTGTCGAAACAGCTGAATATGATGTGTCTCAAAAATAAACTCAAAATGAATATCTTGTTCCTAAAGCAATACATATATTTGGTTCCTTGCTTATACTAAAGGAAGCTATCACGTTCTTATAGGAGTCTTATTAAAGAAGGACCTAACAGAAAAAATGACGTTCTTTTGACAGGGATATAATTGTATGCCAAAACTATTATTAAACATTAATTCTAGACTAATATGCAATAATTCTGCAGTTTTTCTGACTAATTTGAAAACTATCCCTTTAAACATGACCTAACCCCTTGCAGGTTGTCTTATTATACATTTCAGACAGTAAGTTATTGCACCCTACTGGTCTATTGTTCTATCACTACCTACTGGAATATCATTTTACTTTACAAATTAACTATCCCTTAAAAATGTCTGGGGATTTTTCTCTTAACTTATTTGCATAATACTGGATTGCAGCCACTTGCTCTTGTCGAAAACTCTTTACATTATTCCAGTGCCAACCATTAGCATATAACTTCAGTTCATTTCAGTTTTTATCATAAAGTGTGGTTGATTTTCAACACAAAATCTTAAGGTCTTGATTGGAAATGCATCAGATTTACAGATGACGACACATGTGAATACTGATTTTTTTTTATTAATGGGTAGACTATTAATGTGTGCTTCTTCTGAAGTTTTACTCATTACAATATTTAAGCGCGTCAGTGTCTGAGTGTAGAGCCTGCGACATCAAGAACGAACGATGGTGGTCACAGTTCTACCTGTCGTTCAAAAAACAAATTAAGACGTCTCCAGTGGCTGCATTTTGTCGTTATTGGAGATTTCTCAAAATCAGGTTCCACAAAATATATATAAGCAGTCAGCGAGCTGAAATACTCTCTTTACTTCGTCGAATGCTTTTAGATAAACAAGCTGAACTTTAGTTAAAATCCCAAAAATCCCAAATCGATTAAAGTGGAAGTCTCACCAGTTCTCTATTAAAGCCGACGGCACTTATTTTGTAGATAATAAGTTGACAGAATTCATTGCTCAATCGCTTTTATCTTGAAGCAACCATCTCTCCGTTTGTGAAGTCTTAGTATTAGATTACTTGAAACAAAACACATTACACATATGTTAGAAAATGTTGATACAGGCAAAATATGTTACTGTTGAAAGCCCTCAACGTTACTTATTTTCGGCTGATTTCAGATTGTCAGCAAATGAATTTACGTGCATTAGAATATGTTTGATATTGTTATATCTTTGATGTACGAATGATTTCTCTTTAGATCAAGACAAGTCTAATTTCTTGTTTGGGTGTGTTAGGCTTGCGAGAATGTCTCGCATTATTATTTTTTATTTTATTTACTTTTAATTGTACACTTTTGCATATTTTCTCACCATACCAATGGCAAGACAAGAAAATAATAAAAATATTCGTGTTTTATAATACTATTATCTGTATATAGTACCAGGAAGTTATGTTCATACGATTTTTATCAACGTAATTAATTAAAGTTGCGATCTTTGCTAGTGTTAGTGCACAATAACAAATTACAAACTTTATGTTATACTTATCAAACATTCAGGTATTTCAGGAAGGGAAAAAACGCCTAACTAAAATTTAAAATAGAATTTCACATAGATCATAGATTCAGTAACCATAGCTACCTCATTTAATGTGCACCTCAACTGCCGTCGGTGCTTCAGTTCAAGTGAGGTGCGTGTATTTCAGTAACTAAGGTAAAAGCATAGTTCGACCATAATAAAAATTAACTTCAAATGTGCGAAGTCATATGGTCAAAATCGCTGGATAACCGAGATTTTGTCATTCTATTTCGAAGCATATGAAAAATGGCAAGTTGACACACACACAAAGAGAACACTCACTTTTTTTCCATTTTACGATGAACGTGAAGTTGGCACATAGATCGAAGCTCTACATCCAGCTCTGCAATCTTGTATCAATGCAGAGCTGGGTCGCAGCTCTACATCCAGCTCGGCAATCTTATATCACTGCAGAGCTGGGTCGCAGCTCTACATCCAGCTCTGCAATCTTATATCATTGCAGAGCTGGTTCGCAGCTCTACATCCAGCTCTGCAATCTTATATCATTGCAGAGCTGGGTCGCAGCTCTACATCCAGCTCTGCAATCTTATAATTGCAGAGCTGGGTCGCAGCTCTACATCTAGCTCTGCAATCTTATATCATTGAAGAGCTGGGTCGCAGCTCTACATCCAGCTCTGCAATCTTATATCATTGCAGAGCTGGGTCGCAGCTCTACATCCAGCTCTGCAATCTTATATCATTGCATAGCTGGGTCGCAGCTCTACATCCAGCTCTGCAATCTTATATCATTGCAGAGCTGGGTCGCAGCTCTACATCCAGCTCTGCAATCTAATATCATTGCATAGCTGGGTCGTAGATCTACATCTAGCTCTGAAATCTTATATCATTGCAGAGCTGGGTCGCAGCTCTACATCCAGCTCTGCAATCTTATATCATTGCAGAGCTGGGTCGCAGCTCTACATCCAGCTCTGAAATCTTATATCATTGCAGAGCTGGGTCGCAGCTCTACATCCAGCTCTGCAATCTTATATCATTGCAGACCTGGGTCGCAGCTCTACTCCAGCTCTGCAATCTTATAATTGCAGAGCTGGGTCGCAGCTCTACATCCAGCTCTGCGATCTTATATCATTGCAGACCTGGGTCGCAGCTCTACATCTAGCTTTGAAATCTTATATCATTGCAGAGCTGGAGTCGCAGCTCTACATCCAGCTCTGCAAATCATTGCATAGCTGGGTCGTATATCTACATCTAGCTCTGCAATCTTATATCATTGTATAGCTTGGTCGTAGATATACAACTAGCTCTGTAATCTTATATCATTGCAAAGCTTGGTCGCAGACTCACATCCAGCTGTGCGATCTTATATCATTGCAGAGCTAGGTCTCAGCTCTACATCTAGCTCTGCAATCTTATAATTGCAGAGCTGGGTCGCAGCTCTACATCCAGCTCTGCAATCTTATTATGCAGAGGTGGGTCGCAGCTCTACATCTAGCTCTGCAATCTTATATCATTGCAGAGCTGGATGTAGATCTACGACCCAGCTCTGCAATGATATAAGATTGCAGAGCTGGATGTAGAGCTGCGACCCAGCTCTGCAGAGCTGGATGTAGAGCTGCGACCTAGGTCTGTAATTATATAAGATTGCATAGTTGGATGTAAGTCTGCGACCCAGCTCTGCAATTATATAAGATTGCAGAGCTGGATGTTTAGCTGCGACCCAGCTCTGCAATGATATAAGTTTGCAGAGCTGGATGTAGATCTACGACCCAGCTCTGCAATGATATAAGATTGCAGAGCTGGGTGTAGAGCTGCGACCCAGGTCTGCAATGATATAAGATTGCAGAGCCGGATGTAGAGCTGCGACCCAGCTCTGCAATGATATAAGATTGCAGAGCTAGATGTAGATCTACGAGACAGCTCTGCAATGATATAAGTTTGCAGAGCTAGATGTAAATCTACGACCCAGCTCTGCAATTATATAAGATTGCAGAGCTAGATGTAGGGCTGCGACCCAGCTCTGCAATGATATAAGATTGCAGAGCTAGATGTAGATCTACGACCGTGTTTGCAATGATATAAGATTGCAGAGCTGGATGTAGAGCTGCGACCCAGCTCTGCAATGATATAAGATTGCAGAGCTGGATGTAGAGCTGCGACCCAGCTCTGCAATGATATAAGATCGCAGAGCTGGATGTATAGCTGCGACCCAGCTCTGCAATGATATAAGATTGCAGAGCTGGATGTAGAGCTGCGAACCAGCTCTGCAATGATATAAGATCGCAGAGCTAGATGTAGAGCTGCGATCTATGTGCCAACTTCACGTTCATCATTTTACGAATGTTTCTAGACCTGCGTCTAATGATAAGAAATAGATATAAAAGCAACAAAAACAATATTTTGCTAGATAAAATCGATGATGTAAGTTTACATTCTGCCAAAATATGTCCAGGAGTTAGGGTGCGAGCTCGGACCTAAAGGTGCAGTGTAGGAGGTCATCTCTTACACTCCTTTTATTTGTCATTACAGTTCTCGACTTTGCAATGTTTTCACTCCGAGCTAACATTTTTTTTAAATTGATGTTTCAACAATTTGCCCTATAGTTTTCAGGCAAAATGTTTCTGTTTATATAATATGTCCTTGAAATCACAAGAATAATGTTAAAATGACAAATGCTGTGAAAACCTAACGAAGCTAAACAGCATGACTGGTTATATTTATTTATGAATATCA
Organism: Cyclina sinensis; assembly: GCA_012932295.1. Classification (NCBI taxonomy): domain Eukaryota; kingdom Metazoa; phylum Mollusca; class Bivalvia; order Venerida; family Veneridae; genus Cyclina; species Cyclina sinensis. The sequence continues at coordinate 11,425,393 of JAAONU010000012.1, read as the reverse complement.
GAGGAAGAAATAGAGTTACACTTCCTTTCTGAAATGCATCGTGCGGTGTGGTAAATGGCAAAGAACGATACAACAAATCATAAATTGATTAAAAGATTTTTCTGGAAATAATTAGTTTCTGAAGCGCTTGTTTTTGTTATATGAGAGCAAACTGGCGGTACAACTTAAATCATCTACACGATAGAATCACATTACTGTGAAACTCTTCGTTTAAAAATATGTAAATTTTGGGTCATTTATTTTACAAGCAACGTGCCAACTCTTTATTTCTTTGCATATTTTCTTTATATGAGGGTTATTATTTAAGTTCTTAGACTTTTTGTACGAAAAATCAGATATCTTAAATAAATAAAGCCAACATCATTGGAGAATATATTCTCCTATACAATGGCAGTTTATTTTTACTCAAGAAAACAAGCGATAAATAATAATTTACATCACAGAAAATAACATATTATTGCTACAAGTATTGTAAATCGAAACAGCTGAATATGATGTATCTCAAATATTAACTGAACATGTGTATCTTGTTTCTATTCAAAAGAAATATCTTGTTCTTGCTTATACTGAAAGGAGCTATTGCTTCTTCATAAAATCTTATAAATGTAGGCATATTATGATCAAAACTGTGATTTGACAGCATTACAATTTAATACCAGCAACTATTTCTAAACATTTGAATTGATATTGCCATGAATATTGTGAATGTCTTAATACAGTTGAGATATTGCCAACACAATATTAGTTCAATATTTTCCGAAGATTCAAATTGGACAGAATAGACATAAAAATATAAATGCCAACTGCTTAATAGATAGGTTGACGGATAATTTGATGGGTGAAGAAAATTTTTAAGGGAAAGGTTAGTATGAGTGCGGTTTATCAACTTTCTTGTTTTGGTGAGTTAGGCTTGCAACGATGTAGGCGAGGTTGTCTCGCTTTTTTGTAATGATATCCGTTCGCACCATGGAAAGGCTAGGATATAATGAAATGTTAGTGATTTGAAAGACTATTAACTGTATATAGAACCAGGATGTTATGTTCATGCGATTTTTATCAAAGTAATTTCTGCTGAAATGTTTAGAAATGAGATTTCTTAAAGACAGAGCTGTTATGAATAAGATTCAAGTATACACAGACTTAAAACCTTAATCTTTTTAAACCATTACAAAGATATCGTAGTCTGAAACCAACACACGGAAGTCAATAATATTATTAAGATATGGACAGAACTAAGGAGACGATAAATAAATTAAAAACATTTAAAATTAGTTTACACTCCTGCAGAACTGATTAAACTTTTCATGGTATTGATTATTGAACCTTACTTATCAAAATAAACGACCTCTATGCAGAAATAATATCTTCAAATGATTCAGACGCCTGAGGCTATACGAAGAACGGTCTGAACGTTGATCGGAAATAACAGACTCTCATTCTGATAACGCATTTAAAGAAACTGTACATTGAATTCAAAATGCATAAAAGTTAACGTTAACAAGAAAATTGCAACAGCTTTCAGTCCATACTTGTTCCCTAGTGTTGAACATTCGTAAAATAGAAACTATATTAAGTTTAGGTCACAATGACAAAATATATATATAGAAACATATATTATATATGAAAGAAACCACACATTTTACACGTGTTCCAAATAATTCACAATGTCCTATTAGGTCAAACTGAAGAATCAGATGTGTCCCAGGTTACATAATTCAAATACTATTTTGCTAAAACTAAACATTGTCTTTTCATTTTTAGATTCAAACTAAGTCGATTTTTTTTTTTAAATAAGAATAAAGAATTATAACAACAAAAAGTGTCTATATTCTACACTGAACCATCGATTTTGACTTTGAACGATAATTAATCTGCAATAATTAATGAAATAGTAGCAAAAATGTTTCAGTTACCGGAGTCTTTTGGAGGAATATTAATTATTCATGTTTTGTTTTCGTCGAAAAAAATCAAAGTTGCAATCTTTGCCATGAATCAGAGTACACAAAACCTGAACAATGCGAGGTTTTATAAACAAAACAAATGTAAACGTTTTATACTCCTAACCTCGAAGGCGACGGGGTTACTATTTCCGTTCTCCGTTTGTCCGCCCTCTTCTTTTTCAGAAACGTTTGTCCGGAACACTGTTCTATAACAATCTAATGCAATCCCTTGAAACTTTGAGACTGGTACAAGGAATTTAGGAAAAGTGCTGAGAAATAAAAATGCAATAAAGCTACACAGGCTAAACCCTTTTTGGAAACTAACATCATTTTGTCGAACTAATATAGGTTTGCTGCACAAAATATGGTTTGTATAGGATATTGTTTGAAGTATGTGAAGTTGGCTTGTACATTGTACATCGTAGTTCAGCTTGTAATTCGCCAATTACAAGCTAGTAGTTGGGTATTCAGCTTGTAGTTCAACCCAGATACATCAGCATACGTTATATTTGAATTACAAGCTAGTAGTTGGGTATTCAGCTTGTAGTTCGGACCAGATACACCAGCATGCGTTATATTTGAATTACAAACCAGTAGTTGGGTATTCAGCTTGTAGTTCGGACCAAATACACCAGCATAAACAATATTTGAATTACTTGTAATTAAAATATTGTATATGCTGGTGTATTTGGTCCGAACTACAAGCTGAATACTTAACTACTAGCTTGTAATTCAAATATTATGTATGCTGGTGTATTTGGTCCGAACTACAAGCTGAATACCCAACTACTAGCTTGTAATTCAAATATTGTATATGCTGGTGTATCTGGGTTGAACTACAAGCTGAATACCCAACTACTAGCTTCTAATTCAAATATTGTATATGCAGGTGTATATGGGCTGAACCACAAGCTGAATACCAAACTACTAGCTTGTAATTCAAATATAACGTATGCTGGTGTATCTGGGTTGAACTACAAGCTGAATACCCAACTACTAGCTTGTAATTCAAATATTGTGTATGCTGGTGTATCTGGTCCAAAATACAAGCTCAATACCCAACTACTAGCTTGTAATTCAAGTATTGTATATGCTGGTGTATTTGGTCCGAACTACAAGCTGAATACCCTACTACTAGCTTGTAATTCAAATATAACAAATGATGGTGTATTTGGTCCGAACTACAAGCTGAATACCAATCTACTAGCTTGTAATTCAAATATAATGTATGCTGAAGTATTTGGTCCGAACTACAAGCTGAATACCCAACTACTGGCTTGTAATTCAAATATAACGTATGCTGGTGTATTTGGTACGAACTACAAGCTGAATACCCAACTACTAGCTTGTAATTCAAATATAACGTATGCTGGTGTATCTGGTCCGAACTACAAGCTGAATACCCAACTACTAGTTTGTAATTCAAATATTGTATATGCTGGTGTATTTGGTCCGAACTACAAGTTGAATACCCATCTACTAGCTTCTAATTCAAATATAATGTATGCTGAAGTATTTGGTCCGAACTACAAGCTGAATACCCAACTACCAGCTTGTAATTCAAGCCAACTATACATTGTTTGATGAATGGTATACTCAGATGTTGAAACAGTTTAATATTGGCCTTTTGCAATTGAAGAAGTTAGTATATAGCTGTAACTTTGTAAAGTTCCTCCTCATCATTAAATTTATTCGACGCTTGCGAAAGTGGACTGATATCAGTAAGGCTCTGTTAGTTATTGTTGAGTGACTTTTACAGATTTATGACACTATTGTTTTATTTTAACTAATACATTTCACATAAGTATGATCTATTAGACACCGTACATAATAGTCTTGCCTTTAGTGACTTGTACAATACCCAAATGAACGAACAGTATATAAAAAATAAAAATAAATGAGACAATGGGGCTATTAAAAGACATTTGACAGAGACAACAACAGTAGAGTTTTGTTAAGTTGATTCAGTCTCCGAACTGACTCTTTAAGACACATTAATCTTTGTAAATATTGCTATGAATAAAACCTAAATGCATCTTATCTCGGTCATATATATATGTTATATAAGAGTACAAAGCTCTAGAATCAGAATCTGTATGTCCGTATTTACGACGTTTTTGACGAAATTAGATGTGAAGTTACCTCAGTTAAGCCGTTTGTATTATGTCAGCACTAAATCTCACCATTGACGTTCTAACCAATTATCCAGCAATGCTATTTGTTGACAATTGACCGAAATTAAAGAACAAACCTAGACGTCAAATTAAATAAATATTGCTAACTAAAATGGGTTTCATTGAACAGTTTTAACAAAACAAAAGACAAACAATCTCTTTCTTCCTGCAAAGATACTTTAAGGAAACATCCTAAGATATTATCAAATGCACTTGTGTTTCTAAAAAAATGTCAAAAACATCACTCAAAAATTTAGGACGAACAACTAAACACCGTGATAGCATGCTCTTGTTTTTTGTGAATTTTTTTGCATTAGCATAAAAGCAGTAATTAGAATATTACATAATTCATCAAGTACAATGTAGTATGTGGCATTGAAGGCTTCAGCAAATCGTATTTTAATTAAGCGCCTTTTAGAAACTGGAGGTACTTGACTCAGTTTAACTTTTTTGAGTTCCGCACTCAATAATAGTATAACGCATCAACCTAGAAAATTAACCGTCTCGAAGTTTTAAAGTCAGATCAAGGTTAATGTCTTTCCAAAAGAGTATTCTTACGAACAAGAAAGTCCGTAACAGCCAGATGCAATGCATCTTAGAATACACCACCCAGAGCGGGATTCGAAATCCAATCTTACCCCGTCTAAGACCAACACTCTAACCACTGAGCCAAATAATCGATTCCCTGACGCACTTGTCAGAAGTTGCATTTATACATTATAGGAAGGTATGCACTAGACCATAACAATAAATTATGAAATTAGTTTGAAGAAGTCCAGTTAAGCAACAGTTCTAAACCTCGAAACAGAAAGTTGCAGTGCATCTTCAAAGAAAAACAACGCAGGCCAGGATTGGAACTCAGATCTTGCCGCATCGAAAACCAATGCTCTTAACCACTGAGCCAAACAATCGATACGTTGACGGAGTTTTCACAGGTTATATATATACAATTATAGGGTCGGTGTGCACCATAACAAAGTAAAATGAAATTATATTGTGGACAGAGAGAACAAGAAAGTATGAGGCTATAGTATATCTTAAGACACCTGCAGCAGAAAAAACATCATTTCCAGAATATTGATTATTGTTTCTTATTAAAACATGCTGCTTATACCCCTGAAATAATAAGAAAATTGTAAATGATAACGACACCTACGGTTATACATATGAAGATGTTTATAGATATAAGGCTTAAGGAGGGTAATACCGTATAGAGATTATAACTGTGAATTCTATCATCGCATTTTAGAAACGCTTACATTACTAGTATATTCAAATAAAAATGCAAAATACTTTTCATAAACCAAAAAATAGCAACAGCGTTCTAGTGCTGCAATGATCTGTGTTGATGGAAAATTTAAGTGTACAGCAAAAACGGTCTTATCTACTCGTCATATAAACAACTAGATTTACATATTAAAATGAACAGTTATTTCATACATTATTGTATGGCAAAATATTCCATATTCTTCCTCCCCAACCTCCCTCGCCCACCGCCCGTATCATCCCCGAATCCACGTCTTTCTCGAGAGAACAGCTCGAAGGATGATATATGAGTCAACGGGATTATACGGGGGCTGATGTGAAAACCTATTCATCACATGCATTTTTACTTCATGAAGAGAAAGAATATGGGCTGTCTGTGGGTTATTATGCCATATTAATGGTTTGTTTGTCAAATTTTGAATCGCCATTTATATGATGTAATACATGTAACACGCGGAGTGGGGGCAGTACTGATAAAGATAATATCTTCCGAGGATGATAAACTGATATAATCCAGAGGAAAAAAAACCTTTCTATATCAGGGTGGATCATCTTCAGACAGTATGTGAGAAATAAAAATGAACGACGCTTCACATATGTTCAAACATTTTGAAGATACCAGACCATAAAGCTCAGAACTAACAAGTGTCCTACTTAAAATATGTTAAAGCTACTTGGCTAGAATTAGATATTTGCATCATCACATGAGATTAACATCTGCATTAAATCGAAGAATATCCCTTCCATAATATCAACATAATTGTTGTCAAACAAAAATGAAGATATTTGTTCACCCTAAATATGGCCGACTGTGATTTATGAACCATTATTAGCGCATTAAAATGCTTTGAAACGCTTAAGTGTTAGCAATAATTTGTGAAAGTAGTGGTTACAACAAATTTGAAATGAATATAATAACGTGGGAAGTGACTTTAAGACTTGTTTGGTTACTGCGCAGGAGCCATTTAATTAAAGTTGCAATTTTTGCAACATATAAGAGAAATAAATTCCGAAAACAGCGTGAAGTTTTAGTGAAAGACACCAAATTACTTTATAACTTTATAATACACTTGTCAAACTTTAAAGCAATACAGGGATAGGGCAATCACCTAACTAAAATTTCGAATAAAATTTCACGTAGATCATATATTTATATTTTCTTATGACCATAGGAAAATTTCAATTTCAGCGATATTAAGCGAGAATATTTGAATAAAAAGAGTCCAAATTCAATTTTCTTCATGGTGGATTCTGGCTCTTGTCTCTAGAAGGATTAATATTTTCTCATTTGTCTTTAGAATGTTTTATCTAGTTGCTATTTAAACATTATATTCCACAGCGACAATTATTTGTTTTCGATATATACTAAATGATAAGTTTGTGTTTTGAAAATATTCTGAAGTGTCATAACACAGGAATGAGTACCAATGCTATTTATTTCAGTATTCGTGGTTGTCATAATTGAAAATAATTTACTAATAATGATGCTTTGATGACTATGTATATAAATTCTGAAATATATTTCTATCAATGAAAAAACATGGCCACCAGGGATGGCACTTATTTTCTTTTCATGTCTTTGTTGGAAACTTCGAAATTTTTCTACTTAGAAACTACTTGCTCGACTTGAAAGTAATTTGGAGCTAATATTCCTTAGACGACCATCTGAATAAATAGTAAATTTTATTTCGATTCATGAAAAAAGCCTTATTTTCATTACTTTGTCTACATGGAAACCTTAGTTTCCAAAACAAATGTTTTAAATGTTTTAGCTCCTTGTTGTTGCAACACGACAGATGTAAATATGATAAATCTGGTTGTTTAAATTTCTACGACAACAACTCTCTATATAAAGATTAGTATTACCTACTGTACTTTTTACTGTATTTTTTAAGGAAACCTTGACATTTGAGCAAAATCCGTCCAGTATCATTCAGATTTACAATTTATTTGATTTTGAAGGAAATGGAATTTTTAAATTTTGGAGTATTTCTCTTTAAATCCTAGTTTCAACTTCAACATAAACACACTGTTTACTTTCCGATAACCGATCCCTTAATGTATATTATTTAAGTCCTTGATTAACTATACAAAACAGGGTGTTTCTCAAAAGGTCTTGACCATGCAGTTACACACAAATCTCTCACTAGTATGGCATACAGGAGTCAAGTTTTGTTGAAATATTAAGATGACCTAAGAGCATGTATCATACAACGAAAGAAATACAGTTTCAAAAGTGATACAGGCAGTTTAAACATGATAAATTTTATGTTGCATTATTGCTCTTTATATCATTTTGCCAGTATCTATATTGACTTGTTGTAATATTATCAGCGCAGCATTTCATATGTGTTATTCTTTACCAAAAACAATTTAAGTGTAGTTTGTTAAAAATATAAAAAGAATTACACTGGCTTGTGAATCTAACTAAAGGTTAACAAAACTTCAGATATAGTCAATCCAAAATGCACTTGTTACCATCAGACTGCGTGCTAACATAATTACCAACTAAACATTGAAATATAAGTTAGAATGTATTGAACTAGACAGTTAATCACAAATGTCAACGTAAAACATACCAACATAAACAATATTTTATGTTTTATACCAGTGCAAAACGACACTTGTTCGATTAACCAGCGAACTCTCTACTCTCAGGTTCCTGCAGAAACATTTCGTCTATATGAGTTTATTACTAATAAAACGGATAGTGCTTCGAAGCAAATATGCCATAAAACTTCACAGGCTTGTTTCATTTATCATATACGACCTTGCTACACGCAATATGGTACGTATAAATAATGTTTGCCAGACAGTATACTGAGCCGGTTAAACAATTAAACTGACTGTATGCAAATAATGGCGGTTAGAATGGTTAGTTTGTCTGAAAAATAAATGTTAAATATTTCCTCCTCCATGAAACAACACTTTTCATCTAATTGTACTTGTCAGATAAAATTGAATTTGCTTTTTTGTTGGATGACTTTAACAGATTTATGGTACTTTTACAGGTTTCGACTTTTAGACAAATGAGATAATTGCCAAGCCGTACCAAACCTGTGCTGCCAACGAGCGTATATGCTAAGCAAATTCAGTAAATTTCCACAATGAATGCTTTAATTTCCCAATGCTGTGCTATTAGAAATATATACATAGTTGTTGTTGTTGTTGTTTTTTAAGCTAATTTACATCTATTTTCAGTACGTATATATATTATGAAGATTATTGCAGAGCTTAACTGCAAAGAACGACCAAAATATAGAATCGCTTCCAAAACTCTGTTACCTGTCCAAGGTTAATTTACAGAGAGTGACTATATCACGATTAGCATGTTAAGAGACTAAACGGACGTCAAATAACGAGCAACATACTTGATCCATTGCTTGAATTCATTCTACAACACTCTAAAAGTCTGTTTGGCATCAAACATGTTCATATCTGTAGGCCTAAAACGTGAACGCGTTGGGCATTTCTTGTGATAGACCACATTATGCATTACGAAAAACATTCTAAATGAGCCAACATTTCACGTGTTTGAATCAGTGCAGCCAGCCATTATTCCCAATATTTGTCACTTCGAATTGCATGATGGAATAATTTGTTTCTTATGATTTATTATAATAGGATATTAGTTCATCGAAATTTGAGTAATAAGACAGAATTGGCCAGACTGTTTTGATAACATCCATTTACTGAATACGACCTTGCCTCATGCAATGCAATTATATCTAACGATACGTGTGCAAACGTGCTTAAACAATGTTCTGCTATCGTGTTATATAAAGAAACTTCATTGTTTAACGGCATTAAGACGGCTATTTCCAAAAACTCTTATAAGTCTTCATTTTGCAAACATTTATTTTAGATATCTGATTTATAATAAATCATTCATTCTGATATATCTGCATAATCATTCTAAAAATCTGCCTTTAAAGTAAATCAAAGAACATTAAATGCTGTCTTTATGAAAATTACGCGAAAATTATAACCTCCCCCAACACCCCGACCTCACCCGCCGAATGGTAAGCGATATTGTTTTGGCGTTGTCTGTACGTGCGTCCGTACGGCTATCAGGAAACACAACTCAGAAATGGTTTAAAATTGTTATATATCAAATGCTGTAGATGTTAGATACCATAAAAAATGCGGCCCGGAAATTATCACACACAAAGTCCTTTGAACAACAGAGTTATGGCCCTTTGTTTGTCTAAATTCCACAAACCACATCTTAGAAAGGGTTTGGAATTTTTAAACAAAATGCCTTGCAGATGTTAACTACGGCTATGCAACTATCACTCACAGTTTTAGGAACACCAGAGTTATGTCTCTTTGTTTACCAAATTATAATCAGCATTGTGCGCTAATACACGTGCACGTTCTGTCAGGCTCTTAATGTTGAGCACAGAGTAAACATTTAGAAAAACAATCATAACAACGAAAGTGTTCTTCAGTGCTTCACTTGTTGGTAGTGTAGATAATACCGGTAATTTTGAATTTGTTAAGTTCACCTATATTCTGTGTCTGAAAACAAGTTATGGCCTTTGGATTTATTGAAAATTTTTATATTTCAACTTATTTTGCATTCTGAACAGAACATATATAACTAAGAGTCATGTAACTTCACAGGAATATGGTTCATGGTTTATGGACTTTCAAACATTGTATTACCGCCGAATGGTGAGGGATACTGTTTTGGTGTTGTCCGTTCGTCTGTCAGTCTATGTGTCCGTTTGCCTGTGCGTCCGTCTGTCTGTAACTGAGCTATAACTCCTTAGTGTTTGCATGAATTTAATTGTTACTTGGTGTGTTTAATTTGATTATTTTTTATACAGTATAATTTATAAGGTGTATAGGCCAATATAGGGAAAATCGACAAAAAGAAGTATCAACGTTATAGGATGGTGCAGGCAGTTTGTTGCTGTCAGATCAGAAACACCAAAGTTAAAGCCCTTTGAATGACTTCCTGTACAATATATAAGAGCATTAAAACGTTGTATTACTTTTCCTATGCTAAAGTTGTTCAAGAAAATCCGTTCTGTGTAGAACTCTAGTTGCTATGACAACCAAAATGGAAACATATATAATTTTTTAAAAGGTTGAACTTCTTATCTAAAACTATAAGACCTACAGCATAAATATTTTGTTTGTCGCATTCCCATGTGGTCAAGTACCAAGATGTTAAATATTGCCTCTTGGATCAGATGTGACCACAAGCAGGAGTCGGTCGAAGTTTTCCACATAGTTTTATAGGAAAATAGAAAAATACCTCTCCAAAACCACAAGGACTAGAATTTAGATATTTGGCATGTAACTCAATCTAGTGGTCCCTTGAAAAGACTATTCAAATAATGCCCCTGGATTTAGAAATGACCACGCTCTGGTGTCCCTAGTTTTATTTAGAATTATAAGAAAAAAAGATAAATATTCTTTCAAACAAGGCTTGCACATTAAGAATGAGACATGGTCTAGTAGTCCCCCATATAGGTGGAGGGATAAAAATTTTGCATTGTCTCTCTGTCTGTCTGTCCATCCAGCCTCGTAACTTAGTAACCAATGTGTGATATCTCATGAAATTCAACAGTCATGAAGTATCATTCTGGGATGAATTATCATTCTCTGATAGAACAGGCATAAAAGTAGTTCTAATTAGACCAGTAACACCAGAGTTGAGGCTCCTGGATTATTTATACAATTAAAGTTAGGTAAGACTTATATAAGGAAAAAAACAGCATCTTCTTCTCCAAAACGGCTATGCACGGAACATTAAAACTCCCCAGGAGTATTCATCAGAGGGATAAAGACTTGCGCTGTCTACCGGACCATCATTCTGTCCGTCTATCAGGTCTCATTACTACAAACGAATGGATGGAATTTTTTGACATTTGAGATAATTTGGTGCTGTCCACCTGTCCTGATTTTAGAGTAATGCACAGTGACTAAACAACAATGGTCTCACTTGATAACTGCTGAAAGGTATCTTAACATAATATATTTCATGACAAATCTTCCATTATCATATACAGAAGTCATCGTTACAATATTAAACCTTGGGGGTATTTTGATTTTCAAAACTAAGCATTTGTATTAGAGAATGAACTTTCAAACTCACATTTCCAAAAGGTAATGAGAAGTTTACAGCAGGGGATACGGCAGGGGATATAAATCTAACGAATTTACCTGTTTTGTCCGCAACGAGACAAGTTTACGAACTTCTTTAAAATATAACACTGGTATTGCTTTTCAGGTCGATATTACGACCGATAGACCCAAGAAACTGATATTGAACGAGTGTGTAAAATAGCAAAGAAGTTCGAGAAAATAACATTTATTTTTTCAAATATTTCATAAAAATATTGAGCAAAACGTAGAAAAACAAATACATGTATAATAATGTAATTATTTAACGTTACGCTACTTCAGTAAATATTGGGTTCATTAAGGTTCCACAGTTAATTAAACAAGCAGTTCAAGGTAAGTATGCGAAGTGGCCTGTACGTATCCTTGACCCATGTCTGCCATCGTACCATTATGATATTACATCTATATATTTCAATAATTGGTACCTTCAAGCAGTTTCTAAACATTTCTGCCACACAGATATTGCTAACAGACAGACAACAGCATGACGGATGGACAACCAGTAGCATAACACAATATGTCTCTTCAGGCATATACACTTTTCTACCAAAGAGTTTAAATTTTCTTCACTTAATTCAAGAGATACAGGGCGGACACAAAATTTTACAAAAAATACAAAAATGACTAAGTGTAACCTTGACCTAGAGGGGAACCAGCCGAAACCTATGCTATGACCTTGACCTTGATCTGAGGAAGACGGAACCTGCACTCTGCACATCGTCTCATTATGATTAATTTTTCTGCCAAGTAGATTCAATTTTGTTCAATCTGTTCATGAGATATAGAGCGGACGAGAAACTGGCGTACTTACATGCTTACGAACGAACGGACGGACGGCCGACCAAGGGCATAACATACTACGTCTCTTCGGGCGTACAGAAAAAAAAAAGATAAAGTCATTGCAATTACAATACATGGAATAATTTAGCATAATAAACATCATTGTTATCACAGACGCTTCTAATACTGATAGTCTTTGATTACGATGTTATGATTCATCTAAAGATTTCCTAAAAACATTAAACGAAATCATCATCGTCGTCAGAACTGTTTTCTTCAACATCTTTGTCAGGGTCATTGGGGTCAACTTGAAGGTCATCTTCTTCTGGAACAAGCTCAAGAAAGTCGTTCGCAGCTGGGTACAAGAAATAAAATACATTTTATCAGCTCCTCAAAATTTTTCTGAAGCGTATGTGATTTTAGAACAACATGTGGATGTAAACTAGATAAATGTGTACATATTTGTTAAAATAATGTTGTAGGTATGATTTTATAAAATGTAACAAAAAGCCTGTGGTAGTTACATCAGACAGCAAGATGGCACCAAAAATTGACAAAGTTATGGGGATAGGGGTTAACTTGGATAACGGCAAGTCATGTCAACATGAACCTGTTCAAAGTGTTTGTAATCACTACAAACACAGGTCAGTAAGATAAAGTAGAGAACATTGTACACAACTTTACCTTGACCTTTATAGACTTCTGGGTAATCTGCTTCTTTCACAGATAAATTCTGCTTGAAGTGGTTGAATCTCCATGTCACTATTTCAGCAGGTTTTCCCATAGTTGCGAGGACAAATTTCTTGTCTGAGCTGAACCCTAGGTTGGTTACCTGTCGAGGAAATAAATAGCAATTAATCAAGTATTGTAAAGACATATATTGATTATGCTGTACAAGCTGGAAACAAAACGGATATAATGAAAATATTTTTTCTGTGTTAAAGACTATAAAACGGCTAAAATTAAATCCTCAGAATCTTGAAATAAGCCTAATTGATAAATGGAAGAATCCTTGTAAAAACATATATTAAATCTGTCATTATTGTTCGTGCTCAGCTTGTTATCTGTAGGCGATGAAACTGATTTATCTCGTACATTTCAATTTTACCGGAAATATAAATTTCCATTCGCCTTGGGAATATGGCAGACATTATGATAAATGTGTTCAATGGATGCCTCAACTAAACTCGGTGTAAACAGGTTGTTACAATGTTAACGTGTTGCACTGGAACAACCAATGTGAAGTTGTAATAAACAACGTATATGCGATATTACAGTTAGAATGCATTTTATTTGCAAATACCTCTTCCACGTATCTATCATAGGTTAGTATTATGTTTACTAAAAGGCTGTAGCAGATCTTATTAAAATTAAACACAGTTCATCGACTTGAAGGAATTGTAGACAATTCAAACTATTCTAATGGTTTACAGTGCCACAGAGTTACCGTTTTATCTAGAGTATAAGAGGCCACACATGAGTAGTCTCCCTTGTCCCAAAACCGTAGGGACATTTCTTCTGTCCAGCTTCCAAATGTAAGGATAAACGGGTTTTCAGGAGAATAAACAATTTCTGTACATGTTGTGTGCCCAAAAAGCCGCTGAAGAATATTTCCTGAAGATAAATGTAAGATAAACACTAGAATATATTCTTCTCTAAAGGTTCATACTCAACAGAATTTATCTAACTAAATCTCCACTCGATCAATTATTTACAATAAACTAGAAATGTTGACAGTATAAATAATAAAGATTCGTCTTCTTTCAGCACTATAAAGTTACACATTTTTAACAAACATTAACTGTACTCTTAATGTCGCTTTACTGTCTCTCTCTGTTTTCTACTTTTCTCTTTCTCACCTGTACCACTCAAGTAGAGACTTCTATATATACACCACTTCTCAAATCCTTTCTTTAATACTCCTCATAACATAACATTATTCACTCCTTACTTAGACATGAATATAGTTTATTACTCATTCAACATTTCTATATCTACTTGATCCATACCCGTTTCGATATCAAAAACTCTAAGGATAAAGTCATCATGGCCGACCAGGACTGTTTTGTTGTCTAAAACTTCGAAAGTATCTACCGATGACGAACTTCCACTTTTCTCTCTCTCCGAGTGGTACTTGTTATGATACTCTATGTCGACGAGGTCACATACCTTGGCCCCTGCAACAGTTATATATGTATTAACGTCCAGTAGATAGGATCACCTTCTAAAGTGAAATATGACTGCTGCTGTTTTCATACGACAAAAATTCACATTTTGCGCGCACAAGAGGCAACAAGGAAAAACAAATTGTCCGTTTTAGTCGATATATCTATTCAACACAGTAACGTGATTCAAACCAAGGTCAGCCCTAGACGCTCTGTGAACTAACAACTGATGCTTCTAACTTTACAGCAGATAATATAACACTACCAAAACCACTTTATCACTACAATTCCACTGTTTTTATTTATGAATAGAATAACTAAATATACTTGTCAGTTAAGGTAAATTTACTGGTTGGAAACCCGTGTCAGTCTGTTCAAGAAACAGATTTAGAACAGAGAACAGTTACTCTTTCGAATGCGCTGTTATGTCATAGTTAATTTACTTTTATCCTATTAAAAATTTGTAAGTTGCCTTTATGACTTGCAAGAATGCTAAACTAACTAACTCGTGGTGAATACATAGCAACATTCTAGATTCTTGCTTTAAAGGAATGCGATATAAAGCAATAAATTTGTAAACCAGATGCGTTTACAGATATTTTAATCAATTATATATAAGCTAACGGTATATTACACTGAACCATGACTACCACCTTACCCTTTTGAATGTCCCACACTTCAATGTACACCTCATCTTCCTCTTTCTTTGACTTAGCAGGAACTCCTGTGTACAAATAAACGCTGATACAATGATGAAGAAAGAAAAAACTAACTTATTATTTTTTCTTTTTGTTCTAACAAATAAGGCTGTTTTTATACAATAATTAAAGAAATTTAAAGTAAAAGAAGATGACAAAAACTTCTTTTCTGAAACCAATGCTATAAGGATTGGCTTAATTAGAATGAAGGAGAAATCCTTCGCCTGCAGGAAATAGACGAATAGGCGTCTCTAAAATATTAGAAAACAAAAAAAAACATGTCACGTGTTTATTGTGTAATTTCTACTTAATGACAGTACCATTTTACGCACCTTCCACTTTGAACAGAAGCAGCTTGCTATTTGGTGTAAAATGTATTTGGTCTTCGTCAAACATGGCCGTCTTCTCTGATTTTATTGTTCGTAACAGTTTTCTCTGTTGAAGATCAAACACTATCAGCTCACTTGTGTCTTCACACCAAGCTGCCAGAGACGTTCCATCTCCACTAACCTGGAGTGAAATATTTATCTCTTCATTCTGATAGCTTTACTTGAGTTACTTGAGTTACCTCATGCCCTTTTTTATCCTGAAACGCTGCGAACGGAGATGCATTGTTACAGAGAACAAGAACTGTCGCTGAAAGATGACAATGCCCCCGAATTGGTGCTTTGACCTTTCATGCCCTTGTATTATCCTGAAACGCTGCCAACGTAGATGCATTTTTACAGAGAACAAGAACTGTCACTGAAAGATAACAATGCCCCCGAATTGGTGCTTTGACCTTTGAGTTGAGGACTCGATGAGCATGAACTCTAGATCCTTCAAAAGAAGTGTTTTTTTAATTTGGCCTCAAGGTCAAGATCATTAAGGGGTCACGGTAAAACAATATATGTCATTTGGAAGATCTCCCCCAAAGGTTGTGTGCAAACATGAACTAAATAAAAAAGTTCAAGGTCATAAACGGGTCAAGGTAAAAAATGTCATTTGCAAGATCTCTTCCGAAAGGTTGTTGTGAGCAAACATGAACTTAATCTGTTTAACAGTAAGGAAGTTGTGGCCAATATTTAGTATTTTTGACAATTTGACCTTCGATGTTAAAGTCATTAAAGGGTCAAGGCATAATAAAATTTATTATATTTAATATATGTTGGAAGGTTTGGTCCAAAGGAGTTTTGGTCGCAAGGGCGATATTTCTTGATAAATGTTTTTATTATAACAGTTAAATATCTTTTTCGTCGCTTAGAAATCTTTACTTTTACACGACAAAGAAAAAATGTTAGTTACGAATTACTAATTGCTCTTAAAACAGAACACAAACAAAACGATTCTATTAATGTTTAGTAATTGTTTTTACATAGACAGCAACTGACCAAAACGAAAAAAAAAGATTCTATATTATCTACGGTGTACTTAGAATGTTACTTATACTTACACAAAAGCCGTCAAGTCTCGACTGTCGCCTCGTTTCTAATATTGCTGAAACCTTTCCCGTTTTGCTGTTGTAAATTTTTACATTATGACGTCCAAAACTCAGGCAAGCAATTTCTGAAACAACGGTGAAATGCCTGAATTACAATAAACTAAGCTGAATTTTGCTCAAGAGGTCAAAAGCGGATTATGAAAAAGGAAAGACATCTACATCTACATCTACATTGTACTGCTTCACAATCAACAATTGATTATACTAAGCAGGCGCGTTGTCTGGGAATAGCTGTTAAGATATGTTAAGTGCAAAGTTACTAGAATTTCAAAATAAAAGAAACTACAAAACTAAAGTTAAAAAGGTAAAAACAGTGTATAGATTTAGAACTGGTGGAAAGGATGCAGCTGCCCAGTAAAGGTGTCTATACTGGGACTAGCTTGCAAGGACACAGGTAGACCATTCCACAGACGAATACTTCTTGGGAAGAATGAGTGGGAATGATATTGTGTCCTTGAATGTGGTATAAGATAGTTCAGGTTTCTTGTGGGTGTCAGGTGGTGATGGTCAACCCTAACAAGATTGTGTTGGATCTTATACAAAAAAGTGACAGAGCTGATGTTACGTCTTTGTTCTAAGGTTTGCCATTTTAGATCCAACAACATTTGGGACACACTACTGGTGTAATTATAATCATTAGTTACATATCTGGCGGCAGATCTTTGAACTTGTTCTAATTTATTGATTAAATATTTTTGCTAAGGATGCCAAACCGTAGAATAGTATTCTAACTGGGACCTTACATAAGTTTTGTAGGCAGTTTCTTTGACCTTTTTATTTGAAGTTTTAACATTTCTTTAATGAACCTGAGTGAAGTTTTGGCTTTAGATGTTATGTTGTTGATGTGATTGGTCCAGGAAAGGTCTTTACTTATTGTTACGCCTAAATATTTAGCTGCCTCTGTGGTTTTCAGTTCAATACCATGAAGTTTGTAAGGGAAAGAATGAATACTTCGATGTAAAAGTTCCATCCTTTTTAAGATAATGAGCTTACTGGATTCCACGCTTATTGAAATTCAAAAGATAAGACATCTGTCAAGAACAAAATGAACAGCCTGACAAAATAATTGAATGAAAAAAGTCTCTAAGCATACTGATCCGAAATCGTTTATCGGTGAAAGCGTTGTAAATTATAAAATTTCAAAATGACATCAAGGCTAATACACATTAAGTTTTCTATCAACCCTAGAATCGATACTTCAAGTCTTATTTTTGGGGTTCACGGGACTGCCGGCCAGTCTCCACAACCAATAAACCATATTACAAATTTTTATTAATGAGACTTCTGTAAAATATTAGGACTAAAAGCTGAATGTCTATAAAACGGGCGTACAGACAGATGGACGGATGCAGAACAAAATATAAATAAATGTGTATAATCTTCAAACGGATGTTTATGGCACTAGCTTCCATTCGTTTTGATAGCAGGCTTGATCTAGACTTTGTGAGAAGACTGAAAAATGGACTGCCTTTTCCGTCGATACACAGTTAATGGGCTGATAAGCTTACTGATCTTGAATGTACACTTACCATCACGTATCCTTATAATTTTGAAATGCCATTTTCTGCTGGGAAGGTTGCCCTGAAATTCTCTTGTTACTTCTAGTGTATCAATATTGATGACCTTCAACTTCTGTAACACATCATGTACAACCAGCAGCTCCCTTTCGTTCAAAACCTCCATATGCAGTATGGAACAGTCCTATGTAAAAAAAGAATAAAAATATCTAAATATAAAAGAACAGGAAAATGTAAAGACTTTTCTTTCAATTTAAACATGAAGTGTGTACTTTTCAAGGTTCCGGTTAATATAAATATTATGAAATAAATGTACCAGTGATTTTCACGAGTTATTTTGGTAAATTAAGCTTTTTCTCTATCTTGGCCAACCCGATCCATTTTACTGACTTTTATAGATCAGAAAAAAAGGCAACATATATAAATAAGTTTTCTGTCCTGATTATGTTTAAGGACATAAATATATCATTACTTACCAGTGACTTCTCTCTAACTGCACAATGTTTGAACAGGTCATATACAAAGAGAAACTGGCTGTCGTTTTCTCTTGTCCTGAATCCAAAACCAATCAGATACCGAGAGTTAGTGTGAGTCCTCACTAGTCTGTAAGAAATGGGTTAAGTAAATTACAGTTAGAAAATGTTTAAAACTTTTATCGTACATGGCAAAACTGTATGAATCTGACTATGAATTTGACATATTTTGTTTGCGACTGAGTATGACAGAAATATGTACATTCAGAAATGATTTTGCAAAAAAGAGTTAAGAGCATCGTCCAAGACTTGTTGATTTTTATTCATACAATTCTTTTACATGTGAATAAGTAAATCTCTCCGTTTTGAGCATACTGGGTTTTATATTGCCACTTTAACTGCAACCCCAGGAACGTTACCTTATCCTGTTGGCTTTCAGTGATGCCGTTTGACTTATCTTCTGCACATGTCTTGTTCGGTCCCATACGCGAACATTGGAGTCCTCTGCGGTCGTCACTATGGTTTTCATATCATTTGTGCACGCGCTGATGACGTCAACGTTATGTTCAAGCTCCTCGCTAGTTTTTGAGGACTTAAGATTGTAGAAATTTACATACGCGCCTTTCACAAAGTACAATGCTTTACCATCTACTGAACACTTCAGACTTCTTGTATAATCATTTGGGTTCCCTAAAACGATAATTATAACCTGACTAGGTTGTTAGAATAATTGTGCACTTAGACACGAACTCCTTATGTTTAGAAAAAGCCATAATGAGGCAAAATGGTGCCGTCATTATCAAATAATTTTGTCAAATAAACCCCATTAGTGGACGTCAAATAATTAGTATTATAGAATAAAAATTAAAACCTTGACCAGCAAATATTTACAATCTACTAGTAATATCATAAAATGTATGAACGCATTAATACTAGGACATCCAAGATAAAAGTTTACCTTTAATGACTTTGGTTTTCTTTTTGGCTTTGAAGTCTAGAAACACGATATCGTTCGTGTAGATGTTGCTGTATATAATGTGTTTCTCATCTGTCATGATAGCTATTTCATCTATCTCATACTGAATCTCTTCCCCGAGTTCTAGAACCACATGAGAAAAGGTAAAAACAAACAACGTGAGGTACGTTAAGGGTCAAGGTCGTTTGCTGCTACACCTGCTTATTAACGTCGACTGGTAAACAAGTTCTTTTCACAAATATTAATCCAGCTCAGTTGCAAACCAGAACACGCAACGAAAATAGGGAATGTCGAATGTCACTGGAGAATCTTACCTCACGGGGGATTCGAATCAACTACCTCCGGACTGGAAGACTGGCTTGGGCATAAAGCATCGTTATCAGAGGTTTTAGGATGCTCAGGGATCCAAGCGGGATACATTCTTCCAACATTATTTTTTTATATGTAAAGGTAAGGAAAGGAAATAGCTGTTGATTTTTTGTTTTGGCTACAAATCTTATATCATAAACATCATATAATAATACCATGGAAATTTGGCATAGACGTGCAAAAACTGAACTCAACTGATTGTGAGCTATTAGTAAGCATAGTTCAGATGTAAGTCTAATAATACGGTATAAAGAGCAGAAACTATTCCACGGTTAAAAAAAGAAAAACATTCAAATAAGACAAAATGTCGAAATATTTTTCAATTCCAATATCTTTTCTTCTATTTTAAGTATATTAAAATGTTTTTTTTTTATTTTATCAAACAGTTAATTTTCATCTATAAAGAAGAAGAATGCATGCAGTGAAGCATATTTTTAATGCAGTCTCAAGACGGCACTCAATGCAAAAAACGGAAAGTATTAGTAAAGCGTTTCCAAGCAATCTGCCCCTGTTCTAGCCATTAATAAACTTACCTTTGATATAAACTGAATCTGTATAAGTAAACCACATGTACAATTATCCTGGTTTGATATTAAACTTATAAAGTATATCTAAAATAATTGGGAAAAAATTTGTTTACCATATTGTCGTGAATTGATACTAAACTTGAAGATGAGAATACTGTTTCAGAAAATTTGTATCTGAGTTTACATAAAGCTTACTAAATTGTCTAGAAAGAAAATAAAATAACTGAAAACATGTTCTATACTTAAAATGTTTATTAAAGTATTATGTTTTAGCCTAACTGTTTCTAGGGCTAAATGTCCCCTGGAGAATTACCTTTGTCTTGGAATGGCTCGAAACCTCGGAAGAGTGGAGAAAATTCTTTTTTCTTCAAGTCGAGAACGGTCAGATATATCTGATCTGATGTAGTTACAACAGCAAAGTTCTTCGACCCTTGAGATACAAGAAATAGACGTGAATATAGTCACTCATTTCAGAAATATACCTTGTGTCTGTCTTTTTAGAATTTGTAGCCCCCTATTTGCATAAAATTGGAGCTTTTTGTTCCTTTTTTCTATATTATATATGTCAAAGAATCAATTTTACTTAAGTTTTACGTAACAGAATACGAAAGGACAATGATGACTGCATAACGATCTCCTGTGTGATATTGCTCTAAATGTAAATACGGTCCAATTGTTTTTTCAACGTGTTATCGCTTCAGAAGTGACAGACAAATAAATGATAAATAACTCTATAACGATGCAGGCGTATTCTAAGAGCATATCTACTTGAAACAAGTGATACTCAACAAAGATACATAGCGGAAACATAGCGGTTTCAAGTACCTGCAGCAATGCCTGGGAATTTGAACTCGTACTCCTCTGACAGAAGAACACTGCATTGTTGAACACCATCCTTGAGATCATATACCAAAGCCGAGTGCTCTTTGAAGACAGCAAGAAGTGTTCGGTCTTCTCCACACAGACATGATGGACAATCATCCGTTACGGAGTTTATGTCAAAAATCTTCTCTCCTTAAGTTAAAAAATGTCGAACTAGCTTGTTACTAACATGTAATACCTGTACTTATTCTTTAAACATTGAAAAATTAACTGAGAAACAGTTTTTGGCGTTGCTTTCATTGGTCAAATCGATATCGTTTTGACAAAACCACTGTACAGCTATTATTTCAGGACCATTATACATAATGATATCACTAGAGTAAGGAGATATCTAGGACGCGAATTCACTGAACATTAAGAGTCTTTATAAAACCGGTAAGAGTATGGAGAACAAGAAATACGGTACAATTAAGGAATTCTACGATGCACACGTGAAAAAGGAAAACGTAGAAATAAACGTACAGTCCAAATCTTGATTATCAGCAAAATTAGGTGTACCCAATGTTACTCAAATATAAACAACGTGTCAGTTCCTTTGTTCTAATAACAAAAGAGTTTTTTGTAATTTATTTTTGTCCTTTTAATTCAAGAAGGTTGTCATCATACCAGTTTTTGCTGCACGAACTTTAAGTTTCTTGTTCATGTCAATGAGAATACTGCTGTCATGGTAACAGAAGCGAGCACGTGACACTTTACCAAGCCCATCATACATCTGTATTTGTTGACCTGTCTCAACATTCCACAATCGAATAGAACCGTCGTCAGAACCTTATATAATAAAGGGTAAACACATATAACATGGGTGTAAAGAAAGATTCAGATATTGTCATGTTTCAGCCATTTTCTGCATTGTATTTTTGAGCTTTTTTGAGCAACAGAAAATGGTTACAAAATATTTCATTCTTCCATTGTTTATCAAGGATAAGTGAAAGCTTGTGTTGTGAACAAAATGCTTTGGTCTTCGTTAAAGTATTTGATTGTTGACTGTTTTATAATAATCTTTTTAGGAAGAACTATAAGAGAAGTTTAACTAAGAACTATTGGCTTCTTGCGCAACTAAAACCTCGATTGTTAGCTTGAAATAGATTTTAACCCAACTTCTAAACACTGCATAAGGTGCTGAGTTTGAACTTACATGTGAGTGCTATCTTACTGTCCGCAGTGAGATCAAGTGACAATATGTCTCCTTTGTGTCCTGCCATCGAGTGGATCAGCTGGCCTCCAGGTTGAGTAAGGATTCTTTTGTCAGGTAAAATACTGGGTATAGGAAACTGGCGACACTCCTTCAGAAATCCTTCTGTACTCTGTATTAGGAGAACTTTTTATTGACAAAAGCAAACATTCATAACGCCAGTAAAAAGGCACTATATATGATAATAAAAATTGAGATAATATTGCAAAGTATTGCATACAGGCTATCGGAGAGCAATTATATTGTTATAGGAGTAAGGCTCTGCAGATTATAGTATTAACTAGCCAGAACGCCAGTTTGTTTTGTTCTGTCATTCTATGAAGAAGTGTTATTTCTTTTGCCATATTTAAATTTTGTCCTTAATTTTTAGAATGTGTTTTTGTGCTCTCAAGCGTGGATGGCCATTGAAACCATACGTCATAAGGACTTTATTATAAGACAGAACACTATGAAAATATCCACAAGAAGTCCGTAATAATAAATACATCAAACCTTATTATTCGGCAATCTGCCAAGAAACTGCGGCACCATCTGATGTGGATCGTACAGCAGACCAACTTGAGCAAGCCGTAATGCGTCGTGCATGTTGTTGAGCAATTCGTCGCTTGGGAAATACTGACTGGCCATCGCAAAATCATCCATTAACGCCCTAATGAAAAATCAAACTTTGAATTAATACTTATTTTCAACACTTTTGCTAAAAAGAGGGAAATATTTTTGTCAGAAAAAATAACTGTTTAAACTAATCGAATACTTTGACAAATAAGATTATATCTAAAACTATGTAGATAATTTTTTTCAAAGTTATACTTAAATTCAAGCAATATTTTTCTTGGTGTGCTTGCCAAGGTGTCTTTGACACGCAAACAGTGTCCCTGTAATTACTTACAAATTAGATATCAGTTTTATTTGAAATCCTTACCACAACGTTGTTGCTTTAAGTTTATCCAACAGAAATTCAAAATTGCACAAAGATTCTTTCTTCAAAGCTTCACACTGCTTTGCTTGGCATCTATGGAAAGGGAGATTATTCAGTTTTCGTATATTGTAAGAGTGACCGAACTTGTTTGGCTGTGACGCCACATGGCGATCGGCAGAACCTTTCTCTCCTTTTGGAGACGTGTATTGTTTCTCCTGGCCTAGTAATAAACAAAAGTCAAGTGTAAAAACTTCTTTATACAGAAAAGAAATTTTCGAGAATATTTTATTGGACATTTTTTACCCATGAAGCCAACCTTTTCGACGTAGTTTAGGTGCATCAAAGCAAAGGTGTTTCTAATGTTATTGTTACAAAAATGTTTCACCTTACCTTTGATTACGCTCTTTAAAAATTACAAAACAAGAGGGCCATGATGGCCCTGGATCGCTCACCTGAGTACTTTGGCTGTAGGTTTGCTGTGAAGCAGTATTTCATTTTTTAATTGAACATATGTAAGTGCCTACAAACCAAATATGTAAAATATCAGTCAATAAATAAAGGCTCTATGACAGAAAGTAGAAATATCTATTATAAGCTATGGTGACCTTGACCCAGTGACCTCAAACCCTACCCATGGGTAGAGGTCCATGCAAGGAACCTCTATACTGAATATCAAAGATAGTGGTCTATATAAATGAAGGCTCTATGAGGTACAGTAGATAAATCTACTTTTAGCCTCCGTGACCTTTAACCTAATCCAATAATTTGAAAAAGCTTGATAAAGCTTGCTTCATGCCAAATTTTGAAATTCTAGGTCTTGTGGTTTCAGACAAAAAGATTTTTAAAGATTTTCTTCTATATTGTTATTTAAAACTTGTGACCCCTCGGGCGGGGCCAATAGTGACCCCAGGGACATTTTTCTAACAAACTTGGTAGAGGTCCACTAGACAATGCTACATACCAAATATCTTAACTGTAGGCCTTCTTGTTTCTGACAAGAAGATTTTTTAGTTTTTCCTATATAACTCTATGTAAAACTAGTGGCCCCTGGGGCGGGGTCATTTTTGACCCAGAGGCCAGGATTTGAACAAACTTGGTAGAGGTCCACTAGACAATGCTACACACCAAATATCTAAGCTCTATAACTTACGGTTTCTGACAAGAAGATTTTTTAAGATTTTCCTATATAACTCTATGTAAAACTAGTGGCCCCTGGGGCGGGGTCATTTTTTGACCCAGAGGACAGGATTTGAACAAACTTGGTAGAGGTCTACTAGACAATGCTACACACCAAATATCTAAGCTCTATAACTTACGGTTTCTGACAAGAAGATTTTTTTAGATTTTCTTATATAACTCTATGTAAAACTAGTGGCCCCTGGGGCGGGGCCATTTTTGACCCAGAGGACAGGATTTGAACAAACTTGGTAGAGGTCCACAAGACAATGCTACACACCAAATATCTAAGCTCTATAACTTACGGTTTCTGACGAGAAGATTTTTTTAGATTTTCCTATATAACTCTTTGTAAAACTAGTGGCCCCAGGGACGGGGCCATTTTTGACTCAGAAGCCAGGATTTGAACAAACTTGGTAGAGGTCCACTAGACAATGCTACACACCAAATATCTAAGCTCTATAACTTACGGTTTCTGATAAGAAGATTTTTTTAAGATTTTCCTATATAACTCTATGTAAAACAAGTGACCCCCGGGGCGGGGCCATATTTGACCCAGAGGCCAGGATTTGAACAAACTTGGTAGAGGTCCACTAGACAATGCTACATACCAAATATCTTAACTATAGGCCTTCTTGTTTCTGACAAGAAGATTTTTTAAGATTTTCCTATATAACCCTATGTAAAACTAGTGGCCCCTGGGGCGGGGCCATTTTTGACCCAGAGGACAGGATTTGAACAAACTTGGTAGAGGTCCACTAGACAATGCTACACACCAAATATCTAAGCTCTATAACTTACGGTTTCTGACAAGAAGATTTTTTAAGATTTTCCTATATAACTCTATGTAAAACTAGTGGCCCCTGGGGCGGGGTCATTTTTGACCCAGAGGACAGGATTTGAACAAACTTGGTAGAGGTCCACTAGACAATGCTACACACCAACTATCTAAGCTCTATAACTTACGGTTTCTGACAAGAAGATTTTTTTAGATTTTCTTATATAACTCTATGTAAAACTAGTGGCCCCTGGGGCGGGGCCATTTTTGACCCAGAGGACAGGATTTGAACAAACTTGGTAGAGGTCCACAAGACAATGCTACACACCAAATATCTAAGCTCTATAACTTACGGTTTCTGACAAGAAGATTTTTTTAAGATTTTCCTATATAACTCTTTGTAAAACAAGTGACCCCCGGGGCGGGGCCATTTTTGATCCAGAGGCCAGGATTTGAACAAACTTGGTAGAGGTCCACTAGACAATGCTACATACCAAATATCTTAACTCTAGGCCTTGTGGTTTCTGACAAGAAGATTTTCAAGTTTTCCCTATATAACTCTATGTAAAATCAACTGACCCCTGGGGTGGGGTCAGTTTTGTCCCCAGGGACATAATTTGAACAAACTTGGTAGAGGTCTACTAGATGATGCTTAATACCAAATATCAAAGCTCCAGGCCTTGTGGTTTCGGAGAAGAAGATTTTTAAAGATCCAACTTATAAAATCTATTTTTAGCTCCAGTGAACCAGAAATGCAATGGACCAGAACCATTTGAACAATCTTGGTAGAGCTTCATGCAAGGAACATCCCAGGCAAGTTTCATTAAATTTGCCCCATTGGTTTCAGAGGAGATGTCGTTTGAATGAAAAGTTGACGACGGACAGACGGACGGACGGACTGACGGACGACGGACAAAGACCGATCAGAAAAGCTCACCCTGAGCACTTTGTGCTCAGGTGAGCTAAAAACTCATAGAAAGATTGTGCTCTTTAAAAGATTGATTATAACTTTATAGTATTATACACATAAAAATAACACTCTTAATGCTTTCAGTGTTATTTTCATTTCTATAAAAGAGTAAAATTTCATACTAACCATTTGACCATTTTCCAGAGAAAAAATCAGCCAGGGCAGCGTGTAGTTTCTCATAAACTGTGACGTCACTGCAGTATCTGTTCTGTGCCGCCTCACTAAACTGCCTATGGTACCAGTACATGACACGGACACCATCTGCTCCACGATCAACTGTAAACAAAATATAAAGATTTTGCCAATTCGACAATGAATCTGGCAATTTCCGACAATTTTACAACAACAAATTCGAAAACACTATCAAATAGATTTGTTAACATAATGAACAATTTCAAAGATACTGGTTGATTAAAAAAAATAAAAAAGGGAACATACTATTTACAGACGCTAAGTGGTCATTGCATAAGGTAAGATTTTACAGCATGTGTTAGTTTCCTTATTTTCAATTACATTGTATATAAATATCAAATGCATGTATTATAAACTCGAAGTTCCATTTGGTGGTTTTATAAGAAAACTGCACTGTGAAATACATTGAAATAAAATGATGGTTTTAAACTCAAGACTGACCTAAATATTGATTCAAATCGGAACGTAAGCGGACTAATAACAAAGGAGGTAAACGTCGAATGGGCGGGGTCCAGTACACGTACACATCATTCAATACGTCATCGTCACATGATAGCACGTCCTCAAGTTCCGTTTCCGTCAACCCTGATCGAGCTGAAATAGAATGAAATATATCATAGAATCTAATGCTTAATCAAATTTTAGTGCTGAGACTAATTTTATTTAAACAATTTAAATATTAGCTCATAATGTTCTATTAACAAAATAGATATTTGCCTTTGACTTGTAATACCATTGTACATAACTAGTAATATTCATACTTGCCCTATTTCTATCATATTTGTGAGCTTTTGAAACACGGCTGTCTTTAAATAAGGTTTCACAATTACCTACCGTTTGAGTGAATGCAATACGTTGATCAGACGTTTGATGCGAAAGGAAGGTTAATCATTCAGAAGAATATTTTCATCAAAAATAATTAAAGAAATTGCATTAAAATTATTATCAAAAGTCTTGAAGCTTTGTACAAACTGGTGTATTTTAAACCCCACATGGATTACCTAGTGACATATACCCTAATGCACGCGATACGAATATTTTCCCGTGCATTTTTTC
Organism: Cyclina sinensis; assembly: GCA_012932295.1. Classification (NCBI taxonomy): domain Eukaryota; kingdom Metazoa; phylum Mollusca; class Bivalvia; order Venerida; family Veneridae; genus Cyclina; species Cyclina sinensis. Next base: position 11,397,725 of record JAAONU010000012.1, on the reverse strand, counting down.
CAAACGTTGAAATAATCCATCTATGCTCTGCCGAACAGTTGACTCTAAAACTGTGACGTCTTGGGAAACGAAGCTGGTCCAAGTACTCGCCTTGTCAAACACCAATTTAAGGTATAAAGGCAAGGGACATTTTGAGCACATTGCTTGGACGATTTTCTTCTGGTCTGACGTAAGTGTTCTATGTTTCAGACTCAGCCATTTGTCGATAATTTGGCCGAGATCAGTGTTCGTCAAAGAAGGCACTTGAACAAAGTTTCCGTGTGTTCTAATTGTTGACTGAAACAGACAAAAACATCTCAGAAGAATAGGACATCATTAATATCACAATTTAGTTGCTAACCTAGTTAAATCTTTTTATACATATCTTGGTGCCTTTGTATAGTTTAAAACTTTTTTTGGTTCAGAAACAAATAGGATATGAGAAGTTCTGACTAGGAATTAAAGCTTTTGACTAGGAAAGTCAAAACGAATTTGAGTGTGATCAATAGGTACAGAATTCATATTTATTTTATGCCTACCAATGAAATATAGGGAAATATCAGTGAGATAAAAGTGATAATCCACTGTTTTGAATCAGTGAAATTACCATTTTGAAAATACACTGTTTGTGCCGGAACTACTGCTTGATGAAACTTCAGGAATTTCCCCACCACGTAAATACAAGAGAATCCGCTGTATTTTAGACTGTGACAGCGAGTGAAATTTATTTACCTTGTTAAATCCAATTATAATATTGAATTCCTGAGCCTAACTAGTTGTGAACAATGATGAAATTCGCCATAAATTATTTAAAATGTCTGATTTGTTTACATAACTCGCATGGACAATATCCAATATGGCCGACTTTCAATTCAATTGATTGAATATTACTCGGTATTAATCCGCTTTTATAATTAAAGTATGTATGGCTAAAATTCAATAAATATTGATAAACTGTGTAGAGAAAAATAAATGTTATTTGATGAAAGTGTATTAAGTTTATTTCAGCAGAAGTAAAGTTATCATATGTATTGGAGATTGTCTGCACTTTTTTTGTGCGGAGTAACCAAAGTACGCATTAACTGATTTGGGGCTCACCATGGGGAATTTATTGAAGGCCCTGATTAAAAATGTCATAAAATACCCATTTTTGACGTGTTGGCATAAAATAAAAAGAAAATTTGTTTGTTTTTTAGTGGAAGATGGGAATTCATTTCATCTCGTGAACACCATATGTTGATATTTTCACTCGTGGCTGCGCCACTCGTGAAAATATCACATATGGTGTTCACTCGATGAAATAAATTCTCATCTTCTACAAAAACAAACAAATATCCTCTATATATATATGTAATCCTTACAGTTACTGTAAGTTATCATTGTTCAATAATGTTTGTTAGGAAAGTTAAAATAAATGATGATCCCGATTTTTTGTTGATTTTAATAACCTTATGCTATTATAGTCTTGTTTACTTCCTGCCTTTAGTGTTAGTACCTGTAGTACAGGAAACGATTCAAACTGGTTGTCTGGTAGTGTAGAAACGACAATTTTCACATTTGGTCTGAGCCTTGTTGGAAGCCAGTTTAGTTGCCTCGAGTTGTGTGACGGGTCCATCATGTCCAAGGAATCAAAAACAAGCACCAAAGGTCTGTCTGAGGAAGCCAAGAACATAGCAACCTGGAACTCATCTGTTAATGTGCGCAAATCCTGAAAGTGTGAAAATAAAATTCATTTCACACGTTTAACAAAAGATTATTGACATTTTGCTATGTCAACGTTAAAATTATTTTCTTTTCTACTTTCAAACTTTTGTACACATCATATTCAAATCCATTGTAAAATAAAAACATCTTAAAGATATCTTTTGCTCAAATGTTTCAAACAGAACTGAAAAAATAAGATTGGACGCAATAAAGCACGCAATGTTAGCGCTAAGAAACAATACTAGTTGGCAATGACAATGTCCTATTCCAGTTATTTTGGTATTTTATTTTCACCTTTGACACTGCCATTTCCATTCCATATACTTTTCGGATCTGTGACGTAACACTTGTCAACAGGCCAATCAAATTTGTGCTGTCTGGAGTTGTGCCAATGAATCTGTAATAAGCATACTCTAAGCTAAGCTGTCAAAGCGTTGTAGCTGTCGTCGATGTTAATATTTTTCTAATCTTACTCTAAAATTTGTGATATTGTCTCAAGTTATGATATAAACAAATCAGCGTTTCATTATGTTCATTAAACTAGCGTTGTGAAGATCAAGTATAAATATTCAGACAAATTCCGATGTACCAAGATCAGTTATGAGAGAGTTCAGCATTGTGTTATAGACAAGTAAGGAGACACAGTAAGTACCGGTAGTATTATTTTCTAGCATAGAAGTTTTACCTGAGAATAACAGCGGCTTTGTTTCCAGTCCATTCGGAACACTTCTTCGCTGCCATTGCCATGATGGAAGTCTTACCACAGCCAGAGGGTCCGTAGAGCACCAAAGGCTCGTTACTCATACCCGTAATATATGTTTTAATTTGCTGCACAATAAATGCGAGATAATACAGTACAAAGAAATCGTATCTGAACATATACGAAGTTAGAAATAAGTTTGAGAGCATTTCATGCTAAATTTTACATACTATCTACAATGAATGTATAAACCGGTATAATACAGTTAAGAAACTTTTTTGTTTTCATAAACGTTTTCCTCACCAGACAGAGTAAGCGCAATCCAAACATTCCTTCTACAGATACACATGTGATGAGCATTCATTCCTTGCACGCGTAGCAGCTAACACTATGGCTTAGGAACGAAACAATTGAATAACAGATGACTATTTCGCCATATATCTATCATTTCAGTTAAAACAGAACACATGTACCTTTAATACATCTTCCCGTCCGTGAAAACTTTGACATTTTTCTTGACTGAATTGTATATGTTGTGCAATTTCAACTATAAGCGGCTCGTCAGACGTCTTCTTGTCCTGTACCGCCTTCTCGATCATTGAACACATCTTTTCAACAAAGTCTTCACACAGTCTAGATAAATACTTGCTGTGTTCTGGAGAATTTGGATCTATTCCTATGAAAGGAAACAATTGCAGCAATTATTTTTAAAAAGACGAAATGATTCGACACTTTCTAGTAAAGTGTTCCCGACGACAAATAAGTACAGATAAAAATAATATACATACATGGGACTAGAAATTATTGAACGTGGATCATTTTTACATCACCCACCAACCTTTATCTTTGTTCCATTTGACTGTGTATTCCAACACATTTCCTGGCAGTTCCTTTTCAACTCGGTCTTTTATCTGTTCAAGCAGCTGTCGAGTTTTCTTGACCTTTTCCTCACTGTTGTTTTGTGTGCATTCTGAAACAGCATAATAAAAAGAGCCTGTGAGTTTTTAATGACATATTTTATCTAACATTCTAATTATATCGACATAAATGGTGTCAGATTGAATATATATTTTGTATACATGTATACTCTAGATATAAATAACAAAAACAAATCCATTTCATACACAGAAGACATACCTATATATCTGGAAAGTATGTAACTGCTCTCTTTATTTTCGATGTCTTCAATAGTTCTCTTCAACCACAGACAAGTTTTTGAAGAGTCCTCTGCTTCTATTATACCTTTGGATACTTCTGCTTCCGTCACTGAAATATGAGATAGTTTGAACAACTGGAATCATAATACATTTGCAATTATAATTACGTTATAAAGTACCAGCTTTCATAGTATTTCTCTTTCAGGTTTTAAAAAATTGAAATTGTCACCAATGCATATATATTACGCCACAGTTAAGGGTTGGCATTTTGACTCAAAAGAACTATTTTGAACCTATTTCGAAACTACTTCTGTCAGAATAATATCATTAGACTTACCTGAGCGTATGTATTTGCGCGCCTTTTCTTTGTCGAATATTTTCTGCGCCACTTCCGCTAGTGTCGTCTGCAAAGTCTCACTTTCAGTCCACCACTGGTTCTTAGCGATTGTCTTCTTTTCCCTTGTCTGTGCTAACAAAGTCTGGTAAATGAAAGCTGATTGGATGCACAACATAGACCGGAGGGATTGCATTAGTGTCTTTTGCGTACCATCTGAAGAACAGAGCAAAACCTTAATGACTTAAGCACTACTTTTTACAAATTTAATGTAAATACTTCTGCTCTTTAACGTCAAAATGTTTCGATCCAGCTGCAAACAAATGTATAAATTGAGGTTTGGCTTGTTGCGATGGCCGAATGGTCTAAGGCGTTCTTACTTTACACTGCTAGGGGATTGATGCCGTTTGGTCGGGTTCGAGTCCCACTGGGAACTTGATTATTGAAGACAAAAGGTGGTTATTACTATTTTTTGCTTGCTGTTTTAATTAAATGTTTAACTGAAAGCTCTACTGTGATGAACAAGGCCGAAATATTAAAGCAAACAATAACTTCCAGTAACAAGATGGAAGGACTCAAGCCATGACCCCAGCACAGTTACAGGACAAACTGATTAACAATTTGATCATCGTCAGCTGAAAACTGAAGCTTGAATACCTAACGACAATAAAAACATGCTTTTAATGATTTGATAGAAAAGAATTAAAGTACTGTTATTAAATAAAATTAATTACCTGTCATGTTAACGTTTCTATGCATACACTCACCATCGGTAAAACTGGACGTCACTAGTGACATAACAGACTTACATAACATATTTATATAAAAAAAACAGAGAGGACAAAACGTACTTTTTGAACAAGTTCAAAGCATCTTCAGATTCGACATAATTCAAAATGTCTTCAAATTCCGTAGCATCAATACATCTAGGAAAGTCAGTATAGCCGTACTTGTGCGACATCAGAGACTGGAATTATAGAACAACTCTGCAAGTGAATAAGATTCTATCTATTCATGTTTTTAGCTATGTAAATTGAAGTATATTGGAAACGATCAGGAAATATGCAGGTTATTTAACACTCAGGTAACTTTAAGTGGGCTTTAACATACATGTGAATACTAATTTAACCCTTAACCTGCTGGAACCGAAAGTGATTAGCCTTTGCCATCAGTATAGAGCCAGGCCAGCCTGCACATCCGTGCAGTCTGACCAGGCTCTATCCTGTTGGTAGCTTCATTTTTGTATTTTGAAATTGATATCCCTTAAACTTTGAATGGACTGTTCCAAATTCAAAGCTGGGCAAA